>CM056051.1:224704021-225904021 GCA_029574335.1 Rana kukunoris
AAAATGCATTAAGGTGAAAACCTTCTGTACTGCAGCTGCCCCCCCCAGAGCCCCCCTTTTACTTACCAAAACCTGATCTTTCAGCAACTGGGACCAGCTCCAGTCAGTGTCTTGGGTCCTCATTGGATAGATTGATGGCAGCAGCCATTGACTCCCACTGCTGTCAATCAAATGCAATGACCCAGGGCAGGGTCGAGTCCTGTTGTCTGTCAATGGATGCAGCAGAACACGGGGCTCTCTGAGGATCGGAGGCACAGGAGTGCCATGGAGGGACCCCAGAAGTGGATCGGTGCCACTCTGTGAGAAACACTTGCACAGAGGAGGGGTGTGTGTGTGTTTGTTTTAAAACAAGGCTTTACAACCACATTTAACAATTGTTTCTTAATTCTACTTAATTTGCTTCACATAGTGATAATATGTGGACTATGTTATTTAATTATGTGTCATAGATATATGGATGGTTATATAATATATATATAATTATATATATATATATATATATTTATATATATATATATATATATATATATATATATATATATATATATATATATATATACTTATATACATACATACATACATACATACATACCCATAGAGAACAAAATGGTGGTTGTTGCAATATTTTATGCCACACCGTATTTGCGCAGCGGTTTTTAAGCGCATTTAAAAAAAAAAAACACTTTAACCACTTTAGGACCCCCCGCACGCACATATACGGCCACAACATGGCTCGTACAGGCACAAGGGCGTAAATTTACGTCCCCGCCTTCGTGCGGTTCGGGGGTCCCATCGGGACCCCCTCCGCGCCGTGCGGGGGTCCCCCTGGCTCCGGAGCGATCCGGGACGAGCGGGCGGATGTCCGTGTTTACCCGCCCCCCCGCGATCGCTCCCAGCCAATGCGCGCGCTCCCCCTTTGTGTCACTTCCTCCTCCTGTGTAAACACAGGAAGGGGGAAGTGATGTAATCTCCCATCGCAGCGGTATTTCCAACCGCTGCGATGGGAGAAACACCTCACAGTAAGTGTGCACCAACATTACACTGACACACACACACATAGGCACATTAACCCCTTGCGATCTGTCCCCCCCACCCCCCCTGTCACATTGTCACTGAATGCAGTGATCTAATCACTGCATTTAGTGTCCGTGTGACAGGCAGTGTAAAATCAGTTAGTGTTAGGTTCAGGGTAGCCCCCTAACCCCCCCCCCCTTCCCCCTAATAAAGTTTTAACCCCCTGATCACCGCCCTAGTTAACCCTTTCACTCCCTATTGCCAGCGTCACTAAGCGATCATTTTTCTGATCGCTGTATTAGTGTCGCTGTTCCCGCTAGGTAGCTATTTTTTTTTTTATCGCGATTTTTTTTTTTTACTAAAGACATGTGGCTAAATAAATTTTGGCCTAAATGTTTGACTAAAATTTAGTTTATTTGGTTTTTTTTTCAAAAATGTCGCTCTATTTTTGTATATAGCGGAAAAAAATAAAAATTGCAGAGGTGATCAAATACCACCAAAAGAAAGCTCTATTTGTGGGAAGAAAAGGACGCAAATTTTGTTTGGGAGCCACGTCGCACGACCGCGCAATTGTCTGTTAAAAAGCGACGCAGTGCCGAATCGCAAAAACACCTTGGGTCAATTACCAGCGTATTGGTCCGGGTCTTAAGTGGTTAATAAAACTAAACTAAAATTGCACATTTTTTTTGTATACTGTGAAAGATGTTACACCGCGAGAATCGTGATCTTTATTCTAAGCAAAAAAAAAATTGCAGCGGAACCACATGTTCCATGAGGTATTGTAAAGCTCTGATATTCAGACATGACTAGGCATAAAGGCAACTGCAGTTCCCGAATGACTGGAGGGCCGCATCCCAGAGGATGCTTCTTTGCCCCTGTTTTTTTTTAAATTTGTATTACGAATGGGTTAGATGACAGTCTGAAGCGAGCAGTTTATTGGAAGCCCCAAACACTTCTAAATGTGGTAACCCGCATTTAGGCGCATTTTGTTTACAGACGTTCGTTTTTGGAATTTTTTTTTAAACTTTTCCAAACGCGGCAAAACGCTGCTGACTTGTTTCATGTACACGTGGCAAAACTGACATTTTTAAATGTGGGTTACCATCTGTCAAGTTAAATCGTTCAGGGGAGGTTGTAAAAAGTCCCGTGTACATTATGCCTTAGGAAATATATCAAACCGTAATTATTTTTAGAACCCTAGTATGCCTAGCACACACTATCAGAAAATATGACAAATCACTTTCGCATCGATCATGCGATAATCTGATCTTTAGTACACAGCTTTTGAGAGCCAATCACAACAGTTCATCACAACAATAGCCAAAGGGACAAGCACAAAAAATTCCCGCTGATTTTCATCTAAAAAAAAATAATTGGATTACATTGCATCACTTCCCAAGTTGTATTCTGTCGTACATGGATTTTCATAACTTTAGTAACCTTTTTTTGATAGACTAGCATGAAACAAAAAGCGACGATCATTTGTCTGAAAATTTCATTGTGTGTACGAGGCTTAAGATTAACTTCTTAATCACTTATCTTGTCACGGGGAGACAGTCATTTTGTGATTTCTTTTTAACAGGCGAGAAACTTTTTGATATTGACAGTGGTAGAAACGCTCCCCTCCATGCGCCTCCATCACAGCATTATACCATTGTGTTCAACACCTTCGTTATGATGCAGCTTTTTAATGAAATTAATGCCAGGAAGATTCATGGAGAGAGAAATGTGTTTGAAGGAATATTTAACAATATCATATTCTGCAGCATTGTATTAGGTACTTTCATAATACAGGTAAGTGAACCGTGTTTTGGGTTTTTAAACTGTAAACAATATATGTCTATGTAATAAAATTCCAAGTCTACAAGTGCATTTTTATATTTTTTCCTCCTAATTATGGTAGGGACCCTGAAATCATTCTTTTGATCAGAGGTTACATGTTTTTTGTATTTTCCTAAATCCTCCTTTCCTAGCTTACTGTTTTATATGCCTACGGGAGGATAATTAGAGATGGAGAAAAGATTTGTAACTATGTTCTTACCTCAGGGATGAACAAATTCCAGGAGCCCAGGTAGCCGCTGTACCTATAATGCAGCTGATGACCTCATATTTTTTTTTCAGTGGAAGTACTGAACCTTATCACCTGACTCTAAGTTAACATGAGTGTTTCAATTATTTTTTTGCAATACCAGTACTTGTATGAATGTCGTACATTTGCTGCACTTCTAAAATGCCTGTGTTTATTTGATAAGCATTGCTTTTACCCAATTTCTGTATTTGTAGAAGTATTTTTTCGTCTGCTATAATGTAGTAACTTAACTATTTTTCTTATCCCTTTTGTAGATCGTAATTGTTCAGTTTGGCGGCAAACCTTTTAGTTGTACAGAATTGACAGTAGATCAGTGGCTTTGGTCTGTTTTTCCTGGGTATGGGAACATTACTTTGGGGCCAGGTAACTCTTTTTTTTTATTTATTTTTTTAAATATTTTTATTTTATTTTTTTATTAGGTTTTGAGATTTTGAATATTCTGTTGAAGCTAGGCAAAGCCTCCCCTACCATTTTCTTGCTATCAGTATGTTTTCTCCACCATGTTTTGTCTTGCGTATTTCCTTTTATTAGATTGTGTACAGGTTGAAATGTAATATTTTGACAAAAAAAAAAAAAAAGTTCAAGCATTAGAGATAAACGAAAGGTAACTCTTAAAAATGCATGTTGTATTAAGTTTTTACATTACGCATGCTTTACAGCTTATTATTTTTTTGGTGCATTTATTCCGATTATATTTATTTTCAATGTTTGCACATGTGTATACAAGCTTAGAATTTAGGATTGTTGAAGATTTTTTCCGAAAAAATACTTTAGTATGTGAACTTGGGTAAAGCTGTTTTTGTTCAATTGATAAACTTGCAGTTTTCTTAAACATATATATTTTTGTCTTTAGCTGGTAACCACAATACCAACGAGTCGTTTGAAGTTCCTCAAAGAGGCAGGTCATGGGACACACAAGGATGAAATTCCAGAAGAAGAGCTTGCTGAAGATGCAGAGGAGATTGATCATGCAGAGAGGGAGTTGCGCCGTGGTCAGATCTTATGGTTTAGGGGCCTAAACAGAATTCAGACTCAGGTATGGTCTTGAATAAGGCAAGCACTTTATATGGGTTAAGGGAATATATTAAAGTCATAGCTCATTTGTTAGCGCTAACTAAGTTTAGGTGGCTGATTCAGAATGGTGTGCGTGAGCTCTCTACCTTCTTTGTATTTTCCCTAAATACGCTTGAAAGAATTTTAGTTTCTCTTGATCTTCTTTTAAGCTTTCTTCAATTTGCTTTTATTAGCTACTCTATAAAAGTGCCTTTCTTTTTTTTTTGCTTTTTTTTATTTGTTGTAGATGGGATGGTCCTTTCTCTTGTTCTCTCTCTCTCTTGCTGAGCAAGCTGTCACAATCTCTGATTCCTTGCAGATGGATGTAGTGAATGCTTTCCAAAGTGGAAGTTCCATTCAGGGGGCTTTAAGGCGGCAACCCTCCATCGCCAGCCAGCATCATGATGTAACAAATATTTCTACCCCTACACATGTAGTGTTTTCCTCCTCTACCGCTTCTACTACTGTGGGGTGTGAGTGTGTGTTCCTAAGTGCATGAAATTAACACATCCTAATCCACACACCTAACCTTTTTCATTTTCTCCTCAGTAATCTCATTGTTCAGGCTGTTCATAAAGCTTTCCCTTCACAAGGATAATACACCCTGTGTGTTTATTTTTAGAGGGCTAATTGACTGGTTTGATTATTAGCAAATGCAAGCTTAAAGTCTGATATCCTGCACGTTTAATTTATAGATCTTGCTTCATTAGTTATTTGTTTTATATTGATGTTCTTGTATATATGCAAGGTGGCAGTGTTGGTAAATTTTCGAGTATATGCCTAGTGTTGTGAATATTTGTTTTGGTTGTCTATATCCTTACATCCATGGCACACAGATTGTCCTTTTGTACTTTTATACAGGTCTGTCTTAGGAATGACTTTTTTTTTTTTTTTTTTGGAATTGTATTGAACCGTGATAGATTTGACAACAAATGTATATTTCTTAACACCATACTAATTAGTTTCCTCTTTTAAGGAGTAAGTAGCACAGCATTCCTCCCCTTTGGCATTGGCAGTCGGACATTTACGCCTGTCATTATGGTGGTCGCTTCCTTTTTATGTCTGGTTTCCCAAAAACGGTCCTAGTCTTGTCAGCAGTGCAGGGATTGCAAGTGCAGTGAGATCCAAAAAGAACAAGTAAATTAGTAAGCTTCACTTGGAAATGGAATTCTTTGACTATGGGGAAAAAATGCAGGGTTACCAAATGTACATAATAGCCCATGTACTTTCTACAGCTACATAATAAAATCATAGAACAAAGTCTCGGATATAAAGCAATGCTGTCCCATCCTCACTAAATCTGATTTCATTCTGTCCTACAGCTTACTAGCCAAAATAAGCCCC
Source organism: Rana kukunoris (assembly GCA_029574335.1). Taxonomy (NCBI): domain Eukaryota; kingdom Metazoa; phylum Chordata; class Amphibia; order Anura; family Ranidae; genus Rana; species Rana kukunoris. The sequence continues at coordinate 224,709,522 of CM056051.1, forward strand.
AAAAGTTTAGTGCTATATATATTATCTGGTAAATCGGTGCCTATAAAAGAAAGTACATCCATGATCATAAATGATGCAAATCAGTTACCAAATTTTGTGCAAATTAATTTCTACAAATACTAGACATGAACTGATGCCGATACTCTAACCGTTTTCAAAATGCTTCTGTAAAAAGAATAGCTTAACTTCGCTCCTGAAAAACACCATTAAGCCCAGGTTCACACTGATCTGTGGTAATAAAGCCATGCAAGTTCAGCCAAACTCTCAGAATTTCACTCCCACATGTCAAGATTTCGGCTGCTATTTCAGACATCTGTGTAGTAGAGCTGTACGATTAATCGTCAAGAATTATCGCAATTTTTTTCCCCTTTTGCGATCTTGATAAAGGGTTTCCCGATGTTTGGTAAGCAGAGAATTTTCTCTCTGCTCTTAGCCATCAAAGTCTGGGCAGTCTGCCGAGTTTTAAAACATTCTATCAGTGGAATGTGAAGTCTAAACATTGTACCAATTTGACTTTTACATCAAAGGAATACACTTCTTTATATAAATTAAACACTAAACCCTTTTCTGACAGTTTTCAAATTAAAATCATTTATTTTTGCTAGAAACCCCCCAAATTATATATATATATATATATATATATATATATATATATATTTTCTGTCCTAGAAAATGAAATGGTGGTGGTTCCAATATTTTATGTTGCACTGTATTTGCGTAGCAGTATTTCAAATGCAATTTTTTGGAAAAAAAAAATACTTTAATGAATAATAAAAAAACTAACCAGTGAAGTTTTGCCCAATTATTTTTGTATAATGTCAAAGCTTTAACGCCGCGAGAATCGTGATCTTATTCTAAACCAAAAAAATGATTCTCATTTTGGCCAGAATCGTGCAGCTCTACTGTGTTGGTGTCTGCACAGATGTCAATGAATTCACAAAAAGTAGTACAGAAACTGCTTTTTTAAATCGGTGCAACGTCGCACCAATTAGGCCGGAGCCATTGCTGCTGATTAGACATATTTGGCATGTCAAATCACACCAATGTGAACCAGGATTTAAGACCCCTTTGACACCGGGTCACTCATAGCGTTGGCGGTAAAACTCTGCTATTTTTACCGCTGACGCTATGGGCGCGTTTGCGGTGCATTTCGGCCACTAGCAGAGCAGCAGCAGCGCATTGCCAGCGGTATAGCCATGCTGTCCCATTGCTTTTAATGGGCAGTAGCAGTGAAGGAGTGGTAAACTCACCACTCCAAAGATGCGGGTAGCAGAACTTTTTTTTTTTTACCGTCCTGCTAGCGCAACGCTCCAATTTTACACTGGAGTAAATGTGACGGCTGTTTAAGGGTGGATCGCAGGTGCCATTTTTAACGCTATATAGCACCTGCAATACACTCCAGTGTGAAAGGGGCCTAGAGGTGAGCAAGCCCAGCTCCCCCATTCCACTGTCTTCCCCCTTCTGTCGGGTGCAGCTCTCACATTCAGCTCTGCTCATTGCAGCTCCGCTATTTCTGTCACAGTCCAGTAAGCAGGAGTGAGTCCTGTGTGACCTCCGCACATATCTGACTTTTCCCTGGCAGCTGCATGGCTCTGCACACAGCGAGGCTTCTCTCCGTGCCCTGTGTGTCCATACTCGGTCTGGTGTAGACCCCCCCTCTCTCCCCCCTCTCCAGCAAGCAGAGGCACAGACACACGGCCAGCACCACTGCAGCAGGTCAGTGTGTGATTAGATCCCCTCTGATGTGTCAAATACTAATTATTTATATAGTGTACATGAGACCGACATAGAAAAGTGAATCCTAATATCAATGCCTTAATATATCTTGGTGTATTATAATCTGAAAATTGGCATCTATACACACACACACACAGATAGATAGATAGATAGATAGATAGAATGCTAATTTTCAGATTATTAACACGCCAAGATATATTTAGGCATTGCTATTCACTTTTCTTTGCCAGTCATTTTTGTTTTATTTAAAACTATATAATTAGAATTTGACACAGCAGCGCATCACAAATATTTTATACTTTGTTTTGGTGGGAATAATACACAGGGTGTTTGCACCAGCTGAATGTGTTCAATCATGTTTATTTAAGTAGCAGCCATACATTTTTGTATTGTTTTATTTGAATAGAGAGCAGTAGCCAGGATTGTGACTCCCCTCCCCACTTTTTTTGTTCCCAGTTTGCCCTGCTACAGTCTCCCAGTTTGCTCAGCTACAGTCTCCCAGTCGTTCAGTCAGCACATCTTCACCCCAGCCTCATCCAACTCCCCCAAACCACCCCTTTTACCTACTCTTCCTAGGTGATCCGTATCGGCGAGTACTTAAAAAAAAAAAAAAGTATCGTACCTGTACTCGGTGTCAAAGTGGTATCGGAACGACCCTCTATATTATAATAATAAACAAAGTATGCATGTAATAAAATACATTGAAAGAAAAACCACAAGGGAAACACTGCGCTTAATAAAAAATAATAATAAAAAATTGATAAAAAATTGAAATAAAATAATATAATAAATTGACCTGTGCAGGTATGAAACTGTATAAAAGCAGCCAGTATCAAAAATTTGTGATACAAAAATTATAACATAGAAAAAGGAAAAAGATACGGCGCTGGATGAAAATGAGGACTGGATGGACAGATATATGCAACTACAGTATATGATAACTGAATATGTTAAAACTGCATATCGCCATGGAAAGCCAGCCAAAGTATATGAAAAAAACTTATAAACAAGGATATTCACATATTGAAATACTAGATATTATAACCAGGATGTGTAAAAAGAAATATATTAAAAAACAGTCCCACACTGATCATATGCACCAATACTGTGTGAAAAAACTTAACAAAAAGTCTTAACAAAAAAGTCTTATTCCATTTAAATATCCACAAGGAGGATGATGATTGGATAATGGAAAGAGTCCAGAAAGTGAGATTCAGCGGGTCATCAAAGGGGTGGAAAATGGAAAGTATAGGCAGGCTTTAATTCACCAGTAGAGACACCCAAAGTGAAGATGTAGTCTCCTTACCGACTATACTGACCACTATGCTGGTCACTCTGAGCCCGGGGGTTTAAGGTCTCCCTCCTGACCGTCTGTGTAGTACCTAGATGAATCTCTCGATGATTGAGAAATACAAGAAAAAAGGAGGACCATAGCGTGATACCAGAGAATACAAACCGATTTATTGTATAAAAAACTATGTGCACTCACATTTAAGAGATGGACAGATAGCGGTGTGTAATAAATGAAACCGGCGGCTGCACGTCCCCTCCTGCTCGTGTTCGTTTGGAGTTTCCTCTCGGAGTAGCGTGATTTCGTCAATGCCGCAAGCCACGCCTACGCGTTTCGTCACCACGGACGTCGTCTGGGATTGGCTGCGTACATTGCCTTGGTGTGCAGCATCCTTCAGACAATAGTTATATGTACTATTTAGAGCACTTAAACATAAGTCTGTGTTATAAGTAGGGTTGTCCCGTTACCGAGAATTTGCGGGAGTACTCTCGCAAATTCCCCCCGATACCTAAATAGAATACTTCCCCCCCCCCCCGCCGCTGCATCGAAAGCCGCCGCATGGGTTAAACGGCGTGCGGGAACATCACAGCTTTCATTTGAATAGCTGTAGTGTTCCTGCTGCGTATAGACACTCCCCCTTGCTCAGGATTGGATGGGTGATCATGATCTGTCCAATCCTGAGCAAGGGGAGTGTCTATACGCGCGGGCAAAACAGCTATTCAAATGAATGCTGTGATGTTCTCCGTGCGGCGGCTTTCGGCGGCAATGTATGTAGGGACATGGCTGCATATGTGGGGGACATGGCTGCATATGTGGGGGACATGGCTGCATATGTGGGGGACATGGCTGCATATGTGGGGGACATGGCTGCATATGTGGGGGGACATGGCTGCATGTGTGGGGGACATGGCTGCATATGTGGGGGACATGGCTGCATATGTGGGGGACATGGCTGGAGGGACATGGCTGCATATGTGGGGGACATGGCTGGACTGACATGGCTGCATATGTGGGGGACATGGCTGCATTTGGGGACACATTTTAAAAAGTATCGGTATTTGGTATCGGCGACTACTTGAAAAAAAGTATCGGTACTTGTACTCGGTCCTAAAAAAGTGGTATCGGAACAACCCTAGTTGTAAGGAGAACACGTGGGTGCTTGCCAGGTGGTAATGCAAAGACCCAAAAAGGATTTATAAAATGCGTCGCATCCCACTTATGAGCAATACAATTTTAACGAAATTCATGGACTTTATAGGCACATGAATACAAATGTATAAAATTGCATTCCACCTTTTTATTAGTACACATTTAAAAACGCTGATATCTGTGAACAATGACCATGCATAAAAAGCCTCCTTAGTAGGACATGGTATATACTATTACATATACCCATACCTGCTGGCTTAAGGTAGCATATCCTTTTTCCTGCTGTAGGGGCCTTCCCAGTGATGGCTTTGCACAAGACTTATCATGGACCTTTGTTGGCCCTCGATGGAATAATATAATACTGCGACCCACATACCTCCCATTAGTAGTTGGGCATATACCGCACTTACCAATTGAGTGAGCCTTTTAGGTTTTGCCCCTCAAATGACCCAGGTCTTTATAAATATTTATACAAGTGGCACACTATCTGTTTGTGGGCCGTGATTTATGGGTGGATTCCTTTATTTGCCCTGCCATATTCTTCCAAACCACAGATGCATCCGATTCTTCAGACGTTTAGCTACCCAGCACCCAAAGAATCTCCTGAAGAAGCGGTTTCCACAAAAGGGGTCAAGCCATCTATAGCGGAAAAAATTACATGGTCCTGAAAAAGTATTCATACCCCTTGAAATTTTCCACATTTTGTCATGTTACAACCAAAAACATAATTACATTTTATGTGCTAGACCAGGGATCCTCAAACTACGGCCCTCCAGATGTTGTAGAACTACACATCCCATGAGGCATTGTAACACACTGACATTCACAGACATGACTAGGCATTATGGGAATTGTAGTTCCTGAACAACTGGAGGGCCGTAGTTTGAAGACCCATGCGCTAGACCAACGCAAAGTGGCACATAATTGTGAAGTAGAAGGAAGAGGATGGTTTTCCAAACATGTTAGTCTGCAAAAGATTTGAGATTGGGTGGAGGTTCACCTTCCAGCAAGACGACCCTAAACATACAGCCAGAGCTGCAATGGAATGGTTTAGATCAAAGCATATTCATGTGTTACAATGGCCCAGTCAAAGTCCAGACCTAAATCCAAACGAATCTGTGGCAAGACTTGAAAATTGCTGTTCAGACACTCTCTATCCAATCTGACAAAGCTTGAGCTACTTTGCAAAGAATGATGGGCAAAAATGTCCCTCTCTAGATGTGCAAAGCTGGTGGAGGCATCCCAAATAGACTTCCAGCTGTATTTGCAGCAAAAGGTGATTATACAAAGTATAAAAGTGGGGGACATCAATTTTGTTTTGGTACAATGTAGCACGACCGCGCAATTGTTGGCTAAAACTACGCAGTGCCGAATCCCAAAATTACTCTGTTCAGGAAGGGGGTAAATTCTTCCCGGGATGAAGTGGTTAAGGTAAACTTGCTGCCTTTAGAACCAGTTTAGGTTGGTTCTGATTTTTAAGTCCATGAGAGTTCCGAGACACCATGCATCCGCAAAGTATCGACAGTGCTTCACTTTTTCTACACTTTGTTACAGCTTTATTCCAATAGATTAAATCCATTATTTTCCATAGAATTCTACAAACAATACCCCATAATGACACCGTGAAAGAAGTTTGTTTTTAAATCTTTGCAAATGTATTAAAAATGGAAAAACTCAAATCCTATGTACATAAGTATTCACAGCCTTTGCTCAATACTTTTGCAGCATCTTTGGCACAAATTACAGCCTCGAGTCTTTTTGAGTAGGATGCTACAAGCCTGGCACACCTATTTTTCGGCAGTTTCTCCCATTCTTCTTTGCAGGACCTCTCGAGCGCCATCAGGTTGGCTGGGGAGCGTCGGTGCACAGCGGTTTTCAGATCTCTTCAGAGATGTTCAAATATGGGCTCTGGCTGGGCCATTCAAGGTCACAGTGTTGTCCCGTGGCCACTCCTTTTGTTATCTTGGCTGTTTGCTTAGTCGTTGTCCTGTTGGAAGTAGAACCTTCACCCCAGTTACTCTGGAGCAGGTTTTCTTCAAGGATGTCGCTGTACATTGCTGCATTCATCTTCCCCCTTCGATCCTGACTAGTCTTCTAGTTTCTGCTGCTGAAAAATATCCCCACAGCATGATGCTGCCACCACCATACTTCACTGTAGAGATCTACAGTAATGGCCAGGTCATGAACAGTGCCTTGTTTCTTCCAGATATGCTTGCCATTCAGGCCAAAGAGTTCAATCTTTGTTCAATCTTTGTTTCATCAGACCAGAGAATTTTGTTTCTCATGGTCTGAGAGTCCTTCAGGTGCCTTTTGGCAAACTCCAGGCAGGCTGTCATTTGCCTTTTACTGAGGAGTGGCTTATGTCTGGGCTACTCTACCATTCAGGCCTGATTGGTGTACTACAGAGATGGTGGTTCTTTCTTCTCTCTCTCTCCACAGAGAAACACTGAAGCTCTGTCAGGATGACCATCAGGTTGCACGCTTTGGACAGACGACCCGCTCTAGGAAGAGTCCTGGTGGTTCCAAACTTCCATTTACGGATGATGGAGGCCACTGTTCTCAGTGAAAATCTTTCTGTTCCCTTTCCCTAGATCTGTGCCTTGATACAATCCTGTCTCTGAGGTCTACAGACAATTCCTTGTACTCAATGGCTTTGTTTGTGCTTTGATGTGCATTGCTAACTGTAGGATCTTTGTATAAACAGGTGTGTGCCTTTCCAAATCCTATCCAATAAACTGAATTTACCACAGGTGTACTCCAATTTGTAGAAACTTCTCAAGGATGATTAGTGGAAAAAGGATGCACCTGCTTTGAGTGTACTTGCAAAGGATGTAAATACTTTTTTCTGTGATTTTTGTTTCGCCTCGCCTCCCCCTTCCCCCTCCCTTCCAGTCATTGCTCTACTCACTGAGTTCTGCAGAGTGTAGCGTTGTTTTTGCACTTTTGGCTTAAAGCGGCGTTCCTCCAATTTTTTATTTTTTTTTGTTCGCAGCTACAAATACTGCAGCTGCTGACTTTTAAAATAAGGACATTTGCCTATCCAGGGAGCCCACAATGTTGGCACCCGAAGCCGATCTATCCCTCGGTGCTGCCACGGCCATCTTTGGTAAGGGAATCAGGAAGTGAAGCTTTGTGGCTTCACTTCCTGGTTCCCTACTGTGCATGTGTGACTCGGGCTGCATGATCCCACTGGGACCTGTGGCGTGGATGCCCACGGGTATCTATGCACAGAAGTTGGGGAAGAATACCTGTATTGGACTGCTTTAAGATGTTTTGACTAAATATTTTTCAAAATCCTGTTAAGGCCCAGCTTCAGACAAAACTTTTTTGTTCTAGATAAAGTGGTAAAGAGTTCGAACCACTGCCAGGTTTTATTGTCCCCATTTTAATTACTGTGGTGACAGGTTCATATTGATCGGAATGAGCTTTACAGAGATAGAAATTTGTTTTCTATGAAGATCAAGACACCAACAAGAAACATTAAAGGGTAAAGGTTTTAACCACTGTGGTTTTTACTACTATCTTTTTAAAATGTTCGCAAAGGGCTTATTTTATGTACACATTTATGTAAGCAAATTTCTAACCATTTTAAACTTTTTTTTTTTGGCTCCTCCTTATGCTGCTTAATTAGTATCTTGACCATCTAGCATATATGGGTATCTTCTTTAGCGGAAAGTAAAATGCTTTAGAACCGGTAATGATTTTTTAGGGAATCAGTTTTTTAAAGTTGGCTAGTGTAAAGAGCATCTAATAAAATGTATAATCTGGCAAAACAAGGCGATTTGCCACCTTCTGTTTAGTATATACTGAAGAATCTCATATTGGGGAGTGGGGACCCCAGAACATAGAACGAAAACTCAGTGACACTTTTTTGTTTTTCTTCTACCAACCCCCCATTTTGGGAGGGGAGGAGAGTGGATATTTTCTTTAATGCTCTTTATGGGGAACGTGCCGGTTTAGTTTTTAGTTTAATTTGTTTTACTTCATCCACATTTATCAATAGTATAATAACGTTATTGAACCATTGGCAATGGACAGTAAGACATTTTAGACTGCCAATCTATGTATACAGTACATCATACTGTATATTTAAAGCTCTGTGTGGCAGAAAAAGCCAAATAGTTTCATGTTTTTGCTATACACTATACAAGTGTATAAATGCATATGTAAGGCTGCATGAGGTTAAAGTAATGTACTGTATTGAGTTTCTGATCCTGTCAGGCTTGACAAAAAAGACCTCTGTAAAACATTGCATATTGCTTAACATGGAGATGGTCTCTGTGCTGCACTGCCAATTTGTGCAGTATAATAGGTGTAGTGTAAAAAGCTAAGAATACAAAACTGACCTTTTGGTGTTGTCTGGTAGAGCAACAGTTTGTACTGCTAATGGTATCTAAACAGATTCCCACATACTGCTATGGTTTTCATTGTGAAAAAGGGGGGAAAAAACTAATTTTATTTTCAACACTTTAGATCATGTAGTCTGTCACTTGTAGTGCTCATGAGTTATGCTTCCATTTTTTTTTTTTTGCTTTGGTTGTTTCTAGTTATACAAATCATAAGCAGATTTTCAATGATTTGGTATATACTCGAATATTTACACTCGTGAGATCTATTACACAGTTTGTGTGTGCGTGTGCGTGTTTGCTTTACTGCATGACTTTCTGCAGCTCCAAGTTCATTGTGCCATTCAGCTTACATAATGCTTGGCTTCATAGTTGGTATCCTAATTCCTGGCATGAGAATTGGTTTACCTGTTGTGCCAATATTTTTTTATTTTTTTTCCCCTAAATTTGTTTTTAAAAAGCATCCAAAAGTTTTTAGCACTTGTAAAATATTTTGGCACTGATTTTTTTATTTTTTAATATAGTGTTTGTCACTAAATGCAGTATGAAAGTAATGACTTTATGTTCGCCACCACAAAAAAAATACATTAGTTTTCTTTTATATTGACTAAAATGTCTGTTTATTTTTACAGTGTGTTGCAAGTCCACTGCATTTTGCACAGTTTTGACTCATTGTTGTAGTATTTGTGAATTCAAAATCACATACAAACCATATCCAGACCACTTTTATTCATATGCTTATTAAAATATTTTTTTCTTTTTTCTTTCCCTTTGCTCTGTGACTTTGACAGATTCGAGTGGTGAATGCATTTCGTAGTTCTCTGTATGAAGGATTGGAAAAGCCTGAATCACGAAGCTCTATCCACAATTTCATGACACACCCAGAGTTTAGAATAGAAGACTCCGAGCCTCATATTCCGCTCATTGATGACACAGATGCTGAAGATGATGCTCCCACAAAACGTCACTCTACTCCACCTCCCTCTCCCAATCAAAATAATAATGCTGTTGATAGTGGAATACATCTTACTATAGAACCGAACAAGTCAGCTACCTCTTCATCCCCAGGCAGTCCACTACATAGTCTGGAGACTTCACTCTGATTGTAAGACGAATGTCAACATTCTAGCTGATTTGAAAAGAAAACTGGGTCCTTTACACACAATGCAGCGGGCAGAAGAGTGCCTGCTCCTTGGACTTCAAATGAAGACTCACTTGTATGAATGTAGATTTATTTTTTTAAATAATGCTTTCTGCCAGACTGAGGGTGCTTTTCTTGGGAAGGAAAAGGGATGGGATAATTGGGATGAACTCTTTGACAAGATACTTCGTAACCCAGCAAAAGCAACCTGCAGAGCATCAGTTACACTAAACGGTGATTGGCCTGGACAGTATGTTAGAAACATTCTAGTTTATATTGATCCACATTATTATTTTTTGGAGGGCCCGGGGTTGTTCATTTGATTATTTATGTTATAAATGATACAGATCTGTTTACAAGGTTTATAGATATTTTTTCCTGTTCATAGAAGGGAAGTTTCCTTATTTGCAATGAAAGCAAAAATGTCCTTTTAAACACTGCTGTATTTTCAAGAAAAAAGGGGTGTTTCTATTGAAATTGTTTGAAAAACTTTGCCTGCAATTTACTCAATATGGTAGATAAATGAACTAATAGCCAAATATAAAACAAAAAACACTAATGCTTCAGACAAAATAAGAGCAGCAGTGTTATCATGAAAAAGATGGCCTCTATCCTTAGTTTCTTTAATAAAAAATAAATAAAAAAAGTAATAAGAAAAAAATAAGAAAAAAAACTCACATTTACTACTTAATGGTTTTCAAATGATTTTTTTTTTTTATGTTCAAGAAATGAAAAAAAAATGTTTGTTCCAAAGCTCAACAGAAGTTTGTGACATGCAGGACATCATGTGTGGCGGATCTTGCTTGAAACCCTTTTGCTATCTCCGTCAAAATATATAAAATCAAAATACATCAAAACTTTAGTCTTCTTAATTTTCTATATATATATATATATTTTTTTTTTTTTCCGTTTGTCTAAACATGTTAGTTTTAGATCTGTCTTGGTGAACTGTGAGTGGAACCGTGTTGATTTTCTAATAAATCTTTAGATGACCTTCATGCAGCATGAGGGCCTGTTGGCATTTTGGGAAAAAACACAAAGATACTACTAGAAAGTAGTAGTCGTACATGTTTTCCTTTTTGTTTTTGGAACTTGTTTGTAAACACAATAAACATGCCCTTTTACTAAATACAAATGCAGCAATGTTTTCTTACCTATGTTGCCACTGTGCATTTCAGTGGTTGTACATGTTTCAAGATAACGCCAATAATGTGTTTTTGAAATATGTATATAATTGGTAGTTGCTGAATTCAGCCAGATCGCTGACTGCTCTACCATGTAGTAGTTTAAAAAAAAAAAAATTAAATGAATTAAGGGCTTGTCCGCTTAATATAAGTTTATCTTTGAGTAGATGTTGCTGGGCTAAATTAATTTTCTTTCATCTCTTGGAATGTTTAAGGATAGAAACATACACCTGGATCTCTTGCTCTTTTGCCCTTACATCAGCATGCAGCATACATTATTTTAGTGTTTTGTTGCATTCGCTGTGTGGGAATTGAGACCTGTTTTTGAGGGCAGTGAACAAACCTAGTCTTCTGTGAGCAGGGCCACTTCTTCCATATTCTTCAGTAGATAGCCAAAGAATTTGACAAACATCAAAATACATTTTTTTTTTTTGGTTCCGTATGAATGTGCTAGAGCTAGTGTAATCTATTGGTGTTGTCTTTTAAGGGTGTTATAGTTTTCTGTGTTTTGATTCATAATCTAAACCCACAACATTATTGTAATTATTTGCATTACCCGCTGTACCATTGTATTCTGACAGCAGGGGAATCTCCAAAACACACTAATCAGTGCCTGCGGCCAATTGGCGTCGATTGAATTAAGTTGTCCCATTTGACAGAAGTTGACCCATAGAATGACTTCTGTTGAAAAGGAGGTGCCACGCAGAGAGCAAAATTTTTCTGGTCCCTGCTGAACCAGCCAAATTTTGATCTGTGTGTACCCACCTTAATCCAGTCATTTGATTATACCTCAAGGCTACTGCTCCAATCAGACTGACGGATTCCCTATTTGTCCCATTTTTCTGGACCTCGTAAATGACACCTGCTTCAAGGTCCACCATTGCACAATAAGGAATCTGGTTGCAATAACCTAAATTCTCAAAGAAATCTCACGCGCTTCTACGTGCCCATTCCACCAAATCGGTGGGATTTTAATAGGCATTTCAGCACCGAACCTTAGTAGCACAGTTGTGTTAGGCCGTCATCTCATCTTCTGTTCATACTTTTTTCAAAGTTTTACCAGTTGGACTTCCAATCTTCTGCTACTTCAGCTTTTGGCTGCAAGGTTTTTGATCCTGCTCTCTGAAGTTGGGTATTTTGACCCTTGTTGGGCATCTTGGCACAATTATGTATGCCTCCTTGTTGCTCGCCCTTCTTAATCATTGTGTGGTGTAAGAATATTCTGCCTGTGTCATGTACTGTACAATTAAGATGGGAATTGACTTGCCTGTAAATTCTATATCTTTGAGTACTGTACAGGGCACAAGTTACCTTCCATTCCTTGGTTACTCTTCACTGCTTGCAACAAAACCTGAGGATTTGTGGACTGGGATAGGGTTATAGGGGAGGTACCCATGGGGCATGTCCACTAAAGCTTTGCCAGTATCCAGTCACATGAAGGTACATGCCTATAACCCATGGTGTATGAATATTCTGCCTGTGTCCTCTATTGTACTCGGATGTGGAAATTACAGGTAAGCCAAAATTCCTCTTTTGTGTTTATAGTTTTTAGGCACTCCACATTTACGTAGCACTTTTTCCCCCTGTAATCTCAGTAAAATGGCTAGAAAAAAAAATTGTGCTTGTATGCATACCTTCCCTGTAGTGGTATCAGAAACCCACCATCTTGCAAAAAAACATTAATGATGGTGGTGCCTTCATTAGGTTATTTCCCTTACAATCTACATCTACTGCATCTACTTTTATGTTTTGCGTGTATACAGTATATATTATATAGAATGTTTTCTCCCCCCCCCCACATTACTCTGCCCATGCAATCCCCTTATACTCATCTTGCTTGTGCTCCCTCTGTTGCAGCTACCTGGTGCCTCAAGGTATTGGAGAGCATGTGACCTGCTCCCCCATACAATGTGCTTGGGCCTAGCATCCAGTTTCTAGGCCCAAGCACTGTCACATGACCAGAGAATTGACATCCATACTCACTCCACCCACCCCCCCCCCCCCCTTTTAACCACCCCGCTAATTTTAGTGCAGGCTGCAATTTAAGAGGCAAAGTCAGGCAAGGTGAAATATATATATATATATATATATATATATATATATATATATATATATATATATATATTAGTCAAGAAGGAGGGGTGGGGAGGGTCCCTTTGCAGAGACCCTGACACTTTGCCTTGCATGAACAAGTTGACAATGTCTCAAGATATTTTTTGGTATGTGTGCATTTTATTCAAGGACAGATGTATACAAAACTATAGTTGCTCAAAAGTCATTTTGATTATGGCTGGCACAAAAAAAGCACCAGAGTTGAAAAACCATACCCTATGTATTCCTGATTGTAAAGCTAATTTTATGAAAAATTCCAGAAAAACTTTACTGCACAGTTTTTACATTTTCATAGGAAGATATTTACTAAGGTGTAAAAAAGAAACCAGAACAGAAGTGATAATGTTACTCAATGACCAAACACATTTGTATTTTTCTTTTCTGTGAAAATCAAGCCTAGAATCTTATTTCTAATATATATATATATATTTTTTTTTATAAATGGGGCTCATTTATTCAATTTCAGGTTTGAATCTTGCTGGGATGAATGGGAAAAGATAGTTGCGTTTAAACCAAGCTGGTCTTTACAGCTTTACTGCCTCAGCCTTTATTAATTTACTACACAAAATTATAAACTGCTATGGGTAGGCTTTTTGCTAATACAATTAGTGCAGCATATGTTAAAATAACAGGATTTGAGTTTACAGAAAATCCACATGTTGGGTAAGTATGCATCTGTTGTAGGTAGTGTTACTGATGCTTATCAGAATTTGCGCTGAGTATGGTAAAGACAAAGACTGATAACATCACACAAGTTCATTTAGAGTAGTGTTCATACATAGTTGTAAATGAATGAAGCTATTGCGAGTCATTGTCATGACCAAACACTGGTAAAAATTCACATTGCAGCAGCTATAAAGTGTTTTTAAACTTTGTGTAATATATTGTGTAATATCTATAATAAAGGATTACACTTTGAAATACTTTTAAATTTTATTTTGTGAGAATTGGTGAGAGGTTTGATCTTTATTTGCAGGGTTTTGGCCATATATTCTGTTTGACATTTAATAGGGGGTATGACCTCAATTTGTAGGGACACATTTATTATTTGGTTTCTAGTAGAATGTAATTTTAGACAACTTTCATGTAGTTTAACCTCTTGACGCTGGCCACACGCAAATATGCGGCTGCTTGGAGGGTGGGCCTTGGTGCCAAGCGGCTGGATATTACCGAAATTCCCAATCGCTGCTTGCCACCTGGAGCTTTCTGATCATGTGACTGCCAATCACATGATCATAAACCCCACCTCCTGGCATCCTAAACCCCTTAAAGGTCCAGGAGGCACATATTTTAAGTGTGTAGTACAAAAACTGTTATATATATATATATATAAGTCTCATTGACTTTTGTGTTTGTCTTATCTATGTTCAGTTTTTGATGTAATCTGAAGTCTATCATTTTTTTATGGTGAAAAAAATTGCAATTTTTTAGGTACAGTTTTGTTTATAACTGGACTAGCTGTCATAGTCCCTGAACTATACCTAGTTTGTCAGTGTCCAACCCTCTGTACTGAGGAAGGTTTCACTACTTTGAGTTGCAGAACCACAAGTATGCAGATCAGAAGTTCTCACTTAAAGCTGATCCCAGGGAGTGAAAATTTAAATTGTTTGGACCAAGCTAGTCCAAATGAAATATTTTTACAGCGCACACAGTCACTGCATCTGTTACTTAAGTAAACTGTATACAGCAGTGTGGAGAAAGAAAGTGCAGCGCTATACTAATTAGTTTTGTGAAAATGCTGCCAAATTCACATGACATAACAATGTGAAATCAAACAAAAATTGTATGTAAAAGCATAGTAAAAGACAATTGTACTCAACATGTGTGGAATACTGATATAGTCCATACATATGTTGGAAAACTGATGAGTGAAAAAACCAACCAAACAAAATAAAAAAAATGAATAGTTCATAGGTGTGTCCCAAATGGATGAATGAAATCTTCACATATGATGCCAGTTCAAGGAAATTAAGACAACAATGATGGCTTGTCTGTAGTAACCTTCAGACTATCAAAATCAATGGAAATGGATACTCTTACCAGCTGTGGTGGACTCACATGTTAGTACTAACAGC
Source organism: Rana kukunoris (assembly GCA_029574335.1). Taxonomy (NCBI): domain Eukaryota; kingdom Metazoa; phylum Chordata; class Amphibia; order Anura; family Ranidae; genus Rana; species Rana kukunoris. Next base: position 224,724,557 of record CM056051.1, read on the forward strand.
AAGTCAGATCAGGCATGGTGGTCACAGCGGACCCTGGGCTCTGTGCGTGAAAGGTTTTGCAGCGATGGTCACTCCAGCTGAGATGATGGATTCAATCTTGGTCGGATACCTCACTTCAGGGACAGGAACCCGGATAACAAAAGGCCAATGGAGGGATGGCCAGGCTCATGTATCAACACAACATGTGTGGCATGGGAAAAAGAAATGCTCCCAATGGTGCAGATCAAAAAACCAATGAAGGCTTTATTTAAAATAAATGAGTAAAATCACGTGAAAAATATATCTAAAAGCAGTATGTTAACATCCATAGTACCCCATACTGCTTTTAGATATATTTTTCACGTGATTTTACTCATTTATTTTAAATAAAGCCTTCATTGGTTTTTTGATCTGCACCATTGGGAGCATTTCTTTTTTCTTTTTCCCATGCCACACATGTTGTGTTGATACATGAGCCTGGCCATCCCTCCATTGGCCTTTTGTTATCCGGGTTCCTGTCCCTGAAGTGAGGTATCCGACCAAGATTGAATCCATCATCTCAGCTGGAGTGACCATCGCTGCAAAACCTTTCATGCACAGAGCCCAGGGTCCGCTGTGACCACCATGCCTGATCTGACTTGCTGTTAGTACTAACATGTGAGTCCACCACAGCTGGTAAGAGTATCCATTTCCATTGATTTTGATAGTCTGAAGGTTGCTACAGACAAGCCATCATTGTCTTAATTTCCTTGAACTGGCATCATATGTGAAGATTTCATTCATCCATTTGGGACACACCTATGAACTATTCATTTTTTTTATTTTGTTTGGTTGGTTTTTTCACTCATCAGTTTGCCAACATATGTATGGACTATATCAGTATTCCACACATGTTGAGTACAATTGTCTTTTACTATGCTTTTACATACAATTTTTGTTTGATTTCACATTGTTATGTCATGTGAATTTGGCAGCATTTTCACAAAACTAATTAGTATAGCGCTGCACTTTCTTTCTCCACGTTCACTTTGACTTTGTTTGTCTGTGTGCTGGCTGCTACATTGTTTTTTGTTTTTCTTTGCTAATTAGCGCAGTTGTTTTTCCCACTTTCTGTATACAGCAGTGGGATGGAAACTTGGTCCTGCAACAAAATCGAGTCAGACTGAGTGCTGCTCGGCCATTCACAGGGAACTGTGTATTCTATGGAGGAATACAAAGCTTCCTATAGTTGTTTGACGTTGTGACATCCATTGGTCTGCTTCCGTTATATTCATTCAAATACAAAGTTCCCTGTGAATGGCTGAGCACTGCTCAGCCCAACTCAGTTTTGTTCAGTTGCATACAGTTTATACAGTGCTCACAGCCACTGCATCTGTTAGTGAAGTAATTAGTTTGGACTAGCTTCACTGAAATCTGGAGTTCTGCTTTAATTTTAACATTTCGGATCTGCATGCTTGTTCCAGGTCAGTGAGTCAAAGGACTGAAGTCATTGGTTCGGCACAAGATGCAGTTTAAGCAGGTGTTCCTCAGTGGTAGCAGCCATACTACAGATTTTTTTTTAAAGTCAAGAAACAGAAAATGGGTTTGTTTTTTCTTATCTCCAGTTACCATATGTACTCGAGTATAAGCTGACCTGAATATAAGTCGAGGCACCTAATTTTACCACACAAAAACCTGGGAAAATGTATTGACTTGAGTATAAGCCTAGGGTGTCCATCTGTGTGCCTTACTTTGCCTCGCTGTGTCCATGTGCATGCCTCACTGTGCCCATGTCTGGACTGACGTTTAACATGAGTCTATGGAAGGGGTGCTGTCTTTGAAAAATCTGTGCTCCCCAGCCGTAGGTCCCCCAGACAACAAACTTTTCACACTTGTACAGGAGAAATGTGTGTGCCAAGTTTCGGGTCCAGGGGACCTACGATCGGCTGGTACCAGGTCCCCAAAGTCACCGGAGAAATTACTGTTTAACATGGGAGTCTATGGAAGGGGTGCCCGGCTTTGAAAATTCGGTGCTCCCCGGCCGTAGGTCCCCCGGACCACAAACTTGGCACACTTGTAGAGTGGGGCTATATGTGTGCCAAGTTTGTGGTCCAGGGGACCTACGGCCGGATGATACCTAGTCCCCAAAGTCTGGAAGATCAGGTGCAAAAAGGTGGTTAGAGTGTAAGCCGAGGGGGGGCATTTTCAGCGCAAAAAATGTGCTGAAAAACTTGGTTTATACTGTAGTATATACTCTATACTGTTTACAGACCCCAATAGCACAAAGTCATTGCTGAACACAATTCAATGCCATTTGTCAAATTCATCCATGCTGAATTGTTTTCTTCAGTGGCTTAGTATTAGTGCTATATGCTGTAGGCTCTTATATGAAAGTGGCAGGTCTTCAGACACAAACATGCAACTTTTGAGGCTGCTGAAGACACAGGAACAAAAAATGGGTATATTGCAGCACAGCAACATTTTTTCCCTGTATTGAATGTAGACTTTGAACATGTTGGCACAAAGTATAGGCTCTTTTACTTGAATTTGTCATGACTAATACATAAAGCTGAAAATTACCTTGACAGTACTGTGCTCATTTGAGGTAGGAATGACCCTGAATATTGGGGTATGAAACAAAAGTATTACTTCAAGCAAATTATTGTTCAATAAGTGACTACTATTTGAAGACCAATCTCATCTAGTCACAAGATTCTACCCATAGACATGGAACTGGTGTTGTACAATCTAATTCTTTTAGGTAAGGCAGAAGCATCAAATTATTTTGATGCTTAAAGTTGCAGTTCCTATTTTCGGTAGTGTTGAGTAATTTATACAAAAAAAAAAAAAACTAAGATCTGTTAGGGTCCTTTCACACGTGCGGACCGTTCGTCCGTTTTTTAGACGTCCGTTTACGGACAGCAATGCTTTCCTATGGGTCCTTTCACACCCATCCGTTAAAATCCGTCTCCGTTAAGCTCCGTTTTTTTGAACGGAAGAAAACCCTATTTTTCTTACGTCACAAAAACGGAACGGACGAAAAACGGATGTTAGCGGACGATCCGTTTAACATCCGATCCGCTAACATCCGTTTTTCATCAAAATATGTAATAAAAAAATAAAGTTCTAACAAAAAAAAAAGGATGAAAAAACGGATGACAACTGATAAAAAACGGACGAAAAACGGATGAAAAAACAGATCAACTGATGATAAAAAACGGTCCGCACGTGAATTTCCAGACCATCTCTTAGCCATCAGCTTCCTGAAAATTTAGTTGAAAGACGAGAGCACAGACAACCTTGGAGCTTAACTCCTAAAAAGGCCAGAACAATCCTCTCATGTCTTCAATCGGCTCAGAAATGCTAACCTTATTTTGTGAAAGTTGGTTTACTGTGAAGAAAAAGGGGGGGGGTCTTGCATTAAAGTTTTAGTAATCTATGTACTTAAGTGGGGTGTCTGGTGAAGCTGCTCCCTAAAAAATGCAGAAATCTGTTTTTTGATATTGTGTGATAGTGGATAGGGGCGCTAAAAATAGTGAGTGCGTTAATTGCTGAATCCACAATGCTAGTCAACAGTGAATCCAACTGGACTAGAAACTTGAATGACCATATGTGTGTTCATAAGTGCAGTAGTGCAAAAATATTATATTAAACAATAACACAAGTATTACATAAATATTACAGTGGGCAGTCGTGTGACTGCACAAAGTCTGTGTGCAAAATTTATTGCAAAAAAAAATAGTCAAAAAAGTGTTTTAGGTAAAGTGCAACGTTTTCATATATCTTCCAAATCCAAAGTGCAACAGGGAAGTAATCCACCTTCACCAATAGGTCACCAAAGATGCAGATAGATGGCTCCTTACCAAAAGATGTTTACCTAATTAATTAAAATAAGGTCATTTGTAGCTTAAAAGGTAATATGGGTTGGCTGGATGTCATACAGGTTCCGATGTCAGCACCAATTAGTGAAGAGAAAGCCGCCATAGTGTAAAAGGTTTATTTTAAAACATGGAACTAAAAACACAGGGCCGAGTGGCCCCTTATTTTGATGGTGCCTGTATCCTGGCACTGAGGCTGTACACTTAGGAGTTGTGGAGAAAGTTGGTCGTGTCCTGGGAAGCTGGCGTGCGTTCCACCACTAGCAGCTTGGAGACCAGTGAGACCGAAAGTGCGTGGCTTGTGCGTGTCTAGGTACTGCCTCGACGTACGTTTCGTCTATAACGTCATCAGGAAGCGTCCAGTTGGATTCACCGTTTACTAGCATTGTGGATTCAGCACTTAACCCACTCACTATTTTTAGCGCCACTATCACACAGTTGGTTTACTACCCTGAGATAATCCCACATTACCAAAGGTGAAGGGTGTAAATTGCCCACAACGGCCATGCTGGTCAAAAAAACAATAGTCAATTTAAGTATATCGCCCACTAAATGTCTGCCATTCTGTTGAGATTCTCCTGGCACACTCCATAGCCAGGTGTGAGAGTTCATGCTTCTTTATAACAGATAAACATTACAGCTTGATTGTTTTCACCCTAACTTGGAAAAGGGAGGTGCTACCTGCTGCCAAGGTCACTCTTGTAAGTAAGCCCACAACGTTCTATATAAAGAAATATGCAATGAAACAAAAACTGGCTAACATTACTGGCCTTCACACTCAGTTTGTAAGGCTGGGTTCAGCCCCTGTTCCCTGTTTCAGGGCCTAAAATGGAGGCAAAGATGCACAGGGTTTTCCAGCTGCCATTGAGAGCCGGTTAGTCTCCTGTAATGCAAATTGGATGTGGATTTCCACACATCCAATATGCAGAAATGTGAATCCAGCCTCAATGCTAGTGTGACTGTGTACAGCAGCTTTTACAAAAATGTCAGCCACCTTCTAGTAACTTTTGAGGTCTATTACAGATCTTTATGGAAGAGCTGGTTGCCACTGCAAAGTGAACCTGTGCATTGCCCATGCAGAGAAATGCAACAGGTTCACTGTAATTGTTGCCCCACTGTAATACAAGTACCTTCTTTTCGGTATTCTGTTCAGACACAGAGCAAGAAAAATACTGAATTTGTTTGGGTATAGGGAGCATCTGATTGCCATTTCTTCCATGTGACATGACCAGCAGCTCCGGCACTCTGTGCTTGGTGTGTCACCACAATGAATAGGTTTAAATCTGCCCTAAAATTACTTGATAGCCACTTGAGTACTTGATTGAAACTCCAATAACCGCTGTTCAACATCTTCAAACTGGAGAGGAAGGCTTCCTGTAGTGCCCTGTTCACGCAACCTTGCTGTGGTAATGTGTATTGTGCCATTTATCATCTTGGGCCACCTTCTCAATACACCTATATTACCCTGCTGAAAATGCTGCATGCACCTATTCTGATTCAAATAAATCAGCTGTCTTAATGCAATGCATGTTTAACGTTGGGGTTGCCACCTCATCCCTTTTAAACCCAAACGCATATGAATTGCACAGGTTAATTTAACCACTTCACTTTTACACATGTTGACAAGTTAAAAAAATAAAATAAAATTTTACCAGAAAATTACTTGGTAACCCCAAACATTTATATGTATATATAATATATATAATTTTTGACAAAAAAACAAAACGTAAAGTTGGATAAAATAGGATGAATGCGCTAAATCAACCCTTGCTATTGTACAGTACATATTTATATATATATATATATATATATATATATATATATATATAATTAATTATATACACACAGATGTTCAAATGAATAAAAATACAAAAGCAAAAAAGTCCACAAACATAAAGTGCACTTGTGCATCAATGCAAACACTGTGAAGTGAAAAACACCAGGTAAAAGCAGCAAGAAACGAACCATTCACAGTTCCAGCATGTAGACTGACTCAATAATAGGGAGCACCTGCGATATGCTCAGCACGTCGCCATACCTACCATCCACAGTCCAATACTGCCACTTGCTGATTCAGAAAGCAAGCTGATAGAGGGGAGAGAAGAAAAAACAAAGGGGAATGCTCATTGTGTAGTATGGTTGCGAAAAACTGGGATTGTGGACTGATTAGAGAAACCACACTCCCGAATCCTCTGCACATAGACAGCCTGTAGATACAGCTCAGTGCGGCGATCTCCTCATGAGGATGTAGTTCTGTCGATCGTGTCACTTAGGCTTCTCCTCTAAATATGAGATCTGGGGTCAAAAAGACCTCGGATCTCATATTTATACTAAAATGCAATAATAAAACAAATTCTCCTTTTAAGAGCTATGGTTGGAAGTAATGTTTGCCGTGGCTTCTGCCCTCCCATGCCTTGGAGCCAGTCAGGGGCCATCTTCCCCTCAGTCTGCATCCATTGGAGAGGACGCGATTGTCTCCGCCGCTACCGGCGGAGACTACCAGAGCGTGGTGAGGGCACCTCTCCCGCCGCCGATAAAAGTGATCCCGTGGCGAATCAGCCGCAGAATCAACTTGTTGTAAAGACAAATTCGCAGCATTTCTGAAAATACCTAGGTAACTGCTATAACCCTCTGTTTCTTAGCGTCAAAATATCAACGTACGGCTATGACTATCTGCGTTAAGTGAATTATACACATAAGGCACCAAGTGAGTTTAATTACCACCTTAATCAGCCACAGAGCCTGTGTAATTAATGTGTTTTAAAGAGATGCAGTGGCAACTCTCGTTAATGTGCATGTGCTAATGAAGTACAGCAGTAAGAGTCGGTTCACACTAGGGCGACACGACTTCCAGCACGACTCTCAGAAGCAACTCCAACACGACTTGAGCATGAACCACAGGGCGATCTGGGGAGATTTACAACACGACTTGAAGTCGTCTCCAGGACAGGAGACATTCCAGTGGCCAATAAAACAACAATCAGCTCTGGGAGAGGGAGGGGTTTGCCTGAGAAATGTATGTTATCTTCCTGGAAAGTAGGTTCAATTAAGACAGTGATCAGACTTGGAAGCGACTTCCATTGAAATCAATGGGTACAAATCGTCTAGAAGTCTGATTGAAGTCGTTGAAGAACCTTTTCTGAAGTTGGAGCGACCTCAGTAGTGTGTATTAACACCGCTCCCATTCACTTACATTGCTTTTCTGGACAGCGCGACTTGAGACGATTTCAAGTCGGATCCCAAGTCGCCCCAGTGTGAACCGACTCTTACTCCACTATTAAACAAAAAATTCCCTCTAGGTGCTTTAAAAAATAAATAAAAAATTGTAGCAGATGCCTATCTTGCTTTTAAAGAGATATGGCCCATACACAAGATCTGAATATCACACAAAAACTGTCGTCCGAGGAAGAATCGTACGATAATAGGATCGTTGGTACAGAGCTTTCGAGAGCCGATCATGACAATTCATCCGATATTTGATCGGACAAGCACAAAAATGCTCCTCGTATGATACCAGATCGTCTGATTTTCAGCTCATGTACAGGGCCAATATCTGCTTGTTTCAACAGACTGAAGGTGCACCAGCTGAATGCATTGAACCGGTCCCCTCCTCCTATTTGGAATTGGTATGCCCTGTTGAAAAGCTGCAGTGTCGGAGAAATGTTTAACCCTAGGGTAGTATCCCAGTAGAACAGAATATCTTTTTAGAGACGGTGTCTAAAATTTGACTTACATCCTAGTGAGGACTTTTGAAAAAAATCGGTGAGCCAATCCACAAGCAGGAAAGGACATTTCTGGGGCTATTCTGTACAACAGTGTAACAAATGCCTCCAGGTTGCCACATTGCCACATTGCATTGAGATTTACAGACAATTTCAGCCACTGTAGATTGAAAAGGAAAAATAATTTTTAATAACCGTAAAGCAGAACCCCGGGGAAAAACATTTCTATTTTCTTGTTGCTACCTTACCACATGTAGTCCTATATACAGCAAGCAGGGATGTACATCTGTCCCAGCTTGCTGTAGTTGGTGAAGGTTTCTCAACACACCAACCCCCCCCCCCATTTCATGGGCACATTTGAAACCTATACAAACAGTGGGGGGAGACCGTAGTTCTCAGATTTGTGCATCGCTGTTGTGAGGCAACTTTTCAGTGTGCTGATGGTCCGGTTTTGTTTGTGTTGCAGGGCGGGTTTGCTGTGTTGAATGGCCGGTTTTGCCTGTGTGAAAGGGCAAGGTTGCAACACACACACACACAGACAAAACCAGCCCTTTAACACAGCCACATGCAGCCCTCCAGCAGCAGCAATGCACAATCTGAGAACTATGGTCTCCCCCTGCTGTTTGTACAGGTTTAAATTGTGCCTGTGAAATGCTATCTCCCATCGAGGGTTGCCTCCTACGATGTGTGCATGCGCCATTGTTGCGTTAGCCCAGCTGATTTTGTGTGTGTGTGTGTGTGTGTATATATATATATATATATAATATATACACACACACACACACACGGCTAATACCACTACCTGGGAAGAGAGCTCCACGTTTTCACTGCTCTAATAGCAAATATCCCCTTGCACTATTTAGGACAAACTGCATCCCATCCAGCTTACACATACAGGTACACCAGCTGCAGCCAAGATCCTAGTGTCATATTTTTTTTTTTTTAACCAGCTGACGGTTGGCTTTTATGGAAAACTGATCTAAGTAGATCTGCAACCGCCTGACTCCTTTTTCCAGGTTTCACATCTAACTCTAAACTGATAACTTGTGAGCGCTTTTAAGTTTAATCGGAGTTATTGTGAAAAATAAACAGAAAAACAAACACTATATAATATATAACGTGTTAGTCCATTAAACAGCGCTGTGAGAATAGTGAAATTCTCCTAAGGTGTCAGAAGTTCACAGTGCATGATACATATAACTAGGAATCAAGCCGTGAATAAATGACAAAAAGTCCATAAAAAGTGATCAAAGGTTCTTCAAAGTCTTCCACCACACCAAAAGTGAACGGTGCTTGCCATGCCCCGACATGTTTCATCAGTGATGAAACATGTCGGGGCATGGCTACATAGTCCGTGACTAATCTATCGTTACGCTTGCTGTGCTGTGCAGTGTTTGGAGCCATTCACCAACTAGGAGAGCCAGTCTTCAGCCGATTCGATCACCTAGCTGCTAAGTGGTGAGATCGTTTTTGTTTGATCGTGGGTCCGCCGTGGCCAAGTGTTAACCATGCAAAGATATCTGTAGGATGACGGTGACTGCTGTGATACACTGCTTATTTTTTGAGTTTGTTTGTGAGTTTAACCTTTGGATTTGATTTTGGTGTGCTATTAAAACAGTTTTTATGGTATCACCCTATTGTGCATTTATTTTTCCTTATACGCTTTGGAGAAATCTTTTGAAGCACTGCATAGGATATCACATGATCTTTTGAGGATTCCTTATGGTGATTATAAGCTGATCTGCCTAAGTACGCGAGTGCTGAGGCAATTAGTTCTGGTGAGTGACCATTCTGACGGGTGGTGGAAGCACCGTTCACTTTTGGTGTGGTGGAAGACTTTGAAGAACCTTTGTTCACTTTTTATGGACTTTTTGTCATTTATTCACGGCTTGATTCCTAGTTAAATGCATCATGCACTGTGAACTTCTCTGACACCTTAGGGGAATTTCACTATTCTCACAGTGCTGTTTAACTCCTTAAGGACCGCCGCATGTACATTTACGTCGGCAGAATGGCACCGACAGGCACATCAAGGTATATATACGTTGGTGCCTTGAGGTGGGTCGGGGGTCCGATCGGGACCCCCCCCCCCCCCGGTACATGCGGCGGTCCCCGCGGCTGTACGAGCGATCCGTGCAGAGGGGGCGACGGTTCGTTTTTGTCCGCCCCCTCCGGATCGCTCCCAGCCAATGCGCGCGCCGGCCTGTGTGTCACTTCCTCCTCCTGTGTAAACACAGGAAGGGGGAAGTGATGTGATCTCTCCCCTCAGCGGTTTTTTTCATCCACCGCTGAGGAGAGATCACATCGCACAGTAAGTCTGCACAACACTACACTGACACACACTACACATGAACACATTTAACCCCCGCGATCGCCCCCCCCCCCCCCTGTCACAGTGTCACTGAATGCAGTAATCATACATGTATGATTACTGTATTTAGTGTCGGTGTGACAGTCAGTTAGTGTTAGGTTCAGGGTAGCCCCCCTAATAAAGTTTTAACCCCTTGATCACCGCCCTAGTTAACCCTTTCACTCCCTATTGCCAGCATCACTAAGCGATCATTTTTCTGATCGCTGTATTAGTGTCGCTGTTAGGTAGCTAATTTTTTTTTTTTTTTTTTTTTTACTAAAGACATATGGCTGAATAAATTTTGGCCTAAATGTTTGACAAAAATGTTGTTTGTTTGATTTTTCTTATAACAAAAAGTAAAAAATATTGATTTTTTTTTCAAAAATGTCGCTCTATTTTTTGTATATAGCGCAAAAAATAAAAATCGCAGAGGCGATCAAATACCACCAAAAGAAAGCTCTATTTGTGGGAAGAAAAGGACGCAAATTTTGTTTGGGAGCCACGTCGCACGTGCAATTGTCAGTTAAAGCGACACAGTGCCGAATCGCAAAAAGGGTCTTAAGTGGTTAATGGACTAACACGTTATATATTATATAGTGTTTGTTTTTCTGTTTATTTTTCACATTTACTTATTATTTAAACGGCAGCTAGGTCCTGTACATTTATCTCTTTGTGCGCAGCGGTAGATGATCAGAAGGGGAGCGCATTTTTTCATATCATTCAATTTTTTACATAATCTGAGTTATTGAAATCTTTTTCAATAACAAAATAAACAAAGAAAGATGGCAAATAGATGCCAAGTCCATTTTTCTACACTGAAGAAGGTAATGGCATAGTGCAGGGAGACATTACGTACAGTGGGGGAAATAATTATTCGATCCCCTGCAGATTTTGTAAGTTTGTTCACTTATGAAGAAATTAAAGGTCTATCATTTAAAATGTACCTATTATAAAAATTATAAAGAATATTAACCAAAAATACAGAAAAAGTTGAGTTGAAGTTCAGTGAGTAAAATAAGGATTTGATCCCCAAGCAACACATTACTTGGTGGAGAGACCCTTGTTGGCAAGCACATAGGTAAGATGTTTCTTGTACTTGGTTATCAGTTTGCACGCTTTTGGTCCACTCTTCTTTACAGATCTTTTCTAAATGTTTAAAGTTTCTTGGCTGTCGCTTGCCAACTTGAAGTTTCAGCTTCCTCCATAAAGTTTATAGAATTAAGGTCTGGGGAGTGGCTAGGCTGCTCAATGACCTTAATGTGCTGCTTTTTGAGCCACTCCTTTGTTGCTTTGACATCTGATCACACTGATCTTGTGGTGGTCAGGTGCTTTAAGGGCAGAGGAGAGATCTAGAGTTTAATAGACCCCATATTTTTCAGACAAGAGTACTTGTCACTGCTTATAGCTATCACAAGGGATACAGTATTTACATTCCCTGTGATAATAAAAGTGATACAAAAAACAGTGTAAAAAAAAATTATCAAAAAAAAAATGAAAGCACGCACCACCCGCAAAGGTGGATGCAAGCATCGGTCTTATGTCATATGTAAATGGCAATTGCACATGCATGTGAGGTATTGCCCCAAATCTCAGATCGAGGGCAGTAATTCTAGTAGTAGACCTGTTTATACCTAAAGTGGAAACTTGCCAAGGCTTTTTAAAAAGTATGTTGTTTTTTTTTGCCATGTGCACAGTTTTAAAGCATGTCATATTTGGTATTTACTCGACGTAAGATTATCTTTTATATTTTGCCAAACAATTGCGCAATATATTGTGTTTTTATGAATTAAAATGTAATGTATTTTTTCCAAAAAATGTGCGATTGAAAAGCCACTACGCAAACACTGTGACAAAAAATGATTGCAACACCCACCATTATAGTCTGTAGGGCCTATGCTTTCAAAAAAATATATATACACTGGTCAAAAAAAATTAAAGGAACATTCGGATGCATACGAATTCCCGAATTGCTATATTAGCGAAATATTTCGACCGTTTTCGGAATTCGATCGTTTTCGACCGAATTTCGAAAAATCCGGTCGAAATCGAAAATATTTCGCCCGTTTTTCGAATTCGTTCGTTTTCGACCGAATTTCGAAAAAAAGCGGTCGAAATCGAAAATATTTCAACCAGATTAGTAAACAAATTGTCTCTTTTCGAATAGAATTTTTTTCGAATTAAATCCGAAAATATATTTTTTTTTTTCGAATTCCGATCGAATTTAGTCCGCGGGTATTCGATTCGGAATTCGAAAAAAAAATTATTTTCGAATTTAATTCGAAAAAAATTCTATTTGAAAAGAGACTTCTAATCTGGTTGAAATATTTTCGATTTCGACCATTTTTTTTTTCGAAATTCGGTCGAAAACGAACGAATTCCGAAAACGGTCGAAATATTTCGCTAATATAGCAATTCGGGAATTCGTATGCATCCGAATGTCCGAATAATGGAAACGAAACGAAACAAAATGCACATGCCTACTTCCTAGACCCCTCTGCATTTGAGGAGAGACACTGCCGACTCTCTTCAAGGCTCAGGCCCTGTCTTCCTTGTCAGTCACAGATGGTAATTAACTCATCCTGCTTTTGTAGCTAGCATGCCTTTCCAGTTTACGGTCCACTACTGTCTCCAGGGCAGCCTGCAGCTTTCCTAACAAAGAATTAGCCACTGATAGCCTGGGTCACTCATCCTCTCAAGTCCACATGTTCCTCTGAGCCCTTCATTAGCTCCTTTAGATCGTAGCTCCCTCCCCTAGCCAAGCACAGTCTCCTGTGATGCGAATTAGAGGCTGGGAAACCCACATTCAATTTGCACTAGTGTGAACCTAACCTTACACTTTTAAGACTGAAAGCTGTTGTCACCCAGGTTCACACTCAGCTGAACTCGCATAATTTCACTTCTGCATGTCAGTCCCGATTTCGGCCGTGAAACAAACAATTAAATCAAGCGCTCACCAAATGAAGTTTACAAAAATACATTGAAAATGAAGTGGGAAGTTATATGTATACCAAATACATATAGGGAGGGGGGCTGGATAACTGGATATGGAAACTGGAGGGGGGGAGGCATAAAAAGTTCCACGACTAGTAGAAGCAGTTTATCTGAAATAGTTCGGTCCAATGGATCTCGTTCATATGACTGATGGTAAAGATTATACTAGTGCTGAGGGGGTTGCCAGCTTGTCAAGAAGAAGCGGTTCTGTAAACAATACAAAAGACAGAAAAAGCGGTGCCCTCTAATCGTAGTAGTAGATTTATTAAAATAAAATGACAAATTAATTCTTATGAGATGGGTACTCACAAGACTGCAGGAGGTACAGGCATGTAAAGATAGGATATCATCCATGGCTTGCTTCCCCGGTCAGTGGGCTCTGCTGAACGGATGGGCAGGTGTTTAAAACTCTCATGACAGAGAGACACACGATCGGTGGTTGGCCCGGCTGGTAAGGTCTTCAACCTCTGTGGGTCCTTGGATGGTCTTCCAGCGCTGGTGAAGCAGGGAAAAAACAGGGAAGCCGTATAGCAGCAGTGGAACGCGGCCATGGAGCGCAAACAGCAGGGCGTCACTTCCGGGTTAGGTCACGGGGCGGTGCTCGCGTTCCGATTTCGGCCGTGATTTCAGAGACATCTGTGCAGGTTTCTGCACAGATGTCAATGTAAATCGCAGCCTGAAATTGCAAAAAGTAGTACAGAAGCTACTTTTTTTTTAAATCGGTGCAGCGCCGCAGATGTGGCGACTCACCGATTAGGACGCCAATTTCTGCTGACTTGACATGTCAAAATGCTTCCGTGTGAACCAGGGCTTAAAGACCTTTCCCCCAGCAGGTCCTGCCCTGAAATCTGTCATTGCTGTCATGCTCATTTGCCAGACCTTGGGTGTCTTGTCCAAGGATATACCAAAGTCTGCACTGACACCAGAATGGACAGCTGGCGCGTTTTACCAGGAAGCTCTCCATTAGAGGACAATGTAGTGCATAATTCAGCACACATTACATTTTGTACAAATGTAATTTGAAATGTACAAAAGTATACCAAAAAATTTTAAATGGGAATCCCACTGGTAGAAAAGAGTAGTACTCGCCCTATAAATAAGGGCGGGGGGTGGTGTTGTCTAGCGATAGCTACTGATAAAAAGAATAGACACTATACACCAAAATGAGTATACAATGAATTTATTGAGCAGTAGACTCAAAGTACAAGCATATCCAGCCAAACTATCCCCATGAGTCCTAACAACCACCTGAATCCCCAAAAGACCCCTCCCAGACTAGAACCTAGGACCACCTTACAAAAAGGCAACGGATACAGTCCCAAAACGGTGCTGAGCTCACTATCCCCTGCACAAAAACCTTCCCCACACCAGAGGACCCTAAACCACCCCACCAAAACTCAGAGGTAGCACTGGTTAGCGCCAGGTGCGGTGCTCCACCTTAAAGCCACAGTGGGCCAATGAGGCACCTGCACTAGGTGAGACAGAGATGCATACCTTCCCAAAAGAGGCTATAAACGTAACACATACCCATGAAACCAGTCAGTCAATGGCAGGGGAAAATGCCCTATGGCTGCAGTAGGAGCTCAGATATAAAAAATTGGTGTCCAGCTGCTGTGTCTGTGCTGGTAACATAAGGTGTATAAAAGAGCCTTGCATTTGACAGTCATTAGACTTAAAATATCCGTGATGGTATGTGTAAGAGACCAGATATTCTGCAGTTAGATCAGCATTAAAACATTCCTAGGGAGCATTCTGATAACAGAGGTTGGAGGGCTGACAGAGGAAAGCGACAAAGCAGGGAGATTTCCAGCTGCAACCAGGTAACCTCAACCTGTCTACAGTAACATCAGTGACCACTCAATCCCATGTGTGGACGTGTCCTGACGAAGTTCCGCCCCCTGGAACAAAACATGCAGACGCAGGGATTTCCCTCCCCTCCCCCCTCCTACCCCATCTTTTCAGAGAGCTCAAGCATTTTCCACCATGGCTTAATCACCTTATGTTACCAGCACAGTAGCTGGACACCGATTTTTGATATCCGAGCTCCTTTTGCAGCCATATGGCCTTTTCCCCTGCCATTGACTGACATTTTTGACTGGTTTAGTGGGTATGTGTTGCATGTTTATAGCCTCTTTTGGGTAGGTATGCATCCCTGTCTCACCTAGTGCAGGTGCCTCATTGGCCCACTGTGGCTTTAAGGGGGAGCACCGCACCTGGTGTTAACGAGTGGTACCTATGAGTTTTGGTGGGATGGTTTAGGGTCCTCTGGTGTGTGTGTGGGGGGGGGGGCTGGCTGGCTTGGCTCGGCTCGGCTCTGCTTTGAGACTGTATCCTTTCTCTTTTTGTAAGGGTGGTCCTAGGTTCTGGTCTGGGAAGGGTCTTTTGGGGGATTCAGGTGGTTGGTTAGGATGCATGAGGATAGTTTGGGTGGATATGCTTGTACTTTCTGAGTCTACTGTTCAATAAATTTGTAGTATACTCATTTTGGTGTCCAGTTTCTTTTTTTTTTCATGTTTATCAATGTACAAAAGTACGCCTCATTCATGGTGTTGTACAGCAGCATGCTGCAATAACATGCAGCATGTCTGCATTTTATCACAGCATGCTGCAGCACAGCTCCTGGCATGTTGAAGTATGAATGGGACACACGTCGATCGCTCCTCAGAGAGGCAGAACTGCGATCTGTCAATGTAAACAAAGCAGATCCCCATTCTGTCAGGGAGTAGAGAGAGATCGTCTGTTCTTAGTGATCAGTAACAGTCCCTTCCCTAGGGAACAGTTAACCCCTTAATCACCCCATAGTGTTAATCCCTTCCTTGCCAGTGTCATTTATACATTCATCAGTGCATTTTTTTTTTTTTTTTTAGCTCTGATCACTGTAATAATATCACTGGTCCCAAAAAAAGTGTCAAATGTGTCCAATCTGTCTACCGCAATGTTGCAGTTCCGTGAAGAATCGCTGATCACCGCCATTACTAGTAAAAAATGCCATAAACACATCCCCCTTTTTTGTAGATGCTTTAACTTTTGCGCAAACCAATCAATATACGCTTATTGTGATTTTTTTCCCAAAAATATGTAGAAGAATACTTATCGGTCTAAACTGATGAATATATGTGGAAAAATGGCAAGAAACCGCTAAAATTAACAAAAAAGAAAGGAGAGAAAGAAACCTACAACGTGATTACAGTGTATTCCCTCCAGGTGCTGCAATTATCATGTAAACAATAAATAGACATAGGAAAAATATATAAATTGCGCTACCTCAAACACAAACGTAGGCAAATGGGTGGTCTCAAGTGATATGTGTGAAAGGCTAACTGCTATGTCAAAAATGTGACCTAAAAAAAAAATTGTTGCTCTTTTTTTGTGTAAATAAAAACCGCAGAGGTCATCAAATACCACCAAAATAAAGCTCTATTTGTGGAAAAAAGGGACATCAATTTTATTTGGGCACAGTGTTGCATGACTGCGCAATTGTTAGTTAAAGAGATGCTGTGCCATATTGCAAAAAATGGTCCGGTCATTAAGTGTGGGGGGGGGGGGGGGTACCTTCCAGGGCTGCAGTGTTTTTTTTTTTTTTTTTTTTTTATAATTCTCCTTTAAGAGGGCGTGACAGGGGGTGTGTTCTATGACTATATACTTTTATTAATACGTGTCCCGCATTCCCATGTCAGAAAGTTGGAAGGTGTGGCTTATGCTGTGGGCCAAACAAAGATGGGCACAAGCAACATGCTTTCGGGTGGTATTTGCGTCCCCTGCTGCGTTCCGTGATTTGCCACTCGCGTCCCCGCTCGGAAATGACTCTCCGTACATACACATAGATTGCGCTGCTCTTGACATAATCTCCGCCCACCCCGTAATCCAGCCTGACCAATGAGCGCAACGTCATTCAACAGCCCCGCCGCCGCTTTCTGATTCGCGCTCTGCAATCACATGGTAGAGTAGCGTCACTCCCCAGCCCCGGTCATGTGACCGCGAAGGTTGTTGTGACGGAGATTTGAATGTGGCGCTTTTGGGTTCCATGGCGTCTGTTCTGGTGAGACCTTGTCATTCGGCCTTCAGACATGACATGATGATTTACGCCTGGGGGCGCTGTGTTTCCATATGAGATATACCTGTAGGGTGTCATAGGACTGCTGTTCTGTGTAGAGTCCGGACTATGGACCGGTGACTGCTTGGAAAGGACTCCTGTGTACAATCCCGTCCACATACAGATTTCAGTCTGTTTAGATTAGCAGGGCCAGGGTGGCAGTGTCCCTGCCTAGTCCTATGATAGAAGGTATAGTGGGGGAGATTTACTAAATGCGATGCAGCTGAGCATAGTAGCCAATCAGTTTCTGTGTGTTAGAGTGGGTTTACACTTGTGTGACATCAGACTTCGCATGTGATTTGCACCACACAGATCACATGCCATGTCTGTGCGATGCCAGTTCAGCCATACACATTACATTCACACCAAAATAGTGCAGGACCCTTTCCTTGGTTCGCACTGAGATTGGATCACATGGGTGCTCACACCTATGCTATCCGATTAGGGTTGCCACATTTTCATCAAGCCAAACATGAAACACTTTAGTGGCGCCCAACAAGCCCCCCCCCAGGTCAGTCTGTCCCCCAGTACAGTTAGGCTCCATTCACATCTAGGCGTTTTGTCGCCTGAAGCCCGACGCTGAAGCAGCCTGACATACGCTGGAGGGGGGAATTTACATTGTCGGCTATGGAGATGGTTCACATCTCTACGCCGAACGCCAATACGCGTGAAGCCTGAAACAAGTCCCGGACCCTTTTTTTCAGGCGTATCGGGCGTTCGGCCATAGCCGACAGTGTAAATTCTGCCCTCCAGCAAAAAAGCAATAGGCGTTTTTTCGCCGCAAATCGCTGGGACAAAACGCCTATTGCATGTCGCCCGAATACGCCTGCTGCCGCCGACGCCTAGATGTGAATGCAGCCTTAGGGTTGCCATCAGTGTTGCTCATCATACTTTTAAAAAGTAATTAGTTAGTTACAAATTACTTCTCCAAAAAAGTAATTGCATTAGTGACTCAGTTACTACATTGAAAAAGTAATTAGTTACTCAGCAAAGTAACTGATTTTTTTTTTTAATATTCTACAATGCTTTGTTGAGAAGCAGGTGACGGGCGCTTGCCAGGGAGCAGTGAGTTGATACTCCAAGACAAAAGAATGCCAGATCCTTGAGAGAAGAAAACCGGAAACAAATGGTGATCTCGTGTATATCCCAGCCTAGGTGCATCCATCCCACCATGTATGTGCAGCTAATATCTTTGTTGTCTGATGAAGAGATGAAATCACTGACCAAAAATAACCTGCTGATCATTGGTCTGTATAGGTGTCCTGCACTTACCATGTTGACCACTAGATGTCGCTGTGTACACTGTGTTGTATAGGAAACGTTTGTTCTGTGGAACATTTTGTTCCGGCCATGTGTTCCCCGGATCATTGATCAGGTTGCACACACAGTGTGTGTGATCGATGTGAGTTGTTCCCCGGTGATAGGTCAGTGTGAGGCGGATGGGGCTCATTGTATCCAGGGCTCCTTGCGATTGGGGGTTTTCAGACCGCTGTGACAGGACATCACAGCGGTCACATGATTCTAAAGCGGAGTTCCACCTACATTTATGTTCACAACCTCCGGGAGAAGCAATTACTCTGCTGTCATCTAGTGGCGGTAGATGTAATTGCAGTAATGCCGCCCAAGTAATGGGAACTGCGTTACTGTGAGGGGAAGAGTAATCAGGTAGATTACTTGTTACCCTCAAAAGGGGCTGCGTTAGGTAACTGCGTTTATTGTAACTCCGTTACTTACAACACTGGTTGCCACCTGTACAGTTTTCTCCTGAACAATCCGGTTTTTGAATTATGTGTTCAGGTTTACTACTGCACCAGACCCGGACACATCTTTCACATGGACTGCACCGGGTTTGCTGCTCACATACATTGTCATATATTTGTATGTGATGCTATCTGGTCTCATATATTGCATACACTGTTTATATCTATATGGTATGGTATGAGATATTGATCCTTTGGCCTACGGTATCCCTGTGTGAACATTTTGGTGTGGGTGAGGTCTGTGTGGGCCACTCCATCACATTACTGGTCCACCTGGGTCTACGTTCATTAGGTTTCTAATATTTATTTACATTTATTCTTATTTTTGTCAACCTCTCTACACCACCCACCAGGTGGGTTTCGTAGTACTTATTACTCGTTGTTCTTACTGGTTTGCACATTATATAATTTTATTTATATTTTCTATATACACTCTTCATCACCACCTTGCACGGTATCGCATGTGTATCTAGATGTGCACCTAGGCAGCGCCACTACCCCCATTCTTATAGATTTGAAATCTGGCAACCCCTCTCTTCCTTCCCAAAACACCCCTCCAGCACATATCCTACTCATCCCCCTTGCACTGGCCCTCTTCCCTCACAAAGGCCCCCCCCCCAGCACATATCTGACCCCTGAAGCACCCCCAGCACATATGGGCACAGTGGCTTCATATGATGGTGGGCACAGTGGCTTCATATGATGGTGGGCACGGTGGCTGCATATGATGGTGGGCACGGTGGCTGCATATGATGGTGGGCACGGTGGCTGCATATGATGGTGGGCATGGTGGCTGCATATGATGATGGGCACAGTGGCTACATATGATGGTGGGCACAGTGGCTGCAATTGATGTTTTTTTTTTTTACTGAATCAGTTTGCGCCCCCCCCCAAAAAAATATATATATTTGCGCACTCACCGCCACTGCCCCCCAGCACAAATCTATCTCTCCCCACCCCCATGCTAGCAAGAGCCCTCTCCCCAGGACATATCTGACTCCTGCATTCTGTGCAGAACACTCACAATTCAACCACACACTATTTGTTGCGACAAGCTATGTACCACATTACTACTCTTTCAGGCCACCAAAAGTGTCCCAGGTCTTTTACAACTTGTAGTGTATACCCCCCCAAAAAAATGCCGCGGCTAAAGTGTTCAGGTTTGGCTTGAAGAAAAGGTGGCAACCCTAAGTACAGTCCCCCCTAGGTCAGTCTGTCCCCCAGTACAGTCCCCCCCCTAGGTCAGTCTGTCCCCCAGTATAACCCCATCCCCCCCAGGTCAGCCTGTCCCCCTGTACAGTCCCCCCCTAGGTTCCCACTTCCAGGAGTCCGGACCACGGCCCATGATATCACCGCATGCTCCGTCCTCCTCCCCCGGACGCCGGGCCAATAGGAGAGAGGAACGGGACTTCGCGCAGTAGTTTTCCCTAGTTCGTCTTTCAGGACAGCACCTTAGAGAGATCCCGGCTCCTCCCCTTCTAGGAAACACCGCCTTCTTCAGATCTTTAAAGCCTCATCCTCCCACTGGCCCTTCAGTTATGGTGTTTCCTCCGGTGGGGAGACACTGCTGTGGAACCAGGGCTGTTAGCTGGGGAGGCTAAGGCTGATATTTCAGAGAAGGGCAGGATCCAGGAGTTGCCTGGTGTTGTCCTCCCTTTTTGTTTGTATTTGGCGCCAGGTAAGAAACGAGT
The DNA here is from genome assembly GCA_029574335.1 of Rana kukunoris. NCBI lineage: Eukaryota > Metazoa > Chordata > Amphibia > Anura > Ranidae > Rana > Rana kukunoris. Next base: position 224,745,000 of record CM056051.1, read on the forward strand.
GCGTTTTAGCTTACCTGTAATAGCGCCGTGCATCTCAAGCGCTCCTTGGGGAAAGGATGGCAGCTGGGAGGTCCGCTCTTTCGCGCGCCTAGGGTGGCGCTGTGTGTTGGATCCACTTCCCCTCCACCCTTCAGCCTGGAGACTCAGTGGCTGCGTCGGATGGCGGGTGACGTCAGTTCCGGCGGAAGGGGCGGGTCCGACACACGAGGCCGCGTCTGCCGGTTCCGGACGCGGCCTAGAAAGGCGGATCCAGCACTCGGCTGGTGCGGTCTCCTATTAAGCTGTAGAGACAGCATTTTTTGGGACCAGAGGCCACCGTTACCGTGCGGGAAGATGTCGGAGGCAGAGGCTTCTAAAACTGCTCCCGGAGAGAAGGACACCAGCCAAGCAAAGGTCAGTGGAACCCTGGGGTGGTGTTCCCTGATTCACAAAACCCCTGTTAGCTCCACGGGTGTGTTTTCCCTACCAGGTGGTCGGTAGGAGAGGAGTGGGTCCCTGGTGGTGGTCATTCCTGGGGATTAGGCACTCCTGGTGATCCCTGTTTATTTAGCTGGGGAGTTCTGACTAATACTGCTGCTCTCTATGTTTCTGTTTGTTTTCAGAAATACACAAGCAAATCGCTCCATGGCTCTAAGAGAAAGTGCCCTGTCTGCAGGTCCACGTTAGGGGAGACTTGGGACAAGACTCTCTGTAGGGGGTGTATGGATGCGGTAGTGAGAGAGCAGACAGCAGAACAGGGGGTAGATCTGGCGGCATCAGTTAAGGAGCTTTCAAGCACCTTCCAATCATTTAAAACTCTGTTTGCTAACTTTCAGTTGCCCCAGGCTCAGAGCACCCCTTCCCCAGTACAACAGGCGGTTTCACCTGATCCACCGATACCCCTCGCTATTGGTGCGGAGAGACCGGTAGGGTCGGCAGAGGAAATTGAGGTAGAAGCAGGCAGCGCTCCCTCTGATTCTCAGGGAGAATCAGATGAAGAGGGGATGGACGGGGAGTCCACAAAAACCTCACGTTACAAACTCTCTCTAGAGGAGGTGGAGGAGCTTTTAGGGGCTATCCACACCACCCTAGGGATTCAGGAGGAGAGGAAGCCGCTGTCCCTGCACGACCAAATGTACAGAGGCTTAGGGGAACAGAAAAGGAAGGTTTTCCCAGTCCATGACGTTCTGGTCGATGCCATCAAAAGAGAGTGGCAGGATCCGGAAAGGAAACCTTTTCTCTCAAGGGCGCTGAAAAGAAGATTTCCTTTTGAGGAGGGAGAAAACTTAGTTTGGAATAAGACGCCTAAACTTGACGCGGCTTTTTCCCAAGTTTCTAGACACACAGACCTAGCCTTTGAGGATATGGGGGTACTCTCTGATCCCATGGATAAGAGGATGGATTCCCTGTTAAAGAAAACCTGGGATTCCTCCCAGGGTAATCTTAGGCCAGCAATGGCGGCTACAGTGGTAGCCCGCAACTTGGAGTACTGGCTGACTCAGATTAAATCCCATATCGAGGCAGGTACAGCAAAGGAGACAATTCTCTCCTCTTTCCCCATGCTACTGAAGGGGGTAGCTTTCTTGGCAGACGCCTCAGCGGAGTCTATTCATATGTCCGCAAGGTCTGCAGCATTGTGCAACTCAGCCAGAAGGGCCTTGTGGCTCAAAACATGGCAGGGGGACAGTGCGTCCAAAGTAAAACTTTGTGGTATCCCGCTTACGGGGGATTTGTTGTTTGGTCCTGGTCTGGAAGCAGTCCTAGACCGGACCGCCGACAAAAAGAAGGCGTTCCCCGTTAAAAAGAAGTTTGGGGAACAGCCAAAAAAGAGGTTTCGATTTCGTGGAAAATCAGAGACACCCAGGTCAGGTTCCCAGAAGAAAGGTTGGGGACAGAAGGGGAAGGGTCGAGGGGGAGCAATTTTTCGCCCTCCTGAACCCCCCAAAAAGACCAATTGACTCCAAAACAGTGGGAGGAAGATTGGGGGTCTTCCTTCCACAGTGGGAGATGATTACCTCCAACCAGTACATCTTGGAGATCATCCGAAGGGGTTACAGGCTAGAATTCTCAACCCCTCCCCCCCTCAGACTGTTAATTACCAACCTTCCGAAGTGTGTGGAAAAGTCTTGTGCCCTCCTCTCCTCACTCCAGGAATTGGAGGCGCAGCAGGTGGTTGTTCAGGTCCCGACCAGGGAGATAGGTGGGGGTTTTTACTCCCACATCTTTGTGGTCCGCAAGCCGTCGGGAAAGTTCAGGCTTATCCTCAACCTAAAACCTTTAAATACCTCGGTCAGGTACAAGAGGTTCAGAATGGATTCGATCCATTCTGTAAAAGCCCTTCTCCCGCCAAACTGCTTTATGGCTTCGATCGACCTAAGGGACGCTTACCTACATATCCCCATAGCAGAGGAACATCAGAAGTTCCTGAGGCTAGCAATAAACACCGGGGATCAGGTACTGCACCTACAATTCAGAGCCCTTCCTTTCGGCCTGTCATCTTCCCCCCGCATATTCACAAAGGTAATGGCAGAGGTCTTGGCCTTCCTGCGACTCAGGGGAATTCTGATAGTCGCATACCTGGACGATCTTCTATTGTTCGCCCCCTCCCCAGAACAATTGAATCGGGACTTACAGTCAGCCAGAGACATTTTGGAAAGCTTGGGTTGGCTCATAAATCCAGAAAAGTCCAACCTAATCCCGTCACAGAGGGTGTCCTTCCTGGGGTTTATTCTGGACTCAACAGTTCAAAGGGTCTTCCTTCCCCCAGAGAAGGTGCAAAAGGTGGACAAGGCCATGCTGTTTCTGCAGGGCAGTGGCCAGGTCTCCATAAGAAAGGCAATGTCCGCCCTGGGGTTGCTGACCTCCACCCTTCCAGCAGTACAGTGGGCGGGCCTTCATTTTCGTCCCCTTCAACTCTTCATCTTGAAGGTGTGGGACCACAGCCAGGGGTCATTGGATTCCCTAGTCTCTGTCCCAAGTCAAATCAAACGGTCCCTCTGGTGGTGGAGAAGGGGAGCAAACTTGTCTCAAGGCCTAGAGTGGGTCCTGCCCATATCCAGGACGGTCACAACCGACACCAGCAACACAGGTTGGGGAGCACATTTGGGTTCTCGCTGGGTACAGGGCACCTGGGCGTTAGTGGAGGCAGCAAAGTCCTCCAATTGGAGGGAATTGAGGGCAGTGTCACTGGCCCTTGTCTCATTCCAAGAAGATCTGCGGGGTCACCATGTTCGAGTTCGAACAGACAACTCGTCGGCAGTGGCTTATATCAACAAGCAGGGGGGCACAAGGTGCGGCCCCCTCTGGCTGTTGACAGAGGCCATTTTCAGATGGGCCGAGATCAATGTCCTGTCCCTGTCAGCCTTACATCTGAAGGGAGATCAGAACTGCTTAGCAGACTTCCTCAGCAGAACAACGCTGAGGGAGGGCGATTGGTCACTGAGTCAGGAGGTTTTCAGGATGATAGCCCAGAGATGGGGGCCGCCATGCGTAGACCTTTTTGCCTCCAGGCAGAACGCCAAGGCGGACAGGTTCTTTTCTCTAAGCAGGTACGATGGAGCTTTAGGGATAGATGCACTAGCTCAGAAATGGGAATTTTTCAGGTGTTATGCCTTCCCCCCTCCGGTTCTGATCCCTGCAGTGTTGAGGAAATTTCAACAAGAGAACACAACCTTAATTCTAATTGCCCCATATTGGCCCAGGAGACCGTGGTTTTCAATCCTAAGGAACTTGGCTGTAGAGCCCCCCTGGCTTCTACCAGCTCGGGACAACCTTCTCACTCAAGGTCCAGTCTGCTGCCCTCACGTGGACAGGTGGAAACTTGCAGCCTGGTTTCTGAGGAGGAGTTGCTGAGGGGAAAAGGGTTTTCAGATCGCTTGGTTGCGACCCTACTAAATTGTAGGAAAAAGGAAACGCAAACCATCTACCACAAAGTGTGGAGACGATTCAATTCATGGTGCTCTGAAAGCTCCTTCAGTGTACACAGTTCCGTAGCAGTACTAGAGTTCCTACAGGTGGGGGCAGATAAGGGATTGGCTCTCAGCACCTTGAAGGGACAGGTGTCAGCCTTGAGTGTATTTTTAGAGAAAAATCTAGCAGGGGATCCCTGGATAGTAAGATTTTTTAAATCTTTGAGTAGGCAGAGGCCAGTTGGTGTGACCCCTTTTCCCGTATGGGATCTTTCCTTAGTTTTGCAGGCCCTTACGGGAGATCCTTTTGAACCATTGGGGTCATGCTCTTTGAAGTTAATCACTCTCAAAACTGCATTTTTGGTAGCGATTACGACGGCACGTCGAGTAAGTGAACTCGAGGCCCTCTCAATTAAAACTCCTTTTTTTCAAGTTTTTCCGGATCGTATTGTTTTTAAGACCGATCCGGCCTTTTTGCCAAAGGTGGCCTCGAGGTTTCACAGAGGCCAGGAAATTATTCTGCCAACATTTTGTTCAAACCCGGTGAGGGAAAAAGAATTTATTTTTCACAACCTAGATGTAAGGAGGTGCGTCCTTCAATATTTGGAATGCACCAAACAGTTTAGAAAATCCGATTCCTTTTTTGTTTTATTTTCAGGGGCTAGAAAGGGTTCTAGAGCCTCCAGGCGTACTATAGCGGGCTGGATTAGAGCAGCTATTAGTCAAGCTTATGTGTTAAAGGGGATGGAGCCTCCAGTGGGAATCAGGGCACATTCTACTAGAGCAGTGGCGACTTCACAGGCGGAATGGGCTGGTGCTTCTCCAGAGCAGATCTGCAGAGCAGCGACATGGTCGAGTTTTGCTACCTTCGTAAAGCACTACAGACTAGACCTGCTGTCAGCACAGGACCAAGCCTTTGGTCGTAAGGTGCTACAGGCAGTAGTCCCACCCTAAGGTAAGGTACTCGCTTATCCTCTCTAAGGTGCTGTCCTGAAAGACGAACTAGGGAAAAATGGAGTTACTTACCGGTAACGTCCTTTTCCAGGAGTCTTTCAGGACAGCACCGCTACCCACCCAGGTTTTGAAGATTGGAAGACTCATCACATGAGGACGTCAGGTAAGATAAAGTATTCTTGTATAACGTTGTCTTGTGTCTCCCCAGTTGGCCGGAGGTACTCTGTAAGAACTGAAGGGCCAGTGGGAGGATGAGGCTTTAAAGATCTGAAGAAGGCGGTGTTTCCTAGAAGGGGAGGAGCCGGGATCTCTCTAAGGTGCTGTCCTGAAAGACTCCTGGAAAAGGACGTTACCGGTAAGTAACTCCATTTTTCCCGGTGTGAAGCTGAAAGGCTAAATTGCTGGGTTCCCTTACCCGCAATGGAAGCGACAGCACCCAACAGCTGTTGGAAACATCAGCTGTGGTGCCAACATCAAGGGACTCCAGGACAGGTAATTGTCCAATTAAAAGCCAGTAGGTGTAGCTGCTGGCTTGAAGTTTTATTTTTTTGGCTGGAACACAGCTTTAAAGCCCCCCCTCCCCCCCAAAAAAAACAAAAGCACTGAAAACTGATGAGAGGGGGATAAGAGGACTTGTTCTGCAGGGCTGTCACTGCTGTGTCTGGGTTTCAGGATCATTGAAACCTGGACACAGGATCTATAACCTGGACTGTCCGGATGAATCCTGGACAGGTGGCAACCCTAGATCCGATTCCTGCACCATTTGACAGTTTGCACTGTGAACAGATCTGGGAGTGTCATTAAAGGATATGTAAAGGTTTGTTCAAAGGTTTGTATAAAACATGTTATACCTTCCTCCTCTGTGCAAGGGTTTTACACAAAGCGGCCCATGATCCTCCTCTTCTGGTGTCCCTCAGCGGCGTTCCCGGCTCCTCTTCTCGAGTGCCCTGTTGGAGAGCCACTTTTATTGACAGCAGCTGGAGCCAATGGCTGCGCTGCTATCAATCTATCCAATCAGGACCTGATTGTGCCATCTGTGTACTAGGGGCTGTATTGCACATTCAGCATTGGAGCAATTTTTCGTGTATTTTGACAGGTCAAATCATATAACAAGTTGCAGCCTATTGCAGGCAATAGTACGGGTCCGATTGGTGCGTCAACGACTTTGCCGCGCCGCACCAATTTGCAAAAGTAGTTCCTGCACTACTTTTGCCGCTTTCAGGTGCAACTTCAATAGACATCTCTGCATGAAGCCACACAGATGGCCTTCGAGTATCACCTAAAATGGCACTGACCTGCAAATTTGAATGCACGCTACTTCAAGTGATACATGATTTCAAAGTAGCATCGATGTGAACCAGGATTTAAAGCAGAACTAATTAATTGCAGATCACACATAGGCCAAAATGGCAGCTTCCTTGGCTGTAAATTATAGAAGCGGTTAGTTCCACTTTAAGTGACTTTGGAACAAAACTTTTTTTCCATTTGAGATAGAGCAGGGTTTGACCAATTTTCTTGAAATCTAGGAGCCAGCTAAAAATGTTAGGAGTGTAAGACCGCTGCGCAAATACGGTGTGACAGAAAAGTATTGCAACGACCGCCATTTTATTCTCTAGGGTGTTAGACTAAAAAATATATATATATAATGTTTGGGGGCTCTAATTAGAGGGAAGGAGATGGCAGTGAAAACACTGGGGAAGCTCCATTAGAATTGGTGGATTACTTGTTTACTTGTCATGCCAATGGCCACCACAAGGCGGCACCAGATCACAGAAGGAAGCTTAGGCCTGCAGAAGGCTGCAATGTTGTATCCTGTGTCTTCGTGCACCCCCACCACGCAATCGCGTCACGCTGTGCTGGTAATCTGCAGGCCTAAACTTCCCCGGGCGCCAGGTCGCTAATTCTGGTCGCAATTGCGACCTAGCGCCCGGATTTTGTTGAACTCTGAGATAGAGTAAGTGCTCTTTCACGTGGGTGGACTGTTTAGGTCTGACGGTCAGTTTTTTAGACAGACCTGAACAGGTCTATGGAACAACGAATGTCAGTGACATGTCCGCTGACATCCAATTAGCTGAATCCAGATGGGATAGAAACCCTTTTTTTCATCCGTTGATCGAATTGGATGAAAACGGACAGGTGGTTGGTCCATGTTCATCCGATTCCTCCATAGAGGCGAGGGGAGCTCTGACAGGTCTGTCTCTGCACAGTAAGGATGAGCTCCAGCGTGTTTGCAGAGCCTGCCAGAAAGTCGGCACTGCATTGCGCTAATCACACACAGGCACTGAGACATTGTCCCGATGTGCGGCTGCAGAGATCGGGAAATGTCTCACTGCCTGTGATTAACGCAGCGCAGTGCTGACTTCCTGGTGGGCTCTGCATGTGGGCTTTGCAAACACGCCGGAGCTCATCCTTAATGCACAGTAAGATGAGACGGACCTGTCATCCATCGGCTCAGTGGAGCGATCCCCCGCTGAGCAAGCGGTCTGTACACAGACAGCCCCGCGTGAAAGAGCCCTAAGGCCCTCCCCAGCCAGTTTCTTTTTTGCCATCTGTGTCTCATTGGGGAGATTTTCCTTTACCTCCTGTCCCATAGCCAGAACAGGAAGCGAGACGAAATCCCATTAAAATTAGAAAATGCCTGTTTGTCACCAGGGTCACTATTGGAAGATTTTCCTCTATTGCTGCTCTGGTGATAACCCCAAAAAATTGTGATCAATAACGATAAACTGGGTGATACTCCCTAACAGGGGCACAGACTGCATTAAAGTGGAAGTAAAGTCCACTTTTGAACGTGTATCTACTTGTAGGTACAGTGAATATCTCCTAAACTTGCACTGTTTAGGACAAGGGTGCCCAACCTTTGACGAGCGAGGGCCGCTTAAGCGACTTGGTAACCGGTCGCGGGCCACAATGTGTGAAGCGGATGGATGGCATGGCTGTGTCTGCTCTGCATATGCAGAGTGGACACGGACGCAGCACAGAATATTTTTTAGCAGATAGTTTTGGAGGTAGAGCACAAGTTGGTTTACATCTGCCACTACTTAGAGGTGAATGGAGGGTCCAATTGGTTGGACTGACCATGTGAAAGTGGCCCAAGGCTGCTTTCACACTAATGGGCTGTGGTTTACCTGCACCACGGGTGCAACGTTGTGGACCTTTGGCTTTCCTGCACTTTGCAATAGACTTCTATTATATTCTTCAGGTTTGGTGCACTTTCAGAAAGCTCAAACTCACAGGTAATAACAGAAGTCTATGGCTCAGTGAAGGTAACCTGCAGATAAACTGCTCTGCACCTGGGGATCAGTCTGAAAGCAGCCCAGTAACCACTGTAGAACAGATATACACTGTGATTTTATTAATAAACTTACCTTTAATAACAGTATTCTATTCCATCACAGAGTAGGAGGTCGTGGGCCACATCAGAGGGCTCCGCGGGCCACATGTGGCCCCCGGGCCACTGGTTGGGCACCCCTGGTTTAGGAGATATTCACACAAGATGTAGCCGGTTACATCACCAGTGCGTTCTGAAGGGATGGCATACCTGTGCTGGGGCTCCTGCGTACATGCCATCGTGACTAGGGTTGTCCCGATACCACTTTTTTAGGACCGAGTACAAGTACCGATACTTTTTTTTCATGTACTCGCCGATACCGAATACCGGTACTTTTTTTTAAAATGTCATGTGACAGTTTTCAAACCACAATACAGACTAAGGATATTTTCTTTAGAATTATGAAGAACTCTAACTCAAGACATTATAAAAGAATAAAAAGTGCATACTGTATTAGTACATTATGACTTAAACCTGCAGAGGTTTGGTGTGTGTGTGACAGTTTACTACCGCTTTAAGATCTAACGAGGGCTCTAATCCCTCTCCACTGTATTCAAAACTAAAACAGATTTTTGCCTTTAGTTATACTTTATTGTGAAACTAAACCCTGCTATCCTTTACAGTGAAGGGAACTGCCATCTAAGCCTCAGTTTGGATGTGCAGTTGTCAGGGTGCTGAACTCAAGTTATGACACCAGCCATTTGACAGATTGGTTGAGAGCTGGCAACATCCATTTTTGCTAACATTATCTATAGATAATCAGGTTGGTGGGTTTGACTGATGAGCACCCTGGCAACCCTGACAGTTATTACTAGGCCATAGGCTGGGAAGCACTTAAAGCTGAAATAAACATACATTCTCTCCAATGGTTCTGTCCCTCGCTGGAGTCTTCATTGGCCAGCATGATATGATGTCACTACTGCACATGAGTAATCCCGCACACAGAGATTAGGCCAGTAGTGTAAGCTGAGCTGCGAATGCGCGGCTCTGTGTACAAGCTGGTGAAAACAGTGGGCAGGTAGGGGCATCTTATTGCATGTCTCTTCTGCAATGAAGAGCCTGCCTGCTTGCTGTTTGTGACAGTGGATCTAAACCATTCTATCCTCTACAGCAGGGGTCTTTAAACTACGGCCCTCCAGTTGTTCAGGAACTACAATTCCCATCATGCCTAGTCATGTCTGTGAATGTCAGAGTTTTACAATGCCTCATGGGATGTGTAGTTCTACAATAGCTGGAGGGCCGTAGTTAGAGGATCCCTGCTCTACAGCCAAGAAAGTGGCCATCTTTGCCTCTCTTTTTTCTTTTACTTTCACTTTTAGTGAAAGGGGGTGAATCTCCCTAACAGAGACACAGACCGCATAAAACCTGACAGAGATTCTAATTTCTCTCCACTTTAGTTATAATTGAAAAAAGGGTTTGGGCTAGGCATACACTTCAAGAAGACTATTTATAAAGCAATGAATGTGTGACATTCACCAAACAAATGCTGCATGTGAATTACTCACTAATTTAAAACATATAAACCAGAAAAAACACACTCGGGGTGCAGTATATGTCACATTCACTGCTTTGTATTTTTTTTATTTTAAGTTATTTTTATTGAATTTTTCAAAACATTTATACATTAACAAAACATTATCGATGAGCATACAAAAATTTTCCTTCAGTTAAACACATTTATCATTTCGTACACATAAAATTACATTAAACAGTTTCCTATATATAGGACAGTCCAACCTCCTCTTTATCTCCTACTCTCTCTCCTCCCCCGATACCCCCTCCTCGATGGCGAGAAAAGGAGAAAAAAAAAACTGCTTTGTAAATATGCCCCTTAAAGGGGTTGTAAATATTTGTTTATTTTTATTTTCTAAATTGGTTCCTTTGAGCTAGTGCATTGTTCAATTACCTTTTCCTTCGATTTTCCTTCTAAATGTTTTTTTCTTTGCCTGAATTCCTCACTTCCTGTTTTTCCTCACTAAGCTTGCCCCCATCATCCATGGGGGTTAGTCAGCCAGAACAGCTTACTGAGGAGGGAGAGGAAGTGAGAAATTCAGACAAAGATAAAAAACCATTTAGAAGGGAAATGAAAGGAAAAGGTAAGTGAACCAACAATGCACTAGCTTAAAGGAACCTATTTAGAAAATGAAAAACTAACCTTTACAACGCCCTTTAAGTGTGTATGTGTTAATTATCAGCTAATCTGTCCTATAATTAACCCAGGTAGCGGCATCTTTCTAGCAACCCATCTTATAGTTAATAATAGTATTTTAGTGCACTGGTACCAATATTGTATTTTTTTTTTTTTTTCCAGGAGGATCCAGCTCTGCAGCAGCATTTCAAAGGACATAAAGATGCAGTCACATCCATTGACTTTAGTGCAGACAACAAACAACTTGGTATTATCATCCTATATCTTGTAAATGTAGATCAGATGTATTACTGGCAGGAGTCTGTGATTTAAACCACAATTGTATAGACAAAGTGATGGAAACATTGATGTCAGCCACATGAGCTGCGATATTGTGTGACATGGCCTTAGAGCACAGCGTGAATTACCCAAAAAGCATGAGGTTGCTGAATTGATATGTGTGTCTGTATGGTCATCATTATTTTATGTATTTCATAATCGCAGTACTTGCATCGGATTGTTAGTGCAGTGGCTCCAACCGGGGCTGTCGGTTTTTTTTTCCCCCCAAAAAAAGAAAACACATCTAACTCAATACTACCATTGACAGTTCGCTAATACAACTAGTAATATCGCCTGACCTAGAGAGAAATCATACCTTGTTAATCAGTGTATGACTATCAATCCAACTATACACAAAAACAATCAATGAGACATAAAAGTGCAATCAATATTTCTGATATAAATTTAGAGTCCAAAATCTTAGTTACATAGTATACAAGGTTGACTATCAAGTCCAACCTATGTCTAGAGTCCAAAATCAAGGTGCAATAATAATGTATGCCCCAATGTGAACTTAGGCCTCGTACACATGGTAAAAATCAGAAGTCGTAACACGAGCTGTCTGCGGATTTTCGGATTGTAATGGCAGGAATACACGATAAGAATATCGGCCGAAAATTTCAGTTTTCCGAACGATCGGCCGATATTATTATCGTTGATGCCCAGCAAGTAATACCCGATATCGATATTATAAAAGATTGATTGAAAAAATTGACAAATTATGTTGTATCATTTTGACAAGGAACGATATTCTATAGGTTGGTGTGACGGTCGTTTTCTTTTAATCTCTCACACATTAGTAAGCATGACCGGAACTAGTCTATGACCCGGAAGCACTGTTCAAGAACGCCGTTTCATAAACACGAACGAAAAGTTTCAAATGAATAACAAATGTTTTGAATAAATAAAAATCAATTGTTGTATTGTGTAATATTTGTAACATTCTTATATTTACATTAATATATATTAATTAATTTATTTCTATCTATATATTTTCATTAAAACCAAATTAAATAATTCAAATATAAATATTCAAAATTTCCTTTTTCAACCATAGCTAACAATGGAAAAAGAAAGGGCATTCATTCATTGTCGTTGCCATCCGAGTGCACATTTCACTACTACAACGGGTTGCGTCGGGATTTTCGTGCTGGGCGGAAAGGTGGGGCTACGAGGTCACACGCACACTACATCAGTTCCACGTGTGCGTGACACGTCAACAACTAGTATTAAATCGATTGCTCTTTTAACAATTTTTTTCAATAGGTTAATGTTTGCAACGATTTCGACGAACGACCGTTGTTTCGTAGTCGGCTATTCTAGCTATCGGCCGATTTTCTAATCATGTATTTCACACTTTAGTGTGGTGCATTCGACAGACGATTTGACTTTTTCGTCAGACAAAAACTGGATGTGCAAGCTTTAAATTTTTTCTCAGATGTGAACTCAACGTCTGATTTTCGGATGATCAGTACAGAAATCCATCACACAAAAGTCTATAGTACAAACGCACATGATCGGAATCGAGGAACGACCAAGAAGAGTTCGGTCTTGTAAACTATCGTTCATAATTTAGAATTAACATTTGTGACGCGACAATTGATGAAATGTCAAAATTCTCATCTTCTTTATTGGGATAATAATGAAGCTGCTTTGCATGTAGTTATGCCAAATGTATTTTAAAAGACATTTGTTTTGTACGATCTGAAAATCGCAAATCGACACCAATCCAAACCTCTACTGACACAAAGTTAGCAGAAGGGGTCCAAAGGGTGGCGCTTGAGAAATTAACCACTTGCCCACGGCGTCATGTCTAAAAGACGTCATGACTTTAAAGATGGATATCTCGGTAATGGCAGCAGCTGCTGCCACAACCGAGATATCCGTCTTTACCGTGGGCAGTCCTGTGCACGATAATGGCGGTCTCCGTGGCGGATTCGCCGCGAGATCGCCGTTATCGGTGGCGGGAGAGGGCCCCCCCCCTCCCGCCGCTCTCCCGCGCCCTCCGCCGCTTACCGGAGCCGTCGGTAGCGGCGGAGGCGATCGGGTCCTGTCGGCAGCTGTGTTTGGATACGAGTGAGGGAAAAGTTGCCCCCACCCGTTCCCCACAGCTCTGCTGGGCGGAAGTGACGTCAAAACGTCAGTCCCGCCCAGCGTCTTAAACATTTTTTTTTTCTAAAATTTGAAAAATGACTTTTTTTTTTCTTTTTTTGCATTTAAGCCTAAATATGAGTTCTGAGGTCTTTTTGACCCCAGATCTCATATTTAAGAGGACCTGTCATGCTTTTTTCTATTACAAGGGATGTTTACATTCCTTGTAATAGGAATAAAAGTGATAATTTTTTTATTTTTTTTATTTCGGTGTATAAAATTATAAACTAATTTAAAATGAATAAGAAAACAAAAAAAAAAATTTAAAACGCTCCGTCCCGACGAGCGAACGCACAGAAGCGAACGCATACGCGAGTAGCGCCCGCATATGAAAACGGTGTTCAAACCACACAAGTGAGGTATTGCCGCGATCGTTAGAGCGAGAGCAATAATTCTAGCCCTAGACCTCCTCTGTATCTCAAAAAATGCAACCTGTAGAATTTTTTAAACGTCGCCTATCAAGATTTTTAAGGGTAAAAGTTTGACGCCATGCCACGAGCGGGCGCAATTTTTAAGCGTGACATGTTGGGTATCATTTTACTCGGCGTAACATTATCTTTCACAATATATAAAAAAATTGGGCCAAATTTATTGTTGTCTTATTTTTTTATTCAAAAAAATGATTTTTTTTCAAAAAAAGTGCGCTTGTAAGACCGCTGCGCAAATACGGTGTGACAAAATACTCTAGGGTCTAGGGTAATACTCTAGGGTGTTAGAAAAATATATATATAATGTTTGGGGGGTTTAAGTAATTTTCTATAAAAAAAAAGTGTCTTATTCTCGTAAACACCGAATCTGAATAACAGGCCCGGTGGGCAAGTGGTTAACTTCCTCTTTATACTCTCATAGTACATAACTACGTTTGTGTTTGTCAAACGACAATTTGCGGATAGTTAGTATGCTAGACAAAAGTCCTGCACACACCCTTTTGACAAAAATCGGACGCTCGGTCGTCCAACAATCAAACTGTGTGTACGAGGCCTTACACTAAAGTTCTCTGTGTATGTGACAATACAATGAAATCACTGTGCAGTCTTTGTAAGCACTTAAAATCTAATGTGCAATTCATGAAGAAACACTCTTCTTGCAGATAAAATAATCTTTAGGTGGCATACTGCTCTCCCATATTGTTCACCTTGTGGTGTTGACCTCAAAGTTACACAGAAGTCAGCTAACACATGTATCCCCTCCTGGGACCATAAAATGATGATGATCTCCTGCACAGAACTCCTGCAGGGAAAGCAGTTCTAAGGGGTGCCTCATCCATTTAGATGTCACATGAAAAATAAAGCCTATTATAGTGCCCACTAACCGGTTAAAGCGACACTCGCATGCATAAATTCTTTAAAACACTAAATGAAAATTCGCTACATGAATGACACTAGTGTGGCTCACCACTTGCTGGGCCCAATCTACTGCTAACCCGCTCCCTCAATCTTCTATGCTCGATTAAAGCATGATGATGTCATTGGCCAGAAACTCCACCGCTCACACGTATCATCCAGTGCCGGACTTCTTTATAAAGTTACATTCTCAATCCTAAGAGGACATATATGTGTTTGCTGACCTCTGTGTAACATTGAGTTCAACCCCACAAGTGACTTTTGAGCGGATGAGGCACCCCTTAGAGCTGCTTTCCCTGTAGGAGTTCATCATCATTTTATGATCCCAGAAAGGGATACATATGTTACTGACCTCTGTGTAACTTTGAGGTCAGCGCCACAAGGTGGGCAGTTCAGAGTATTATGGGAAAGGAGTTCATCACCCGAGGATTGTTTTGCTCACGGGAAGAGTGTTTCTGCATGTATTGGATTATTGAGTGCTTACACAGATTGCACAGTGATTTTGTTGTACGATCACACGGAATGGGCAGAGGAGTTTCATGTGTGTTCATACTGGTGCACAAGTTATTATTTTGGACTTTATATTTACACTGAATATATTGATTGCAATTTTATATAGGATTGTTTATTTTTGTATATGTTGATTGATAGCGCTACACTGATGAGTTACGGCTGCACTAAGGGTCATATTTATAAAGCCATGAAAGTGACTTACAGCAAGCATTGACTGTTGGTAAATCGCTCACTGTCATTTAAAATATATGCACCAGAAAGGTTTACCTGCAGATAATGTGAGATTACCCGCTTTATAAATATACCCCTAAGGGTTCATTCACATGAGCCGCCAGGGAGCAATAAAAGTAGGCGGCCGAGCTGCAGTTTTACGGTCTGTGTAAACACAGAAATGCAGCCAACTAAGGCTGTACAAATGCCGCAGACATATGAAAAATGTAATAGAGTGTCACATTCAGCAAGTGTTACCGCAGCTGAATGTGACCAATTCAAGTAAATGGAGGACCTATGTGGAGTGGTGCGAGTCTCAAGGAGGGCATCCTCGCAAGTTTTTTATTGACAGGATCTTGCGATTCCTCCAGGTTGGCGTTGACAAGGGGTTGGCTCTTAGTACTCTAAAGGGGCAGGTGTCTGCCTTATCGATATGGTTTCAAAGGCCTTTGGCCACGCATTCGCTTGTGAAAACCTTCTTGCAGGGGGTCTTGCATGTAAATCCCCCTATTAGAGCTCCCCTCTGCCCCTGGAATTTAAATCTGGTCTTGTCAGCTTTACAAAGGCAGCCGTTTGAACCTCTGACAGAAATCCCTCTTGTGCTGCTAACCCGAAAGTTGGTTTTCTTGGTGGCTATGGCTTCGGCCAGAAGGGTCTCCGAGCTGGCAGCCTTGTCTTGCAGGGAACCGTACCTGATTCTGCATAAGGACAGAGTGGTTCTGCGGCCTCAACCTTCTTTCCTTCCTAAGGTCATATCCAGTTTTCACTTGAATCAGGACCTAGTCCTACCATCCTTCTTTCCTACTCCCCAGTCCAGAGAGGAAAGACTGCTTCATACTTTGGACGTGGTCCGAGCCATGAGGGTTTATCTCAAGGCTACAGAGAAGATTCGGAAAACAGATGTGCTTTTCGTTCTTCCGGATGGCCCCAAAAAGGGTCAGCCGGCTGCCAAGTCTTCCTTGGCTAGGTGGATTAAGCAGCTGATTTTTCAGGCCTAGGGTCTGAAGCGCGTTCCACCTCCCTTATCAGTTAAGGCCCATTCTACGAGGGCCATGGGCGGCACACCATCAGATCTCTATGGCACAGGTTTGCAAAGCGGCAACCTGGTCTTCCGTACATACGTTTACTAAATTTTATAAGTTGGACGTCGCAAAGGCTACGGACGCAGCATTTGGGCAGGCGGTCCTACGGGCAGCAGTATAGAATCCTCTGGCCCGGTTCACGCCCCCTTTTTTTCTGTTGGTGGAGCTATTTTACCTCCTGATAATGTTTTTTGTTTGGCTATTTTTGGCCTTACGGTCTCCCTCCCTTCATGGAGCATTGCTTTGGGACATCCCATATGTAATGGCTATGCGCTCTGTGTCCCGTGATGTACGATAAAGAAAAAAGGATTTTTAATAACAGCTTACCTGTAAAATCCTTTTCTTGAAGTACATCACGGGACACAGAGCTCCCACCCCTCTTTTGGGGAACATTGTGTAACCTCGGAGAAATTGCTTGCTACAAAACTGAAGCACTCTCAGTGGGAGGGGGTTATATAGGGAGGAACTTCCTGTGAAGTTGATTACACCAGTGTCCACACCTGAAGGTACCCATATAACCCATATGTAATGGCTATGCGCTCTGTGTCCCGTGATGTACTTCAAGAAAAGGATTTTACAGGTAAGCTGTTATTAAAAATCCTTTTTTTCAGAGGTATGACAATACTAGCCACACACGTGACCAAGACCCAAGAGGGCATGGTTAAAGGGATTGTAAATGAACATTTTTTTTTTTTTTTCATAATAAGCATCCTTTACCTGCAGACATTCCTCTTTTCACTTCCTCATTGTTCTTTTTGCTCAGAAGTTGCTCTATTTCTTCTCTGTTCTGTTCACTTCCTGCTTGTCTGATTTTACTGACCACCGTGAAGTGGGACTTTACTGCGGTGGTCAGTGACGTACTCGCCCCCTCCTGGGAACTACATCTGGGTGACAGGACGCTCTCTACGTGTTAGAGACTTCAAGGAGGTGTGAATTACTGGGCGTGCCGCAATGCATACTGGAAAATGTAGTTCTTACATGAACGGGCGCCGCAAACCAGGAAGTGGATGAGAGAACAGAAACTAGAACGCCGGAGGTGATATAGATGAAGGAATTTAATAGGTATTTACTCTTTTTTTTTTTAACAGAATAACTACACTATTCTGTCTGTCTACCTTGCAGACATTAATTTTAGGCAACATTTTTTCCTTTACAACTCCTTTAAGGATCACTCGATCAAAATGGTTGGTAATGGGTTTTCCTGCTGAACTTTCTAGTGCTTTGACTTCTACTTTTAAGACAAAATTTAGTGCAGGTATGTCTGTAGAATTTGAAAATTTTGAATAAAAAAAAATATTTTGAACGCAGTCAATTGCTATAAATGTAAAAATGATATATAAATATATTATTATATATAAACTATAATAATTTTAGAACTGCTTCACTGTGACATTTTGAGGTGAGTAAAAAAGCTGGTGGCTACTTTCATTAATTTACAAAATTGCTGATGTTCATCTTGGCATTGTATACAGTATATCATTAACATTAGGGTTACCCCAAATGAAATTGTGAAAGAAGTACATGCTTTTTATTTAATGAGAAATCCTTATTTTAGCCAAAATGTATGCAAGTTTGCGAAGCTGTTGTCTTGATATTTTTAGATAATGAATCACGTAATGGGTTTGTTGGCACATTCAGTCATTTTAGATACAAAATGTACTGTAAGAGTTATGCATTTAATAACAAAATAATTAAGCTACAATAACATTTTGTATTTTTAGCCTAAAAAGGAATGTAGCTTGAGAACAATTCCTGAAAAGGCATAAACCCTTAATGTGTAGAATCTATGGCACCTATTGGCTTAAAATGTATATATCTGTAGGCTTAAAAAGACACAAAGCAATAAGAAATCCCCCAGTATACTCTCTAGACTAGCTAGTCCGCCCCAACGCCTGGCTGAACTTTTAACATCTCATGTGTTTCAATAATACAAAAAGCTTCTTCTTTTTTCTTCCTCCTACTAAAATATTGATTGTGTTTTACTTCTGTAGCAACATCTGCAGCAGACACATTTGTCATGATCTGGAATTTCAAGCCTCAGTCACGTGCCTTTAGGTTTATTGGCCACAAAGAGGCAGTACTGAGCGTGCAGTTTTCTCCCATAGGACACTTAGTGGCATCAGCTTCTAAAGACAGGACAGTGAGACTCTGGACCCCTAATATGTAAGTAGGGTTTTAAATTAATAGTTTGTGCACTACTCAAAGTCCTGATGTTTCCACCTTGGCAGCTGTGCTGATAACAAGGCTCTTTTACATATGTATTTGATATTGACGTAAAACGTATGTTAATTATATGTCCCATTTCACACTGCCAGCGGGCCGCTTTAGCAGTAAATTGGGCTTTTGTCAATAGGCTTTGGTCCGTATCCATGGCATCCATTTGCAATGCTTCTGTGATCATGTATACCGTAATTGACTGACGCATGCAGTGGACCTCCTCCTGACCAGCATTAGAACTGTTCTATATTCCCAAAGACTTGTATGGGATTGTAAATCCCATTTAAAAAAAAAAAAAACAGGTCAACACAATAAATTATCAAGAAAAATATGCAAAAAAATGAATTTGCCAAAAAATTCAATGGAAACAAATTGGAGTAAACAAGAGGGGAAGGAAAAGTATCAACAGAAATGATGTAGGGCTGCAAAAATTCTTGTATTTGTACAGCTAAAAGGATTGGTTTTGTCAGGACCCGAGGCAGTGGATAAGTCACCCTCTCATTGGCTTCATTAAGAGCTCGAGCATTTGTTTTGCAACTGTAAATTTCCAGTTTTTATTCAACATGCATTGAACATAACAAATATCCACTGACCAGTACATTGAAAAAAAGGAGGTTGTGAAATCCAATAATATTAGAAAATAAAAAGTGAAGGAATTTGGATAAAATATATAAGCAGCACAGGCGTAACACACCTAAATATAGAAGGCAGGGTAAACCTCCATAAATAGATAAAATATAAGTAAAATGTAGGGAAACTCAGTCAATGTTAAGAAAAATAATAGATATGTTTTTTTTTTTGTTTTTTTTTATGTATACAATTACTACTAATCATCACAGCAACTAATAAAGAACCACAACACTCCTCAACAGCCAAAGCATATTAAAAGACCAAGTGAACCTTTTTATATTTTCAAAAGGGTAATGCAGTGAGGCCTAAAAATTAAGAATGTGGGCGTTTTGCAATGTGCTAGTGCTTTACTGTTATATTATTCTGCCCTGTTTCAGCAGATCTCTGGACTGCTACTATCACACAGAACTCATTGTTCAGGGTCTCTAGCAGTCTGAGATGTTTAGGGCAGAGACAACTAATCGATTATGAAATTAATCGAATTACAATTTTCCTAATCGATTAATCGGGCAGTAACACAAAAAACTAAAATTAGCCCTTTATAGTACAAAAAAGCAAATCGCTACTGTTAATATTACTTTCACTGTCCCACAGTAAAAAAATGAACCCCTTACAGTAGCGATTATTTGCTCTTTTTGTACTTATTTTTGTTTTTTTAACCCAATTATGTTACTAAACATCTCAGGCCTGGGTCACACCTCTGTTTTTTGGTGTTTTTTGCAGAAACACACTACAGTTCATTTACATGGTTTCCTATGGGACACATTCAGATCCATGTTTTATTTTTTTTTCAGCTGCTGCGTATTTGAAAAGGGCAAGGACTTTTTTAATGCAAAACGGTGCAATTTAGATTTTTTTGGTTCAACATACTTCAATAGAGAACTTGCAGAAAAGCATGTAATGTGTTTTTGCGGCAATTTGTCTTTTGTAATCTGCCTGACAACAAATTGGGCCCAAAATTTTCTAAAAATGCATTTTTTTTTCTTTTTTAGGCTATTATCTGATTAACCGATTAATCAAAACAATAATCGGCCAACTAATCGATTATGAAAATAATCGTTGTTGCAGCCCTAGAGCTGTCTGCTGCATAGGGCTGCAGCATGAATAAGGATGCATGCTGTACCGTTTCCTTCTGTGTGAGCCTTGATTCATAAAATTTGGGTTGAAAGCTGCCAGATTTTTATCAAATTGTGTTTTAAAGTCTTCACTATAGTCATGGTTACGTATCTTTTTATCCTATGTGATTATGGGGAACCCATATGGAGCTTTTTCTTTTAATATACTGTACTTTTTTTTTTAATATTTTATTTAGGTAAAGATTTGTGATTTTTTTTTTTGGAGAATTTTTAACTTTTTTATGCCAATCAAATCCTTTGTGCCCAGCATCGATATATTCCACAAAACCCTTTTGAGTGATTTACATGCCAAAAATAGTTTTCACACCACTTTTTCTAGCACATATGGGGTCAGCTACACTTTTTGTAAAACGCTGTGAGAAAATCAGATACCGAATAGCAAAAGATTGGTTAGTCATTTAATACAGAAGAGCTAAATAAAGGACATCATACCTCCTAGGACACTAGATAAAGACTGAGGAATTCTGGTATTATAAGGGGTTAGCCTGGGCTGGCCAACAGTTTTTCATTTGGCAGTGTCCATCCCTCCCGTAGGAGTCTCTCTTGTTTGTTTGTTTTTATGATTTTCTTTTTTATATACTTACCTGCTCTGTGCAGTGGTTTTGCACAGAGCAGCCCCGATCCTCCTCTTCTTGGGTGCCTCTTCGGTGCTCCTGGCCCTTCCCCTCCTGCCCCCCAGCAAGCACCTTGTTATGGGGGCCCCTGAGCCGAATCACAGCCCTGTGAGTCCATTTAGACACAGAACCGTGGCCTGGCCCCGCCCTTTTCTCTCCTCATTGGCTCACTGACTTTCTAATAAACCCCTGATATCACACTAAAGGGAACCTGTCACTATAAACATGCCATCACTTTGGGAACTATTTGTCCTCTATGTAAGAGCAAAAAAGGTAAGTGAAAAACCTGGTAAAGAAAATAAAAAGGTACATCCAAACACTTTAAAAAATAAATAAAAAATGTGTACATACATAAAACATCAAACACACAAAAAACATTAATTGTGTTATACAGGTTCCATATTGCAGCACACATCGGAGTTAGAGAAATACTTCTAGGGCCACTATTCACAGTTAACTCTAAAGTAATGACCTGTAAGTGATTTTAAAGCCCACATCAATAGTAAATGTAGGTACTGAAGTTTGTTGCAGTTTTATTGGCATGCACAATTTTAGGGCTTCACATGTTAGGATATCTATTTACTCAGCACAACCTCCTCTTTTATAGTTTACCAAAAATTGTATGAAAAATTGCATTTGTGCACAATAAAATTAATGTAATTGTATTTTTACTGAAAGTTCGAAACTGCTGTACTAATATCATGTTACGAAAATTAGGAACTGCCACCATTTTATTCTCCTGTAGGATTTTTCTAGATATTAAAAATCCTTTTCTTGGAATTCATTGAGGGACATAGGTCCTACTGCAGAACTGCATTGCTACAAAACTGAGGCATGCTGGTCTGGCCTATAGTTGAAGGTGTCCCTCAATAAACTTTAAGATTTAATGGTGAAAAGGAAGCGTCTATTTACTCTTGTGCTTGGCAAACTCCTCTTCCGCTTTCCTCAGCTCCTTACATATCCTTTCACGTAGCTACTGGGCTACTCAGCCCCCCTAATACTGTACTTACCTGAGCCCAATCTTCCTGCAGCGATGTGCATGTGTGCCTTGGCCATCTGGGACTCTCCCTCCTGACTGGCTGAGACACAGCAGCGGGATCATTGGCTCCCACAGCTTTTAAAGTCATTTAGCCAGTTGGGAGAGAGAGGGGCGGGGTTGAACCAGGCTTCCGTGTCTGTATGGACACACAGAGCAAGCTGCTTGCTGTGGGGGCACTAGGCAGGAGGGAGGAGCCAGGAGCCTGAGGAGAGACCCAAGAATAGGAAAATCCAGGCTGCTCTGTGTAAAACCACTACACAGAGGAGGTAGGTATAACATGTTTGTTATATTTAAAGAAAAAATTAGCAAGACTTTAGAATCACTGTGCATACAGGATATTCTTATGGGAAGATTTTTGTTGAAATGTATGACCTGGCTACAGAGTATCTTTTAAATTAGCGGTAAACTCGCAACTATCAGGATGTGGATGCATCCTTATTTTTTCGTAACAAGTTTCTATTAAAATCACATTTATAAAATTCATAACAATTCATAAAATTGTTTATTTGCTTGCCCCTCACCTTTTGCCTGTTTTCCCAACCCTCATCTAGAAAGATGAGCACTTCAAGCAGTTCAAGTCCATTTCAAGCATCCTACGGCCTTGCATTAGTCTGGCAAAGGGTTCTGGATGGTAGTAGGATCAGGAAGTGTATAGAGGACAACTAACAGAACATAGGTACTAATGAAAAAAGAGGCATTTTCTTATCTCTTCCTTCTGATAAAAGATATTTACTGGTCTTGTCTTTACAAGCCCTCTTATGTCTTGTTTTACAGATTTGTGCTGGTAATATGTTTTAACTTTTACAGTCATCGTTCCAGTGCCAACTGAATTATTCGAATGTGTCTACCTTTGGGTGTCAGTAGAACAATATACACAGTGCACTTCAAACAGAGTTCATACTTTCTGCCCACTAATTGTAATGGATTGTTTTACACAGTACCTATGGGAAGCTAGTTTTAGAACACAATGTGCTTAAAAAGTGTTCTGGGAATCCGTCCAAAAGTTACATCTAGCTTTACTTACATTTTTATAGATGTCTATTTAGAAAAAAATTGCCATTAAATGCTTTGCTGTAAAATTCAATTTTAAAAACATCTGAACTCAACTGTGACTTGCATACCCTCATATATAAGTGGAGTATATTTCATTCTGTTGCAGGAGAATTTCATTTTGTTGGTTTATCCATTTTTGAACATTTTTGCTTTTCTTGTATTCAGCAAAGGTGAATCAACCATATTTAAGGCCCATACATCTTGTGTGCGATGTGTTGACTTCTCTAATGATGGTCAAACCATTATCACTGCATCCGATGACAAGTCGATCAAAGCGTGGAATGTGCATCACCAACGCTTCCTTTTTTCACTTAGCCAGCATACAAACTGGGTGAGATGTGCCAAGTACGTATTGTACAATATTTACATGTTTTTGTGTGATTGCATTGGCTATGATTAAAACTTTTTCTCCTTAGAAAATACATGTTTACAAAACAAAATTAGTAAAGTATTTTGTTTTCCATTGAGTAATGCAGAATTTTGGAGTTTAGATGATAACATTTTTTGACTAACTTAGGTTGCTAAAGATGCAAGTTTTCGGGACCTGTTCAGTCCATTCTCTGGGTTTATACAATTCTGAAAATTGGTTTTAAATGCACATATACAAAGAGTTACAAAGAGAAGTATTGTTTTCCTGACACACTTGAGTGGTAATGGCTATTTTTAAATGTTTAGGCCAGTGGTCTCGAAGCTGCGGCCCTGGGGCCGTATGTGGCCTTTTGCTTGGCTTTATCTTGCCCTTGGGCTCTATTGTACCAACTGACACCCATAATAGGGTGCCATTCCCCCTTCTGGCACCATAAATGGATCACTATTCCTCCCACTCAATCCAATGATGGGGCACTGATATCGGAGCATTTTCTACTCCCTCTGGCCACAGTCCAGCCCTCCTCCCCCCAAAGGACAGTAAACTTGCCCCTCACTTAGAAAGTTTGGAGACCCCTGGTTTAGGCAATAGGGATCAAAAATTCAGAGTCTTATTAGGAACATTATCTAGGATGAAGATCCATTTCATCACACGTGATGAGAACTACCTCAGATTATATATTACAGAGAATGAGGGGAGACATGCCCCCAAGAAAGGGAGTCCCCACACTCAAAGGTGCCTAACTGGTGAATATCAGGGAGTTAGAGATGCTGGACGTTCGGCAAAATGTAAATATGATATGGAGATGAGACCCAGATATCCTTACCAGTGCAAGGTCAGGGGAGGAGACCGAGAAAAGTGCAGAGTTACCCACAGGGTGAAATTGGAACATTAAGTTCCCGGAACCCACAAGTGCACTCGCGAGACACGCGGCAGCAGCAAATTTAAAGGGACGTACAGGTATGCCTATTTGCCTGCCCGTGCCACTGTGTAGACGTAAATGTGCGTGCGGCGGTCGCTATGTGGTTAAAGGAAAAAGATCTCCAAGGCACCCTGTTGCAGATGAATCTCCACTGTTTTACCCATGTGGTTTTGCTTCCGAGCGCCGGTTATCCACCATTGCTAAGTGAGGATTTTTCCTTTCGGGGTACTCACAGAATGAATATGGACTGAGGGGGTTAAGCGTGTTTAGTATGAAGAACTTGCAATAACCTAGGTGCTAACTGTGGCTGTGTGTCTGAGGTATTGAGCAACAGGTAAGACAGTAAGTGATCCGCTTGCGTGATCGGCAGAAGTGGCGACCTGAAATGCACAGTCAGATGTCTTACAAGCAATTTGTCACTAGCCAGGGTTGTACTTCAGTAGTGAGGTGGTAGAAAAAACTATCATTTTTTTTAAGCTTGGTAAAGGTTATAATAACATTGGAGGTAATTCAATAAAACTGGAGCAAACCAAATCTGGAGCAGCTGTGCATAGTAGCAAATCGGCTTCTAAACTCAGCTTGTTCAATTTAAGCTGTGAAAGTGAAAGCTAGAAGCTTCTTGGTTGCACAGCTGTTCCAGCCTTGGTAAATACCCTAATTTATGTATAAAGCTGAGTATGGAGAATAATAGGGTAAAATCACTCAAAGTGTAGATTACCCCATAACTACTGTCTTCCAAAACAATGTGCGTGCTTAGCACTGCAGTGTGTCTTGTAGGATAAGAATCTAGTACATATCCAGATTATATTGCAACAAGATGTGTGGCCAGGAACCGGTGAGTATGGTGCAGAGAAACCCTGTTTTACCTTGTCCCTGTTGCTGGTCCCATACAGGGTCCAAGTTTCTCCTGTTGCTGTAGGCATACCCCTCAAGGGGTCGTCAGGGTCTGGGTGCCATAGTGATGGACAATGGCTCTGGACCTGTATAACCTCCTGTGGTTAACTTACTTGTTGCACTTACCAAGGTGCAAAGCTTCTCTGTGTCCAATCACTTGAAGGTAATGGCATATAACCTATGGCTCAGGAATCATCTCCTGTGTCCTGTACTGTACTGTATGCATAAGATAACAATTATTGTATTATGTAGTAGTATTACCAATGACACATTTTTTGAACTGTGTTGTTTAGTAGGAATTGTATTTTGTATTGTCTTATATAGCTTCCCTCTTTCGGGGTCTATGTGCTATGCTGTCACCCATTTTTGACATATTTCTTTTGATCTTATATGATGCTTGGTTTTAGCCCTGCCTACCCAATCTTCTGTGTCTGTATTGTCTCACTGGTTCCATTTTTCTCAGGTACTAAAAACAATATAACAATTTTTTTTTCTGATGTTCTCACTGCATCTTTCTGCATTTACAGATTTTCCCCAGATGGAAGACTAATCACCTCATGCAGTGATGACAAGACTGTAAGAATCTGGGACACAACAAACAGAGTTTGCATTAACACTTTCATGGATTACAAAGGGTAACAAAGCTCATCTACTTGACTGAACATTTGACCATTGAGTTGTAGTCAAATAATAACATTAATAATTTCTTTATCGTACATCACGGGACACAGAGCGCATAGCCATTACACTTGGGTTATATGGGTACCTTCAGGTGTGGACACTGGTGTAATCAATTTCACAGGAAGTTTCCTCCCTATATAACCCCCTCCCACTGGGAGTGCTTCAGTTTTTTCGCCAGTGTCTTAGGTGTTGGTCACGTCTAGCTGTCCCTCGGAGGTCTCGGGACCCAGGATAGCTAGCCGGATCCGTCCGAAGTGCTTCAAAGCCAAGGTGTACGGTACCCGGGCCCTGCTGGAGTGGGGTTTTGCCTATAATGCCTCTCCTTGGAGGGCTGGATTCTGGGCTCCAGTGCCTTAGTCTCTTCCAAGAACTAAACGCTACTGATGCCAGGATGCTATATAGGTCCAGGGGTGTGGGTTCCTTAACACAGGACCCCGGTCCCTGAAGGTCCAAGACAATACCCACGGAGATGGGGGAAGGCTGGGCCTCTTGCAGTTTGCAATACCCTGCGGCGTGGAGCAGGTAAGAAGGAACCTGCGGGACTTGGTTCGACAGTAGGTATCCCCCTGGGGGTTCTGGGTTGGCTAATGGTATGCTTGTGCATCAGCCACTATCTCCACTATGTCTGTTGAGGCAGGATGGGATGTACTAATGTTTACCCAGATAACATGTAGATATATATATGCTTTTAAAAGATATGTATTTTGCTACTCCCCCCAGATTTGCCTGTTAGCATGATACTGCAGCCCCACGTGTATAGAGAGGAAGGGCTGACAAAACTCCTGTTCCTAGGAAGCCTAGGGAGACAGCTTCCTCTATGTGTGCACTACAAAGATAGTGGCTTACCAGGTGTCTGTGTTCTAGCGCTGGTCCGGGCTTCTCCTCTGCTCTCTGCTTCCTCCATGTTGGTTTCAGCGTGGGGGGGGGCGCGCGCGTGCGCGCCGCCTTTTACAACGTCAGCGGGCGTGGGGGGGGGGCGGGCCAGCAGCGTCAGTCTCAGATAAAGCAAAAAAGCATTTCCTGGCTGGTCATTCCCTCCTGAGAGCAGTGGAGAGTGAGGACATAGAGCGCGCAGCTGAGCCAGTTCTGGCTAACAGTGACACCCAGTGGTGGTTTGTGGATCTTCAGGTCTGGACTTAAAAGTCCACACTGACAAAAAAAAAAATTTTTTTGCTTAAAGGGACTCAGCCTTAGATCCGGCAGTATCTGAGTCGGTGCAACCTTGGACTCCAGCTAACGGGCATTGGTGTGGCAATACTCACAGGACTTTCCTCTGTATTGCCGCCTTCTCAGGCGTATGAAAATTTTGAAAAGATTTTACATAGCCTGTCCTTATTAATGTTTCACTTCTAGCTACAACAGTTGGGTGTTGGCTGTAGGGGTGTCTCAAGGTTGTGCAATGGCTCCCAAGGGATCAGGACCAGCTAAGGCTGCAAAAGGTGCCAAAAAAGTAAAGGGGTCTCCAACGGGGTCAGAGGATTTGGGCCAGGCTCCAGTGGTCCCACCCTCACCAGATAGACCACCGAACAGCATCGGGCAGGAGCCATTGAGGGTGCTAGGGGCAGAGGCGGCCCCCAATCAACCCATTCCCGTTTATGTTACGGAAGAAATGCTAGAATCCACCCTGGGTGGGCTAGAGAAAAGGTTAACTGCTTTAATTGCCCGCTCTTTGCCGGGTGGCAAACGGGCTAGATCCCCGTCACCTAAAACGGTGTGTTCAGATGCAGAGGTCCTCTCTTCGGAGGAATTGGACCCACAGGGGGATCAAGCGGACCTGAGTCCTGACGGGTCAGACATTGAAGATTCCACTATAGATGACATTTTTTCGGCTTCTCAAGCAGAGAGCCTGTGGATCCAGTCTCTGACGGATATGGTTCGCACTGCTTTTAAACTTCCAGTGTCAGAACAAGTAGCCCCCGCGGTATCCTCTTTAGGTTCCTTGAAGGCACCATTGGGGGGTGCATCTTTCCCGGTTCACCCCCTTCTGGAGAGCGTGATTTTTCAGGATTGGGCTCGACCTGATAGGATTTTTATCCCTCCTAAAAGGTTTACCATTCTCTATCCTATGGAAGAAGAATTTGCAAAGAAATGGGCACTCCCTACCGTGGACGCAGCCATTTCCTGCGTAAATAAATCCCTGACCTGTCCGGTGGAAAATGTCCAGGTGTTTAAAGATCCAGTCGACAAAAAATTGGAGACCCTACTGAAGGCTTCTTTTACCACAGTAGGTGCCGTGGTTCAGCCAGCAGTGGCAGCCATTGGCGTTTGTCAGGCTTTAAAGGATCAGACTAAACAGATATTAAGAGACATACCGGCTCAGCAAGCTCGTGAATTGGCTGACCTCCCAAGAGCTCTCTGCTTTGCAGTAGATGCTATTAAGGACTCCGTTCAACAGGCGTCCCGTTTATCTCTGCTGTTGGTTCATATGCGTCGCCTTTTGTGGCTAAAAAACTGGTCAGCAGAGGCACCCTGCAAAAAGCTTTTAGCAGGATTTCCCTTTCATGGTGGGAGACTATTCGGTGAAGACCTAGATAAATATATCCAGACCATATCAGGTGGTAAAAGTTCTTTCTTGCCCATCAAGAAAAGATCACGTGGGCCCGCATTTAAGCGACAGGCCTTCGCAGGCTCGGCCCCTTCAACTTCCCGTCAGTATCGACGGCCTCCCGGGCGTTCGGCATTTAATAGCCGCCCACAAGGACAAGCCACGACAGGCAAGAGGCCATGGTCTCGCAAGCCGGTTAAACCAGTCCTTAAGTCAGATTCATGAAGGGGCGCCCCCACTCTCTTGGGTGGGGGGAAGGCTTCGGTTCTTCTCCGAAGTGTGGAAGACCAGAATTCCCGACTCTTGGGTAAGATCCGTGGTAACCACGGGCTACAAGCTAGAGTTTCGGGAAGTCCCCCCCTCCTCATTTTCAGGGGTCAAGTCTTCCAAGCGACCCATTAAAGAGGGCCTCTCTTGCAAAAGCATTAGATCGTCTCTTACTCCAAGGAGTAATCGTAGAAGTACCAACCCAGGAATGGGGTCTGGGATTCTACTCCAACCTTTTCATAATACCAAAGCCCAATGGCGACGTCAGGCCTATCTTGGACCTCAAACGCCTAAATCGCTTTCTAAACATTCAGACCTTTCGTATGGAGTCCATACGTTCGGTGGCAGCCAGCCTACATCAAGACGACTTTCTAGCATCTATAGACATAAAAGATGCGTATCTGCACGTGCCGATCTACCCGGCACATCACAGGTTTCTTCGGTTTATGATAGATCACCGCCATTACCAGTTCGTAGCCCTCCCTTTCGGGTTGGCAACAGCTCCGCGGGTATTCACAAAGGTGTTAGCCCCGGTGCTAGCCGTCCTAAGGACAGAAGGCATTTTAGTCTTGGCATACTTGGACGATCTTCTGGTTATCGACAGCTCAGCCTCCAACCTCTATCAGGCAGTAGGTCGCACAGTTCAGCATCTAGAGGAATTCGGATGGATTGTAAATCTAGAAAAATCGGTATTGAAACCCACAAGGCAGTTGGAATATCTAGGCCTTCGGCTAGATACAGACTGCCAGAGGATAATTTTACCTCAAGCAAAGATCAGATTAATAGCCCAAGCAGTTCAAATGATCTTAGGCAAGAAGAGGCCGACTATTCGCCTATGTATGCGACTGCTGGGGAAGATGGTGGCCGCCTTCGAGGCTGTGCCCTACGCCCAGATTCATACCAGATATCTTCAGGCAGCCATTCTCTCTGCTTGGAACAAGTCAATTCAGGCGTTAGATCGTCCGTTAGTGCTCTCCCCGAAGGTCCGGCGCAGCCTGTCTTGGTGGCTGGTCTCTCAAAATTTGTCAAAAGGGAAATCCTTTTGCCCCATCTCGTGGAAGATAGTATCCACGGATGCCAGCCTGTTAGGTTGGGGGGCAGTTCTAGAAGAACAGACCCAGCAAGGGCTGTGGTCGGGGGCAGAGAAACTGCTTCCCATCAATATCTTGGAAATCAGAGCTGCTCGACTGGCCCTGATCGCCTGGACTCTCCCCCTTCAGGGTCTGCCAGTAAGGATACAGTCCGACAACGCCACTGCGGTGGCATACATAAACCACCAGGGGGGCACGAAGAGCCCAGCAGCCCAAAGAGAAGTAAACCTGATTTTCTCATGGGCCGAAGCCCATGTACCCTGCATCTCGGCGGTGTTCATCCCAGGGATAGACAATTCTCAAGCAGATTTTTTGAGTCGTCAACAGTTGCTCCCGGGGGAATGGTCGCTTCACCCCCAGGTATTCCAAGAGATTTGCCAAAGATTTGGAGTCCCAGACGTGGACATTATGGCAACGAGATCCAACAAAAAGTTGGACAAATTCATATCCCGAGCCAGGGATCCCTCGGCCTACGGGACCGATGCCTTGGTTTGCCCTTGGCACCAGTTTTCTCTTCTGTATGCGTTCCCTCCACTGCAGATGATTCCCCGCCTTCTACGGAGAATCCGGGTGGAGCGCAGACCTGTGATCCTGGTGGCTCCAGCCTGGCCCAGGAGGGCTTGGTACGCACTCATCGTGAAGATGTCAGTCGGGGCGCCGTGGCCGCTCCCCCTGCGCCCAGATCTGCTGTCTCAAGGCCCAATCTGCCATCCTGCTTCACAGCAGCTAAATTTGACGGCTTGGCGGCTGAATCCCTAATTCTTAAAGGCAGAGGCCTCTCAGATCAGGTAATAGCTACGTTGATTCAGGCTAGGAAACCGGTCTCCAGAAATATTTATTACAGAGTCTGGAGAACCTATGTGGAGTGGTGCGAGTCTCAAAAATGGCATCCTCGAAAGTTTTTTATTGACAGGATCTTGCGATTCCTCCAGGTTGGCGTTGACAAAGGG
Source organism: Rana kukunoris (assembly GCA_029574335.1). Taxonomy (NCBI): domain Eukaryota; kingdom Metazoa; phylum Chordata; class Amphibia; order Anura; family Ranidae; genus Rana; species Rana kukunoris. Next base: position 224,775,344 of record CM056051.1, read on the forward strand.
TTGGCTCTTAGTACTCTAAAGGGGCAGGTGTCGGCTTTATCAATATGGTTTCAAAGACCCTTGGCCACCCATTCGCTTATGAAAACCTTCTTGCAGGGGGTCTTGCATGTGAATCCCCCTATTAGAGCTCCCCTCTGCCCCTGGAATTTAAATCTGGTCTTGTCAGCTTTACAAAGGCAGCCGTTTGAACCTCTGACAGAAATCCCTCTTGTGCTACTAACCCGAAAGTTAGTTTTCTTGGTGGCTATGGCTTCAGCCAGAAGGGTTTCCGAGCTGGCAGCCTTATCATGCAGGGAGCCATACCTTATTCTGCATAAGGACAGAGTTGTTCTGCGGCCTCAACCTTCTTTCCTTCCTAAGGTCATATCCAGTTTTCACTTGAATCAGGACCTAGTCCTACCTTCCTTCTTTCCTACTCCCCAGTCCAGAGAGGAAAGACGGCTTCATACTTTGGACGTGGTTCGAGCCATGAGGGTCTATCTCAAGGCTACAGAGAAGATTCGGAAAACAGATGTGCTTTTTGTTCTTCCGGATGGCCCCAAGAAGGGTCAGCCGGCTGCCAAGTCTTCCTTGGCTAGGTGGATTAAGCAGCTGATTTTTCAGGCCTATGGTCTGAAGCGCGTTCCACCTCCCTTATCAGTTAAAGCCCATTCTACGAGGGCCATGAGTGCCTCCTGGGCGGCACACCATCAGATTTCTATGGCACAGGTTTGCAAGGCGGCAACCTGGTCTTCCGTACATACGTTTACTAAATTTTATAAGTTGGACGTTGCAAAGAGTACGGACGCAGCTTTTGGGCAGGCGGTCCTACGGGCAGCAGTATAGAATCCTCTGGCCCGGTTCACGCCCCCTTGTGTTTCTGTTGATGGAGCCATGTTTTCTCCTGACAATGTTTTTATTTGGCTATTCTTGGCCTTACGGTCTCCCTCCCTTCATAGAGCATTGCTTTAGGACATCCCAAGTGTAATGGCTATGCGCTCTGTGTCCCGTGATGTACGATAAAGAAAAAAGGATTTTTAATAAACAGCTTACCTGTAAAATCCTTTTCTTGAAGTACATCACGGGACACAGAGCTCCCACCCCTCTTTTGGGGAACATTGTGTAACCTCGGAGAAATTGCTTGCTACAAAACTGAAGCACTCCCAGTGGGAGGGGGTTATATAGGGAGGAACTTCCTGTGAAGTTGATTACACCAGTGTCCACACCTGAAGGTACCCATATAACCCAAGTGTAATGGCTATGCGCTCTGTGTCCCGTGATGTACTTCAAGAAAAGGATTTTACAGGTAAGCTGTTTATTAAAAATCCTTTTTTTACTTTCCTTACAAGTTTCATACTTTGCGTTATTAACCATGTCTGAATATTCATTAATGTTGGACAAAAGTTGCAAAAAATGGCACTGCATTTTCTGTGCTTTAGAGTTTGATGTTGTGTGAGTGTGGTGATAAATGTAACAAATATGTTACATGCCTTTATTTAGTAAAGCAAATGACAATTACTGAGTGTAAAATCATAACCCATTGCAGGCTTTCTATTTTCAGATTAGTGTGATTGTAAATGGCAAGATTTAATGCTAATTTGATGGCCTGATGTGATAAAAAACAAAAACAAAAAAACACATTTAATGCAAGCATATCAAGCTAGTGTTTTTTTTTTTGGGATGCAGGGATGCCTCCTGCTCTTGTGCCTTCACTGACTTATGGCTGAGTTCACACAATAGCTGTGACCACTCGCACCTATCACAATAGTACACCCTGTGAGAAGGGATGCCATTCATAAAAATCATTGCTCATAACAGTGATCATCAAATCCTGATCACTTCCCTAGAGTAGTACTGTGTCAGGATGGTAACACTGTACTGCTCTGATTACAGTATGTAATTTTTTTTGTCAAAACCACATACTGTCTCCAGTCAGTATCCCTAATCACCACCATACCGGTCATATGACGACACTGTACTGCTTTGGTGACAATATGTAAAAAAAGAAACATTGTGACAAAAAATTCACCATGACTTACTTTTTTTTTTCTCTCGCTTATATAGCAAAAAACAAAACAAAAAAACAGTGGTTTAATACCACCAAAGAAAAGCTCCAACAAATTATAAGCACTCAAATCCTTAAAATTGGCCTGGGCAGGAAGGAGGTAAAATGTCCGGTATTGAGGTGGTTAAATCTCATGCGTTATATCATTTTTTAAGGACTACCATAGAATTCTATTTCCAGAATAGTAGACTACTTATTTACATCATTGTGAAAATACTGCTTATTTTCTTAATTCATTGAGCAAAATATATTTGATTCCAGGCATTCCAACTATGTGAACTTCAACCCATCCGGAACATGTGTAGCATCTGCTGGTGCCGATAGTACAGTGAAAGTGTGGGATATTCGAATGAACAAATTGCTGCAGCATTATCAAGGTAAAATAGCAGCATAATAAATAGTTTACCAAACATGGCAGGTTTTAAAGCGCAACTTCAGGTATTGCCGCACTTTTAAAAATATGCAGGTTTATATGGGGTTAAATCCAACTAAGTGAATAGTTGATTTCACAGGACTTGATAAACAGAACTCCTTTTTTATAGCATTACCTCAACTACAGCCTTGTATGTTAATCACACATATATGCCTAATATATCATAGGTTCAATAAGTTGATTTTACAGGACTTGATATTCATGGCTAGTTGGGTTCCATTACTACTATCAGGTGAGTGGACACTGGCCAAAAAAAAGGCAGGAATTCCCAATCGGGCATAACTCCTCACATCAGTTAATCATTGTTTTTTTTAGCGAGTGTCCATAGGTGATGGATGTGCCTACAGATTTCTCTGAAAATTTTCCTGTCATTATATTAATCCTGTTCTTTTTCTAGCTCCCTTTTTGGGGTAAAGTATGGCTTCATTTTGGATGGATGCTATGGTCTAATGGCCAAGAGGGACTGTACCAAGATCTCGCATGCAAGAGCAGTAACAGCCTGTAATGTCTGCCAGTTGTGTTCCTTCCCTTAACAGTCCGGTGCATGAGGTCCCGGTCTTTAAAGACACAACAGATAAGAGGTTAGATGCCTTCTATAATGCATCCTTCTCTCTGGTAGGAGAAGCTCTTCAGCCTGATATGGCATAGGAGTTTGCCAAGCTCTGAGTCTGGCAAAACGTGTGCTTCACTCTAGTCAAGTTTTTTTTTTTTTTTTTCTTGAGCTCTGATTTTCTCAGTGGGTGCATTTCAAGGGAGAGCACCATATCTGTCCATATCAGAAGTGTTGGTCAGCAGGTTTTCTCTGCAAGAAGCAATTTGAGAGGCTGCTCTTTGAGGGCGAAAATTTGGATGGCTTCATCCAAAAGGGACCTTTGGGTAAAAGCATGCTCTTCCCACTAAAGATAAAGGTAACCGGTCAAAAACTTGTGTTGCCTTTTGAAAAATCTTTATTTATAAGCATATAAAAGACATAGAAATGAATCCAAAAGAGCAGATTCCAATACAATTCTGATTACATAAAAGAGTGACTTTATCAAAGAGATCACCCAAACAAAATGAAATGGCTTGTAAAACCCAAGAGCATCATACAACAATAATTGTTACAAATTGGTGCAAAGTCCTTCATAAAAAAAAAAAAAAAAAACACAATGAAGTCTCAAATAAGGGCCTAATACCTGAGCCTACTGAGTCCAAAGAAGACCAAGAATTACCGAGCCTGGCCAGCAACTGGTGACACCTTTTGGAATAAAAAAAAAAGTTCCTTTCATAAGCAGCTAGCCTTTGGCTCAAAAATGAAATATAAGCTCCAAAGTTTTTTTTTACATGACCCAACATGAACAACAAGTAGATCATATTAAAAAAAAAACATGGTATGAAAACACCCACAACTAAACAAACAGAACCCTTTATAGTGTTGGCTCAACCACAGCCTTATATATAAATCGTATTTCTATGCCTAATATAAACCATAAGTTCAATTGCCTGAATTTAAAGTATTCATGTCAAACATCTAAAGCAAAAAAAGTGAAATAATGTCAAATGTTGTAGAGGAGTGCCAGTATCTTAACATGTTTCGCAGATGTGCTTCTTTAGGAGAAGGGGTGTTTTGAAGAAAAAAACAAAACAAAGAGTGCAAAGTGCATAGGTGTTATTACAAAGCGCACATAATATGGTTTGGTGTGGTCACTACAAAGTGGCCATCCAAATAAGACGCCCTTCCTTATAAGGAATATTTTAGAGAATATTTACCTACATCAAGGAGTCTAATCCAAAGTGGTCACATGGAAAACTGCAACATTTCCTAAACACAGAGGAGAGGGCCACAAGAATAGGCGCCAAAAACAAGGGTCTTTGAAAAAAACATTTATTGAAACTCAGGAAATCCCAGACGACTGGATCTGCAGCATGGTGTGTGTAGGCTACAAGCTAGACACCATGTTTTGCTGCGTTCCACCCCTCTATGCTGTATGCAATCAAGGTTAGTCCCAAGGGATCATTGCAACTGTGCTGGGAGAGCAAAGGTCTTGTACCTTTTTGTTCCATCCTGTTCATGGTTTCCAAGCCAAACTGAGCTAGTCAGCCTATCCTGGACCTTACGGGTCTCAATAAGTTCCTAAAGAAAAAATTTGGGTCAACCTGGTCGAGGATTACATCTTCAAGGGAACTCTGGTGTTGGTGGATATCAATGATGCCTACCTACACACCAGTGTCAAATGTCCAGCAGATGGTTACAAGGGCTGGAGAGGCTTGGCTGGGTGCTGTGCTTTCAGAAATTGCCCTTGGTTCTGACACCATGCTGGAGTACTTTGGGCTTGATTGGCACAGAAAATGTTTACATTTCTTCAGCTGGTTTTTGGGCTAATGACAACAGGGACTACATCCTTTTGGTCTAGGCCAGAAACCTAAAGGCAGCTAAAGAAATGTAGTAAAAAAAAAAAAAGTGTAAAACCACAAAAAAATATGCATTTATGTCTATTTATGAATGCTAACAGCGTGAGGATTAAAAATAGTAGATTGAGAGACTTTAGTACAACTTTAAGCTCTATTGCCTTGTGCAGTGCAGACAGACTGATGAGTTTCAGAGTTCAGGAAGGATCTTGCCAGTGTGGAAAAATACTATCAATATAATAAAGCTGTTTCTGTTCATGTTCTAGTTCACAGCGCAGGTGTCAACAGTTTGTCATTTCACCCGTCTGGTAACTACTTACTTTCTGCATCTAATGATGGCACTGTGAAGGTGCTCGATCTTCTGGAAGGAAGACTCCTGTACACACTTCATGGGCACCAGGTAATTGTTTCTCATAGTTACAGCAAGGAAAGCTTTTACTTTTTAGTACGACTTTACATAAAAAATATACCTTCATGGCAATGACAGTTCACAGATGAAGAACCTAAAAGGGTTGTAGACCCAAAACCAAAAATATATTGTATTGCAGCCTATCAATCATTGAATGTGGTGGATCAGTTTTCCTTTTTTCTTTTTTCCCCACCTGGTGATGAGCCAGTAATACACTTTCCTATATTATTGAGGCACAAATGAATAAGCAAAGGAGGCACAGCAGGCCGCAGCATTGTTTGAGAGGAGTGTAGTGTTAAATGTATTAGCAGATTTAAACATACTAAACAAATTAAAGTGGTTGTAAACCCCCAAAAAAAAAAAAAAATTTAATGTCACAATGTAGAGTATAAGATTTCCTATCATCTGTGCCCAGCGCTGAGTAATCCTCTTTTAACCACTTGCGGCCCCGCATATGGTCAATTGACGGCAGCTTAGGGGATCTGAATATCCAAGCTGCCGTCAATTGACGGCATTGTTTTCTCCGGCCACTGGGGGGCGCGCGCGCGCACCCGGCGCGTCCCCGAGATGCCGATGTGCGTGCCTGGCGGTCACGATGTCCGCCAGGTACCCGCTGATCGGCAGTTTTAGAGCAGGGACGTGAAGCTCTGTGTGTAAACACAGAGCTCCACGTCCTGTCAGTGAGAGGAGACAGATGCTGTTTCTCTTGTACATAGGGAGACAGCATCGGTCACCCCCCTCCCCCCACACAGTTAGAACACACCCAGGACTCACATTTAACCCCTTCCTCACCCCCTAGTGTTAACGCCTTCACTGCCAGTCACATTTATACAGTAATTAGTGCGTTTTTATTGCACTGATCGCTGTATAAATGTGAATGGTCCCAAAAATGTGTCAAAAGTGTCCGATGTGTCCGTCGCAATATCGCAGTTCTGACAAAATTCGCAGATCGCCGTATTACTAGTAAAAATAAAAATAAATTGTCAGAATTCTATCCCTTATTTCCTAGCCACTATAACCTTTGCGCAAACCAATTACTATAAGCTTATTGCGATTGTTTAAAAACAATCGGCCTAAACTGAGAAAAAAATAAATAAATAATAAATAATATAAAATTGGATTTTTATTATAGCAAAAAGTAAAAAATATTCTGTGTTTTTTTTTTCAAAATTGTCGCTCTTTTTTGTTTATAGCGCAAAAAAAAAAAACGCAGAGGCGATCAAATACCACCAAAAGAAAGCTCTATTTGTGGGGGAAAAAAGGACGTCAATTTTGTTTCTAAGGCACGTCGCACGACCGCGCAATTTTTATTTAAAGCGACGCAGTGCTGAAAGCTGAAATTTCGCCTGGGCAGGAAGGGGGTATATGTGCCCAGTAAGCAAGTGGTTAAAGTTCAGTGCAAATTAACAGAATTTCAGATAAAAATCTGCCAAATTGTTTCTTTGTTATCAGTAACAGGTTATTTACAAATCTAGCTTGGACATGTTTATCATAACAAGAGGTGATCCAAAGTTCATTGTATATTACTAGGATGTGTTATGATGTTATATCACCTCATGTTATTGTAAACAAAAATAACATATGATAAACATGTCCTAGCTAGATATGTAAATAACCTGTCACTCAAAGCAAGAAGAGAGAAAACTGACTTTTTATTTAGGCAGGGTTTTATTTGGAAGTCTGTTCATTTTCACTGAACATTAAAGGAGGATTACTCGGCGCTGGATTAACTCTGTGTGGCAAGACTGGGCACAGATGATAGGAAATCTTATACTCTACATTGTGACATCAAAACATTTTTTTTGGGGGGGTTTACAACCACTTTAAAGCCAAATGCTAGCTCACACTTTATAATCAGTTACAGCAAATCCTTTTATTTATTTATTTTATTTTTATTTTTTACCTTTTCAGATAATAGTTTGGTGTAAATAAATAAAAGTTGATCATTTTAACAACCCCTGCCTTTTGTAAGTGGCTTGTCTTATTCATGTACACTGATACATTCTGCTGGAGAACTTGTGCTTTTGAAAAAAATAGACATGCTGGCTGGATCAGCAGATGAAAATAGAAGAAAGAAAGCTTAAAAGAGGAAACAAATGCACTCAACACATCTCAGAATTGGAAAGCTGTAACATAATGTTTGGGTTTAATACCACTTTCAACTTCTCCAAAGAATGCATCCATAAGCTGGTGTTCTGGAAAGCATATTGAGAAATGTAATTCCTTATTCGGTATCAAAGTCATCTCAGAGCAGAGCTGTGTTCGGGATCATAGTCCCAACCCACCTGAGCAATCTTGCCAGGAAGCAAACACCAACTGTAGGCAGTGAGGCATTTCCCAGTCTGTGCAGCTGCGGAGCGGGAAATGCCTCACTGCCTATGTTTGGCAGTGTGCAGTATGGACTTCATGGTGGGATTTCTCAGGTGGGTTGGAACTATGATCCCGAACACGCTTGAGCCCATCACTAGTTAAGAGGGATGAATGTCTGTATATAATATTTAGCTAATAACATTGTACATGGCATGGAGTGATGCTGAATATACATTTTTACACACAGTACCTTCGTCCCATCTAAATTTGAAATATATATTTGGGGGGAGGCTGGGGTTTGGACTTTGATGGTACCATATATCAACTGATTACCAGTCAAAATTAGAAAAGTATAAAGAAGGTTTTAATGCAAAAAACAATTTCACCATGTGGTGTTTTAATAATTACTACCCTGCTCTGCTACCCATTTCTGTAATTTCTATGGATTTCCAGTTACCTAATCAAATAAGCAAGCCTGTTTAGAAGGTGTGGTTCTTCTTCTTTTTTTTACGTACATACAACTGCAGGAAACACAATTCATGGCATGCAACGTGTTTCAAAATACGCCTACAACATGCACAAGCCAATTATCCTTTCTAAGGAATAAGCATAGCTTTCCTATTCTAAAAAATGGCGGTACTACAGGTCTAAACATGAAAATTCTAAGATAAGAATGCTTTTTGTAACATCTCATCCTAGGTTGTTTGTCTTGCAGGGCCCTGTTTTGTCAGTGGCTTTCTCTAGAGAGGGAGAAAAGTTTGCCTCCGGAGGGACGGATGCACAGGTGTGTTACACTATACAAACTACCATAGTAAAACGCCACAAACAGAAGTGAAAAATTCAGCACTGTATCTGTATTCCTATGACCATGTGTTGTACAAGAAGTCTGTTGAAATACATCATCAGAGGTTGTGACCTCCATATTTATGGTAACTGCTGGTAAAATCAGAGACTGCTAATGTTTAGAAACTAGCTGGACCTTACTCACTATGGTGGGTTTCTTTTTAGTTGACAGTAAATCAATCATTTTAACCACTTCCATACAGGGCACTTACGCACCTTCCCGCCCAAGCCAATTTTTAGCTTTCAGCCATGTCGCACTTTGAATGACAATTGCGCGGTCATGCTAAACTGTACCCAAACAAAATTGGCGTCCTTTTTTCCCCACAAATAGAGCTTTCTTTTGGTGGTATTTGATCACCTCTGCGATTTTTTTTTTTTTTTTTTTTTTTGCGCAACAACTAAAAAAAAAGGCTGAACATTTTGAAAAAAAATAAAGTTTTTATTTTTTTCTGTTATTTTTTTTAAAAATAAGAACGTTTTCTCTTTCAATTACGGGCACTGATATGGCGGCACTAATGGGCACCGATGAGGTGGCACTGATAGGCGGCGCTGGTATGCGGCACTGATGGGCACTCATGGGCAGCACATATGGGTGGCACTGATGGGTACTTATGGGTGGCACAGATGGGCACTGTGGGGTGGCACTGATGGACACTGTTGTATGGCACTGATGGCCACTGAGGGGTGGCACTGATGCATCCATCTTTTTTTTTTTACGGTCTTTTTTTTATTTATTTTTACGATTTTTTTTTTTGCCCCTTTTTTTTATTTTTATTCCCTGATGGTCTAGTGTGGGCTTCCCTGGTGGTCCAGTGTGGCGATCCGAGGGGGGGCTGCGCTGATAAACAGCGCAAACCCCCCCTGTCAGAGCCGCCGATCGGCTCTCCTCTACTCGCGTCTATCAGACGCGAGTGAGGAAGAGCCATCAACGGCTCTTCCTTTTTACATCGTGATCAGCCGTGATTGGACACGGCTGATCACGTGGTAACGAGGCTCCGCCGAGATCCGTGATGCAGGGTGTCAGACTGACACCCCACATCACCGATCGCCGCGATGCGCGCTCCCGGGGGCGCGCAGCGGCTCAAGATCCTGACGACGTCATATGACGTCAAGTCAGGAACTAGTAACCACTTTGCCACCTTCAATATGTCATTGGCGGGCGGCAAGTGGTTAAGGAGTCTCTAAAATTTGCTATGCCAACTATGTCTGTACAACCTGCAGACAATGTAACTGTGTGAATGTCCAAAACAAATCTGCTCAATCATAGCTTTTCTTGGCAGTTCAAGAGGGACAAGCAGTCAGTCACCAATATGAACAACAACAAGTGGAGGCGCAGGTTATAGTATATTAAACAGCAAAAAATAAGTTCATAGGATAGTCCTTTGAGCATATACAGCTCTGTGTGAAGATAAACAGTCTATGTGGATAGGGCAGCCTTGTACAGGGAGCCACTCCAGATATATGGAAGAGAAAAAATAAAACAGGCACCTCTTACTCTTAGTAAGACTGTTTAGGATTTAATAGCTATATGCATTAAAACACTCACAATTAAAATTCTTTGTATTCAGCGCATGGGAGTTCAGTGGAGTCAAATTTAGATCTCTGCAGCTTGGGGTGCATTCAGGCAGTCACAGAGAGGGCTGGAGTGCAGAGTTCAATAAAGTGGAAATTACTGTACTGCCGTAAAGCAACGCGATTAAACAAGGTGTGCGCTCCTTTCTTAAGCAAACTAAGAGGCGCCTGTTTTGTTTTTTCTCTAGTCATCAATATGAAAGCCTTGCCGTGTTTTTTGCACATAAAAGCACTTGCTCTTAATGTTCCTTCGGAGAAGGCACTTTTATTTTCCTAGCACATCAAGGTTTTCATATTGATGACTGGCTGTGAGACCAGGCAAGGTCTGGGAGCTGTGATCTGCAACTGCCAAGGTTTAATGATGTTTGCTGGTCTCCCTTATGGCAGCAGTGAGTTAACTGTGAGTGAGTGAAAAACTTATAAAGCGCAAAACCTGCGAACTGAATCGCCTCTGGGCGCTGTTTCCATTCCTTCGATAAGGAAACGCTTTGCCTCAGAAGAGATGAGTTTTAATCATTCTCCTGAAGGCCAAGTGGTCCGACTCCAGTCGGATGGTGGTTGGTAGTGCATTCCACAGTCGAGGTCCTTGGACGGCAAATCTCCGATCTCCTTTGGACTTGTATCTTGATTTGGGTATTTCCAGTAGGTTTTGATTTGTCGATCGCAGAATGCGATTTGGGTTATGGGCATTTATTTTTTCGCATATATATTGGGGAGCGTTTCCTTGAATACACTTGTGTGTTAGGCAGAGTGCCTTAAAAGTGATTCTGCATTTCACTGGTAGCCAGTGAAGGGATCTAAGCGAAAAGGAGATGGACACCCATGGTTTTTTACCAGTCACTAATCGAGCAGCTGTGAACATAGTGAGTTAAAAATATTATTTTGTGGACCTAAAAAAAAGTGACATTGAGAGAGCCAACAGCAATGTTTTCATCCTAAGCTTTGCTCATCCATATTAATCTTATTGAAGCAATGTTTTAAGCATAGTAGCAGAAACAGTGTGGCAAATGCATTTTGGTCCTTATAATTTCTTTTCCCCCCTCGTCTTCCAGGACAGCCCTGAGATATATGGCTCCTCCTTCCGGGACAGGAAACACATTCCCCCAAATCATAAAAGGAGGTCCTCCAGGCCTTCTCCTCAGTTTTTGTGTTTCCTGCCGGACAGGAAGGAGCACATTTGGGAACGTTGCTACTTTTTTTTGTTTTTCTCCCCAGTTTCTCCCTTGGGGGAGTGAGAGCTGAACCTACCTCCTATAGCACGCCTCTGGCCCGGGGGTAGAGAGCGTCGCTGATGGCCACCGCTGCCTTGGCTCAGCGACAGTGGGACCCCTGGTTGACGGCAGTGTGTTCATGCCTCAAGCTCCGGGAGCAGCGGTGAAAGGCGAGAGACGCCATGGACCGCGCTGTGGATACAGCACTTCCGGGTTCAACGCTGGAGGGGCGGAGCCACTGCGTTCCAAGGAAGGGAAGTGAGGTCCCGGGCGGAAGCGCGTCATCAGGGGGCGCCGGAAACATCGTTCCCATGTTTCAAAAAGGCGCGGCAGTGGCTATGTAGGAGCCGGAGCCTAGTGGTGTATCTCGGAGCGCTGAGGACAAAAACACCAGAACCATGGAAGCTGCAGCGGCACATCCAGACCCTGGTTCGGTTGGCACCGGTCCCTCCCAGGTAAGCTTGGTGAGAGCACATGGTTTACTCTGGGGGGGGAGATTGGTCTACTTGGCCAAAAATACCCCCCATGGGTGGCGAACCTTATTGGTGGTGGGTACGGCACTTCTAGGAGCTAGGCACAGTGGTGTTCAGGCATAGGCGGTTTGGTAACTGAGTTTTTGCTTTCTGGTTTGTGTCTATTTCAGATTAAAACTCTACAGCCGCCTAGAAGAAAGTGTGCCGTCTGTGGGACAAAGCTAGGTTCCAGTTGGGACAAGCCGTTATGCCCAGAATGTGTTAGCAGTCTGATAAAAGATGACTCAGTTACTGCTTGCCGTCAGTTATTATCCTCTGTTAAGGAGGAAATGGCGTCCACATTTCAGTCTTTTAAAGGACTGATAGACAGGATGCAGGGTCCCGCCTCGTCCCTACCTAGAGCATCTAGTATGCCTGCCCTGTCCCAGACTCAAGAGGAGGAGGAGTACAGGGAGCAGACGCCTAGGTCTATTGCTTCCTCTCAGGCAGGATCAGCATCAGATTCTGAGGCAGAAGATGATTCCTCCAGGGCTTCTAGGTACAAATTGTCCTTGGAAGATGTAGGAGACCTACTAAAGGCTATTTATGATACCTTGGAGATCCGTGAGGAACAGCTCTCCAAGCACGACCTCATGTATCAGGGGTCTAGTGCAAATAGATCCAGGGTTTTTCCTGTGCACAAATCCCTGATTGACACAATTCTGCGGGAGTGGGAACAACCTGAAAAAAGACCATTTTTTTCAGGCTCCCTTAAACGGAGATTCCCCTTTGATTCGGATGGGTCTCAGCCATGGAACAAGGTTCCAAAATTAGATGCCCCTTTGGCCAGGATATCAAGAAAAACGGATCTGGCCTTTGATGATTTGGGGGCCTTGAAGGACCCGATGGATAAGAGAGGGGACTTGTTGTTGAAGAGAGCTTGGGATGCCTCTTCAATAAGTCTGAAGCCCGCACTAGCAGCAACTTGTGTAGCTAGAAATCTAGAATGTTGGCTTACTCAGTTGCAAACCCACATTTAGGCGGGTACATCTAGACAGGAAATATTAAAATCTTTTCCTCTTCTTTTTAAAGCGGTAGGCTTTCTGGCTGATGCCTCTGAAGAATCAGTTAAGTTGGCAGCCAGATCAGCAGCCTTGGTAAACGCAGCCCGAAGATCAGTGTGGCTGAAAACTTGGACAGGTGATGCCGCCTCCAAGTTAAAATTATGTGGGTTATCCTTTTCAGGTGACCACCTTTTTGGGTCAGGCCTACAGGAAGCGCTAGAAAGGACTCAGGACAGAAAAAAGGTTTTTCCTGAGAGAAAGAAAAGAACGGAGGGAAAACGTTTTTTTCGAGGTTTCAAACAAAACCTGCAAAAGGAAGGCCAACCAAAGAAACACTGGGCAGGCCATAAGGGTAGGGGGAGAGGAGGAATATTGTTTAATCCTCCTCAAACCACCCCCAAGCCACAGTGACTCTTGCGTCCCGGTGGGAGGAAGATTGGGGCAGTTTCTCCCACAATGGACCATGGCAACTTCAAGTCCGTTCATTTTAAATATAATCAGGAACGGATACAAGTTGGAGTTCACGACGACACCCCCTCCAAGTTTTCTGATTACCCAGCCTCCGAGGGACAGAGAGAAGGCAGAGGCCTTGGGCCTATCTCTAGGGGAATTAGTAGACCAAAGAGTTCTAATTCAAGTCCCACAAAAGGAACAGGGTCTAGGGACGTATTCCCATGTATTTGTAGTAAAAAAGCCATCGGGAAAATTCAGAATGATCTTGAATCTTCGTCCCCTGAACAAATTTGTAAAGTACAAAAAGTTCAAGATGGAGTCAATTTTCACAGTGGCAAGGTCTCTGTTTCCAGGGTGCTACATGGCCACCCTGGACCTCAGGGATGCCTACTTGCACGTCCCAATTCATTTGGACTTCCAAAAGTTCCTCAGGGTGGCGGTGAAAGTGAACTCGGAGATCAAACATTTCCAGTTCCAAGCCCTTCCCTTTGGTCTGTCCTCATCGCCAAGAATTTTTATGAAGGTCCTGGCAGAGGCTCTAGCACCGCTGAGAAACAAGGCGATAATTGTAATTCCTTATCTGGACGATCTCCTGTTCGTGGCAGGATCAGCCCAACAGCTGAAAAAGGATTTGCAGGAAGCTCAGAACTTTCTCTCGGCTGGATAATCAACCAAGACAAGTCTCAATTGACCCCATCCCAGGAGGTTCTGTACCTAGGTTACAGGATATCTTCTGTAGAGAGAAAATTTTATCTTCCAGAAGAAAAGATGATAAAGGTAGAACAAGCAGCAGCCCAGTTACAGTCCAACCGAGAGGCTTCGGTCAGACAAATTATGAGGGTACTGGGGTTTATGACGGCATGTTTTCCAGCGGTACCCTGGGCGAGGTTCCATCAACGTCCGTTGCAGCAACTAATGCTTCGGTTTTGGAGTGGCCAAAGTCAAGACTTGGAGGTCCAGATTCCAATCTCATCCCGAGTCAAAAGGACTCTATGGTGGTGGCGAACGCGCCACAATCTAGACAAAGGTCTAACCTGGACCCTGCCGGTAGAAACAGTAGTAACTACAGATGCCAGTGCCTGGGGGTGAGGAGCCCACCTGGGGGAGGCAGTGGCCCAGGGAACATGGTCCCCAAGAGAGGCAGAACGTTCCTCAAACCAGAGAGAGCTCCTGGCAGTCCTGAAAACAATCGAAGTGTTCCAGACAAGCCTGAAAGGGCGACATCTGCAGGTTCGCACAGACAATGCAACAACTGTGGCATATGTGAACAAGCAGGGGGGCACGAGAAGTCCTGCTCTTCAGGCTATAGCCAACGAAATTTTTTCCTGGGCAGAAACAAACCTGGCTTCACTGACAGCGGTCCACCTAAAAGGCACCCAGAACTCTCTAGCGGATTATCTGAGCCGTCAACGGGTGAGTCAGGACGAGTGGGCACTACACGAGGAGGTTTTCGCTCAAATAGTGCAGAAATGGGGTCAACCGGAGGTGGACCTTTTCGCCTCCGAAAGGAACAGGAAGGTAATCCAGTTCTTCTCGATCCATCCAGGAGACAGGGCTACAGGGATAGATGCTTTTTCCAAAACATGGAAGTTCAACAGCTGCTACGCCTTCCCTCCAATAAGGATGATCGCAGCAGTCCTTCAGAAATTTCGGTCGGAAAGAACGGATCTAATTTTGGTTGCTCCTTTTTGGCCGAAAAGACCTTGGTTTGCCATTCTGAAAAGTCTGGCCATTCTCTCCCCATTTCATCTTCACAGCAGGAGGGATCTAATATCGCAGGGTCCCATTCTTCATCCGCAGGTAGACAGACTAAACCTAACTGCGTGGTATCTGAGGAACAGTTGCTGAGAACACAGGGCTTCTCAGAGAAAGTAATCAAAACCCTGATACAATGCAGAAAGCCTGTTACTAGAACAATTTATGCCAAATTCTGGAAAAGATTTTGTTCCTGGTTAGAAGAGCGGGAAATTGATCAACCAAGGGTCCCAGCCATTCTAGATTTTCTGCAGGCAGGGGTAGATATGGGTTTATCTCCAAGTACCCTAAAGGTGCAGGTTGCGGCCCTTAGTGTCTTTTTTCAATGTTCCCTTCAGCAGAATGCTTTTATTAAGAATTTCTTCAAAGCCTTGTCTAGATCCAGGCCGGTGAAGGTCTCACCCTGTCCTCCTTGGGATCTCTCCTTGGTACTTAAAGCATTGTCAGCTAGTCCATTTGAGCCTCTCGAGGAATCTATCTTAAAATGGATAACCCTTAAGACAGTTCTGTTGGTAGCAGTCACTTCCGCCAGGCGGGTAAGTGACCTTCAAGCGCTTTCTATCAGAGAGCCTTTTTTGTTAATTTATGAGGATAGAGTTGTGTTGAAAACAGACCCCAGTTTTCTCCCCAAGGTGGCGTCCTCATTTCACAGGACACAGGACATTGTCCTTCCGACTTTTCGGTCTCCCTCGAGCTCAGAGGGGACATCTCTAGATGTCAAGAGGTGTATTTTAATTTATTTAGAGGTAACCAAGGAACTCAGAAAATCTGACTCTCTTTTTGTTAATTTTTCGGGGATTAGGAAGGGGCAAAAAGCATCTAAGTCTTCCATTGCCAGGTGGATTAGGTTAGCGATAGCTAAATCTTATGAGTTAGAGGGTAAGCAAGCCCCATTTGTCAAAGCACACTCTACTAGAGCGGTTTCGAGTTCTTGGGCGGAAAAGGCCGGAGCCTCTCCGGAAGAAATTTGTAAGGCGGCAACGTGGTCAAACTATACGACCTTCGCCAAGCACTATCGCCTGGACTTGATGTCTGAGAAGGATCAGTCATTTAGCCGAAAGGTCCTCCAGGCGGCTACCCCACCCTGACAAGTAAGTTTCTTGTTTATCATCTCAGGGCTGTCCTGGAAGACGAGGGGGGAAAACCGGAGTTAGGCTTACCGGTAAATCTCTCTTTCCAGGAGTCTTCCAGGACAGCCCGGTTTCCCACCCGGAGTTTATAGTTTGTAAACAGGAGTTGGATATGTGTACTGACGATGTGTTAGTATGTTATGTTTTTCAGAGCCTTCAGGAATTCTTGGATGAACTGAGGAGAAGGCCTGGAGGACCTCCTTTTATGATTTGGGGGAATGTGTTTCCTGTCCCGGAGGGAGGAGTCATATATCTCAGGGCTGTCCTGGAAGACTCCTGGAAAGAGAGTTACCGGTAAGCCTAACTCCGGTTTTTTTTTTTGACTGCCTCCAGAATGTTGGTAGAATATTTAAAAAATTATTTTAAAGTATATGTGATCCCTTACCTTGCAACAAAAAACATTTAGTTTAACTAGTTCCACTCTAGAACAATTTATTTTTCTTGTACTAGAATTAATACTCTCACTCCAACGTTGGCGATATGTGACACATATGATGCAGCCGCAGGTTGCATAAGCCTGTACAGCATGGGTCTTCAAACTACGGCCCTCCAGGTGTTCAGGAACTACAATTCCCATCATGCCTAGTCATGTTTGTGAATGTCAGAGTTTTACAATGCCTCATGGGAAGTGTAGTTCCGCAACAGCTGGAGGGCCGTAGTTTGAGGATCCCTGCTGTACAGCCTGAGCATATGTTTGTGTTTGCACATGTGAGCGGGGCAACTGTGGTTACGGCATATCATTTTTTTGTATACATTTTAATTTCTTTATTTTTATTTAATTTTTTTACTTGATTGCTATCACAAGGGGTTAATAAACCCCCATGTGATAACACTGAGCAGGTGACAGTTACTCTTTTTGGAAACATTAGGGGTCTGATGGACTCCAATGTCTTCCTTACCCTTCACAGCATCTAACGAAGCAAAGATAGGCTTGGTTAGACGTGTTGCCTGGTTCTGCCAACCAGAAAATGGTGACTCTGAAACTGACAAAATCATCATTACTTCCATTTTCTTTGTTTACAGGGGAGATTAGGCATAGATTTCTCACTCTGCTCCTCCCCCGAAGCCAGCGGTTGTAATTCTGGGCTCCCGCTAAGAGCAGGAGAGGGCCCGGGAACCAGGTGGGGGCCAGCCGGTGGAAAGGGGGGGGGTTCCACTTCCCCATTTCTGTTAAAATGATCAGCAGCTATGGAGCCACTGTTAAATTTTAAGTTGATGGCTGCTACTGCAGTGCCAGTACTGCTGAGCTCTCATGTGTAGTGTGGTCAGTTTTTATTAGGAAAGCAGGGGGACTGCCAGGAACACCAGGTATTTTTCCCAAAGAGAAAAGGATACTTTCTTATACAAGAACATGGTTCAGCAGGCACATATCAGGAATTTTAAATGTTGGGGTAACATATTATTTAAGTAAAAGCAATAATGTATTTCTGCTACTGGCATGCGTTTCAAGGTAATATCAACCACTTAAGGACCGCATCCTGCACATATACGTCGGCAGAATGGTACGTCCTCTTTAAGTGCCCAGCCGTGGGTCGCGGGCCCATGCCTGCGACCCGGTCCGAAGCTGCGGGACCCGCGGACCCGATCGCCGCTGGAGTCCCGCGATCGGTCCCCAGAGCTGAAGAACGTGGAGAGCTGTGTGTAAACACAGCTTCCCCGTTCTTCACTGTGGCGCCGTCATCGATCCTGTGTTCCCTAATATAGGGAAGCACAATCAATGATATCACACCTACAGCCACACCCCCCTACAGTTAGAAACACAGATGAGGTCACACTTAACCCCTTCACCGCCCCTTGTGGTTAACTCCTAAACTGCAATTGTAATTTTCACAGTAAACAATGCATTTTTAATGATTTTTTTGCTGTGAAAATGACAATGGTGTCAAAATTGTCCGACGTGTCCGCCATAATGTCGCAGTCATGGAAAAAATCGCTGATCGCCGCCATTAGTAGTAAAAAAAAATAAAAAATAATAAAAATGCAATAAAACTATCCCCTATTTTGTAAACGATACAAATTTTGCGCAAACCAATCGATAAACGCTTATTGCGTTTTTCTTTTTTTTTTTTTTACCAAAAATAGGTAGAAGAATACGTATCGGCCTAAACTGAGGAAAAAAACATTTTTATATGTTTTTGGGGGATATTTATTATAGCAAAAAGTAAAAAATATTGCATTTTTTCAAAATTGTCGCTCTATTTTTGTTTATAGCGCAAAAAATAAACGCAGAGGTGATCAAATACCACCAAAAGAAAGCTCTATTTGTGGGGAAAAAAAGGACGCCAATTTTTTTTGGGAGCCACGCCTCACAACCGCGCAATTGTCAGTTAAAGAGACGCACTGCCGAATCGCAAAAACTGGCCAGGTCCTTTACCTGCCTAAAGGTCTGGGTCTTAAGTGGTTAAACCTATTTCAAAAACAAGATATCCATATAGGCTTTGCCCTTTGGCTTACTTGCAGAAGTATCAACAACAGTTATCTATATTTACTGTATACTGTCTTTTTTTTATTTTATTTTTTTGTTTATTAGGTTTTAGTCTGGAGGACACATTTTGACAAGTTTGGCAATAAGGAAGTTGTAAAACTGCAGCAGAAAAGGTTGTGTCCTGAAGTACCGCCTCATTTAAATGATATTTATCCACGGTCTTCACATTTCCATACAAGCACTGGTCATTCTATTCAGGTAAGATGGCTTCTTCCCCAGAAATGTCCTTAATGCAATAACGTGTGTTTTTTTTATGTGTAGCTGTGCCTTTGGGGCAGTTATATTTATATCCTAGCCCCTCTCAGCCCAGTCTAATGCCGCGTACACACAATCATTTTATGTGATGAAACAAAACGACGTTTTTCAAACTTCATTTTCCAAAACGACGTTGCATACACACCATCGTTTTTCCAAAATGCTCTAGCAAAGCGTGGTGACGTAAAAGACACGTTCGACGGCACGCTGTTCCATTGAAGCTCATAACTTGCCTCTGAGCATGCGCGGCTTTAAAAACGTAGTTTTCAACATCGTTTTGCCCACACACCATCACTTTTTATGACACAAAAAACGACGTTTTGAAAAACGACACAAAAAATTCAAGCATGTTCGAAAAAAATTTTGGTTCGTTTTTTTGAAGACATAAAACGAAGTTTTGCCCACACACGGTGATTTTAAATGACGTTTTTGAAAACATCGTTTTTTTTCATCACAAAAAATGATCGTGTGTACGCGGCATTACACTCATCTGTTCTTAATCCAGATATCACTGACTAGATCACAACTGTTTGTCAAAATCTTCCCATGTGGGGCCAGCATATGCACTCTGCACTCTCCTTTTAAAGCGGAGCTCCACCCTAAAGTGAAGTCGCGCTGATCGGTACCCTTCCCCCCTCCGGTGTCACATTTGACACCTTTCAGGGGGGGGGGTGCAGATACCTGTAAAGACAGGTATTTGCACCCACTTCCGGCCACACGTCTCAGGCAAAAGACAGGCATTTCCTGATATCCCGTCCGTCCCCAGCACACAGCGGGAGCCACTCGACTGGCGCAGCACGACTCGCGTATGCGCCGTAGGGAACCCGGGCAGTGAAGCCGGAGCGCTTCACTTCCTGGTTCCCTCACCGTGGATGGAGGGGGGAGCAGCAGGGAGACGAGCGATCGCTCGTACTCTGCTGCAGACAGCGCTGGACTCCAGGACAGGTAAGTGTCCTAATATTAAAAGTCAGCAGCTGCAGTATTTGTAGCTGCTGGCTTTTAATATTTTATTTTTTTGAGCGGACATCCGCTTTAACCTGAAGCGTGGGCAATCCGCACTTCCCCCACAGGTGAACAAGAAAATTGTCAGTGCAAACCATGCTAATTTATATGAGAAAACACTAATAAATAAAAATGTATATATGTTTGCAACTTCCCAAAAAATTACATATAACTCAACAAACTCTGGCTATATGCTAAAATGCAATGTGTATTTCCCAGGAATTATCGTATTTTGTATTATCGGTAATAACTTCTGCTGCAAAAATACAAAATGGCTGGAACAGACAGCTATTAATACATGTCAAAAATAGATACCAAATGCGCAACCAAAATAAGAAAGCAAACAAAGTGCCATGGTGTAAAAATGTGAAAATATTGACCCAATAATAAATCAATACAAATGGTGCCAACAAAAAACAAAAAAAATGTGTCTAAATCACAGACAACTGATAGTAGCTTGCTGTAATCAAGAAGAAGACAAATCTTCATCCATTATTCCAGCCATGTCTATGGAACACATTTAATAGACATAAGGGCTGCTTACTGGATCAGATGGAGATCTTAGGAGCTCAGCAAACCAGAGGTCACTCGAGGGAATCCAAGGTAGCTAGTCACCAATCCAATAGGGTATTCGTTTTCCTCCAACCTTCCAAGAGCTGCAACTGATCCTATTACAGACAGTATCCACTTCCAATGGGATAGCGTGATGTGCAGGGATATTAAAGAGGAAACAAAAAAAGCTTCATGGTGCAGTGTGATTTAAACAATCAGAGTCCCTTTATTCAAAAAAAGCGGGTTACTGACATCAGAAAAATCTTTTTTGGCAGAACAATTTTAAAAGCAGGCAAAACATCCAGCACCGATCAGCTGGGGCGTGGTGACGTCAGGTATTATTGCTCCGCCCGACGCTGCATTTCTCCTCATAAGGCATCAACAGGGATAGGAGGCAATCCCAGAGTATGTTTGGAAGCTCCATAACACTGAATGAGAGTGCAGAACATTTGTGTGCCCATCTGGAAAGATTCTGATAAGCAACTGTGCACTCTAGTAAGCAAAGTCTCTCTGGTTCGGGTTCAGGCAAGTATGTGATTAGAATGGAAAGGCTGGCAAACTACAGTGTAAGTGTATCTGCATTAGATGGGCAGTTATATTTTAAGAAAACCAAACAAACACCTTTAACTAGGGTTGTCCCGATATCACTTTTTTGAGACCGAGTACATGTGCCGATACTTTTTTTTCAAAGTACTCGCCGATACCGAATACCGATACTTTTTTTAAATGTCATGTGCCTTTTTTTTACACAATTTTTATTTTTTACTATTTTTTTTAAAGGGGGTAGTGGATTGTCAGTGTGTTATTATTATTTACATTTTATTTTTTTAATTATTTGTTATTTTTTTTAATTTTTTTTTTAAATCAGTCTTGTTGGGGGGGGGGGCTTTGGTGAGATATCAGGGGTCTTAACAGACCTCTGACATCTCCACTTTAAGACAGAGAAAGGGACTAGGGACACAGATTCCCCAGTCCCTTTCTCAGCAGCCTCAGCTGAAATGAATGGAGAGAAGCTTCTCTCCATAAACTGAAGCATCGCAAACACAAGTTACGATGCTTAGTTATGTGAATGGACAGAGTCAGTGATCACGGAAAAGCTAGGAGCCGGTCATCCTGACAGATTGAGGGGGGAGAGCTGCACAGAGGGGGACAAGACAGACTGGGGGAGAGCTGCACCGAGGGGGGCAAGACGGCATTGGGGGGAGAGCTGCACAGAGGGGGGACAAGATGGCATGGGGGCGGGGGAGAGCTGCACGGAGGGGACAAGATGGCATGGGGCGGAGGAGAGCTGCACGGAGAGGGACAAGACGGCATTGGGGGGAGAGCTGCACGGAGGGGGACAAGACAGCATTGGGGGGAGATCTGCACGGAGGGGGACAAGACAGCATTGGGGGGAGAGCTGCACGGAGGGGGACAAGATGGCATGGGGGAGAGCTGCACGGAGGGGGACAGGACGGCATGGGGGAGAGATGCGCGGAGGGTGACAAGACAGCATGGGGGGGAAGCTGCACAGAGGGGGACAAGATGGCATGGGGGGGAAGCTGCACGGAGGGGGACAAAACGGCACTGGGGGAGAGCTGCACGGAGGCAGAGCGGCATGGGGGGGAGAGCGGCACTGGGGAACAAGGCGGCATGGGGGAGAGCTGCACGAGGGAGAGCGACACGGGGGAAAGCGGCACAGGGGGCACTGATAAAGATGGCACTGATGGTCACTGGTATGCGGTACTAATGGGTACTTATGGGTGGCACTGATAGGTACTTATGGGTGGCACTGATAGGTGGCACAGATGGGCACTGATAGGTGAGCACTGATGGGCATGGATGGTCACTGAGGGGTGGCACTGATGGTGGCATTGCTGGGCACTTTTTTAAATGTTTCCTATGTTGTGCCCATGTTGCCAGTCAGTGGCCATTTGTGGGCACTGATTGGCATCTATTGAAAAAAAAAATGTAACCTGTGGATGGCCATGAGGTTCATACCTGGCCATCCACGTTGCCCCCTTCCCTGGTGGTCCTGGTGGCTTCCTTGGTGGTCCAGTGTGGGGGTCAGCGGGGGGCTACGCTGGTAAACAATCAGCGTATACCCCCCCCCCCTGTCAGGAGAGCCACCGACCGGCTCTCCTCTACTCGCGAGTGAAGAAGAGCCGATCAACGGCTCTTCCTGTTTACATCGTGATCAGACTGACACCCCGCACCAACGATCGCCGCGCTACGCGCCTCCACGGTTACGCGCTGGTATGTTATCCTGCTGAACGTCAATTGTCTATTGACCGGGCGGGAAGTAGTTAATGGAAATCTACTTATCGATTTTTACATTCTCTAAAAAGGGGGAGTAAGCAAAAACCAACAGGGGCTATATTATTGTACATTATTTCAATGATTTGCTTATGTTTTTATGTGTTAACCTTAGCTTGTATTTATTTGTTCAGATCTTAAAGTGGTTGTAAAGCCTAAACATTTTTTTGCCTTAATGCATTCCTTGTATTAAGGTAAAAAATGTTTGATTTCAGCATCCCCCCTCCCCTTTAACTTACCTGAGCCCTCATTGTATCCAGCGCCGTGTACATCTACAGCTCTTCTCTCCCCTCACTTGTGGGTCTCGTTGGCTTTGCTGGGGCTCTGGGAATCATCAGCCCCCAGTGCTGTCAATCAAAGCCAGCGTCGAGGAAGCAGGTGGCCAAGTCTCGCTGTCATTGGACGCAGCAGCAGGGCAGTGGACAGAGGGGAGGCACCAGGAGCGCTTGCGGGGACACCCGAGTAGAGGAGGTTTGCGTTTCTTTTTAATTTTAATTTTACCTTTACAATCACTTTAATGCTAGTCTTGGGCAGAATCCTTTGTGTAAACCATGTACAATTACTTACATGCAAAACTTGCTTTATTAAACTCTTCTGTAACCCTTTGCTGCTACTTTGTGTCATAAATGCCATATAGTTCAAAACTTTGGGTAGATTTTATGCAAAACATACCCGACAAGCTTGCCTCAGCCCTCTGTCATTACTCCAAAAATAAGAGTGACCATTATGATGTAGTGCCCACCATTCTGAAGCTATGGGATCAGCCTGTTGGTTTTACCAGTGCGTTTCCCAGCCTTGGGTCCTTTAGAACCCCCAAAACCACATGGACTTTCCGAGTGCACTTACTGTTCCAAGTCTTCCTCTTTGGATACTGTCTAAGATATGTCTCATCTGCATGGCCTTTGAATGACCATGTCTCTTTAGATCTACTTTTGAAACTATTTTCAAAGAAACTGTTGTTGGCAAGAATGCCCATCTTCCTCAGCGGAAGAAGCCCAAGAAACAGACTTTCTCTTGTACTACATCATGCACCTCCAGACCCTCCAAGCTTTGTTCCCAATCAATCTTCAAGGTTTTTAGCTCAAAATCTGTCATATCGTCCGACAAACTTTCCTCAGCATAAGATACACCCCCACTTTTCAGGTTGGATTCACACCTATGTTTCTTTTGTGCATTTTGCAGATTTATACTACAGTCCATTTACCATGGTTTCCTATGGAACACGTTCTATAGTGCAAAAAGCACTAAAAATGCATAGGTGTGAACCCAGCCTTAGAGTAGAGGGATGTTTGTTAACACTTTTTCAGACACTTGGACTGCTTATGCTCTAGAAAGTATAGAAAAGTGTTATCTAAGGGCTAAGGCCCCATACACACGATCGGACATATCCGATGAAAACGGTCCGCGGACCATTTCCATCGGATATGTCCGATCGGGAGTTTGATCCGATGGCGTGTACACACCATCGGATCAAATTCCCCGCCGCCGGACGGCGCGGTGACGTGGCGGTGACGTTGACGCCGCCGCGTCACCGCCACGTCACCGCACCAGGAAGTAAAACACTTCCGCGCATGCGCCGAATCCATTCGGCAGCGGCGCGGCGGCGGTGAGGGCCGACATGTCTGCTGGTAAGTGTACTAACCAGCAGACATGTCGGGCGGACAGATTCCCACCGGATAGATTTCAAAGTTTGCTTTGAAATCTGTCGGGTGGAGAAATCTGTCCGCTATCCCATACACACGAGCGGAGATGTCTGCTGAAACGGTCCATCGGACCGTTTTCAGTGGACATATCCCCTCGTGTGTACGCGGCCTAAGAGTTAGGGTTTCTCACCTGCAGCTTTCCTCTGTCATTGTTCAGATTAGCAGATCTACATCAAGCCCATCCAGAGTCTTCTAGGTCAAGGCATATTTGCCTCAGTTCTGTGACAGAATGGCATTAAAGGGGTTGTAAAGACAAAAATATTTTCCTCTTAAATTAAAGTCTGACAGTAGCTGATAAAGTAAAAAGTAATGTTTTGCATTATAACTAGTTTGATACCTGTTTTATTCACCTCCGTCACTCCTGAATCGTTATTCTCACTGACTTCCTGGTTTGCTGTGCGCATTCATTCTTGCTACATCACGGCCTAATGGGAACTACAGTTCCCATTAGGCTTAGCCTCCATGCCTGTGAGGGATAAGAGAGCATCTTCACGCAGGGCTATAGTCATAGGGAGGAGGTGAGCAGATGCTGATTTCCACCATGCAAAACAGCTCAGATGCTGGTGGAAAGCAACCAGAGGAGAGACAGGAAATTGCATTTTCAAACCTGGATTACTGTATTTTGGAGGGCAAAAGGAAAAATGAGGTAAGTGATATTGAAATGCTCTAGCTTACAGCAATCAATTGATCTAATAAAAAACGAACCTTTAGTGTTCCTTTAAGTAGAAACAAAGTGACAGAAAACAGAAACAGCCCAGCTGATGCAAATCACCTGAATCACCTGAAACGGCATCAACTAACCACACAGCAAATTAATCTATTGGCCATGTATTCTAATCTACTGTATATGTAGATGGAATAAACCCCATATATACTGTATTTAAAAAACCAAGTCAAAATGAGGTCTGTCATGAGCAACGGCGGATCCAGGGGGGGGGGGGGCAACAGGGTAATTGCCCCCCCCGAGGCAATCATGTGACATTGGCTTTTTTTTTTTTTACCATTTTTTTTAAACTGCTTTGCGGTGCCTGCAGCCAGGCCCGGACTGGCCATAGGGCAAACCTAGCAAATGCCTGTGGGCCGCGGGGCCTGGCCCTCGGCGGCCAGCGGGCCGTATGTCACGTCTCCCCAGGGGTGTACATCACCAACACAGCGCCAGATAGAGAGATATCAGCTGGGGTATCATAGCCAGCTCTGACACTTCTCCCCTCCCCTTGCTGCCCCCACGGCCAGTTAGAGGAGAGGAGCTGCTTCTACTCCTCCCCCTCCTCTCTTCTTCTCCTCCCGTGTCTGCCCCGCCCACTCTCCCGACGGACACTGTTCTTCTGCCTAAGGGATGTGGGCGGGAAGATTCAAGCCCAGTAATCAGAAAGGAAAGATGGAGTCTGATATCCATCCATCCAGTCAGTCCCTCCTGCCTCTGAGTGAGTACTGAGAGTATTGTACACTGATGTATGGGGTGCCCTTCATTCCCTTCTCTCTCGCTCTCTCTTCACCTTTTTTTCTTTCTCTCTCTCTCTCTCTCTCTCTCTCTCTTTTTTCTCTTTTTTTTTTCATTTGCACCCCCCCACCAGCTGCCACTGTAGATAGATAGATAATAATCTATCTAGCTATCTATCTACAGTGGCGGCTGGTGCTCAAAATTTTTGGTGGGCGCAAATGAAAAAACAAAAAAGCAATTGCAGCCTCACTGTGCCCATCAAACGCAGCCACTGGGCCCATCAATTGTCACCACTGTGCAATGCCATCAAACGCAGCCACTGTGCCATGAATTGTCACCACTGTGCCATGCCATCAAACACAGCCACTGTGCCATCAATTGTCACCTCTGTGCCATGCCATCAAACACAGCCACTGTGCCATCAATTGTCACCACTGTGCCATGCCATCAAACACAGCCACTGTGCCATGCCATCATACACAACCACTGTGCCATCAATTGTCACCTCTGTGCCATGCCATCAAACACAGCCACTGTGCCATCAATTGTCACCACTGTGCCATGCCATCAAACGCAGCCACTGTGCCATCAATTGTCACCACTGTGTCATGCCATCAAACACAGCCACTGTGCCATGGCATCAAACACAGCCACTGTGCCATCAAGTGTCACCACTGTGCCATGCCATCAAACGCAGCCACTGTGCTCTTCAATTGTCGCCACTGTGCCAATTGATGCCCCTGTTTCCTTTGTCGCCACTGTGCCCATTGTCGCCACTGTGCCCATTGTCGCCACTGTGCCCATTGTCGCCACTGTGCCCATTGTCGCCACTGTGCCCATTGTCGCCACTGTGCCCATCGTCGCGGCTGAGCCAGAGGGGGCGGCGCTCTTGCGCCCTCTATAGACGCACCGCCACTGTCTATCTATATCTATCTATTTATCTTTATCTATCTTCCTTACTTCTCTTCTTTCTTTCTATCTTTATCTATTTTTCTTTATCTATCTTCCTTCCCTTCTTTATCTATCTATCTATCTATCTTCCCTTCTTTCTTTATCTATATTTCTTTCTTTATCTATCTTCCTTCCTTCCCTTCTTGCTTTCTATCTTTTATCTATCTTTCTTGTTTATCTATCTTTCTTGTTTATCTATCTTTCTTGTTTATCTATCTATCTATCTATCTTCCCTTCTTTCTTTATCTATATTTCTTTCTTTATCTATCTTCCTTCCTTCCCTTCTTGCTTTCTATCTTTTATCTATCTTTCTTGTTTATCTATCTTTCTTGTTTATCTATCTTTCTTGTTTATCTATCTTTCTTGTTTATCTATCTATCTATCTATCTACCTATCTATCTATCTATCTATCTTCCCTTCTTTCTTTATCTATATTTCTTTCTTTATCTATCTTCCTTCCTTCCCTTCTTGCTTTCTATCTTTATCTATCTTTCTTGTCTATCTATCTATCTTTCTTGTCTCTATCTATCTATCTATCTTCCCTTCTTTCTTTATCTATATTTCTTTCTTTATCTATCTTCCTTCATTCCCTTCTTGCTTTCTATCTTTATCTATCTTTCTTGTTTATCTATCTATCTATCTATCTATCTATCTATCTATCTATCTATCTATCTATCTTCCCTTATTGCTTTCTATCTATCTATCAATCCGTCTTCCTCCCTTCCCTTCTTTCTTTTTATCTTTATCTATCTTTCTTTCTCCCCTGGGCTGCTCAGTCTAAAATGCCCAGGCCTATTTTTTTTGTCCCAGTCCGGGCCTGCCTGCAGCTGCCGCTGCCGAGTCTCTCACTCTCTCTCTCTTATCACCAGGGCCGGTAGGCTGCCTGTCCTGAGGTTGCTTTGAGCTGTAGCTGACTGCAGCGCTCCCCTCTCTCCTGCGTGTATGACATTGGGCATCTCTGGCTGTGTGTGAGAGCTGGATCTGTGTTCGGCTGTGCTGCCTGTGCTAGACCTGCTCGTGTGATAGTAGATGGAGATGGAACACTGATTGAATCAGTGTTTTGTCTATCACACAAGCTCGTCTAGGGGGGACCTTGCTAGAGTACACTGCCCTGCCGAACACAGACCTACAGCTCCTGTTTGTTCCATGACACATGTCAGGAGAGGAGATACCTGCTGTGTGTGATCGAGGTAATGCCATGGTGAGTGCCATGCACAGTGTGGCTGCATTAATAGACAAACGTGGGGCTGCATAGACAAAAGTGGGAATAGACAAAAGTGGGACTGGATTCATAGACAAAAGTGGGACTGGATTCATAGACAAAAGTGGGACTGGATTCATAGACTAGGCATTCATATACAAAGGTGGGACAAAGGTGCATTACAAAGGTGGGACTGCATTCATATACAAAGGTGGGACTGCATTCATATACAAAGGTGGGACTGCATTCATATACAAAGGTGGGACTGCATTCATATACAAAGGTGGGACTGCATTCATATACAAAGGTGGGACTGCATTCATATACAAAGGTGGGACTGCATTCATATGCAAAGGTGGGACTGCATTCATATGCAAAGGTGGGACTGCATTCATATGCAAAGGTGGGACTGCATTCATATGCAAAGGTGGGACTGCATTCATATGTAAAGGTGGGACTGCATTCATATGCAAAGGTGGGACTGCATTGATATACAAAGGTGGGACTGCATTGATATACAAAGGTGGGACTGCATTGATATACAAAAGTGGGACTGCATTAATATACAAAAGTGGTAGTGCATTAATAAACAAAAGTGGGACTGCATTAATATACAAAAGTGGGACTGAATTTTTATACAAGGGTGGGGCTGCGTTCATATGCACAGTGAGGCTGCAATGATGGGCACTGATGAGGCTGCATTGATCTCTTGTACCATGTCTTCAGTCTCTAAACATCCCTTGTACCATGTCTGCAGTCTCTGACCATCCCTTGTACCATGCCTGCAGTCTCTGGCCATCCCTTGTACCATGCCTGCAGTCTCTGACCATCCCTTGTACCACGTCTGCAGTCTCTGACCATCTCCTGTACCACGTTTACAGTCTCTGACCATCCGTTGTACCACGTCTGCAGTCTCTGACCATCTCTTGTACCATGTCTGCAGTCTCTGACCATCTCTTGTACCATGTCTGCAGTCTCTTACCATCTCTTGTACCATGTCTGCAGTCTCTGACCATCTCTTGCACCATGTCTGCATTCTCTGACCATCTCTTGTACCATGTCTGCATTCTCTGACCATCTCTTGTACCATGTCTGCAGTCTCTGACCATCTCTTGTACCATGTCTGCATTCTCTGACCATCTCTTGTACCATGTCTGCATTCTCTGACCATCTCTTGTACCATGCCTGCATTCTCTGACCATCTCTTGTACCATGTCTGCATTCTCTGATCTTCTCTTGTACTATGTCTGCAGTCTATGACCATCTCTTGTACCATGTCTGCAGTCCCTGACAATCGTCTAGAAACTATGGGATAGATTTATGGCATTTATATTTAAATATTTTTTACTAGTAATGGCGGAAATCATTGATTTTTTAGCGGTACTGCAACATTGCAGCGGACACATCGGACACCTAATTGAGTTCTGTAAGCAACACCTTATTTTCTGGCAGTGCCCCCCCCCCCCGAGACTAGACTCTGGATCCGCCCTTGGTCATGAGCTAGGAAAGAATAATACTGGTCAGAGTGGATATTATGCACTTACGCACACAACCCCCAGGCTTCTGCAGATACAGGCTCCTCCAGTGCCAGCTTTTGACATGTAAGCACATCTTTATCAAAGACCTTCTCAGTTATTCCTCTTAAGAGGTTGGGATGGGTTCAAGGAGAAGCTGGACAGGTTGGTATTTGTTTCAGTCAGGGTGAAACATTCTCTGTGGTGGTCGAAATCTCAGGCTTATCTCTCCAAGGTTATTTTCTGGAATGGCCTATCTGTTTAAGAATTACTATGGAGGCAAGCTCTTGGGGAGCTCATTTGGAGGATGTTGGCCCAAAGTCAGTGGTGCAAAAACAAAGCCAGGGCCTCTTTAAACTGAAGAAAACTCATGGTGGTATATTGAGAACTGAAGGTTTCTTAGAAGGATGTGAAGGGCCATAATTTAAGGTTCTTTCATACATTACTATTGTTTCTCAAATGAGAAAGCAGGGGGGAGTACAAGGAGTCTGGCTCTACAAAGGGTAGCACATGACTATGGGTTGAGCTCAATTAAATCCGGCTTTGATTTTGCCAAAACACCTGAAAGGCGTGGGAAAAACACTAGTGGATTTCATCAGTCATCATCAGGTGTTGCAAGACAAATGGTCTCTCAATCCAAAAGTTTTCTCCTCTCTGGTAGACATCCGGGACAACCAGAGGTGGAACTGTTTCAAATAAATTAAACTCTTACCAGTTGATAAGACCCTTATATTTCAACTGGTCATAGCAATGATTATGCAACAGCAAGCACAGCCTCCAGATGTTTCTCTAGTTCATCTGTGTTTATCTGTGCCACAAATTTTCCAAGGGGTACTAAAGGTAAAGCCACAAGGGTGGTGAGAGGGGGGGGGGATAGTTTCTCAAGGACAAGTACAGCATCCATGGGTGGCTACTTTAAATCTTGCAACTTGGTTCTGGAGAACAGATTATAAAACAGAGTAGTCAAGACTTGTCGAACTGCTGCAAACCTCTCACGAGGACCATCTTTTGGAAGGTTTGGAAAATATTTAATTCTTGGATGATGGAATATCAGAGGCCAGTCACTAACATTCAATACTTGAAATGTTTTCAGGATGGTGCAGATTAGACAGTGGTCCTCCACAGGCCAAAGTTCAAGCATCCACAATGTGTTTTTCTACAGATTCCCCTTTTGAAGGACCCCACAGTTTTCAGGATTTTCAAAAGAGGAGACTTGTATTTGCAAAGATTTAGCCCCACATAGGATGTTTTTTCGGGGCCATTTGAACCATTTGAACCTTTTGGAAGAGGCATTTATCAAGTGTCTTACTTTAAAGACTGACCCATGTTTTGTTTTTCTTCCATCGATCTCAGGACATTATATTACTCACCTTTTACAATTAGCCAATTAGAGACAGAAAATGAAGCTTCAATTTAACTGGCCGATGTCTTTTGGCCGACCTAGAAGCTATTAGACATTTCAGAATGTTGAAAGCCTTTTTTCTTTTCTCTTCCGGTAACCACAAGGATATATACAAGCCTCAAAGTCTTTTTTTATAACCAAATGGATCAGACAAGCCTTATGCAAAGCCTACTGGAGCATACAAGCATCTCCGCCTTTTTGTTCATGCTCTCTCTACTAGGGCTTTATCTACATGTTGGAAAGAGAGAGGTGGTGCTACACCTGAACAGATTTGTAGGGTGAATTGGTCCAGATTTTCCACCTTTTGTGAAGCATTCCCATTTTGACTTATTATCTAGTTAAGACCAGGAGTTTGGTAGAAAGGTCCTCCAGTCAGTGGTTTTGCTTATCTTTTTTTATGGGCTGTCCTGGAAGACGAATCAGTGAAAATCGGTGTTTGGCTTACTGGTAACTCTATTTCCAATAGTCTTCCAAACAGTGGGATTCACAACTTATTAAATTGTCATGTTTTTTTGTACTGTTATTTTTAGTTCCATCCTTCAGTTCACTACTAGTCTGAGGTGAGGGTCTGGAAGACCGCCTTTTATCTATTGATGGTAATGAGTTTCCTGTCCCAGTGGGAGGAGCTCTGCATCTAATGGGCTGTCCTGGTTGACTACTGTAAATGGAGTTACCGGTAAGCCTAACTCCAGTTTTCATCTGTTTTACAGAATAGAAATAGGGGGCATTCCAGTATTTCCTTTTGCTTTGGACTGGCCCAGCGGATGTGGTACGCTGAATTGGTAAAACTCCTGGCGAACGCTCCATGGGTTCTGAAAGCTTGTCACGATCTTCATGGTTGATGGCTTTACTGGCATGGCTGTTAAAGATTTTGAGAGACAGTTGATCATTCCTATGATGCTAAAAGCAAGGAAAGCTGGTTTATGCAAGGTCTGTCTGTGGTCATTAAAGGCATAGTTGATGTGAGTCTTGGCTGGGTCTTGACATGCGTATGGCTCTTGTTTCCCCTCATTGCCTGGATGTGGTTCCAGCTAATACATCTATCAGAAGGTTCCTCCTATTCATATCAGATGAACCCATGATGGATGCTTCAGCTGCACTTTATACTATATCTGGGTGGCTCAGGCGCAAACTATTATTCAAGGTTATGGTCTCGGACACCCAGTTTCCACCTGTTTTATCAAGGCACACTCCGTTAGATCTGTGAATGCTTACTAAAGTCATATTAAAAACAAAAATGTATTTTTTTTTGCAGATTATTGATTCTTGGGTGTGGTGGCTGAATTTGTTTTTCACTCAGTCACAACAATCTTTGGACAGCAGCCTGCACTAGCATAATTAGATCGGATTGACTCAACAAATTAAAGCTAACCTAGCACTTTTTAACTAGTTAGACATGTGCCTTTGTTTTAAATGGCTTGTATCAATCCTCTTGCTGCCACTTTATTGGACAGCTTTGTCTATTGGAGGAAGTAAAAAAAAAATGGGTTCATTATATAAAAATAATGGGAAAAAATTACAAAAGGGAAACAAATGCAGCCACAACATTTAGGAATTGGTAAGCTGTAATATAATACAAGTTCTGTTTCTCGGTTCAATACCAGTTTTTCTGCATCAAGCAACTGTTTCTCAGACTTGCAAGGCTGCCATCTGGTCTTCTGTTCACACGTTCTCTAAGGCCGCGTACACACGAGGGGATATGTCCGCTGAAAACGGTCCGATGGACCGTTTCAGCAGACATCTCCGCTCGTGTGTATGGGCTAGCGGACAGATTTCTCCACCCGACAGATTTCAAAGCATGCTTTGAAATCTATCCGGTAGGAATCTGTCCGCCCGACATGTCTGCTGGTTAGTACACTTACCAGCAGACATGTCGGCCCCCACCGCCGCCGCGCCGCTGCCGAATGGATTCGGCGCATGCGCGGAAGTGTTTTACTTCCTGGTGCGGTGACGCGACGGCGTCAACGTCACCGCCGCGTCACCACTACGTCACCGCGCCGTCCGGCGGCGGGGAATTTGATCCGATGGTGTGTACACGCCATCGGATCAAACTCCCGATCGGACATATCCGATGGAAATGGTCCGCGGACCGTTTTCATCGGATATATCCGATCGTGTGTACGCCGCCTAAAAGTCTACCAGGTGGACATTTCAGCCTCGGTTATTGCGAGCTCTGAGCTGCAAGCAGTCCCCACTTCCTGAGCTTGTTGGCATTTATTTCTTGTGTTGCCCACCCCTCTTTTGGACTGCGTTTGGATGTTCTGAAGGTTAAAGCTCGTGCTCTTTTTATATGCTTTGCCATAAGACTGAGGTATGCCTTTATTTGGAAGAGATATCCTGGTCTGGCCTAGAGTTCTGTAGAGTTAGGTAGCAGCATAACCCAAAGGTGAAACAATGTGGGTTATTTACTAAAGGCAAATCCACTTTGCACTACAAGTGCATTCGCTATAGATCTGAGGGGGACATGCAATGAAAGTAAAAAACAGCATTTTAGCTTGCATATGATTAGATAAAATCAGCAGGGCTTCCCCTCATTTCAGATCTACCCCTCAGATTTACAGCGACTGCACTTCCAAGTGTACTTTCAGTGCAATTTCAAGTGCACTTTGCACTTGTAGTTTGCACTTGTAGTGCAAAGTGGATTTGCCTTTTGTAAATAACCCCCAATGTGTCCTGCAATGGAATCTTAGAAAAGGATTTTTACAAAAACACAAATTCTATTTTGCACATCGTAAAAAATAAATATTTAGATTTGCAACACGATAAAAAAGGAAGCTAAACTCGCCAATATTTAGACTCATTTTTGTAGATAGAATTGATAGTATTTCTGATGCATTTTAATGCTGTTTTAGTGGTGGTATAGAATGAGCCTTTAATTTCCTGTGATCTAAATTCTGTAACACACATAACTGAACAGTAGATGTCACTGTTTGTTTTCTGTAGAGGTTTCAGTTTTTATTCTCAATGTGAAAACCTCAATAAACCTATGTCTCCTGTCTTGATTCATGAAACCTGTTCAGATTTCAGCCAGTAATGGACTTGGCAGAATGAGAACAATCCCTCCTCTATAGTGTACACAAAAAAAGCTGCTCAGTTGGCTGCTGAAGTAACTATTTAAGGCTGTTATCTGGACCCTAAATGTTATACAGCACTGAAATGTAATACCATGGTGATTGACATTGTCTTTTGTATCCCTTTTAGTGCTCATGTAAGGAGATTTTATTAACTGATACATATTAAAACTCCTTATTGGATTTTATGCTATAGAGTAGACACACATAGCCATGTGCTAGAATCAATTTTATCTATAACAGCTTATATATAAATATGTATTATATGTAGGTTTTTATGTGTAATTTATATGCCATATATTTATTGTTTTTGCATTTTTAAAACACTTAATTGGTTTGCATGAGTAGGCTTGCTTTCATGACTGCATAAAAGTGGTCATAGATAAAAGTCGGGACATTGGCAAATAAGCTGACTGGCAGAAGATAACCAGTTTTTCATCCTAACTGCTGGAAACTACCTCCTAGTAAATGACCACCATCTAATATCTACAAGTACCCTTAACCATGATCACATATAATCTCCATTTTGTATATTGTTAAAATTGTCTGTGACTCACCAGATCTCCAGATGCAGTGCATCTCCTTTCAATATGTTGTTGCCCCACAGGGGCATCAAGCTGCTGGGAGAGCTGATTTTTTTTTTTTTTTATGTATTTATTTGTATGTAACGTGTCACATAATAAGCAAAAAAAAACTTCCTTCTTGAAATCAAGACCTACTATGGGATTATTCAGTTAGTAATATAGTTCTGAAAAGGTTAGCTGAGGCAAGAATTCTTAAACCAGGAAACTTGTTCTTGCTTACTAATAAAGGAAGATTATGTTGCAACTTGGTGTGTGGCATTCCTGTTTCTGATACAGTTGATTGCTTTAGTGGAGACGAGCTGAGCCAGCATTTAAGATGCGAGTGTGGCTTGTGGAGACTGATCTCACCTGTAGCAACATGTGAAATATATGATATCTTTAATATGACTAAATATGCAGTGCTCTGCAAAAGCTTTAGGTCTCGTTTAGACTTGGGGTTGGGGGGGGGGGGGGGTAGAAAAAATGTGCGGTTAAGCTGCATTTTTTCTGCCTGCCAACACAAACACCCCCCCCCCCCCCAAACTGTGGCCAGCAGATGGGGGTGTTTACATGCCGTGGCCGCGATACTTCACTTCACACCTGCAGACAAGTTGACCTGACATGTAGCGATCGATGGATGACAAGCCCCCAAACTCTACGCATTCAAGTCCATGGGAAAGCGCCACAAATGCCCTCAACCCTGTACAGTGTACACAGTTGAAATGCACTTGTCATTAAAAGAAAAAATTGTTAAAACAGGTGGCGAGGAGTCATTGCATTGCTTCCTCACCGCTGGTCAGTAGCCTCTGGAGCGCAATCCGAGTACAGATCGGTTTCAGAGGCAAGGGAGATATACACTCATGTCTAAATCTACCCTTAGGAACCTGTAAAAGAAAAGTGAGGATTCTTTGGAATATAATGCAGTAAATTGTCCATTTATCAAGTAATAGCCTTTAAAGTGTGTAAATTAAAAAACAAAATCAAGTCGGTATTTGGTGTGTCCACCCTTTTCCTTTAAAACCGCATCAATTCTCCAAGATACTTGCAAATTTTTTTAGGATCTCAACAGGCAGGTTTTCAAAACATCTAGAAGAACATCTATTGATTAAGGCTGTCTCAGTTCTCTCTCTTCCTGATAGATTAAAATCAGGGCTCTATGGGGGTCAAACCATCACTTCAAGGACTAAAGACAGTTTCTTATGTGGCTGTATGCTTGAGGTAATTGTCCTGCTGCAGTATGAACTTGGGGACCGATCAGATCATCCTTGATGGTATCGCATCATCGATAAATATCTGCTGGAGCTGCACGTTCATTAAAAAATAATCGTGATCTTGATTCAACCCTCCTCATGATCATAATCCCGCATTTCCACGATTCATGTAACAAGTGCAGAGACATTCTCTGCTCAGAGTTGTCAAAAAAGAAAAATGGAGCTGGGAAAGTTCATCACAACATTGCTTTGGATCAAAGGGTGAACTTCAGTCAGCAAATGCAGGCAGTTTAACCACTTAAAGAGGAACTGCAGTCTGTTCACATAATTTGTAATAAAAACATCTTTGCCATGCTGAAACTTCCCTCCCAAAGCTTTTTACATATACTGTGATTCTGTACTAGCGAAATATGCTGCAGAAATCTCCCTCCACTGAGTCTGGCTGCAACCATTTTAACTGTGGGCAGCTGAAGCTGCTGCCTGTTCACTTCCTGGAAATGCAACCCCAGACCTTCCTCCTGAGGAAGAAGGTAAATCCTCTGTAATGAATCAGCCAGCAGGAGCTCCTGTATGGTTTCTCCTGTGATCTGTGTAGTGCTGTTTCCAGGACTGCAAAGCCACATGGTGATGGCATGTTCAAGCGATATTCTGTCTGTATTGTTGGTAGTTTCTACACCTTTTTTCTCCTCCTTTTTTATTTTATTTATTTTTTATACAATAAATGTATCTGGGATAATGCACTAGGCTGATGTGGCCTCTTTTTTCAGCATTAAAAACTGATGTCTTTTGATCCCTCTCCACTTTATCCAAAACTAAGAAAGTTTTTCCTTTAGTTATAATTTAAATTGTAGCATCATTGGCTTTTTTTTTTGTTTTAATAGTGAAGCCCATCTAAATCTGCTAGTGCATTTAACACTACCCTCTCCCCAGGGGCACATACAGCAATTGTGTACAAGTCACAAGATTGTAAGTGGTTCAGCCTTTTTAGAGTTAAAACAGGCGATGAGGAGGTGACGTATAACCTCCCCTCCACCTGCCAAAGCCCAATTGTTAATTGATGAATAAAGATTATTCATTTTATTACAGCTCGTTTTTCCACAAGTGCCCAAATTGTTTGCATGGGTGGGTGTGTGCGTGCGTGCACCTGTGTATACCTAACTTTTCTCAGGTGAAATATTTATCTTTAACATCTTTTTTCCTGTTTTTCCATTTCCCCTTTTCAGATTAATCCGGTGTTTGAAGTACCAAATACACAAAACGGACATCCTGCAATTATCGATGTAAGGAACAAACCATCTTCCAAACAGCAGGTACTGGAAATGGTTACAATATGACTGTCTATATTCATACATGAGTTAGATTTTTTTTACTTGTGATAAAACAATAAGTTTGTGCCTTAATGAAACTCAAAATTGCTTTTGCTGGTAGCATTGCAGCTTTAAACTAGTTGTATAGGTGGAAGGCTTTCACCTTAATGCATTCTTAGTGGTGCATTGTAATTCATATGTGTTAGGGCTGTGTTGCCTTTGGTGCTATTCAAAATGAATGTGCAGTGTGCTAATACTTGTAAATGTCAGGGAACTCCTGTGAGACGTTTTGCACACAGACGTGCGCAAGCGCATAACATTAGCCATAGAATGGCACACAGGCGTGCAAATGAGCGCCAGAGCTTGCAATTGCGGGCACGTATGCGCACAGATACAAGCACGGGTGCGCACGTACAAGCCTAATCCCGTTTGGCGCCAGACAGCCTATTTAAAGGGAGTCTGGGCTCTTGTGCTTTGCTGACTGACCTTCTTCAGCTGTGTTCCCGAATCCTGCTCTGATCCTGTGTGTCTTCTCAGTATTCTGACCCGGCTTGCTCTTGACCTTGGCTCTGTGTTCTGTTCCTGTACTGATGCCCATTCCTGACCCAGCTCCGTTCCTGACTCTGGCTCTGGCTCTGTCTATGCTTTGGTACCTCACTGCCCGCCTGCTGACGAACCTGGCTATCCCTGGGACCTTGCTCCTCTCCATGTTCCTGGTTGCTGTTAACCCTCGGTTACCTGCCTGGCTGTTACCTGTTACTGCGCAGCTCATCACAGTCTGCTCCAGGCCACTGAACCCTGCCAAGCTGTTCTCCCGGGACCTCCTGCTCCAGGCACTTGTGTCCCTCTTGTCCTTCGGCTTCCTCTGTCTCACCTTCAGCGGAGCCAGGACAGGAGATATAAGAGAGGCCGACCTCATCAAATCAGTCTCCCATCCGATCCCTGAAAGTAATGTCATGTGTTGTGGTAATGCGCACATCAGTGAAAAACTGGAAGCAAGGCCCTAATGTAAAACAACAAAAAAAAAAAAATATGTAGCTATTCTTTTCATAAGCGGTGTTCTGTTCATTGTTTGCCTACAGCTCTACAGAGATATTATCGCTTTGCCCTGCATGAACGAGGTGACAACGTTTCCACTCTGCACTGCAGGAAGTGACTGCAATGCATGAGTCTGTTTTGATAAAATAACACCTTGGAAATGACCTGTGGAGGATTGTATTTTTTCTTTCAGTAAAGTTATATTTTAAAGATAAAATATAAATTTAGAGTATGTCATAATTTTTTATTTTTGTTGGTTGTCTCCTGTAGCACAGAGTTTTTCATTTGTCACTAGAAAACATTATTGGTTTGGGACTTTGAATGAGACATATGATTAACCAACATATGCCTCCATCCCTATCATAGAATAAAGGAAGGGGGGTTTTGGGACTTTGAGTGAGGAAGTTTACTTATGTGCAATATCTGAAATGTCTGGGCTATAATTCATGTCAGTCTGTCATAATTGCTATGTACTATGTCTCATGTGTTATTTATGTTGTTAAGAATAAAATATATTTTTATTATATCTTTTTTTTTTTTTTTGGAACAATTACATACTGTTCTTACACATCTCACTCAAAGTCCCAAACCCCCCCCCCTTCCTTTTTACATTATTTTTTGCTCAAAGTTTAATCTGAAAGAGTGTACTTTAGAATGCATAAACATGTTATAATGTTCCATGCAATGCCATACACTTTTAAAAAGCTTTAAATAATCCAGAGATTCCACAAAAAATTAAGTCACTATATACTTTTATTCAGGAAGTCACTGATACTCCCTAGTAAGAAGAAAGCAACGTTTCCCACAGCAAAGTCTACAGATTTTACACCTCTGCTTTAAAAGCCATATCCCCTAATCAATTCCATAAGTTCTGGGCATCTAAGCCAGCCAAATCTGGGAAAAAATTCTCCTGACAATAACCGCTCCTCCGCTTTGCAAGCGGTTGGGGAAATCTACCAACCTTTTTGACCACTTGGGCTCGAGGCAATTCAGATCTTTGGGTTCGGGATGATGTGACCCAGAGGTACAGGCTGGAGTTTATTCCCTACCACCTCCTCACTTTATGTCCCTAAATCTGCCCACTTGTCCGAGTTTGTGGGATTTTCAGACTGCCCTCTTTGGAAGTGATTGTTCCTTTCCGTGGAAGGGTTTTCGGGGGCTTTAATTTAAACCTGTTTAGAAATCCAACTTGAAGGTCCTCAATGCCTTGATGTGGGTTCAAAAGTTCTGAATGGAATTGGCCCAGTCTGTAATTACATTGCTGCAACAAAGAGAACTTCTAGCAACTTTAGCATTACCAGTTTGTGGCTCTTCCCCTTTGGCTGGTCCTCACCAAGGTGCTTGCCACAAAGCTTGCAGTGCTGTGTTGTCAGAGAATCCATATTATTAGATATCTAGATGACCTTCTTTTAAAGAATTACTCCGTCCCAGCCCTGGCAGTCCATATGCAGTGAACGACAGACATTTCAGAGCTTTGGATGGATTCAACCCTACAGATGTCTGAGTTGGATCCAACTCGGTGCAGACATGTGTAGGTGTTTCTTACCTGGAATTAGTGTTGACCCTCTAAGCTTATGTGTGGACCTTGTACTCCAAAAAGCTTCCAGCTGTCTGATTTTGCTTGATAGTACTAAGTCTCATTTGCGCCTTTATTTGAGGCGATGTTTGTCCAGTTTCACTCCACACCTCTACAGCTCAATTTGCTAAATGCGTTGCAAAACTACAAGTCCCATGAGGCATTTCAAGGCTGACAGTTACAAGCACGACCCCCACAGGCAGAGGCATGATGGAACTTGTAGTTTTGCAACAGCTGGAGGGCCACCAGTTGGAGACCCCTGCTTTATAGGATCTCATATACAGGTGCTAGCCTGCCAGTCTGGAGAGGTTTCTTAGGGAAGGAAATGGTCCAAGGGACATGGTCGTCGCAGGAGTTCAGTTTTTCCACCCATATTCTTGAATTAAGGGACAGAAATAACCTATTTATGGTTTTAAGGCCTTGGGCTTCCTTTCTGCTTTAGGTAGCTTTCTCCTTCCACCAAAATCGGGACATCATCCTGTCTTTTCTTTATCTTGCCCCAAGGATCCCAATAATCTCTCTCTATACTATTTAGATGTAGTACTTGCAGTGCAAGTTTACCTCTCAGCCTTACCTGTAGGCTCTTGCATGGATTGTCCTGCTTCTCGTTCTGTCAATTCTAGGTGCATTAGGCAGGCTATATCACTAAGGGTCCTTTCACTAAGGGTCCGCTCAGCTGTCGGCGGACAGGGCGGTCCCCGCACACTGTGCAGGGACCGCCCTGTCTCTCCTCCGCTCTCCCCTATAGGGAATCGGATAAAAACGGACCGTTTGAAAGGCCACCACCTGGTCTTTCGTTAACACGTTTGTGAAGTTTTACCAGGTGAATGTTCTCGTCTCTGCTTGTGCTAGCTTCTGCTGTATGGCTTCAAGCCTGTGTTGTGTAATGTACTCCAAGAAAACTATTTTACAGGCAAGTCAAAAATCCCTTTTATTCACTTGAAATTTGCCTTTGAACGTTGGGAAATTCGACCATTCCAGGATGGGTCAATTCCCTTGCACCAATCGTGTGACCGTTTACTTGAGTGATAGCTCTGAACCTGCTGACATCACAACTAAGATGACAGGGCACAGCAGCAGCTCCAGGCGTTTTGGGTAAATAACATGCATTAAATGCACGTGTAATCTTATCGGAAGATTGTGGTTAAAATTAATGGTCTCTTTAAATTGCAAGCTAATCTGTACAAAATTACAAATTCTTTGGCAGGTTGATAAGTGACGTTCACACTGCTCCAATGATGCCGCACACTAAATGGGGTGTTGTCTAACATATTTATTTTTGTCAGTGAAAGCACATATTTTGGATTCCTAAAAGTAGATTCTAGCACTAGATTGAACAGCACTCCCATTGCATTCTGGGTTATTGCTATAAAAATAATAACAAAAATAATAATAAAGCTTAGACGCGTTATAGACCATTGTCGTTTTATGATGTGCAACAAGGTTTGTTGCAGTATGGACATTGTATCTGCCTTAAGATTCCAGCTATGAAAAGTAAGGCAGTGAAAAGCTAGACTTCCGCAGGCCTGTTATTAATAGCAACAGCACTAGTGTTGGTTTCCCTAAAGTTATTCTCCACTGGTTCTCTGCACAGTACAGCTGAAAATAGTTCTGTTCAAAGTGACATCGCTCTACTCATCAGAGCCTGATCCTTCTCTCATGGGAACCTGTCATAGTTAAGGCTTGTCTTTTGCAGATTCATTTAGAGAGTATATTTCTGCAGGAGCCCACAACTGGCACAATTAAAATCCCACATGTATTGGCCAGTCTGGTGTAGTAATCTAATAATCCTTGTCCATAGACCTTTAACAAATGAAATGTTACATAATAAGGGATTTATTTTCTTCCCCGTTTCATAGTAACATACCAAAACAGATAGACTGCAGCTGTTTTACATTTTTATTTTTTGGGGGGAGGGGGGTGTTATAATGCTACATTTGAAATAATTATTCAGTTATGTTTTTTAAAGCTGTCCATACACTTGTAGATTTTCCCGAAAATCTGTGTTTATCAAGTCATCTTCCAGGGTGGCACACCTGAGATGACACGTCTCACCTGACAGATAACACAATCAACAACAGAGTTTAAAAGGCCCTTCCCTCTGTCCCTCAGTTATTGATTGTGTTTCCCACAGGATGCAGTGAAACCGTTTTTGTTTCTTTCTTTTTTTCTAGACCAAAGCCTGGGGCTGAGGTCTCCTCCCTGGGGGTCAGACCTAGGGCAGCCAGTGGTGGTTGCTGGGTCAGTTAGGGCATTGTCCTTCCCGGGGGAGGGGGTGGATTTTTTCCCAAAAAAGATTCTCAGGGGGAGGTACAGGTATTTAAAGAATCCCCCTGAGAAGCTGGAGGCTCCTGGACACGGTGAAGGGTGTTCAGAACTCCAGGGACCACTCAACCCACTCTCTCCTCCTACCTGATGGTGGCAGATGGAACAGAGGATCCACTCGATGTATCCTCA
Source organism: Rana kukunoris (assembly GCA_029574335.1). Classification (NCBI taxonomy): domain Eukaryota; kingdom Metazoa; phylum Chordata; class Amphibia; order Anura; family Ranidae; genus Rana; species Rana kukunoris. The sequence continues at coordinate 224,817,432 of CM056051.1, forward strand.
TCTTTCTGGGGAGGAGGTCCCTGAAGCACCTGATGCGTACCCAGCTTCCGGTTTCGCTGGTCGGGCTAAGGGGATCTCCTGCTTGCCGGTGTGCGCCATGCTGGCGTCTTCCGGCTGCTACTGCGCATGTCCGGATGATGCTGATGTCACTTCTGCATATTCCAGAGCACAGGCAACAACAACATTTTGGCAGGTTTGCATAAAAGCGGCAGCGGAGTGGGGGTTCCGGGTCCGTTTTCTACCCAGTCTATCGGCGCGATCCCTCCCTGTTGGTTGAATCGTCCAGTTGGGATGGAGAAGGAGGAACGACCCACAATGGCAGCACCTGAGGAGACCACAGGGGGTGAGAAGACCCAGCTAATTTGGAGGTGAGATTAGGGGTGGCCCTATTCCCTCTCCCCCGCAGGATATCTTAAGAGAGCAATGGCTAACAGGGATTTGTTTTTTTGCTTGTTAGAGACTGAATGCCCTGCCCAGGGGACGACCAGTAGGTCTAAGTCCAAAGCTACCTCTAAGTCAAGACATTGCGGGTACTGCAATGATAAACTCCAGCAGGACCACACCAAACCTTTTTGCTTTAAGTGCATATATAAGTTAGCATGCAAGGAGACAGCGCAAGCTATGAAGGAGTGCCGGGCGCTACAATCTGAAATGCTAGCAACCCTCCAGTCCTTCAGGACTACGGTAGAGAATAGGCAGGTAGAGACCCCTTCCGGTAGGGAAAGCTCCTCCTCTCAAGAAGGAACCTCTGCGAGTAATTCAAGGGGGTCCCAGGGGCCGACTTCCTGTTATTCGGATGAGGAGGAGGCAGAGGCCTCAGAGCAGAGCTCTTTGGAGGACGGAGAAGACTTTGACCAGGATAGTCGGGTTGAGACTAGACCTGGGGGCCATCTCTTCTCAGCCGAAGATATGGAGGGTCTCCTCAAGGCAATCTACGTGTCTGAGGATATCCAGATGCCACCCACTCAGGTGTCGGCTCAGGATAGAGTATATAGGAGACTAGGCAGACCTCAAGCTAATTCCTTTCCTGTACACCAATCTCTCAAGGACATAATCCTGAGAGAATGGTAGGAGCCTGAGTGTAAGGTACTAAAACTTAAGACCTGGAAGCGTAGATGCCCTTTTAAAATTGAGGAGGAACAAAAGTTTGTTAAAGTACCGCGTTTGGATGCTTCTCTAGCTCAGGTATCCAAACATTCAGGCCTCTCCTTTGAGGATTCCAGCAACATACGGGATAAGATGGATAGGAGATCAGAAATTCTGCTACGCAGGGCCTGGCTCGCCAATGCTGCAGCTATGTGTCCAGCACTGGCATTGCCAGAAACGTAGATGCATGGGTCAGCAGGTTGACAGACCATGTCTCGCGTGGGACCAAATACAAAGAGGTCTTGGATTCTCTGGAGGTAATTGGTAAGGTGGTAGCCTATCTGGCAGACACTACAGTGGAAACCGTTAGAACAACTGCCAAGTCGGCGGCTCTTCAAAATTATGCTAGGAGGGCCATTTGGGTAAAGCCATGGGATGGGGATTTTACCTCTAAATCACGTCTCTGTGGTATACCCTTTGAGGGCTCGCTGCTCTTCGAGTCGGCCTGGATCAGGTCCTATGCCGATCGACAGAAAAGGGCAAGAAATTCCTGACTAAACCCAAGAGGGATAAAGGGAAGATGTTTTTTCAAGGCCACCCTTCAAAACACCGTTTTAAGGGTAAGAAGGAGCAGAGGAGAAAGTGCGGGTTTGAAAAAGATGGGATCCTTTTTACTGGGCCCGGACCTTCCAACAAGGAAACCAAGTGATGCCAACCTAAAGGTTGGAGGGAGGCTCAGGTGCTTTCTCCCCCAGTGGGAAAGGATCACACAGAGCCCCAATATTCTAAATCTCATAAGGGAGGGCTACAGCCTAGAATTCCTGTCCACCCCTCCTCCGAGTTTTACCATCACCTATCTCCCCAAAGATCCACAGAAGGGCCTTTTTGGAGAGTGTCCGAGAGTTGGCAGAACAGGAGTTCATCATGCCTGTTCCTGTAGGTCAGGTCGGCCAGGGGTTTTACTCCCACATCTTTGCGGTCCAGAAACCCTCGGGCAAATTCCGACTGATCATAAACTTACGGAAGCTGAACAGATACTTGCTATACAAGAAGTTCTGTATGGAAAGTATCTACACGGTCAGAAGACACCTCCAAGGGGGAGTCTCTTAATCACGTTAGATCTGAAAGATGCTTATCTGCATGTCCCCATTGCCCCGAAACATCAGAAACTTCTGCATTTTTGCGGTTTAGGGCAAGGTGTCCAACACTGGCAGTTCAAGACGCTCCCCTTCGGCCTAGTGGCCAGTCCGAGAATCTTTACAAAGTTCTCGTCGAGGTGGTATCTTTTCTACACCTCCAGGGGGTAGCATTGATCCCATATTTGGAAGATATGCTAATCTGCAGTCCGGCCCTAGAACAGCTTCGGTTAGACCGAGACAGTGTTGTCCACTCTAGAAATGCTAGGTTGGATGGTCAGTCGGGAGAAGTCCTCCCTGGATCCCTCACAGTCCAAGGTGTACCTAGGTTACCTGGTAGACTCAGTGGCCCAAAGAGTTTTTTTCCTTCTCCAGGAAAAGATTGCCAAGGTGCAGAGGGCTGTCAGCTCTCCACACGGCCAAGGGGGCCTCTCCGAGGACCATTATGAGAGTGCTGGGCCTCATGACATCATGCGTTCCACTTTTGAGGGCTGCAGGGATTCCTTCTCTCTTCCTGGAATGGGAGAAGTAAATGCCTGGACACAAGAGAATCCCTGTTAAAAAGTTAAAATAATGCGCAACCAAAAGATTGCAACAAAGTGAAAATGTGTGAAAAACTGTGGATACACACAAGCCTAACAACTTGAGTATAAATTAAACAGTGTATAATCAATAAACATTATGTGGTTGATGAAAAGCACAAGCAGAAAAGTGTCCATTTAGTCAACTGTAAAGATTTGGCTGTAATCACAGGAGCAGAGGTGCAAATCTTCATCCTATACTTCCATCAGGCAGATAAAAATTGATGATAAAAGGTATATAAAGGTGCCGCTTACTGGATCTCTATCACAGAGATCAAATGAGCTCAGCATGTGAGGTTACTCCAGATATCCACAGCAGGCAATAATGCAATCATCCAGGTCCTCTCCTCCACTAACCCTCCAGGGAACTTCAAACATTCTCCTCCAGAGATTTATTGTGGGCAAGACCACTCAAAGAACATAATAAGGCATGTTGGAAACAAGAAAAAGGGGCTTTATAGTGCAGTAAGTTCATAAAAAGCCTTTGAGTACAGGGTTATTGACATCCAGAAACATGAAAAAAGTTTGTCAAACGAACAGACAAATGCAACAAGTGGCCGGCCATGGCTCAAGCCAGTCTGCTGGAGTGTAGTGACGTCGTGATCCTTGGCTCCGCCCGACGCTGCGTTTCTCCGTATGTGGCGTCCACTGGGATAGCTCCTGATGAATGCATGATTGCCTGCTATCTGGAGTTACCTCACATGCTGAGCTCATTTGATCTCCGTGATAGAGATCCAGCAGGTCCAGTAAGCGCTCCCTTTAAATATCTGTTATCATCAATTTTTACTTGCCTGATGGAAGTATAGGATGAAGATTAGCACCTCTGCTTCTGCGATTACAGCCAAACCTTTACAGTTGACTAAATGGACACTTTTTTTTGATTGTGCTTTTCATCAACCACATAATTTTCATTGATTATACACTGTTTAATTTATACTCTATAAGTTTTTAGGCTTGTGTGTATCCATACAGTTTTTCACGCATTTGCACTTTGTTGCAATCTTATGGTTGCGCATTATTTTTTCATTTTTTAACATATTTACCTTAGTTCATTATTCAAGCTAATTATTGGTTGCAGCACCGTCACACAGTTTACTTCAGGTTTAAGATATCTGTTCTTGTTAGGAAAATTATCTTGTTTGCACTATTGTACTTTTGTCTTTTTTTTTTTTTTTTGTGGACAGTGCGGATTGTCTACATTACATATAAGAGTATCCCTCTCAGGAGAGGTAAGAAGCATTAGACTTTTTCAAGGACCAGGTTCGGGGGAGGGAAGTACAGTTCTTCTCGGAAAACACAGTGGCGGCGTCCTACCTAAGCCACCAGGGAGGAACAAGGTCCCACAAACTAATGAAGCTCATCCAGCAAATCCTGGGGGAAGCAGAGAAGATAATGTCCTCTGTATTGACAGTCCATATAAGAAGGTCCCTCAATACTCAGACAGACTTCCTCAGCAGGCAGCCGTTCTTCAGAGAGAGTGGGAGCTTTCTCTCTGGTAAGCCAACACTTTGGCAATCCAGAAATAGATTTGTTTGCTTGCCAGAAGAACAGAAAAGTTCAGAAGTTCTTTTCTCTCACCAGGGAGCAGAGCTCCCAGGGGGAAGATACCTTGGTGCTCATTCCCAGGGTGTTACAAAAGTTGTCCCAGTCAAACGGGTGCCTCATTCTGATTGCACCCTGGTGGCCGAAGCGGGCATGGTTCCCCACCCTGAAGAGTTGGTCGGTCGCTCCTCCTTTTGGGTTTCAGTTAAGATTCTTTTCATTAAAATGGCCTTCCTTCTAGCGATCGTGACTGCCACAAGGGTTGGCGACCTACAGGCCTTGACGATTAAAGAGCCTTTTCTTTTGCTCCTAGAGGATAGAGTTGTCTATTGGTTAGTTTTGGTGGCCAGAGAAAGGGTCTTCAGACCTCCAAGCTGACGATAGCCAGGTAAATTGCACAGACTATCGCAATAGCCTATGAGCGCTCAGGTAGACCTATCCTAGCTCACCTTAAAGCTCATTCAACTAGATCACTGGCAACCTTCTTGGAAGAGAGGGCAGGTGCTTCAATCATCCAAAACACTTTCCTGAGGCATTACAGAGTGGAGCTAATGTCACCTCAGGACTTGGCGTTCGGCAGGAAGGTCCTACAGTCGGTGGTCCCGCCCTAAGGTAGGCCTGAACTTCTTGCTTATCGTCCTGGAAGATGACCGGGGAAAATTACCAGTTACACTTTCCAGTAACGGGTTTTCCGGGATGGTAGGCCTACTTCCCTCCCCTTAAGCAGGCCATAGACGGTCGAATTTCGAACAAATTTTCTTTTCAAAATCAGAAAGTTCGTTTTTTTTTGTGATCCGATTATGCCACCATTGATTTTCGAAATTCGGCCGACCAAAACTTTCATGTTGCCGGGAATATTCTTTTCTCTCCGTAAATATTCGTTTCTCTCCGGGGATTTTCTTTTTTTGCACATGCACATTTTATTTTTCTATTACATTTCTCGCACAATTCTCCCATCATTGATCAGAAAATAGGCCGATTTTCCGAAAATTTCCAACATGTCGGATTTCTGAAATTTGTTTGCCACACAAAAATCGGCTGTTGCTGCAGCCCACTAACGGTGCGAAATACGAACGAAAATTCTTTGATGCGATTTTCGAAAGAAAATTCTTTCGAAATTCGAACCGTGTATGGCCGGCTTTAATTGTCGGCGATGTTTCAATTCTCACAGAATGTACCCTCTGGCACCAGTGTGGGCTTATACTTCCTCATAACTGAGGGAAGGGTGGGGCCTTTTAAACTCTGTTGTTGATTGTGTTTCCTGTCAGGTGAGATGCGTCATCTCAGGTGTGCCATTCTGGAAGATTTCCTAGAAAACCTGTTACCAGTAATTGTAACTGGTTATTTTTTAGAACATTTGTTTGACTTTCTAATTGTTAGTTTGGCCAAATTGTCATTTGTTTTCAAACACGGTGACAAGAAAATTTAAAGGAGCAGGATGGAAAATTTTCTTTAGCAACTAAATTTCTAACAGTAAATGTGGTTTTCATTCTGTAAAGTCCATGCTTTTCAAAATTAAATGTTTAAAGTAAGATTTTGATATACTTTGGAATGAGGTTTATCAAATCTGATAGCATTATTAAAAGTACTAATGAAAATTTTCATGCAAATGTTCATTTGGAAATCTACTATTGTGTGAACAGCGTTCTTACAAAGAGAGATTCACAGAATAGGTTTGATTAAAAGTGTAAAACAAACTGATGTCCATCTAGTTCTTTCCTCCTAATTGTCCGGTCTGCAATCCGATCTCATGCCTAATTAGTAGCCTGCAGGGTAGCAATGCGACCTTTCAAAATCTATCTCCAGTTTGATGACTTTAGCTTTCTCTGAAGTCTAGGTGTAGTCAATCACTACAAGAATTCTGATCCAAATAAAGGGGATAAGGTTTCAAAATGAAGAACTATAGATATTACTAAATATAACCAATTAACATTTTCACCTACTGTCCTTAGTGGCAAAGCCATATTCAAACACTGTCGGCTACATGCTGCGTGCATGTGTTTACTCCCCCATTACATTATGTTAATTGGAAGCACAGCACATACAGGATTAAAGAGCAAAGAGTATAACATCAAGGAAACTGGGATATTTTTTTTCTTCAGTCAGACATGCTGTGCTATTTTTGAGCTTGAATACTGTGTGCAACCTTTCAATTCTTTTAAAATTCTGACTCTAGTTGTAAGCATGTGATGGGCAGAAAAAAACTGCTATGCTACACTTACTATCGCATAGCTTGCATAAATTCCCTAAACGTGTTACTAAACCCACAACAGTAAAATCAGTGTGTATATGCAGTAAATCTTGCGTGTTCTACTCACTGTGGCACCTAAGGGGTTAATCTTCCACATTATGTAAAAAGGCTGTTTGATCTTCTCAGATCCTCCCCTTCTTCCACTGACTCCAAAACATGACCAAATAAGACTGAGTTAGTGGAGTCAGGCTGCACATTCTCAGTTTGGTGGGTATTGCTAGAGTTTTTTTTTTATCTTGGGAGAGTGCATGTGATCATCACAGGGCCAATTAGCACTGTCCAGACAGAGGGTCAAGGGTCATGCATCCTGATAGGACAGCCAGTGCAATGTGAAAACTCCTCCTACAAGCTTTAGCCAGGCACTGATAGAAGTCCCAATATTGCTATATACTGCTGATGAGAAAGGGTATTGAGCAGTTTATATTTACTAAAATAATTGCATTTCCATGTTCTGTGTACTGTGGGAGACCAGTTGAAGTTATTGCAGGCTCCTGGGTTTAGTAACACTTTAAGGCTCAGTTGCTCCCTGCATATGTTCTGATATTGCCGGTGGCTCTCCTGCTTCACTTTTGATTAGGTTTTTTTCATAGAGACAGAAAAACAAACAAGGCGCCTCTAAGTGCAGAAGTAAAAAACTTTTAAAAACACTTACAAGATAGTGGATGAAACAGGAACCACTCCACGTCACTCGTTGTTGTCCCGAGTTTTTCGTTTGAGCTGCCTACTTTACGGTGTTACATGCCTTTTAACTACATCCAAAAATGTGAGTAACCTGCACTTCCTAACGTATTAAAGTCCTCTGGTTCTTACAGAAGCTCTTAGATTTAGTTTTTATTTCTTTGTATACATGCTTGTTCGGTGGTGCCATTGCGGATATCTACTTATCACCTGGTCCCACGGCTGAATATTATACATCCCTGAGCTACCCGGATTTCCTACCATTTGATTTTAAGCTTATTAGACCTTTGGTAAAACTTAGGTCTCTGTTTGAGGTGAGAGTACCCATCTTTACTGGTGAAGGGATCCCATTCAGAATTTATATTGGTTTACCAGTCACGTGGTGAAGATTTTCTCCTTATTTGGTTGCATGATTTTTACTCTTCATATATATATATATATTTTTGGACATTTTCTCCTTTCTTTGTTTTCACATTTATGAGTATGTTTAATACCATTCCATTTATAATCATGTTTATTACCATTTCTATTTAAAGTTTGCGCTACACTTCTTTCTTTATTTTTATCTACAATTGGGATTTTGTGAATGTCCTTTTTTGGTGTTTAGCCTGCATTCATATGAAATATACTCTGGTAGTTATTTCATTCTTACATTTATTAGTACATTCTTGATATATTATTAATTTTTGATTCTCTATTTTTGCGCTGAGTGCACCCCTCACTTTTGTTATACAGTGGATGAAACAGGCATGTATCAGGTAAGTGCGTCCAGGAGATGTTCCAGTGGCAGGGCAGTCCCAGTCTGTGATGGTAAAGCTTCCAGGGAAGTCCACAAGATAACAGCCGACTTGTGTTGTGAATGTTCAGATGACACAATAATGTTGGAGCCTGGGGATGATGTCAGAGTAAGCAAGACAGAAACCAGCATGGAACACAAACAGGAAGTGGACAGGAGTGTGTCATAGAGGTGGGACGCGTTTCGGAACAGCTAATAGGTTCCTTCTTCAGCCAGTGACAATGGTTCCATAAGAGCTAGACTTCTTATTGTCTGTATGTTGTAATGAGGGCAGGACTTGTGGACAGCAATCAAATAGAAAGCAACACAGTGTTTTAGCAGCAGAACGCTGCCAAATGACTATACACTGATTACACACACACAAAAAAAAAACGTTCTGCTGCTAAGACACTGTGTTGCTTTCTATTTGATTGCTGTCCACAAGTCCCGCCCCCATTACAACACATAGACTATAAGAAGTCTAGCTCTTATGGAACCATTGTCACTGGCTGAAGGAGGAACCAATGAGCTGTTCCAAAATGCGTCCCACCTCTATGACACTCTTCCTGTCCACTTCCTGTATGTGTTCCATGCTGGTTTCTGTCTCGCTTCCTCTGAGACATGCATCATTTTAAAACATTACAAGCCTCTCCTTTTGAAATAGTATGTACACCACAAGAAAATTCTTGACTTTAGCATACTGTATTGGAAACCGACAAATTATTAGATATCTTTATTCAAAAAGTGCCTAAAGACAAAGTTAACATACACAAATGACACAAAATGTACATGGTGTATTCGTTCCCATAATCTACATTCACAAAAGTGCAGATTTGTTTCCTGGAATTGGTAATTGCAACCCTACATTTGCCACCACATTAAATCCCTGAAATTCGAATCGGCTGTTCAACATTAGGTGTTGGGGAATAAAACCTCCATAGGGAGTGTTCAGGTAGAATCCTTAGATGTGTAGGGTCTGGTCTTCTCTTTGCGTAGTGTCATCATGCCAAGATAGTGTGTAGGGAGGATACGCAGTGAGTAGAGGCGCCCACCACAAAGTGAATGAGAGTTTTGAGAGCTAGGTGCTTCCCTTCCTAAAGCAGTAAGAAGGGAGGGTGGGGTATGTTAGATACTAGACCTAAAAAAGAGATTTGGGTCAGTAAAATAGGGGATAGAAGAAATTCCTCTCCACTCCCATCTGGGAATGGATGGAGGAAGCTACAAGAGAAGGGAGTGGGGAGGGGTAGGGTGGGGGGAGGGGGAATGAATGGAGAAGTGAAGAGGAAATGGGAAAGACAATGGTGTGATTTAGGTACCCAAGAGGTATCACTTAAAAGAATGACGTGGCATAGTGAACAATGGAAGTATAAATCCTATATATATATACTAGATACCATGCCTGGGAAGGATAACTGCTTTTCGATACTATCCCGGAATGTTCGAGGACTGAATTCAAAGTATAAACGTGCATTAATGTTTCAGTATATAAAAAAGAATTCTCCCCAGTTGGTCGTACTACAGGAGACCCACCTATTGGGGAAAAAATTAATAACGTTAAAAAAAACCTGGATACAGAAAACATACCATTCCATGTATTCTTCGTATGCTAGAGGGGTGTCGATCCTAGTTAATCTTTTATAGGAGAAATAGAGAAGGCCCATATAGATGTAAACGGAAAGTATGTTATTCTAGTCTATAAGATAGGTAAGCAGAGATATGTAACAGCTGCCGTATATATTCCACCCCCATTCTCGGTGGCAGTATTGAATGAGATAATGGAAAACACTATTCAGTATATGCCAGCGAGACTGATATTAATAGGAGACTTCAATGCTATGTTTTCACCAGAGTTGGACAGACCAAAACCCCCTAAACAACATTCAACAGAACTATATAACTGGGCACAGGAAATGGGGGTAACAGAAGTTTGGCGATGGAAGAACCCAGGAGAAAGGGATACTCGTGCTTCTCCACTTCTTACAAGACGGCCTCTAGAATAGACTTGGCATTTACGGATTCCTTGATGTTAGCAGATATTGAGGAGGCCAAATATCTACCAAGTGGTCTGTCAGATCATTCTCCCCTATTTTTGTCAATACGTATTCCAACTTCTAAAAATGCATCATTGTGGAGACTAACCCCAGACTGGGTAGAACACCCAGAAATAGGAGAGAAAATGGAATCAATAATGGGGGAATACTGGGAAAACAACGCAGGATCAGCCTCGGTAGGGATGGTATGGGATGCGTTTAAAGCCTATATAAGAGGGCAATATATATCAAATATTTCAACAGTTAAAAAACAGAGGAAGAAGGAACAGGAATTAAAAACACAGATTGACATACAAAAGGAGAGATATGGGCAGGACCCCAGTAGCATCAACTTTGATGAGATGATGGCAGCATGTAGAAATATTCATCTTCACATAGAAGAAATAACAAGACTGGAAATGCATAAAAATAGACAGAATATTTTTGAACAGGGAGATAGGGGGGGTAGATTTCTGGCTAGGCTGGCACAACAAGAACATCAAGCCACAATTATTGCAGAGATTGAAGATTTAAATGGACAGATAGTAAAAGAACCCAAAAAGATACTGGAGACCTTTAGAGAGTACTATAGTGGGCTTTACACCTCCTCTCTCCCGTCTGGCTCCTGCCCGGAGGACATGGCGGACCTTTTGGACCGGATTGCCCTGGGGTGGTTGTCAGATGGGGAGAGGAGAGAACTGGTCAGGCCTATAGGGGTGGAGGAGATTATAGAGGTTATACGAACATCCTCGGGAGGAAAGGCACCAGGCCCAGATGGAATTCCTGTGGAATTCTATAAGAGATATGGAGTATTAATAGCCCCCAAACTAGCAGAAGTATTCACAAGCGGGCTAATGCAGGGAGCCCTGCCGGACTCTATGAGAGAGGCACACATAACATTAATATATAAGGAAACAAAAGACCCAAAGATATGCTCATCATATAGGCCAATAGCATTATTAAATACAGATTTAAAAATACTGACAAAAATACTAACATCTAGAATACAGCCACTGCTTAGGAACATAATAGACTCGGACCAAACAGGATTTATGCCACAAAGGACAACAGATATCAACCTACGGAGGCTTTACACAAATATACATACACACCATATACATGAGGGATCAAGGACAGTGGCCTCTTTAGATATTGAGAAGGCCTTTGATACGGTGGAATGGCCGTTTCTTTGGGAAATACTTAGAAGGATGGGATTCCCCTTAATATTTATCAAATGGATACAAACAATATATGAAAGGCCAATGTCCGCAGTGAAACTAGGGGGAAAACTGTCATCGTTTTTTCAATTATATAGAGGCACGAGGCAGGGCTGCCCTCTCTCTCCGACGCTCTTTGCAATCACAATAGAGCCAGTGGCAGAGGCTCTCAGGACCACACCCAATATTCAGGGACTTCGGGTAGGGGGGCTGGAGGAGAGGGTAGCCCTGTATGCCGATGACATGCTGCCTTTTTTGAGAGATGCAGGTCCATCACTGGAAGGGGCTCTAGAATTATTAAATACATATTCGATATATACAGGGCTCAAAGTAAATTGGAATAAATCAATATTATTCCCGATAGATCAAGGAGCACTAAAAACCGCTGCTCCAAATACGCTATTAAAATGGGTATCGGAATTTAAATACTTAGGCATTAAAATATCTAGACAGATTGAAGATTTTCGAAAATTAAATTTAGACCCGGAGGTACAGGAGCTCGGGAAGAGAATAAAGATCTGGGCAACACTGCCTTTGTCACTACTGGGACGCATAAACCTGGTGAAAATGAAGGTGCTGCCAAAGTTTTTATATGCCTTCAGAAATTCTCCACATTGGCTCCCAAAAAGCTTTTTTACACAGCTACATGGAATGCTCTCTGCATTCATATGGGCTAATAAACCAGCTAGAATCAAATTAAGTACACTCATGAGACCAGAAGGGCAGGGGGGATTAGCTTTCCCAGACTTCCATAAATACTATACAGCGGCACAGTTAGTGACAGCAGGGAGGTGGTTAAACTCGGATGGGTATGACACAGCTACGATGTTGGAAGCTACAGTGGTCCAATCGGTGGAAGCATTGCAAGGATTACTGTATAGGGGTATTAAAACCAGGAGAGATTTAACGCCAGCAATGAGAACAACAGTAAAAATATGGAAAGCGGTCATAGGAAGAGAGAGGGGAAATAATAATCTATCTCCAAATACCCCCCCGTGGAGGAACCCGGAATTACCACATTTAGATCTGGTTCAGGATCCGGGAGCCTGGGCTAAATATGGGGTAAAGAAACTCTCACAGTTGTTACGGGAGGGAAAGTTTCTATCATATGTGGAGATGAGACAATTATGGAATATTCCCGAGAGCTACGAGTTTAGATATAGGCAGCTTAGACATGCCTTGGTGGCCCAGTTCCCTGAGGGGACTCCACAATTGATGGAATCAGATATAGAACAAATGATAAAAGGCGGGAAGAGGACAATGTCAAATTTCTATGGATACTTGATAAATACTACACCTTATGATCTGAGCAAATTAAGGGAGAATTGGAAGAGAGATGCCCCGGGTTTAGGGAACTGGGAGGAAGTATGGAAATTCCCACTGAAGATTCTGGTATCCCTCCGAGACAAATTAATACAATATAAAATTGTACATAGAAGTCATTATACACCATACAAGTTGCATAAGATTTCACCAACTAACTCTCAGAATTGCTGGAGGTGTGTAGTTGCTCCAGGAGACTTCATGCACATATTTTGGCACTGTCCCAAAATAGCAGTATTTTGGAGTGAGATTCTGAGAATGATAGAAAGAGTAACATCTGTAAGGCTGGAACAAGAAGTGGAGATCTGTCTCTTAGGATTAATAGGGGGTAATGCTATCTCAAAAGAAAGAAAAACACAGATAGGCCTGCTGCTGTTCTATGCCAGGAAAGCAATAGTGCTAAACTGGAAAAAAACAGAAGCCCCCTCAATAGCACAGTGGAAGAACTTAGTAAACAGTAATCTGATATTATACAGAGAGACATATTGCAATAGTGGATATGGGGAGAAATATAGGAGAGTATGGGCAAATTGGATAGAGAACTCTACAACAGCGTCAGGATAAAGGGGGAACCGGGGTAATAATCACACCATTGGGAGAGTGGGGAAGGGTGAAAGTAGAATGTGTTGTGTTGTACGGGATGGAAGGATGGTATGGATGTCTTGGAGATATAAAAAGTTAATGTTTGAAGTAAAGGTAATTAAAATATAATGTATATGTATGATTTTATTTTTGTATGGAAAATGAGAAAATTTAAATAAAGAGATTTAATAAAAATAAAAATAAAAATTGCATAGCCTTTCACCCAATGAAGGTGCATGTACATTCTTCATTCCTCATTTGGCAGCCAGTAGATGGTGCAAGCCATAGAGAATATTTTGGAAGAGCCTTGTGCCAACTGTGTGTCTGTAGAAACAATATGGTTTGTGGTTGCTTTGCTGCTTCAGGGCCTGGACTGCTTGCAATCCTCCAACAATGAATTGTGCATGCTTTTAAAGGGTGGAGACTGTGAGGCCATCTAACTGAAAGTTAAAGCTAAACTCAAAATTGATCGTTTAAATCAAAATTGGTCTGAAGTACACTAGCAAATCTATCCAGGGGGGGGTCACAAGAGAAGAAATGGAGGGTGTTATGGATTGGACTAGTCAAATCGCTGATTTGAATCCCATTTAAATTGTATGTAGGATTTTGAAATGGGCAGTTCATGCAAGGAAATTGCATCGGAAAATTTCACCAAGCCAGTGTCAGAAAGCTGGTGGGTGGCAAACCCACCACAAGAAGTAATTTCTGCTGAAGGGGCAAAATCAGCTTTTGAGGCCAGGGCTGTACTCCAATCCACGTGTATCGCTTGCAATGGTTGCTCTTTCTTTTATATGTGTAACGAAATCTTTGTGTCTCACTATACCCATCTGCTGTGCTGATGTTGGATCTAGGGCATTGGATTTTAAAGCTTATTAGCTATGCACCAGCATCTGAGAATCACTAAAAACCTCAAACTCAGTCTGCTGACTTGTTTTGTGTAAACAGGTCTTTTAAGAAATGATTGCATCAATGTTTAGCTTATTAAACAGGTATACATCAAGTATTTTTCTGGTGTATTAAATACATGTAGAGTAATTTATGTGAAGGGGAAGGAACCTGGAGAAATAAATGAGAATGATTTGGAAAGCTACTAGTCTATGTTAGCAGTTCTAAAAGCTGAACTCCAGGCAAATGTTTTTTCCCTTCTAATGCAGTGGGCTATGCCCGCACTGCACGGGTTAACTGCTTGTTTTTTTTCCTGATGCATTGCGGCTGTGCCTGCACTACATGGGTTAACTGTTTGTTTTGTCCATGGGTGAGCAGAAAGCTGTATACTCACCCAAATGTACAATAGTAAAAGCACTGCATATATTGTCAGCTATTCATAAATACCAGAAAAAAATGAAATAAGGAGCCAACAGTGTTTGTGTGCTAGCAATAAATATTCTAATAGGACAAGAGAGCTACTTTTCCTTCACTGTCCAATCTCAGGTTGTGGCAATGACCAGAACGCTAAGGCAGGCCATAGATGATGCCCTTTTCTTCCCTGCAACCACTGAAAAAAAACGCCCGATGCTCTATAAGCAGAACACAAAGATCACTGTTTGCTGCTGTAGCCGCCGGCTGGCTGTACTGAAATCGTTTGATGAATCGATTTAGCACAGTCAACCTGTTCATAGTTCGCATCTTAGACAGTCCCTTTTGAACAAGCCAAGAATTGATCCATCTATGGCTGCCTTAAAATTATACTAAAGTCTTCTCTTTTTTTTTTTTTCTTGAAAATAACAAACCTGTTATACTTGCCTGCTTTGTGCAGTGGTTTTGCACAGAGCAGCCTAGATACTCCTTCTCTGGTCACTCTTTGTTGCTCCTGGCCCCTCCCTCCTGACAAGTGCCCCCCAGCAAGATGCTTGTTATGGGGGCACCCAAGCCGCAGTTCCGCAAGTCCATTCAGGCCCTGCCTCCTCTCTCTCTCCCTCTCTCTTTCTCTCTCTCATTGGCTCACTGACTTTGACAGCAGTGGGAGCCAATGGATCACCTCTGCTGTCTCAACCAATGAGGAGGGATATCCCAGGCAGCCAATTCTTTCCTGCAACATTGCTGGATAGAGATGAGCTTGGGTAAGTATATCTTCATGCATTAAGAGAAAACACCTTCTGTCTTTAAAACCACTTTAAGGGCCAGATTCAGGTAGATGGGAGCATCTTTGCTCTGGAGTAACGTTTCTCATTTACGTTACTCTGGCGAAATTTTAGGAGCAAGTGCTGTTATTCATGAAGCACTTGCTCCTAAAGTTGCGGCAGCGTATCGCAAATGAGCCGGCGGAATTCAAATTGGGCGGGTACGGGGCGTGTATTATTTAAACTAAGCGCGATCCCGCGGCGAACGTACTGCGCATGCGTCGACTGTCAATGCATCCCAGTGCGCATGCTCCAAATTCTGTCAGTGAACGTCAATGACGTCAAATCCCCATTCATGGACGTTTTACGCAAGCGACGCGATTATTTTTTTTTTTCGACGCGATGACGACGGCTATACTTAACATAGGATATTCCAACAGGGGGCTGCTTTATCTTTACGCCGCGTATCTCTTACGGAAACGTCGGAAAGTCACTGCGTCGCGCCCGAATACGACCGTGAATTGCCGATTCCCGCTGATTAACATATTTTTTCGGCGTAAATCAGCGGGAACGCCCCCGGCGCCATTTTTAAATTAAAGTTGCGATGCGATGGCGAAATTCAATTGCGCCGATCGCATCGGAACTACAACCCGGCGTTTCTTGTTTTCTGGTTACAGAAAACAAACGCCGGCTTAAAGTGACAGTTAGACTGGAGTATCACTGATACTCCAGCCTAACTCTACCTGAATCTGGCCCTAAGTGTTTAACTGTATAGCCGAGAAAGATCAGGTGTTCTGTCCAGCCAAGACTGGTAATATGTAGCAGAGCTGTGTAACTCCCCAAACTGCATGATTGAGATACATTTGTTTTAGCTGGTGAAACTGCTGTCTTTTATATATATATTATATTTGTGTATTTAACTCTTTCCCTAGCCACTTAAGGACCTTAGGTGTTTTTCAGATTTGGTGTTTGCAAGACTAAAACAGTTTTTTCTGCTAGAAAATTACTTAAAACCCCCAAACATTATATATATATATTTTTTCTAAAACCCTAGAGAATAAAATAGTGGTCAATGCAATACTTTTTTTCACACCATATTTGCGCAGCGGTCTTACAAGCGCACTTTTTTTTGGAAAAAATTTACTTTTTTGAATAAAAAAATAAGACAACAATAAATTTGGCCCAATTTTTTTATATATTGTGAAAGATAATGTTACAAGTAAAATGATACCCAACATGTCATGCTTAAAAATTGCGCCCGCTCGTGTCATGGCGTCAAACTTTTACCCTTAAAAATCTCGATAGGCAACGTTTAAAAAATTCTATAGGTTGCATCTTTTGAGTTACAGAGGAGGTCTAGGGCTAGAATTATTGCTCTCTCTTTAACGATCGTGGCGATACCTCACTTGTGTGGTTTGAACAGCGTTTTCATATGCGGGCACTACTCGCGTATGCGTTCGCTTCTGTGCGCGAGCTCGTCGGGACGGGGCGATTTAAAAAAAAAAAAAAATGTTTAATTTATTTTTATTTATTTTATAACTTTTTACACTGAAAAAAAAAATTGATCACTTTTATTCCTATTACAAGGAATGTAAACATCCCTTGTAATAGAAAAAAACATGACAGGTCCTCTTAAATATGAGATCTGGGATCAAAAAGACCTGAGATCTCATATTTAGACTCCGGGGGGGCCCTCTCCCGCCACCCATAACGACCATCTTGCGGTGAATCCGCCGCGTAGACCGCTGTTATCGTTTAAAGGACCCTTAGCACTAAAGATGGATACCTCGGTTGTGGCAGCAGCTGCTGCCGTTACCAAGATATCCATCTTTAAAAATAGGACGTATATATACAGTGCAGGGTCCACAAGCAGGTGAGAGTACCAAAAAAAATATCCCTCAAGGCTGACAGATTTATTCCCCATCTACCTGGACGATTTGCCACTGACTGTAGTCATGAATGGAAATTTTTCTAAACGTGTGCATCAGTGGAACCTATAAGGGTAATCTAAAAGCATCTACATTGCTTGTTGCATCCCATTTATGTGATTTTGTAGCCACAAGACACCTGGTTTCAAGAGAAGTATGTGCAGTGTAGTTAAAACAGTTGTCTAATCAAAAGGGCGTTGTGTCTTATCAGTGCCAGGTTTATGGTGTCCATTAGCTAAGGTTTTAAGATGTGAGCCCAATCCCCCTGAGAATGTTCAGGAGCAGAATGTGTTGTCGCTGCCCCGGCCATTAGATTTATTTGCTGATGACTTGATATCCTTTTGCATTTATGAAGTTAATCCAATTACAACATCCGCAAGAATGCTCTTGTGAGATAATAATCCTTGAGTCAATCCATAAATCTCCGAGAAACATATTTCTGAGAGTGTCAGTACCCAAAAGAGGGCAGCCATACCATCCTCATGTTACCATAGTGCTAAATAGAATACATTTGCAGTTTATTACACTGAATTTATGCATGCTGATATATCAAATGCTGGCTAATCTGTCCTGAATGTTGACGGTAAAAATAAATGTACTTTCAATATTGCATTGATCAATTCTAGCAATAAGGTATTCAATTTAACTTATTTTTGTAGTGTGAATGTAGTATTAAAATAAGCATGTTAGAATATTGTTTAACCTCTTCCTTACCGGGCCATTGTAAAATGACGCCGGCAGGAACCCTCCCTCGACCTGGGTGGACGTCATATGACGTCCTTTCGTCCCGGCAATCTAGGGTGCGCAATCGCCCCGCTGGCGGCGTCCGCCTGTGACCCGCCAGCCGCGATGTCCGCCGGGCACCCGCGATTGCTGGTGATCACAGCAGGAGTGTGGATCTGTGTGTGTAAACACAAAGGTCCACCTCCTGTCAGAGGTGAGGAGACCAACGCTGTGTTCCCAGTACAGAGGAACACACATCAGTCTCCTTCCCTTGTGAGTCCCCTCCCCCCTACAGTTAGAACACACTTTAGGGAACATATTAACCCCTTCAGCACCCCCTAGTGTTAACCCCTTCCCTGCCAGTCACATTTACACAGTAATCGGTGCAGTTTTATAGCACTAATCGCTGTATAAATGTGAATGGTCCTAAAAACTTGTCGGAAGTGTCCGCCGCAATGTCATGGTCACAATAAAAATCACTAATTGCCGCCATTACTAGTAAAAACAAAATAATAAATAAAAATGCCAGAAATCTATCCCCTATTTTGTAGACGCTATAACTTTTGCGCAAACCGATTTTAATATACACTTATTGCGATTTTTTTTTTTTTTAACCAAAAATATGTAGGATACGTATCGGTCTAAACTGAGGAAATTGTATTTTATTTTTATTTTTTAAATTGTGGTATTAAATCAAAAATTAAAAGATATTGGCCCGGATTCACGATCGTTTTACGCCGGCGTATCTATAAATACGCGGTCTTAAGTACAAATGTGCGCCATATTGTTACGCCGATTTGCGAAGCTAGATACGCCGTAAAACAAGGCTTCAGCCGCTCAACGTAACTTGCCTACGCCGCTGTATCATGGGCGCATAGTTACGCTGGACGCATTCGGCGTTCCCATTTAAAATATGCAAATGAGTAAGATACGCTGATTCACGAACAAAGATGCGCCCGTCCGCTTCATATACGCAATTTGCGTAAGGCTTACATCTGGCCTAAGGTTACCCCTCATATAGGAGGCGCAGTTGATGCAAAGGTATGGGCCAGGGAACGACGCCGTTGAATTTTACATCGCGTACGCCGTTTACGTAGTACTACGTGAATAGGGCTGTGCGTAGCTGCCTAAGATACGTTGAACACTGCCTACCACGTGAACGTATCACATCGTAGGTAGTTTTTAACGTATCTTAGGCAGCTATTTCGACATAATTGTGAGCATGCGCACTGGGATGCATCCAAGAGACGACGCATGCACAGTTCGTTTTTGAAGCTCAGCCCATCATTTGCATGGGGTCACGCTTCATTATAATATATCACGCCCACTTCCAGCCCACTTCCACCTACTTTGACTTACGTCGGCTTACGCTGACAACTATACGCCACGCCGGCGCAACGTTGAGCGCATATTCTTTGTGAATAGCATGCTTGCCTCTCAACGTTGCGCCGGTGTAGCGTAAAGTAGATACGCTACGCCCGCAAAAGATGCGCCGCTCTATCTGAATCTGGGCCATTGTGTTTTTTTTTTTTTTAATTGTCGCTCTTCTTTTGTTTATTGTGCAAAAAATAAAAAAAACGCAGAGATGATCAAATACCACCAAACGAAAGCTCTATTTGTGGTGGGGAAAAAAACATAAAGATTTCATTTAGGTACAGTGTTGCATGACTGCGCAATTGTCATTCAAACTGCAACAGCGCTAAAAAAGAAAAATTGGTCTGGGCAGGAAGGGGGTGAAAATGCCCAGTATGGAAGGGGTTTTTTTTTTTTCTCCACATTCTGTTCCTAAAACCAGCCATAGACGGAGCGATTTTCCTTCCTGCAACCACGGGTTGTGGGAAATAAAATTGCTTGATTTCCCCCATCAACACAGTCGGTGTTGATGGGGGAATCCTTCCTACTGAGATTGTGTCCCTGCCGGGAGAACACAGTGATTACTGCTAATAGCTATAATAGCTGCTTGTAGTAATTACATGTAAAATCCAACAAGCTGGCTGTACTCAAGTTGGTTAATTGACTAACTTGGGCACATTCAGCTTGCCCACTAATGGTTTGACTTTCGGACGGTCCCTGCTGAACCGGTCGAGATTATGATGTTTTTAGAAATCGTAACTGAGTATGTGTAACAGAAACTCTCATAGGTGGGTGTAGATTGTGTGGGTGTGTGCCGAGTGAATATTTCCTGAAAAAAATATTAGGATGGCTATTGCTGACCTAATTTTGAAAATGCTATTTAACTGGCTACCATGCTGACCAAGTGACCTTTATGCCTGAGTTACTGATCTGGAACAGATCAGTAAAGTCATACCTCTTGATCTGGAAAAAAAGAATGAAACTGCGCCACAGACAACTTAAATTAAATAATAAGTGATTAAGTATTTAGTGGCGGCCCCTGCATAGAAACCCACCTAGGTGGGAATGAGTGATTAAGGTAGAAGATAGCAGGTAATGGCGCCTACTACTAATTAAAAATTACGTGCACAAGTGTATCCAAATCAATGGTAATCCTGTGATCAGATGGTGCTAATAAAGCTATTCCGTGTAGTGATGTCAATTATATAAATAGAAATATATAAATTAAAATATAGTACTGTGATCAAATATTGGTGCTAAAAATGCTAATCCTTGTAGTGGTGCCAATTTTCCATATTACAATACATAAAAATAGAAAAAATAGAAAAAAGGAAAAATGTGTGAAAAATGATATATGAAAAATATAAAATAATACTAGTGGTGATAGTCCATATAATCCAGTCAAAATCCAATTTCTAGTCTACAAAAGTTAATAATTCCACAAATAAATTGATGTTTATAATAGTCCAAGGGCAATATTTGCAAGATTTTCTTCATATAAACTAAAGTGACAGGTGTTTCATGCAAGTACAGCCATCAGTGGATCACTCAGTGCTCTCCCCCAATGGTCCCGCACTCACCGGATCCAATCACCCCCACAGGGGCAACAGGCTCTTTTCTAATAGGTATCCAAGTTCCAAACTTCAAAAAGGCTGCCTGGTTTTCTCCCCTGGGATCTGTTCAGTCGTTCAACCGCTCATAGAGAGGATAAATAAAGGTGCCCAATAGCGTGATACCGTCTTACAATAAAGTTTATTTTGACAAAAACAATGGGTACTCACAATTTACATGTAGTTAAAAGAGCATTGAGTAAAAGTGTGCTGTGGCTCTGAAGAACGATCGCTCTACCGGTTTCGTCGTTGTGACGTCGTCTGGAGCGTCCAGACGACGTCACAACGACGAAACCGGTAGAGCGATCGTTCTTCAGAGCCACAGCACACTTTTACTCAATGCTCTTTTAACTACATGTAAATTGTGAGTACCCATTGTTTTTGTCAAAATAAACTTTATTGTAAGACGGTATCACGCTATTGGGCACCTTTATTTATCCTCTCTATGAGCGGTTGAACGACTGAACAGATCCCAGGGGAGAAAACCAGGCAGCCTTTTTGAAGTTTGGAACTTGGATACCTATTAGAAAAGAGCCTGTTGCCCCTGTGGGGGTGATTGGATCCGGTGAGTGCGGGACCATTGGGGGAGAGCACTGAGTGATCCACTGATGGCTGTACTTGCATGAAACACCTGTCACTTTAGTTTATATGAAGAAAATCTTGCAAATATTGCCCTTGGACTATTATAAACATCAATTTATTTGTGGAATTATTAACTTTTGTAGACTAGAAATTGGATTTTGACTGGATTATATGGACTATCACCACTAGTATTATTTTATATTTTTCATATATCATTTTTCACACATTTTTCCTTTTTTCTATTTTTTCTATTTTTATGTATTGTAATATGGAAAATTGGCACCACTACAAGGATTAGCATTTTTAGCACCAATATTTGATCACAGTACTATATTTTAATTTATATATTTCTATTTATATAATTGACATCACTACACGGAATAGCTTTATTAGCACCATCTGATCACAGGATTACCATTGATTTGGATACACTTGTGCACGTAATTTTTAATTAGTAGTAGGCGCCATTACCTGCTATCTTCTACCTTAATACCTCTTGATCTGCCTGCTTGTTCAGGCCTGTGACTAATGAAGAAGAATGAATGAAGAACATGATTAAGTAATGAAGCCAGGTGGTCAGCGAGGCAGCCAGGCAAATAGAATTTACAGAATGAGACATCAGTAATTGCAAACTACCATAATTTTCTCATGAATAGTTCCTCAATGATGAGCATATTTTAAATGCTGGGAGCCCCTGTGCGAATTCTTGTGTTGAGGAAAATAAGAAAGGGCTCTGCATATACAGTTAGGGCCATACATATTTGGACATGGGCACAATGTTCATACTTTTGGCCCTGTATGCCTCCAAAATTAAAATTTAAAACAAAACAATCCAAATGAATTTGAAGTGCAGATTTTCAGCTTTAATTTAAGGAGTTAAAAATAAATGTCAATATATGTACAAATTTTAGGACTTGCGAGCATTCTTATACACAGTCCCCCCCATTTTTCAGGGGCTCAAATGTAATTGGACAAATTAATATAATCCTAACTAAAATGTTCATTTTTATTATTTTGTTGAGAATCCTTTACTGGCAATGACTGCCTGAAGTCTGGAACACATGGACATTACCAAAGACTGGGTTTCCTCCTTTCTGATGCTTTGCCAGGCTCTAACTGCAGCTGTTCAGTTGTTCTTGTTTGTGGGTCTTCTGCCTTTAGTTTTCCCTTCAGCAAGTGAAATGCATGCTCAATTGGGTTAGGACCACCGGATTGACTCGGCCATTGCAGATTATCCCACTTTTCCTTTAAAAGCTCCTGGGTTGCTTTTTCATTGTGACTTGGATCATTGTCAATCTGCACTGTGAAGCGCCATCCAATCAACTTTGCTGCATTTGGCTGAATCTTGGCGTTTGTGAATAGTGGATTGTTCACACATACGTAAGATGTCACTATATACTACCTGGTAGAAGCTTTGTATGTAAGGCCCTTTAGAGTAAGTAGGGTAGAATATAGATTTGGGTCTGAACTCCTCCTACATAAAGGATAGTATACATCTACTTCAGACACTACAACCTTATCGATGGGAAAAGACCTATCGTTGGTTGTCTCTGGACGTGGTATCATTATACACGTCGATACCCCATGACGTTGGTCTTCACGCCACTGAATATTTCCTCAACCAAGATCCTCTGCTTAATCCACGGCAAGTCCATTTTTTATTGGAAATGCTTAGATTTTGTCTCACACATAACTATTTTGAAAATAACGGTGAGTTCTTTATCCAGATCCATGGCACCGCAATGGGGGCTAATTTTGCACCCAGTTACGCAAACCTAACTATGGGCTACTGGGAATTATGTCATATTTGGCGCAACAACCCCTTTGCCTCTCATCTTGTATATTTCGGCCGATACATAGATGATATAGTAATCATCTGGGATGGCCCTGACA
Source organism: Rana kukunoris (assembly GCA_029574335.1). Taxonomy (NCBI): domain Eukaryota; kingdom Metazoa; phylum Chordata; class Amphibia; order Anura; family Ranidae; genus Rana; species Rana kukunoris. Next base: position 224,840,782 of record CM056051.1, read on the forward strand.
CCTTAATCCCCAAGTTTTTGGAACATTGCAACTCCAATAACATGGGCCTATCATTCACAGCAGTTACAGATGACAAAACTTTATCCTTCCTAGATTTAGAGCTCTTTTTTGATAATACCACCATCTGTGCCCAAAATGTTGTCAAGCCTACTGCTGGCAATTCCTTCCTCCATTTTGAGAGCTGTCATCATCCGCGATGGATAAAAAATATCCCGAAAAGCCAATTCTGCAGATTGAAGCATAATTGTACAAGACAGCATGACTATATTACCCATGGTCTCAAACTTAGGGACAAGTTTTCTGAAAAAGGCTATCCTGATGAACTAACTGCCTTTCAACACTATTCTACTACTGATTTAGTTCCCAAAATACCTAAGACACAGGACGAAAAAGAAAATTCCCAACCAGTGCGCTTTGTGACACAATTCCATAGTCACTTTAGACAAATGGAGAGGATTCTAGATAAACACTGGCCTATATTAAAAGAGGATCCTCATCTAAAATCCTCTCTGTCAGAACGCCCGACAATAAGCTATAGAAGAGCCAAAAATCTGAAGGCTAGCATAGCGCCGAGTAAAACCAACAACAAAACCAAAATCACTGATGCCTCCCCCTCCTTAACATTCTTCTACATTAAAGGGATGTATCAGTGTAGGAAAGCGCGTTGCCTTACTTGTCCTCACGTAACGCATCGCCAAAAGAGTTTCACGTGCAAGGGCAAGGAGTATATTCTACCAGACTTTTTCACATGTTCCTCCGAATATGTGGTATACTGTCTCGCCTGCCCTTGCGGCCTCTTCTATGTGGGCCGTACGATTCGGACCCTACGGAAGAGATTTGGCGAGCACCGTAACTTTGTAGAGAAAGGTGTTGATAAGTACAGTGTCGCCAGACATTTTAAAGCGTTTCACCAGGAATCTTCCTCCGAGCTTCGGATTTGGGTTATAGAAGCTATCCCCAGGTCTCTCCCTCAAGCAGAAAGATATAGAAAATTGTGTGAAAGGGAAAACTATTGGATTTTCACCTTAGATTGCTTGTCGCCTCGAGGGTTAAATGAGGGCTTGGAGATCAACATCTTACTCTAATACTCTACCCCAGTAAAACAATAAAACAATATAATGGAATTTCTTCTATATGCAGGTATGTCCCGCGTGTGCTTTTTAAATATCCCCTTTTTAAGTCTATTTCTCAGCACACATAGTACATCCACAATAGGGTACCAACCTTCGATTATAGCATATGTGATTATATGACAATATGACTATATGATTACATATCCAAGTCCAGCCCATCCATCTTTTAATTGATTTTAAGCGAGTCTTTTATGCACTTCCAAGTAGTAATTATTCTCTCTCTATATATTTTCTCCTATTTATATTCCCTTCTATATTCCCCCATTTCTGTTCTAAGTGTTATATTTAGTCCCATACTTCGTTTTCTAATTCTGTTCAGGTAGGATGTTTTTGTATTTAATCAGCTGAAAATCTTTCTTTTCTATGCAATGTTTTCCCGATCTCTGTGTGTAATTTGTCTGGCCCAGCCAATCAGCTCCGCTCCAGCTGTATTTATGTCCCTTATCCAATATGGCCACCATAGAGCCTGACGAAGAGGCACGCATGCCTCGAACGCGTGCACCGCCCCGTGATTCATCCCGGAAGTGACGTCGCGCTGTTTTGCGCTCCAAGGCTGCGTTCCACAGACCGGACAAGGAAATAACACGGCTCCCCTGCTTCCTCCCCGGTGAACCAGCACCGAATTTTCATCCAGGGACCCACACAGCGGTTGAAACCTCTACGGGTTGTGGGAACTGCAGGCCGTGCATGTTCCAGCAAAGAGAGCTGTCACCACTTCATCGCTCCAGCGGACCTCACGAACTGAGGATGTTTCTCACGGATGACATTGTATATTGATGCGCTTTGACCCCCTGCAGTCTTGTGAGTACCCATCTCATAAGAATTGTACTGTTGATTTATTTTAAATACATTTCATGCTACGCTTAGAGGGCGCCGCTTCTTTTGTCTCTTGTATATTTTCAGAATTGCTTCTTCTCGACAAGCCGGCAGCCCCCTCAGCAACAGTTTATTCATTTTTTAGTACCATATAAACGTGATCCCTTTGGACTGAACTACTTTATATATTTTTCCATTTTATATCAACTGTTTCCACTATTCCCTGAATATGTCATTTCCCCCTGCCCTCATATTTGGTGTCATTTTCTTTTTTATTCTCCTTTTCTCGTACATAAGTGTGTATCCACTTATATGATTTTTTATCTACCTAATAATTTTACCTCTTCTGAACAGCGCTTGATTCAATTGTTTGCTTTTCTAGAACTGGTCTGGCTTTTTTTTTTTTTTGCAAAGTCTAATCTGGCTTTTCTATTTTTCAGGCCTATGAATGGTTTGTACCTCTATATTTTCTCTTGTGAAGTCTTCTCTTGATTGTAGGCTATGACAATGATACACCCACCTCCTGGAGAGTGTCCTTTTACTTTTCTGGATGTTGTGAATGGGTTTTTCTTTACCATAAAGCGGATCCTGCGATCATCCACCACTGTTGTCTTCAGTGAACGTCCAAGACTTTTTATGTTACTGAGCTCACCAGTGCGTTCCTCAGAATGTACCAGACCATTGATTTGGCCACTCATAATGTTGCTGCTATATCTCTGATGGATTTGTTTTGTTCTTGAAGCCTTACAACGGCCTGTTTCACTTGCATGGACAGCTCATTTGAATGCATGATGTAGGTTCACAGAAATAGATTCCAAATGCAAATACCACACAAACTCCAGACCTTTTACCTGCTTAACCACTAGCTGACCAGCCGCCGTCATACTGCGGCTCTCTTGCGCAAATTGCCGTAGTTCTATGTTGGTCCTTTAAACAACTATAGCAGGCGCATGTGGTATACCAAGCAGGCATGTCCCAGTCCTGCTAAAAATCACAGATCGCCACCGTTACTAGTAAAAAAAAATAATAAAAATGCCATAAATCTATTCCCTATTTTGTAGATGCTATAACTTTTGCGCAAACCAATCAATATACGCTTACTGCAGGGCTTCTTCTTTTTTTTTTTTTTTTTTTTACCAAAAATATATAAAAGAATATATATCGGCCTAAACTGAGGAAGAATATATACATTTGTTTTTATTTTTTTGTTTCTAGCGTAAAAAATAAATGCTGCAGAGGTGGTCAAATACCACCAAAAGACAGCTCTATTTGTGGTGGAAAAAAGGGACATCTATTTTGTTTGGGTACAGTGTCGTACGACCACGCAATTGTTAGTTAAAGTGGCGCAGTGCCGTGTAGCAAAAAAAATGGCCTGGTCATTAAGGGGGAAAATCCTTCTGGGGCTGAAGTGGTTAATTGGTGAAGAAATAATGGAGTAAGCCCACACCTGGCCATGAAACAGATTTTGATTTAATTGTCCAATTACTTTTGGTCCCTTGAAAAAGGGGGATGGCTATTCTTAGGAGTTGTAATTCCTAAATTTGGATGTATATACCCTCAAATGAAACCTGAGTGTGCACTTTCAGCCCATATCTATTATATAACTATAGCTTGAATATGTTTTGGTACATATCTGAAAAAAAAAATTGTGCCTGTGTCCATATACATATGCACCTGTAAGTAACACATTTTATTTCTGGCCTGAATTGCAGACATAATTGCAGCCAACTGCCATGTTCTAACAAGAACAGGCAGTTAAGCAATCGTCCCATCTTAATAACAGTGTATGGCCATCGTAATGTACAAACCACACGGAAATAATTTCTGCGGCAACATAAATCATCTCTGTCCCATGGATTGAGGTGGCTATATTAAGATTATTTTCCTAAGCTGTTTATATTACAGGAACACCCACAAGTGAGTCATTCTCTGCAGAAGAGAGTTAGTCTTCATTAAATTCTTCTAGACATCCATTTACAATTTTTAGATTGCAGATAAGCTTTAACACTGTGTCACTATTTTCTTATGTAACCTTTAGTAGGTGTTACACAAGTGATACATACATTTAGTTCTTGAAGTCTAATGGGAATGAAAATGCAGTGCACCCCACGTGGCAGCCGCTGGTGAATGGCGATCTCCCATCCTGCATAGCCAGGCACACTGAACCTTCACAGGCACATTTGGGTCAGGAAAACAGTCCAGTAACTTTGTTTTGTCTGTTTATTAGGGGTATTGAACATGGATGGGGATGGGATTATTCTTGAATGCCCACTTGAATGGAACAAAATTCTCTTTGGGGACACTTCAACTAGATATACTCTCTATGTACACGCCTCTTCCTCCAGCACACCACCTGCTTGCTGCCCCTTTTACTAGCCACAGTCCTCCTGACTGCCACACTCACCAGCCACCTGGCTGTCTTCTCCCTGGAGTTCTGGACATGCCCGTCGGCTCCTGCTGTCCTCACTCTTGCTCTCGTGCCTCTGGACAGGACTCCTCCATGTGTTTTAAGAGGATCCCTCCAGCACTCGAGCCCTTGGCCGGAGGTCCCCCATCCTCCCTCACTCCCAAAATCTAGCGGCTACCCACAAGGGCCTCTGAGAGCCTCCTCAGCACTCCATGTCCAGCTTCCACTCGAACTTCACACTGCCCCTGCTGGCCTAACCCCGAGTATTTAAGAGGTGCCCTCCCCCTGCCAGCCCATTTGGCCCGGGGACTGGTTGGGGCCCTCATCAATATTCCAGGAAGCTCCTCCGAACCTCCCTCCCATTCTTCTGGAAACTTTTCCAAGGTTCCACAAGTAGGGGGAGGTACCAGAGATGCTGTTGGATGAGTCATCCAGCCTCCCTGAATGACTCACTCTGACCCAGATTCAAAACACAGGCTTGGCTGTGTTTGGCTACACATGTATATCGGTAAATTATATATGATTTTTAGAATTAATAATAGATCAATATATATTGTATGTTCAACAATCATCCTACAGTAATGTTCTGTAGCTATAAATATATATTTTTTTACATTTTGTGACGCATCTAGAGCTAAAAGAAAAGGACTGCATTTTCAGTGGGTATTTTGCATTATACTCACAGTGCCAACCTTTTAATTACATTTTTTCTATTTATAAAAAGTTTAACTTTTTCTTACTATGTTAAATATAGCATTATGTAGACTGGTCACTAGAGGTAGCCCTCAGCGACTCAGTGCAGCTATTGGGGTCAATTCACAAAGAGAAACGTTATTGGTTTTCTTCAGTTGTTAAATTAGCACTCCTTATTTAACGCTAGCAAACATGGTATTCACGAAAGCTATAATCGTTATTTAACATAGTCGTTATGGTTTTCAACTGACTCTTTATCCAATCGTTAGGCTAACTACTCAGACGTTATTATTAAGATTTGGGACGTTAAAATAACTCTTAAGATTGTTAAATAATGCTGGAGAGATGCATTCTGGGAGCAGAAGGGGAGGAGAACAGCTGCATGTGGAAAAGAGCAGATACAGAGAGAGAGAGAGAGAGAGAGAGAGAGAGAGAGAGACACACAAGCAATACACATGGAGATTGAGCATGTGATGTGCAAAACTTCTAGTGTGTGTTTTTCTAAAGCCATGTGTATTTCCTCATACAGAGAATAAATCATGGGAGATGATAATCGGAATTTAGCTATCACCTGGGTTTCAGAAAAGTCATCCAAAATAGTATGTGAACGGAATACACGTTTATAAATCTGAACAACATTCTAACGTGTTCTTCGCCTCTGGATAATTTTAAGTTCAAATAGAGCACGGTTCTATCTTGCCCAACACTACTAAAAACATCACTACACTACAAAAATCGCCAAAAGCTTCCTCTAACAACAAAATATCGCCTGGGAAATGTGATAACGCCACCCTGAGGGAGGTGTTAATTTAATGATTGCTTAACGATCGATAACTGTCAAAAAAATCTTTGTGAATTGCACTTCTGTACATATTTAACGATTTGACTCTTTAAAATAACGATTTGACTCTTTAAAATAACGATTTGACTCTTTAAAATAACGATTTGACTCTTTAAAATAACGATTTGACTCTTTAATAAGGATCCACACCTTAAAATATCGGTTCTGTGTAGTGAAACGTTATTTGATGATTTTTCAAAGCGTTAAATCGTTTAGTGAATTGAACTAGCTTCAATAACGTGCAAAATCGTTAAAATAACACCCGCAATCTGAAAATAAAGCTTTGTGAATTGACCCCATCGTCTCTCGTTGCTTTGCTCAGTCTTGTCATGGTGTATGACCTGTGACATGAAATTGACTTCCAAAACGTCACCATAGTAGCAGAGTTTAGCTGTGCCTTACCCAGTTTTAAGCCTCCTACACGGCTGTTTGTTTCAGTTTTCAACCTACATATGCAATTGATGATCATTAGCACCTGCTTGGTATGATTGGTTTCAACCTACATATGAAATTGATGATCATTAGCACCTGCTTGGTATAATTGGTTCATCCTACACCTAATCAGAAAAATGTAGTAATTTATGATTAAAAATAATAAACTATCCACAAGTGTTATGATATTATGTTATACACTCCTTATGTCAATCTCCACCATCCACCACCTTGCACTGATTTTAAACATCAGTGCCTCCACCAACAGCTGAAAAACTCACTTACCAGCTCCTGTGAACCCCTCATTACAAGGGGTCATTTGAACTTGTGGCTTTAGCCCAGCCAAGGCCTTTCTTCAGATCTGGTTATTCTCCTACACAGGATCACCCCTTGGCACCGTGTTACATGTCAGCTGATAAGTGAGTTTTTCCAGCTGTTAGTGGAGGCACTGATTTAAGTTTAAAGCGGTAGTAAACCCGCTGACATTTTTTTATTTATTTTTTAATATACCTGTAAGGCAAAAGGCATAATGAGCCAGTATGCACTGCATACTAGCTCATTATAAAATACTTACCTTAAAAGGAGGCGTTGGTATTTCACCTGGTCCACGCCGAGGCAGCTGACATTTTGACTTGGCGTGTCTTCCGGGTATCGCGGCTCCAGAGCTGTGAGTGGCTGGATCCACAATGTCGTCACTCCTGCGCATGCCGTGCTTTCAGCCGAGAATGCCCAAAGCGCATGCGCCGCTGAAGTTGGCGGCTCATTGCGAGGGGAATTTCTCCTAAACTGTACAGGTTTAGGAGATATTCTTTTTACCTACAGGTAAGCCTTTTAGCCTTTTAGGCTTACCTGTAGGTAAAAGTTCAAAAAAAGGCTATACAACCACTTTAACCACTTAAGGACCAGACCAATACGCTGGTAAATGACCCAAGGGGTTTTTACAATTCGGCACTGCGTCGCTTTAACAGACAATTGCGCGGTTGTGCGACGTGGCTCCCAAACAAAATTTGCGTCCTTTTCTTCCCACAAATAGAGCTTTCTTTTGGTGGTATTTGATCGGCTGCGGGTTTTTTTTTGCGCTATATACAAAAATAGAGCGACATTTTTTGAAAAAAATATCAATATTTTTTACTTTTTGTTATAAGAAAAATCAAACAAAATTTTAGTCAAACATTTAGGCCAAAATTAATTCAGCCACGTGTTTTTTTTTACTAAAATCGCAATAAAAAAAATAGCTACCTAGCGGCAACAGTGACACTAAAACAGCGATCAGAAAAATGATCACTTAGTGACACTGGCAATAGGGAGTGAAAGGGTTAACTAGGGTTGTGATCAAGGGGTTAAAACTTTATTAGGGGGGTACGGGGGCTACCCTGAACCTAACACTAACTGCCTGTTGAAAATACCGCCGAGAGGAGAGATTACATCACTTCCCCCTTCCTGTGTTTACACAGGAGGAGAAAGTGACACGCAGGGGAGCGTGCGGATTGGCTGGGAGTGATCCGGAGGGGGCGGACGTGGCGCCCAAACAAAATTTGCGCCCTTTTCTTCCCACAAATAGAGCTTTCTTTTGGTGGTATTTGATCGCCTCTGCGATTTTTTTTATTTTTTGCGCTATATACAAAAATAGAGCAACATTTTTTGAAAAAAAAAACAATATTTTTAACTTTTTGTTATAAGAAAAATCAAATAAACTAAATTTTAGTCAAACATTTAGGCCAAAATTTATTTAGCCACATGTCTTCAGTAAAAAAAAATTGCAATAAAAAAAAATAGCTACCTAGCGGGAACAGCGACACTAATACAGCAATAAGAAAAATGATCGCTTAGTAACACTGGCAATAGGGAGTGAAAGGGTTAACTAGGGTGGTGATCAAGGGGTTAAAACTTTATTAGGGGGGTACGGGGGCTACCCTGAACCTAACACTAACTGCCTGTCACACTGACACTAAATGCAGTGATCATACATATATGATCACTGCTTTAAGTGACACTGTGACAGGGGGGGTGATCGCAAGGGGTTAATGTGCCAGCGTGTACTGGTGTCAGTGTAGTGTTGTGCAGACTTACTATGTGATGTGATCTCTCCTCAGCGGCGGTTGAAAAAAACGCCGAGAGCAGAGATCACATCACTTCCCTCTTCCTGTGTTTACATAGGAGGAGGAAATGACACTGCAGGGGAGCGCGCACATTGGCTGGGAGCGATCCGGAGGCGCCGCCCCCTCAGCACGGATCGCTCCTACAGCCACCGGGACCGTCGCTTGTACCGGGGGGGGGGTCCCGATCGGACCCCCGACCCACGTCAAGGCAGCCACGTACAGGTACGTTGATGTGCCTGTCTGTGCCATTCTGCAGACGGAATTGTACATGCGGCGGTCCTTAAGTGGTTAAGATCACTACAAGGTGGTGGATGGTGGAGATCAACAGGATTTTTTAACATAATATCACAACACTTGTGGACAGTCTATTATTTTTAATCAGAATTGATTACATTTGTTTGATTACCACGATCCTAAATATTTTATGCTTGTGTACTGTTATATGTTTAACAGGAGTTTTGCTGCTTAAACTTCATTTTATGAGGTCATTTATTAGCGCAGTTTTTTTTTTTTTTTTTTTTTTATTATTATTAATCATACACCTGACTCTAATCCTACAAGATTCGAAGTGTACAAAGTATGCAAGTGTAATAATTGATGGTTTGAAGCCAAAGGGTAATCACGCGATATATTGATTTAATTTACACCTTTCTTCTGTTCACTGCATTTTGTATAATTATAAAAATAAACAATTAAAATATATATTTTTGAAAGCATTCTTACTTTACAGCATTTCTTCACACCTGCATAAAACTTTTGCACGGTACTGCATATTGTGACACTTAAGGAATTTATACAAGCAGATTTGTAAAATTACTGAATGGTGTTTTTTTTTTATGTTCTTGGAAGTTATTGGCATAGTTTATAAATTTACCGTTCTATTTTTCTCAAGAACACCTTTCTAAGCATGGAGAATGCTGCAAAACCTGAAAGGTAGCTTTAATGCATAATTTTGCCTGCTGTTGTTCGTGCAAACACTAAAATAGAATATGTGTAACATTCATTAAGGCTTAAAGGATAAGTTTACCTTTTACAAAAATTAATAAATGCACTTTTTTTTTCTTTTCTTGCAGGTTACATTTTTTTTTATTTTTAGGATCCTATAAAGGATTGTACCCATGATCAGCAGATCATGGGTGTAATACCAGGCTCCTGCAGACTGTCAGTGTAGCTGTCTAACCATACCTCCCATACAGGCAAGCAGTTACTGAATGACAGGAAGCTCATTAAACCATCTAGAGCTCTCATCAGTGCCCTGGTAGTTTATTGAGAACTACAAGCTGTCTCCCACAAAGGCAGGTAGTTGTAGTTCATTGATTCACAGGAATCGTCTGCCCTTACTCAAAATGGTCAAGTGATTTAACGACAAAATAGAGACATGGATGAGAGTTTGCTTTGAATAGAATGAAAAAAAAGAATTAAATTAGCATTTTCGGTTTGTGATGCCCAGATAAGTTAAGTTCTGATTGAACTAAACCAAAGTACAACATGTTATTGTTGCAGATTTCCGACCCTTAGATTTGGGGGCAGCATTAGCCTAATTTCTTTCTCGTACATCACGGGACACAGAGCGGCATATTCATTACTATATGGGTTATATGGAGTACCTTCAGGTGTGGACACTGGCAATCTCAAACAGGAAGTCCCCTCCCTATATAACCCCCTCCCCTAGAGGGAGTCCCTCAGTTTTTTCGCCAGTGTCTTAGGTGTTGGTCACGGAATAGCTTTGCTCCACATCCTTGGGATTAAGGGCGGGCTAACCGGATCTGTCCAAGGAGCCTCAGTGCCAAAGTGGACAGTACCCGGGCCCCAAGCCGTGGGGTTTTGCCTATAATGCTCCTCTTTGGAGGGCTGGACCCTGGGCCCAGGACTTGGAGTTTGTAAAAACCATAAGTTCCTGTTTGCCAGGGTGCTATATAGGTCCAGGACAGTGGGTACCTTCATAGGACCCCAGGGCCTGAAGGTCTACTACGCTACCCACGGAGATGGGAGAAGATTGGATCAGTTTGCTGGACAAACATCCTGCAGCATGGAGCAGGTAAGGGGGAGCCTGCGGGACTTGGTTCGACAGCAGGCTCTCCGGGGTAACCTAAAAGGGGGGATAGCCTAAGTATGCTCTGCATGGGCAACCTTGTTCACTATGTCTAAAGAGAGACAGGATGACACCTTTCCCCCCCCCCCATCACTAGGTCCCCCTGTCTAAATATGTGTGCTAGCTAAACCTGCTGTTTCTTCCTAGGGCTAGTAAGGATCCCTAGGGGCCTTTGGAGAGTCCTACCTGGCCGGGGGTTTGAATCTGCCGCCTGTTTCTGCGTTCCTGGATCTCCAGCAGCGCGGCTCCTCCATGTTCCTCCTGTTTCCGGCATACGCGCGCGCACGTCTTATGGACGTTTTTCGCGCCGTTCACACAGGAGGGCGGGGGGGGGCGTGCCTGCGGCGTCATACAGGGGCGCGCCTTTTTGCTGTTATAGACAGCAGGCATTGTCAGTGCTCAGTCTGAGGCTGATTTTCAGAGGAGAGGACGCAGAGCGGCAGAACAGTGACTCCCGGTGGCGGAAGAGGGGTAGTACATGTGGACTTTGTTCCAATACCTTTTTGTTAAGCCAAGAAATCCCCCTTTTTTGCAGCAGGTTTGAAGGCTGGCAAACTTAGTTTGGGGTCACTGTATGTTGTCAAAAGAAAATATATAATATATTAAAAAAAAAAAAAAAAAGAACATACGGGATCCCATCAGTTTTTGGGCATTAGTGGTCTATTGTCCCCTAAACTCTGATTTTTGTACTCCTGCCCACTACAGTCTGTTGTGTGGGCGGAGTCCCTCGATTTTGTATTATGGCTTCCAAGGGTTCGGGGTCAAAGGGTACAAAAAAGACTAAAAAACAAAAGGGTTCCCTTTCTGATTCTGATATGCCGATACTTTCCCCGCAACTTATTAATTTAAGAAGCGCCTTGGATGAGCCATTAGGGGGATCTGGTGCGGAGGCTGGCCCAGATCAGCCCAGCCCTGTGTTCATCACAGAGGAGATGCTAGCCGTATCCCTAGGGGGGCTAGAAGAGAGAATAGCAACATTGATCGCTAGAGCTATTCCTGGTAAGAAACGGGTTAGATCCCCATCACCAGGAGGTGTATCCTCAGATGCTGAGACTCTCTCTCCAGAGGAATTGGAATCACAGGAGGATCAACTACACCTGAACCAAGAGGGTTCAGGGATTGAGGGATCTGCCTCTGAGGAACCATTTTCAGACTCCCAGACAGAAAGACTGTGGGTACAGTCTTTGACGGACATGGTCCGCTCGGCATTTAGTTTACCATTGCCAGAGCCTCAGGTTCCTCCGGTATCCTCTCTGGGCTCTTTGAAAGCTCCGTTAAACAACACAGTTTTTCCGGTCCATCCTCTCTTGGAGGAATTGATCTTTCGGGATTGGGTACGGCCGGACAGGATTTTTCTGCCACCGAAAAGGTTTGCGGTCATTTACCCCATGGAGGAAAAGTTCTCCAAGAGGTGGAGGCTCCCAGTAGTGGATGCAGCCATCTCATGTGTGAATAAATCACTAACTTGCCCGGTGGAAAACATACACATGTTTAAAGATCCGGTTGATAAAAGATTAGAGACACTTTTAAAAGCATCCTTTGCTACGGCAGGAGCAGTGGTGCAGCCAGCGGTGGCTGCAATTGGAGTTTGTCAGGCATTAAAAGACCAGACAAAGGAAATGTTAAGGGACATGCCTGCCCAACAAGCAGAAGAGTTTTCGGACATTCCCAGAGCTCTGTGTTTTGCGGTAGATGCTATAAAAGATTCCATCCAGCAGGCCTCTCGTTTATCACTATGTTTGGTGCACATGAGAAGGCTCTTATGGTTGAAGAACTGGGCGGCGGAGCCCCCATGCAAAAAGCTTCTGGCAGGGTTTCCCTTCCATGGAGGACGACTCTTCGGAGAGGATCTGGATAAATATATTCAGACTATTTCAAATGGCAAAAGTACCCTTTTACCGGTCAAAAAGACATTCCGGGCTCCTACATTTAAAAGGCAGCTCTTTCCTGTCTCGGGGCCCTCAAATTCCAGGCAGTATCGACGGCCGCCTGCACGATCCAACGTTAACAGTAGATCGCAGGGACAGACCCCTGGGGGTAAGAGGCCGTGGTATCGCAAGCCGTCAAAGACAGCCCCTAAGTCTGCCTTATGAAGGGGCACCCCCACTCTTGCGGGTGGGGGGAAGGCTTCGTTTCTTCGCAGAAGTTTGGGAAGCCAAGATCCCCGACAAATGGGTCCGGGCATCTGTAACCACAGGTTACAGACTGGAGTTTCTAAGGTATCCTCCGCCTCATTTTCACGAATCAAGGCTACCAAGGGATCCAGCGAGGAAGACCTCAATGCTGGCAGCTTTGGATCACCTGCTTTGCCAGGACGTAATTATAGAAGTGCCAGCCCAAGAGCAAGGCCTAGGTTTCTATTCCAACCTCTTTGTCATACCAAAGCCCAACGGCGATGTCAGGCCAATCTTGGACCTAAAGAGGTTAAACGGTTACCTAAGGGTTCGTTCCTTCCGGATGGAATCCATCCGGTCAGCAGCCGCCGCGCTTCAGAAGGACGATTTTCTGGCCTCCATAGACATAAAGGATGCTTACCTTCATGTACCAATCTTTCAGTCGCATCAAAGGTTTTTACGCTTCGCGGTGGGGCAGCGACACTTCCAATTCAGGGCGCTCCCCTTCGGGCTGGCCACGGCCCCCCGGGTATTCACGAAGATCCTAGCCCCAATTCTGGCCAATTTAAGGATCCAAGGGGTCACAGTCCTAGCATACTTGGACAACCTTTTAATCATAGATCACTCACGGCCGGGTCTGCAAAAGGCAGTAAACCTCACGGTTCAGTACCTCGAAGAATTCGGCTGGGTCCTGAACCGGGGAAAGTCAGCGTTCCAGCCTACAAAGCAGTTGGAATACCTCGGCATGAGGTTAGACACAGAACATCAAAAGGTGTTCCTGCCCCTTGTAAAGATCGAAGCTATCAAGGGGTTGGTTCAGTTGGTTCTAAACAAGAAAAGACCAACTATTCGCCTGTGTATGCGATTACTAGGCAAGCTAGTGGCCACATTCGAGGCAGTACCATACGCTCAGATCCACACTCGCGTCCTACAGGCAGCCATTCTAGCAGCCTGGGGCAAGAGGGCACATGCCTTAGAGTCCCCTTTGACGCTATCATCAAGGGTCCGACAAAGCCTGGCCTGGTGGTTGAACCCTCAGAATCTTCTAAAGGGAAAATCCTTCAGCCCTGTTGTCTGGAAGGTAGTTACCACAGACGCCAGCCTGGCAGGCTGGGGGGCGGTCTTCGAGGGGTTCTCCCGCCAGGGAACTTGGGTGAAAGCAGAGAGGCAGCTCCCCATCAATATCTTGGAAATCAGAGCTGCCCGCCTAGCCCTTCTGGCTTGGACCTCCAGATTAAAGGGGTTCCCGGTGAGAATCCAGTCAGACAATGCCACGGCGGTGGCATACATAAACCACCAAGGGGGAACCAGGAGCCAGGCCGCTCAGAGGGAGGTGAACTTGATTTTTCAATGGGCAGAGGTTCATGTACCCTGCATTTCAGCGATATTCATTCCCGGAGTGGACAACCTGCAGGCAGACTTCTTAAATCGCCAGAGTCTGTTGCCAGGGGAGTGGTCTCTGCATCCCCAGGTCTTTCAGACAATCTGCCAGAGGTGGGGAATGCCGGACGTAGATATAATGGCATCCAGGTTCAACAAGAAACTAGACAGGTTCGTGTCTCGAACGAGGGATCCTATGGCCTGCGGAACCGACGCGTTGGTTTGCCCTTGGCATCAATTCAGACTTCTATATGCATTCCCTCCACTACAGTTACTCCCGCGCCTGTTGCGCAAGATCAGAGTGGAGAACAAGCCAGTCATTCTAGTAGCTCCGGCTTGGCCCCGGAGGACTTGGTACTCACTAGTCCTGAAGATGGCAGTGGGAGACCCTTGGACTCTCCCTCTACAACCAGACCTACTCTCACAAGGCCCGATCCTCCACCCTACATTACAGCGTCTAAATTTGACGGCCTGGAGGCTGAATCCCTGATTCTCAGGGATAGAGGCCTGTCTAGGCAGGTAATTCCTACCCTGATTAGGGCTAGGAAGCCGGTCTCCAGGGTGATTTATTACAGGGTGTGGAGGAACTACGTAGGCTGGTGTGAATCCAAAAGATGGAATTCCCGCAAATATACTATTGATAGGGTGTTAAGTTTTCTCCAGCTAGGAGTGGATAAAGGCCTGGCACTAAGCACAATCAAGGGACAGATCTCAGCTCTGTCAGTGTGGTTTCAGAGGCCGCTGGCCACCCACTCGCTGGTAAAGACCTTCTTACAGGGGGTCTTGCGTATTAATCCTCCTGTCAAGTCACCAATTTGTCCATGGGACTTAAATCTTGTCCTGTCCACTCTACAGAAACAGCCTTTTGAGCCGTTGGCTGAGATTCCTTTACTCTTACTGACAAGAAAGTTGGTTTTCTTGGTCGCCATAGTTTCGGCCAGGAGAGTGTCAGAATTAGCAGCCTTATCGTGTAAGGAACCATATCTCGTTCTGCATAAGGACAGGGCAGTTCTCCGGCCCCATCCTTCCTTTCTACCAAAGGTTATATCCAAATTTCACTTGAACCAGGATTTGGTACTTCCATCCTTCTTTCCAAAACCTACATCTAGAAAGGAGGGGTTGCTGCATACCTTGGATATTGTCCGGGCCATGAAGGCCTATCTTAAAGCTACAGAAAAGATCCGGAAAACAGATGTGTTATTCGTTCTACCAGATGGCCCCAAGAAGGGGCAGGCAGCTGCAAAATCCACCATCTCGAGATGGATTAGACAATTAATCATTCAAGCCTACGGGTTGAAGAGGTTGCCTCCTCCGTTGTCGGTAAAGGCCCATTCTACCAGGGCCATGGGCGCCTCTTGGGCAGCACACCATCAGATCTCTATGGCTCAGATATGCAAGGCGGCAACGTGGTCATCAGTCCACACGTTTACAAGGTTTTATCAACTAGACGTGAGAAGAAATGCGGATGCTGCCTTTGGTCAGGCAGTACTACAGGCTGCAGTTTGAAATCCTCGGGATCAGAAACACCCTTGGTTAAAAAAAAAAAAAAAAAAAAAGTTTTTTCTTGACTAAGTTGGAATTATTATTATGATTTGAGTTTATCTCTAAATTGAATCCTTCTTTGGAAGATGTCTCCCTCCCCTCATTAAAGCATTGCTTTCGGACATCCCATATAGTAATGAATATGCCGCTCTGTGTCCCGTGATGTACGAGAAAGAAAGAGGGATTTTTAAATACAGCTTACCTGTAAAATCCTTTTCTTGGAGTACATCACGGGACACAGAGCTCCCACCCCTCTTTTGGGTGACCATTTTGGGAGGCATACTGCTTGCTACAAAACTGAGGGACTCCCTCTAGGGGAGGGGGTTATATAGGGAGGGGACTTCCTGTTTGAGATTGCCAGTGTCCACACCTGAAGGTACTCCATATAACCCATATAGTAATGAATATGCCGCTCTGTGTCCCGTGATGTACTCCAAGAAAAGGATTTTACAGGTAAGCTGTATTTAAAAATCCCTCTTTTTCGACTAAGAACATACCTGTTGCTGTTGCCAGAAATTACCTTGTCACTTTTGGTGGCTTGAACTGGAAGCAAAACCAGTGGTATCTTTGTATAAACTACTAATTCCCTTAGCCCTTTTGTAATGGAGATGGACAAAGGGCAGACAGTAGTCAAGCCTGGGTGGCTACCTTGCCTCCTTTCATAGATACACTGGAGGTATGAACATACCCACACAGGGACAAGAAGTGTGTTACCTGGTGAAAGTAAGGCCCGTTCACATCTGCCATTTTGGATCCCAAATCGCATTGCCATAGGGGCAAAACTCACCATGTGTGTTTTACTGTGATTGTCATGCGAGAAATAGTGGCAAGCCCTGTCACCCAAAAGAAGCTCCTGTTAATTTTTGGGTGACAAGCTTCAAGCGACGTGGTTTGCAACACAATTGATGTGAGAATCTCCTCGGGACCACACCGCATTTAAGTGCCATTAACAATTAATAACGCCCGAATACACGTGGTGTGTTTTGGCACTATTGCAGTGGGATCGTGGGAGAATCTCGGTGGTTCTGCCCCAGACCCCAAAACGCCAGATGTTAGCAAGGGGTTTAAGGAAGAAAAGCTTGAAAGGAAACCTAATGTAGTCATCTCATTTCAGGACCCACCTGGGGACTAGCAGGTTCCTTTGGTGATAGTAAAGGAAGAAATACTGGAATAAAAAACTAGTGTAGCCATCTAATTTAAGGACTTAGAAGCTGAAAAGATAAGCTTTAGGCCCCTTTCACATGGCATTCTCCGCCAGCGAGCAGGTGGGTGACAGATCCATGTCTGCTCCACTAATGCAAAGCGGACACAGACACGGCCTGTTTTTATTTTTGGGCGGTTTAGTTACATCCGACTGTCATTCAATCCGCCAGACAGATGGGGAACAGATCCTCCCATACATCTGTTTTTAGTGGACTGGATTTGATGCCACCCATAGAGGGCAATAAATGGCCAAAGTGGGTCAGTTTAAAAAAAAAAACTGACAGCCAGACCCGATCAGTCCACCTGTGTGAAAGGGGCCTTAATGTGTCAGTCCATTCATATCAGATGTTTCCAGCAATGTGTGGTAGTCTAAAGTGTTTTTCCTTCATTCCTTACATTCTGAAAGGGATTTTGCCCACACGGGAGTACTAAAGAAGGCAGTTACCGTATTTATCAGTGTTTAACATGCACAGGCGTATAACATGCACCCTAACTTTAAGAGGGAAGTTTCCGAAAAAAACTTTCCACAGCACCCTGCATATAACACACAGGCACAGTTTACCCTCTATTTTCAGAGTAAAGGAGTGTTATAGGCCAATAAATGCAGTAAATGCTTCCTTACTTTGTCACTTTACCTAGGATACATTTAGCTACATAAATAGGGCATGGAATCGAGGGAACTGGAAATACTGAAATTTGATTTAGTCCTCTTTCACACTTATACGACTTGTCCCTCGATTTTGGACTGCAAAATAGTATGACAAGTCATTCTCAATTATTTTCAATGACTACCATTCATACCGGCACGACTTTAAGTTGTGCCTACTTCAAAGTAGTCCTTGCACTACTTTGGTCCGATTTTGATGCCACTTACACAAGCATTCATTGAAATCGAATGCCTGTGTAAGTGGCATCAAAATCGGACCAAAGTAGTGCAAGGACTACTTTGAAGTAGGCACAGCTTGAAGTCGTGCCACTATGAATGGTGTTCATTGAAAATAATAGAGAATGACTTGTCATACGATTTTGCAGTCCAAAATCGTGAGACAAGTCGTATAAGTGTGAAAGGGGACTAAAGGTTTCCAGTTAATTCTGGGAAAGTGTAAGAAAAACCACAAAGGTGTTAATTTTTAATAATGATTTTGCCTGTTTATAGCTTTTATATTCTTAATACTTACTCTAATAAACCAGTGATCAAACATGCCACCTAAGGTAAGCCCCAACAGAATACACAAAACCATGTTTTGAAGGCCCCTAAATCCTCTGGCTTTGAAGGGGTCTAAAAATTTTACAAATCTGAAAAAAAAATCCCTGCTTGATAACATTTAGAAAACGCACCAGGATTTTTTAACTGTTTTGCTTTTCGAAACCTGCAGATGTCAATTGTATTAGAAGCTTCTCAGGGATCATGTTGGCAGGTCACAAGCAGGGTGTGTAGCTTTCCTCCACCTTGCACAACCCACATTATATAGATGTTATTTTCTTATTGAGCACTGGTAGCAAGGCAACAAAGCATAGATGTCAGTAAAAGGCTTAAGTAATGTTTATGTCAACATGATTTATTTCTTTGTGCTGGTCTGAGATTAAATGAGCAATTTCCTGGCAGTTGGAGGTTTAGACGTTCCAGGTGTTATTTCGGTCTCTGAGCTTCCTGAGATCACTGTACTTGTAAACCGTGACCCTGTCTTTACAGCCATCATTTGATTTTCCTCACTGGGCTGGGAACTTGAGCTCAAGCCATCACTCTCACACAGCTGATACTGAGGCATGCAAAAAATGCCCGACAGCTATCATCCCACACATCCAGCAACAACTGGTTCCTTCCTCTCTTCCTGGGGAAGAGTAACATCCTCTTATAAGAAATATACCCTGAGGAATGCATCTCTAACAGGAGGGCTTTCACACAGGAAATTATTCATGTGCCACTTACAAAAAGTGCTTTGGTAGCTCGAGCTGTCAATTCATAATGAGCCTCCCGCTGACCTAGAACATGCTCCATCTGAATCTGGCACCATGGAAAATACCAGAGCTTGTTTTCTGTGCCTTCGGAAATATGCAACCACTTTGTTATGTAACTTTTGTTAATTGTTTACGCTGGCAAAAACCATTATGTTTTTATGGTTCTTAGTCACCTGTTAAGGGCTGTTTTTGTTTACTTAAAGCGGAGCTCCACCCATATAAACAACATTTTGCCATGTTGTTTAAAAAAATAAAAAACCTGAAAAAAATACTCACCCGAAATAGCTGTTGCTATGCGGAAGTCCGTAATCTGCCTCACCTGCACCGCGGTCCGATTTCTTCTTCTCCTTCTCCTTGTGAATGGGCGCGCTGCTTTCTGGGAACTGTGTGTGTTCTCAGAGAGCAGCGCGCCCATTCACAAGCCAGCGTGAGACTCGCGCAGGCACAGTAGGAAACGGGCAGTGAAGCCGTACGGCTTCACTGCCTGTTTCCCATAGTGTGAATGGCGGCGCGGGACTCGGAGCGATCGCGGGACCGGCATCGGGGGGGCCATCAGCGCGGGCGCCTAGGACAGGTAAGTGTCCTTATTTAAAGTCAGCAGCTACACTGTTAGTAGCTGCTGACTTTAAAAAAAAAAATTTTTGCGGCTGGAGCTCCGCTTTAAACTCTGAAGCTTCTTAAAAAGCCCTCTTTGCCCCTATAACACTTGTTTTGTTTACTTGAATGAGCCAGGATGGAGGTAAAAGTTTAAATAAACATTAAAATCGCTGTGGGTTAAGCCTTATACACGCAATGAGAATATCAGACAAATGATCATCCATTTTTTTTTTGGCATGCTAGTCTTATATCGAAAACCAATAGGTTACTAAAGTTGCGGAAATTCTTGTACAACAGAATACCATTTCGGAAGTGGTGTAATCTATTGTAATGTAGACTTATTTTCTCAGCATTATCTTGATTTTCCAATTATTTTCAGACAAAATAAAAATAGTTTGTTGGTATCGTACGAAAAATGTTCATGTTTGCCTCTTGAGATAGTTTTGGATAGACTGTCGTGATCGGCTCTTGAAAGCTGTGTACTAGTGATCAGATTATTCTACGATAGTTTAGATATCTGTATTTTTCGTCAGATTTTCTCATTGTGTGTACTCCGCTTTGATTTGGACATCTTTGATCTATCACCAACTGCATTTCAGCTATTGAAAGCTGAAGACACCCCCTCCTCCAAACTGACGGAATTTTGTCAGTATTGGATTGGATACAGCACATAATAGAGACCCACACTGCATAGTTATCAGTATTCACAACAATGCAAATATAGTTTGGCGCCATCACCCTAAAGAAAATTCCACATAAACCTTAAAAATGTAATATATATCTATATATGTGTGTGTGTGTGTGTGTGTATATATAGATAAATAGAGATATTATATATATATATATATATATATATAGATATATATCTATATAGATATATATGTATATATATATATATATATATATATATATATATATATATATATATATATATATATATATATATATAAAAGAGATAGATATCTATATAGATATATATGTATTACCAATAAAAAAAGCTTAAAGGGATTGTAAAGGCAGAGTTTTTTTTATCTTTATGCGCTCTATGCATTAAAATAAGAGCCTTCTGTGTGAAACAGCCCCAGTAATACTTATTTGAGCTCCATCTAGATCCAGATCCATCTAGATCCAGCCGTGTTGTTTAACCTGCCCGGGACTTCCCTCCTCATTGGCTGAGACAGCAGTGTGGCGCCATTGGCTCCTGCTGCTGTCAGTCAGCCAATGAGGAGAGAAAGGTGAACGGGGCCAGGCCACGGCTCCATGTCTAAATAGACATAGGAAGCTGTGGCTCGGCTTGAAAGCCCCCATAGAAAGCTGCTTGCTATGGAGGCACTCAACAGGAGGGAGGGGCCAGGAGCATCAAAGAGGGACCCAAGAAGAAGAGGATTGAGACTGCTCTGTACAGAACCACTGCACAGAGCAGGTAAGTATACCATGTTGTATGTTATATTTAACTAAAAAAAAAAAAAAAAAGACTTTTAAAAATAAGCAAAACCAAAATAATAAATATAAATGAATCAAAGTCCCATCCACCAGTCTGTGAAAAAGTGTTCTTAATGCAAATAGATATTTTTCCACTAATGTGACAGCGTTTTCCACCACATGATCATCCACGAACATCCACTTTCCCAAAGAAGTACATGGGTGTCCGTTTTTCTTCGGTCAATGGACGGAGAAAAAGTGGACAAACAAAATGTTTGAAAGGGGGATAAATAAACCCCTAACCTACCATTCCGATCAGCCTGGGAAAGGGCATAATAAAAGGCCAAATACCACTCTAATCAGAATTTGCAGCTGCGTCTGGTTCCCATCGAACCTGAAACACAGAGTGTAACCCATTTTTGCCCTGCGATCAGTTTTGTAATTTATCCAAAATGTAAACTTTTATGGTTGCATCTAAATTGGCAGTGCAAAGATCAATTTCTTTTGTTAGTAGAAAAAGACTTTCCGTAGGGAATTTTTTCCGTCGGAAAAATAGAGAACCTGCTCTCAATCTTTTGTTGGCGGAAATTTCGACAGAAAAAGTCCGATGGAACATACACACGGTCGGAATTTCTGTCCAAAAGCTTGCATCAGACTTTTCTTGGACGAATTTCCGATCGTGTGTACGCGGCATAATGCACAAATGACATTAACCCATACTACCTGCAGCATAGGTTACTACACGTTTTGTAAATTGGTCTTCGCTATTTGAAATAAATCAGAAAGTACACTTTTCCTTCAAGTACAGTATCTGTTTTCAGTGAGTAAACCATTGCAGGTTTATTCCATAAAGCAAAATACAAACCCTTTTCCAGTCAATCAGAATTTGTTTTTCACTGTTCTTGCTGGCGCGAGTGACTGCAGCTTGTACTCATGTATTACGTAGGCCAGGTTTAGTGATTATTGGAATGTTTTCTTAATATTCATTTTTTATAATGACTCTTACAATTTTTACTTGCTTACTATGTTTCCATGTGAGTTCAAAATGATATTTAACAGTTTCAGATATTTTCCTCTAGTAGTGGGTGTATATATATATATGAACTATTGTTATCCATGCAGAATATAAAAATCTGTTACAATAGATTCACATTGAGTGTGCAATGAAGCATAGTCAGTGAGCGTGTTGCACTAATGAACAGAAGCATGGTGCACTGAAATAATATTTTTTATTTATATATGTATATCCAATACAGAGACATGCTGCAGGAATTGGTAGAGAAAGGCTCCGAACAGGGCATTTTGAATGAAAAATAATCAAGTTTTCTTATTCCCAAGGCCCCGAGGATCCCAGTATTATACTGCTTACCCAAGATACATAAGAACCTTACTTGCCCCCCCCGGTCGACGCATAGTGAGTCGAATAGACTCTATTACGTCCCAGGTGGGCAAGTATATTGAGTATTTCCTGCAACCTTTGGTTCAAAGGGTACCATCCTATTGGAAGGACACAAGGCAGGTATTGAACCTGTTGTCTACCATCAAGCCCAATGATCAAATGTGGATGGTAAAAGCTGATGTATAATCTCTGTACACCATCATTCAACATTCTTTGGGAATTTCACCGGTCTCATATTATTTGGATCTAGGTTACAGTCTACCTCAAACACAGAGAGACTATATCATGGCATTGCTGGAGTGTGCAGCAGGCCATAATTATTTTTGGTTCGATCACAAATACTACCATCAACATGGGGGCCAAGTACGCCCGAGTCTGGCCAATCTGTTTATGGCCAAATGGGAGGAGGACGTCATCTATAAGGACAAGAGCCCACACTTAATTTTGTGGGCAAGGTACATTGACGACCTCCTACTCCTATAGGGGGGGGGGGGCACTAAGTTGGAATTAGACCAATATTTTTCTTTGCTTAACAACAATGAATGAGGTATCCACTTTGTCCATGAGGCCAGCCAAGAAAGCATACATTTTCTAGATCTTACCATCATGAAGATTGGCGACTCTTTTGTGACCAAATCTTACTTCAAACAGACAGATCGGAACTCTTTCATACCTCTGGGTAGTTGTCATAATGACGTGGTTGAAATCTGTCCCTAAAAGTCAATTGATTAGGATGAGACGGAATTGTACAACTTTGGATGACTACAGACTCCAAGCTGGAAAGGGGATGCTACAGGAGAAAGGGTATGATCCAGGATATCTTGACAGCACTATGAAGGAGGTGGCCACGATAGATCATCTTTATTGGATGTCAACATTCAAAAGTTAAAGAAATCACCAGTGGTAAATTCATTACCACTTTCTCTACTCGGCACTATGCGATTAAGAAAATTATTTGCAAACACTGGCACATACTAAATAGCGACAGGACCATCAATACCCTTTTACCATCCTACCCTCAGGTCATTTTTAGGGGAATCTCCTCCCTTAGAGACAGGGTGGCCCTCAATGTAGTTGCCCCCCCCCCATTAAGAAGGTGTCCTTTTTCAGAAGGGTTTGTCTGGCTACCATCAGTGTCGTAGATGCCAGGTTTGCACATTAAATAAATGTAGGTCGAAGAAAACGGATTCCTTCTTCTCCACAAGCACTTCAAGGGAACATGAAATTGAACCCTTTATTACCTGTAGCTCCATGGGCATAGTGTATCTTTTACAGTGCCTGTGTGGGCTGCAGTATATTGCCAGGACCAAGATGACAATGCAGATCAGGCTGGGTGAGCATATCACCAACATAAAAACAGGCTTTCAACAACACTCAGTCTCCAAGCATTATGACCTACACCATAATCGAAATCCAGCCAATACCCTCTTTTTGGGAATAGATAAATTCGATGCCCATTGGAGGGGTAGCTCTCTGGTGAGAGAGCTTTCTAGAATAAAGATGGCTTGGATATATATCGTGTACGGAGCTACACTCCTCATGGCCTAAATGTTGATACGGACGTTAATGCCTTTATAGATACTGGGTAAAGCATGTATCTTTGATCTGCATAACCAATGATGCACTTTAATGCTTGTGTTTTGTTGTATACTGGCTCAGACATTCGGGTGGGTTCATTAAGTCTGTACCAATAGAATTTATTTTAACACATAAGCTTTACTGGCTATTTTTAATTTAATTTAAAAAAAAATTCAATTCCCTTTAAATGAATTTTTTGCTAATGTGTATATTTCCATCATATTTTCGAAATCACTAGTATTATTTTAATTTTTTATTGTTATTTTCAATTTTTTATTATAATTTTGTCATTCGGCTTTTATTACTTCACTAGGTGCTGGTGCTGTCAGCGCTGATCAAGGGGTTAAAACTTTATTGGGGGGGTACGGGGGCTACCCTGGACCTAACACTAACTGCCTGTCACACTGACACTAAATGCAGTGATCCGTACATATATGATCACTGCATTCAGTGACACTGTGATGGGGGGGTGATCGCAAGGGGTTAATGAGCCTGCGTGTACTGGTGTCAGTGTAGTGTTGTGCAGACTCACTGTGTGATGTGATCTCTCCTCAGCGGCGGTTGAAAATACCGCTGAGAGGAGAGATCACATCACTTCCCTTTTCCAGTGTTTACACAGGAGGAGGAAGTGACACGCAGGGGAGCGTGCGGATTGGCTGGGAGCGATCCGGAGGGGGCGGACAAAAACGAACAGCCGCCCCCTCATCCTGGATCGCTCCTGAAGCCACGGGGACCGCCGCATGTACCGGGGGGGGTCCCGATCCACGACCCCCGACCCACGTCTAGTCAGGCACGTACAGGTACGTTGATGTGCCTGTCCGTGCCATTCTGCCGATGTATATGTACATGCGGCGGTCCTTAAGTGGTTAAAAACGCCTGTCCATGTGTTTTTTTATTTTTTTTAGCTGGAGCTCAAAAACGCCGCAGTAGAGTTTAACGTCTGGCGTTTTTACAGCTCTAACGCTGGAGCTTCAGAACTCACTGGGCTCAGTCATCTACAGCTCAAAAATGTCATGGTGGGCATGAGGCCATAGACTAACATGGAGAGCCGTTTTTAAGCTGCAAAAAACGCTCAGAAACGTGGCTCTAAAAACGTCCATGGAAATGAAGCCTTAAAACAAACAGAGGCACTTCAACAGTAAACTCAGCAGTAAATTTCAAAACCATAGACAAATGTGCGGGAAAACCTTGATGTATTATGGTCTCGGCGGACACAATGTTTAACCATAGGTCTCACCCCCCGCTCCGATGGTTCTCCTCTTCACTTCAAAACACTGCACACTCGATGGTCGGTGGTCCGAACGTAATAAAACGCTGTGTAACCACATTACTATTTTTTGTTTACACTGTCATTTATTTGCATATTCTTTTATTATTGCACATAGAAGTGACAGGTTCTTGCGAGTGGTTAGTGTCATCCAGATATTCCACTGACAGGGACTGTCTCATTGGGATTTTAGGATTTAATCCATCATTTTCACCTACTTCGTCACCTAAGGGGAAGAGTAGGTGATCTTCAACACACAGGATGTGTTTTTTTTGGTTTCAATACCAATTTTTCACGTTTTGTCATTTTTTGCTTATATAATCTCTGTCTCTGTCTCTCTCTGTCTCTCTCTCTCTCTCTCTCTCTTCCACGTCTTCTGGGGTCCCTTGGCGACTGTCTCTGGTCCTCTCCGCAAGAACTCACCACATTCATGCGAGAGAGCTTGCATGG
Source organism: Rana kukunoris (assembly GCA_029574335.1). Classification (NCBI taxonomy): domain Eukaryota; kingdom Metazoa; phylum Chordata; class Amphibia; order Anura; family Ranidae; genus Rana; species Rana kukunoris. The sequence goes on from CM056051.1 coordinate 224,866,206, forward strand.
TGATGAGTCCTTGCGGGCATGCTCCTGTGATACAGCGAGCGGCCATAGCTGCTCACTGTATCACTCGGCACGCCGCATCACTGGATGTGATTGACAGCAGCACCAGCCAATGGCTGCACTGCTCTCAATCCATCCACTCTAGCCAATCAGCGGCCAGTCTGAGTGGCGAAGAGGATATCGGGACCGAGCCCGGGACTTTCGTCAGGTAAGTAAAACGGGGGCTCGGGAGGGAGGGGGGCAGCATCAGATGTTTTTTCACCTTAATGCATAGATTGCATTAGGGTGAATTTTTGTTTTCCTTTACAACTGCTTTAAGGCCCATTCTGACTATTTTCCAAGATGGTATTAAGTTCTGTCCCCTCTTTCAGCTAAGACTTATCCCTGTGTCATTCAGCTGTCAAATTCCAGAGCTTCAATGGCCAGTAGAGGTTCTGGTAAATGACGAAAGATAGACCTTAAGAGAAGTCAAACATTTTAATATAGGAGAGGGCTTTAATCCCTGTGCCAAGGATTTTAAGGCCAATAAATACAGACTGGCCTAGGGATCTGGCCAGGCACAAAGGCATGAATCTGAAGATGAACACAAATTCTTGCAGACACTACAAGTTAGCCACATTTATTGGTAATCAAAGGCCTTGTACACACGATTGAATATATCCGCTGTAAACGGTCCCCGGACCGTTTACAGCGCATATTTACGCCAGGCTCTTTGATCCGATGACTGTACACACCATCGGATCAAAATCCCCGCCGGCGGACAGCGCGGTGACGCGGCGGTGACGTTGACGCCGCCACGTGACCGCCACGTCACCGCACCAGGAAGTAAACACTTCCGCGCGCTTGCGTCGGATCCATTCACAGGATACGACGCATGTGCGGGCAGATATGTCCGCTGGTTTGCCATACTAACCAGCGGACATATCTGACGGACAGCTTTCCGGCGGAAAAATTCCAAAGCATGCTTTGAAATTTTTCCGCCGGAGGAATCCGACCAGAACGGTCCGTTTGCCCCTACACACGAGCGGATTTTTCGGCTGAAATGGTCCGTCGGACCATCTTCAGCGGAAATATTCCCTTGTGTGTACAAGGCCTTAGAGAGCGCAAGGATCTGCAATTCATATAGTTCAGGTGTCAAGGAGTACCTAACAACCCCCCCCTCTCCTTCTCCTTTAGCAACACTTGCCCCCCTCAAAAAAAATATATTAATCTGCATATTTAACCCTCCCCCAAGCACAAAAATGCAAAGATTCCCAGTTCAAATCTTATCCCTTCTGGTTAAATCCTCCTCAGCATACATCTCCTCTCAACCACCCCAAATCTCCCTTCCCAGCAGAAATCTTTATCCAATTCTCTCTCTGAGCAAAAATTCCTCCCAGATCAATATTGCCCTAGCACAAGTCCCCCATCCCTCAACAAGCAAGGGAAAGCTACCCCTCCACTCATGTCATGTGACTTGTCAAACCCAAGAAGGGACCTAGGGGAAGCTTATGTCAGCTCTGAAATCTGTTGCCCTGGCAGACAACAGGGCGGTTTAGTGGTGGGTGGTCATAACATCAGCACCCCAGGACATCAGGCAGCAGATGCAGGACACATGCCCTGGATGTTTGCTATGTCCCTTACATACCATCACTTTCCATTTCTGAGGATTTTGTCAGTTGACAATAAGGTACCGTAGTCACATGCAGTAGACAAAGCATTTCCTCTAGATGAAAATATAATACTTTAGAAAGTTGATAAATAACAAACACAACAAGAGCTGATGGAACAGTTGGAGGACAGACAGGCGACACGTTATGTGGTTTTCTGATGCAATGTGAAAATGGGCTAATGGTATATTCCTGTGTCTCATCTAGCAAGTTAGGACTTTCTTCCATTTTCATAGAATGAAATTATATTTTTCGTTCTTGCATGCATAGTTCATGTCGCTGTGTTTATGGGTATAACCACAACTGATAATACCCAATGTCGTGCAGTTTTACCTTTTTTCCATACTTTCTCTTCTGACCTAGAGCTTAAATAAATGTGTGTAAAAAGCAGTTCCCATTACACTGCTGCGCTACTTATGCCACACACCTCACAATGTTATTTTTAGCACTTACTGTGTGCTTTAGTGTTTTTGTAATTTATGTAAGTGTTGGAGTGTTATCCTTCCTGGCCTGTTAAATTTAGACTTGGCTGTCTGTTAGGGAATTTCTCACCTTTAGAAATCTGCAGCCTTTCAATTGCTTCAGTCAGCTCATATTGCTTTACTCAATAGTAATGTATTTTGGAGCTATGTTGATATGTTTAGTTGAGGGTGTGTTTTTTCAGCTTAATAGATATCTAAGCCCAAAACCTCCATATACTATATGCCAGTTTACCAATATTTTCTGTGGTGGCTGCATTGGTCTTCTTTGTTGAAGCCTTTTTTGCTTTTTCACCTGGCCATCCTGTGAATAACACACGTCATGTTCCTGGGTGGCTACATCACCCCTAATCTCTATGGTTTTCACCATGGACTGCTGTCGTAATATTAAATAGAAACATGTCCTTATCTCTTCATCTCTATAACATGGGAAAGCATAGCAAAAGATAGTTTACAAAAGATAGCTAGGAAGGAACATATTTTCTTGATGTAGTCCACAGTAAGTGGTTTGAATCCCAACCACAGTGCTACCTGGCTGGAGTTCACCTGTTCTTTCTGTGCCTGTGTGGGTTTCCTCCCACACTCCAAAGACATGCCTTTAGGTTAGGCTCATGTCTAAATTGGCCCTAGTATGTGAATGTGAGTTATGGCCCATACACACGATCCGAATATCGGACGAAAACGATCGTCCGATGATGGATCGTACGATTTTCGGATCGTGTGTACACTACTTTCGAGAGCCGATCACGACCGTTCATCCGATATTTTTCGATCGGACATGCGCAAAAATTTTCCTTGTACGATGTCAGATCGTACGATTTTCGTTTAGTCAGTACAGCCGTCGTCCGTCAATACAATACAAATACATTACAACACGTGACATCACTTCCGATCTTTTTTTTCTGTCGTACGAGAATTTTCGTGAGTTTAATAACTTATTTTATTTTACTTGCGATTATTAAGCGAAAAAAATCGTACGATCCATCGGCCGATATTCGGATCGTGTGAATGGGCCATAAGGGACCTTAGATTGTAAGCTCCATGAGGTTAGGGACTGATGTGAATGTACAAAATATATATATATATATGTATATATATATATATTTATATGTGCAAAATGCTGTGTAAATTTACGGCGCTATATAAGTACCTGAAATAAATTAAAATAAAACTAATACAGCCACCACGTATATGGACTGTAAGATGCAATATATTATAGTTTTGTTTGTGAGGTGTTATATACTTTATTAGTATTTATTTAGGAATGTTTACCTTCATATCAAATAATATTATTAAAACTTGGATAAAATGGCTGTAAACCTCAGACATGAAATATGAACACTGCAATACTTCTATAGTGTGTGTGTGAGAGTAAGGCAGTGTTTTTCAACTCCAGTCCTCAAGGCACACCAACAGGTCAAATTTTCAGGATTTCCCTCATATGAAATGGCTGTGGTGATTACTAAGGCAGTGAAACCGATCAAATCACCTGTGCAAAATAATGGAAATCCTGAAAACATGACCTGTTGGTGTGCCTTGAGGCCTGGAGTTGAAAAACACTGGAGTAAGGAGTCTAATTTCTGTCTCCTGCTTTGTTTCTCTGCTTATCAGCATGAATAACTTCTGACAAGTTTTTCTGACACCAAAAGAAAAAAAGTTGACAGGGGAGGGAGCTCCAGCTGATTGACAGCCTCAGCTCTGTTGCTTTGTGGAGGGCGTGTGTCCCTTCCCTCCAATCAGCTCTCAGAGCTCTCCTCACTGAGCTCTGCATAGTGCAATTTCAGCTCTCCACTCCTTTTCCTGACAGCTCAAACAAGCTTAATAAATTCTGGATTTTGTATGGATGTAGAGAAAAGAAGACTGCAGATAGACAGGTACAACTTATGCAGGAGGATTTGTTTCATCGCTTTATATACCCTGAGGCCAGTCACTTCACTGGGTATATGTAAGGGTTTATAAACACTTTAAGTGGAACCACACTGTTTCTGAGCACCACAAGCCCAAAACGCTATTTTGATTAATTTTTAATATTCAAAGCAAACACGCTCATTCATCCATTTCTCTGATTTATTCTGTGACAAATCACTTGCTGAGAAACCCGACTTCCCCTCATGAAGACTATTGGGAAACATGACATAATTTGGCTGGGCCTGGAAACCAGGAAGTAGCTGAAGAAACATAAAACAAATTTACAGTATAAGAACCAATAAATATGATATACTTTTGCATCTATTTACTAATGCTAGCGACGTAAGGATTATTAAAAATACTTAATGTTGATTGAGAGAATGAAGTTCTGCTTTAATGGTGATTGATAGACTAAAGTTTACCTCTTCAATGAGCAAATGTGTTAGTTACATAGGTTGGAAAAAGATCATGTAGTTCAACCTACATGTATTTGTGGATTGTCTTTCTACTTTAGACTTCTTCCGGTGGTCTCTCATTTCACTGTTGTCTAATGTTACTGCTTCTCTTTTACCCCTTTCATGATAATTCCTTCCTACCCAAAGCTCTGTCTCTAGAAAGAAAGAAAACGGACATGGCACGGTACAATTTTTTATGTACAAGCAGCATGTATATATTTGTATATTGGCACCAGCATCCAATGTAGGCTGATAACACTGTCTTATTAAACCCTGCATGTTTCAGCTATGCTCGGCTTGCCCTGCAGCAAATAGCAGGTGAGTCAGAGGTGCTCAGTGATGATTAAAGTGCAAATCCAAGTAAACACATGTAAAAGATTTTGCAGTTTATCTTTGGGTTTCAACCTGGATATGCTATTGGTAAACATCAGCTAATAGTTGAGACTGATTTCCTGACTTCTCAGTAGACTAGACTGCAGATTAAGTATAAAGCCTGTACAAGGACCCATTCCAGCTCATAAGTAGACAGTAAGGCTTCGTTCACATGCGACTTCAGACACATAGGGTCAACAATGATGAGTCGCATTCCCATTGTTTTTAATAGCAATTGTGCTTATTTACATGACTTAAAGTTGCAATGATTTTAAAAGGTTCCTGCACTACTTTTGTGGTGTTTTTCAAAGTGATTTCTCTGGCAAAATAAATCACAGAGACATGTTTGATTTGAATATTAAAAATAAATTTAAGAACGAAGGAAGGGGAAAGCACCACCTAAGTGCAGTATCATAAGGGGTTTATTACAGCAACGGTTAAAAACACTTATAACAAGTAAGATGAAGTAAGGCTTATCATGAGCTGGCTTAACTGCCAGAAGGTTCTGGGTTCTTACTCCTGCATGGTCCGCCGGTTTCAGGTTCCCTGGAAAGCGGTGGAGGGGAATGAAAGTTCCTGTGGTGTGTCGAAGGTCTACGACAAACCAGCCTGGAATACTCGGGTGGACATGACGTCACCAGGAGAGGACAGAGTTGCTGGATAAGAAACAGATGACAAGCTCCCTGCTCATTCTGAAGGCCTGGGGTGGTACTACAGGCTAATGATTTATATAGGGAGAAGCGTGCAACAACACTTGTGGAACTAGAGGGACCAGTGATGCTGGTAAAAGGACACAAGACACCACAGCAAGGCATAAATACAAAACATGGCAAATATATGATAAGAAACTGGCAGATCAATGTGGCAACAATAAAAAAAAAAAAAAACTGGTAATTATGGACATGAAAAATTAGAGGGAAACGGTTTAAATAATTACATCAATAAAATGAACGAACAATGATTTGAAAAAAAAAGTGAAATAACAGGAAAAAAATAAAAATAGAGATGATAATAATAAAGATAACAAAATATATATAAAAAAATTAATAACAAAATTAATAAATGAAAATATAATAAACAATAAAATAATAATTAAACTGATGTGTAGAGTAAACAAACTGAAAGTGGTCAACGTTTTCTACATTGTAACTAAATGTATACTAAACTTGTCACTAAAGTTACTTCCTATAACCCCCCCCCCCCCCCCAGAGGACAAAGACACTGTCTATATAGGCCTGAGTATCCAGGGAGAAGACCATAAGGGTCCACTGTGAAAAAAAGTTAATGAAATCTTGGTAAGCATAATGGGAATGACAAAAATGTAATACATTACAAATGTCTGAATTAATAATGACAATGCAGACATGTGGCATGGCCAGGAAGCATGAGGTGTTTAAAGCAGAGTTTGTGTTTTCTATCTCTTAAACCATTGGGCACAAGAGTATTAAAGCAATAGATCCAATACGTTTCCTGCTGACACAAACATTTAAAACGTTCTGCAGGGAACATACTGGGTATGGCCTCAATTATCTACACACTTGATTCCACTGGTGGACTTCTGGTGGAATTCTCAAAAGTGTCTGTGAACACTTTGTTTGTCATTACTCTTTTTAACCACTTCCCGACGGCCGTACGAATATATGCGGCCGTCGGGCTGTCCTGAATCTCTGACAGGGCGCATATATGCGCCCTGTACTTTTAATGGCCACTAGAGGGCGCGCGCGCGTGCCCGCCCGCTGCATTCCTGAGATGCCGATGCGCGTGCCCGGCGGCCGCGATGTCCGCCAGGCACTCGCAATCGGCGGTTACAGGGACAAGACATGGATCTCTGTGTGTAAACACAGAGATCCACGTCCTGTCAGGGAGTGAGGTGACCGATCTGTGTCTCTTATACATAGGGACACAGCATCGGTCACCTCCCCCAGTCACCCCCCCTCCCCCACACAGTTAGAACACACCCAGAATACATTTAACCCCTTCCATGCCCCCCTAGTGTTAACCCCTTCACTGCCAGTCACATTTATACAGTAATCGGTGCATTTTTATAGCGCTGATCGCAGTATAAATGTGAATGGCGCCAAAAATGTGTCAAAAGTGTCCGATGTGTCCACCATAACGTCGCAGTCCCAATAAAAATCGCAGATCTCCGCCATTACTAGTAAAAAAAAAAATTATAAAAATTAATAATAATTCTGTCCCCTATTTTGTATGCGCTATAACTTTTGCGCAAACCAGTCGCTTATTGCGATTTATTTTTTCTTTACCAAAAATATGTAGAATAATACGTATCGGCCTAAACTGAGAATTTTTTTTATTTTATTTATTAAAAAATGGGCTATTTATTATAGTAACAAGTAAAAAATATTGACTTTTTTTCAAAATTGTCGCTCTTTTTTTGTTTAAAGCGCAAAAAATAAAAACCGCAGAGATGATCAAATACCACCAAAAGAAAGCTCTATTTGTGGGGAAAAAAGGACGCCAATTTTGTTTGGGAGCCACGTCGCACGACCGCGCAATTGTCAGTTAAAGCGACGCAGTGCCAGAAGCTGAAATTTCACCTGGTCAGGAAGGGTTATAAGTGCCCAGTAAGGAAGTGGTTAATGAATCTCCTGTGTTCACCAAAATGTTTCCTAAGGGTCCTGATCATATGCCCCACATAAAGACCACATGGGCAAGTAGGGTAGTAGACCACAAACTTGGTGGAATAATTAAAGAATTCCCTGAGTTTTTTTGTTTTTTCCCTTTTTTTTTTTTACCGTGAAATTTTTCACACCATGATTAATGAATAGGTATGTGCGACAGTTTTTCTTTTTACACTGATGCATGCTAGGGGTGCAACGGATCGTCACCGATCCGTGATCCGAACGGGTCATCCCGTTCGGATCGGCACACCCCCCGCGATCCGCGGAACGCTCCGGAGCTTCGGCCGTAGGAAAGTCCCCGGCTTCGGCCTAGCTCCGGAGTGGCGGCCATCTTGGTACACCCAGCGGCGCCCCTCCTCTCTGTTCACACCCACAGAGGAGGAGCTTGAGGGAAACATGCGCCGATGTCTGAGGTCTGCACTACTGTTGTGGGGGTTACTGTCTGAGGTCTGCACTACTGTTGTGGGGGTTACTGTCTGAGGTCTGCACTACTGTTGTGGGGGTTACTGTCTGAGGTCTGCACTACTGTTGTGGGGGTTACTGTCTGAGGTCTGCACTACTGTGGGGTGTCTGTACTGAGGGGGGGGTCTGTACTGAGGGGGGGACCATAGTGGGTGGGGGGGTGACACCATTTTTTTTTTTTGCACCGAGTGACGCCACTGCAGTGTGTGGGGGGGGGATGTGGATATTACAGTGGGGAATGATCCGAACCGTGAGCTTTTTGATCCGTTGCACCCCTAATGCATGCCAATCATTGGTATAAGGACAGTGTGGTGTTTATTGTTAACTGAAATCTTAGTGACATTGCTGGGAGCCACCTTACTTTTAATATTTCTGGTCCTACAATAAGATATGATGGGTTGTAAGAACAGGTCCTCCAAAAGAATGGGCCGATGTTTTTTTTTTTTTTTTTTATGTTTCCATTTTTTTTAAACGTGCATGAAGCGCCGTGAAACTGGTGAGTTGTGACTCGGTGGAAGGGCCCTTAACCTTACGCTGGTAATTAAGAGTAGTGCAGAAAGGCCCCATCTACTAGTTCCGTATGGAACCCCTTATCAGCAAATTTTCTGGTGAGCTGTTGTCCATGGGAAGTATAATCTGTGTCTCTAGTACAGTTGTTTTGTAGCCGACAGAATTGGTTACGGGGGATGTTACTAACCCACCTAGAATGATGAGAGCTGGTAAAATAAAGGAAAGAATTACCCGCTGTGGGTTTGACATAGTTCTGGGCATAAATCTTATTGTCATCATGACAAAGTAAAAGATCAAGAAAGGCTAGTGAGTTGGAATCTTTAACATGGGTGTAGGAAAGACCCAAAGAGATTTGATTACAATGATCAACAAATCTGTCAACAGTGTCTGATGAATCATTCTATATGATGACTGTCCTCTATGTACCTGCCATAGAAGACCACGTGTGATACGAAAGTATTGTTTTGAGTAATGTACAAGGACTCCCAATAGCCCATAGCAGGGTTGGTGTAACTGGGTGCAAAATTGGCACCTATTGCGGTCCTGTTGATATGTACACAGGTGCCGTTGCATTGAAAATAGTTATGCTTCAACAAACCTGAGTGGCTTTCATTATAAAATCCACATGTTTGGGATTGGTAACTTCTGCCAGAAAACGTTCAATCGCTCTTAATCCTACTTCGTGTGGGATGGAATTAGAAAGTGTTGGAACATCGAGACCCACATATAGGCTGGTTGCCATGGATATGATTGGCGTGTATCTAGCAAGTGGATGCCATCTCTATTGTAATGTAAATTTTGGGCAAGGGGCTGAAGGAACTGATCTATGTAAATCGAGAACCCACTTGTGACACTCTCCATGGCTGCCACAATGGGACAACCCGGTGGATTTTTTTTTTTTTTTTGTTTACAAACTTTTATTGAAGAAAAAATAGATGATGGTACAAATCTATAAGAACAATGCATATACAGTGAGGGTTCGCTCATACAAGAAAATAAAATTAGTGGATAAATCAGAATATCGAACAAAGGTTACAAATATAATCCAAATTGGCAAAAGTATTATTAGACTGTAAGCCGTGTAATATGTTGAAACCAAACAATATCAGAGAAAAAATGATAAACTATGGGGTCTAGACTGTGTTAAAGAATAGGGGGGAATACTCAGTCCAGGGAGACCATTTATTATTAAAAATGTGCATAGTATTTTGTAAAGTATGGAATATTTTTTCCATTAGATTTATATTGTTGATTCTGGGTTTGATTGGGGCTAGGGGGATTGATGGAGATTTCCACTGGGATGCTATTAGCCAGTGTATGGCGATACAGATTGTGTGGATCAGTCTCATTTGGCTAGTGGAAAGACCGGTTATTGGGGAAAACAATATGCAATTATGTATCGTCAAGGTGATCACATCACCTGAGATTTTGGAGGCAAAATTTTCAAGTTGTGACCAAATGCCTCTGACTTTATCACAATGCCAGAAAATGTGGGGGAACGAGCCTAACGTATTGCAATCTAACCCGGTGGATTGGTAAGATCTTTATGTACTCTTGTTAAATGATAAAAATAGGGGACTTTAAAAAAAAGTCTTTCTGGAGGAAAGCAGCCTCAGCTCGAGAAATAATGCCTTCCTTTCGAGGTCCACTCGGTGAGATGAGAAGGCTCAACGGAGAACTCAGGTAGGGGGTTGCAAAGTAATTTTTGATATTGATCAGTGCCAGGTAGTTATGAGATTCTTGGATGTAACCATTTCTATTTAAACTACTATACCGCCACCTTTATCAGTGGATTTTATTGCAATGTCATGAATGCGGGCTAGATCATCTAGGGACTTGCGTTCCGTTACTACTAATCTTACTTCATCTCAACAAAAGGAATGACTAGATTGACACAAGAGTATTAAATCTCAATTAACAACTTGATAAAATGTTTGATGGTAGGAACCCTTTTTATGAGTGGGATTAAAAGCAGATTTGGAATGTAGCTGCGTGTGTTGGATGGATGGGGAAGAGGGACAGTGTTGGGTTAACCAATCAATGTCATCATAGTGGCTTTCGGCAAACAATTATTTTAGGTGAGATAGGATGGGTCAGTCAGCAAGGTTGTCCAACAATAGAGATTGTCTGGATTTCAGGTTGATGGTCTCATCTGTGGTGGATTGGTTAGTGGCAGGTTTAATGCTATAGAAATTTGTGACCATGAGGTCACAGATGAATTTGTTGAGATCTTTGCAAAGTACAAATGGATTGGGCTGTGGGAAGTGGGTGCAAAAGTGAGACAAGGAAATATCATGAGGGATAAGACATAATTTGATCAATTTAATATTTCAATATTCCTCTGCCCCCTTCTTCCTCTTCAGCGAACTTTCATTTGTTGAGGATCTCTGGGGGACATACCCCTAAAATCTTGTTCTTTTGGAACGCACATGTTCAGTGTCTTTACTCTCCTGTTGCAGCCGCTGAGGTGCTTATATGTAACAGGAGCGAGTACACAATGCACATGTGCAGACAGGAGTGAGTACACAATGCACATGTGCAGACAAGAGCGAGTACACAATGCACATGTGCAGACAGGAGCGAGTACACAATGCACATGTGCAGACAGGAGCGAGTACACAATGCACATGTGCAGACAGGAGCGAGTACACAATGCACATGTGCAGACAGGAGCGAGTACACAATGCACATGTGCAGCCCAAAAGAAAAGGATGGCGCTCTGGTGCCAACGCATGCTTCGTCCTGGGTAATCACTGACTGCGGAAGATTTTAGAAGCGTCTTCTAAATGCAGTTGTGGACTTTTGTTTAAACAGAGAGCCCTGGCTGTTAGATGGGTTTTAGAACACTATACTGCTAAATCCATAAGGGACAGTGTAGTGTGTTTTTTTTTTTTTTTTTTTTTAGTAAAGCTGAACTTACACTTTACCCATCCTTGCTAAAAAGTTGCTTTTAGAAAATCACATAAACTACCTGTAGTATATAATTAAATGAAAGGTTGTTTGTAGGGTTGTCCCGATACCACTTTTTTAGGACCGAGTACAAGTACCGATACTTTTTTTCATGTACTTGCCGATACCGAATACCGATACTTTTTTTAAATGTCATGTGACAGTTTTCAAACCACAATACAGACTAAGGATATTTTCTTTAGAATTATGAAGAACTCTAACTCAAGACATTATAAAATAATAAAAATGAGTAAAAATGAATAAAAAAAATGTATTAGTAAAAACTCAAAGAATTTTCACAGAACATGTTGATAAATACAAAAAAAGTATTCTATTTAGGTATCGGGAGCATTTGCGCGAGTACAAGTACTCCCAAAAATACTCGGTATCGGTCCCGATACCGATACTAGTATCGGTATCTGGACAACCCTAGTTGTTTGCACTTTGTAGTAACAGTAAAACACGATTGTGCTGCCCTGTGGAGCATATATAATCTGCAAATGTAGTTGCTCACATAGGCAGATATGTTCATGGACTATATTCTGAGATAACACAAATATTAAAATGCATAGATGAATGATTTCTCATTATGTTGATCACATAAATATAAATGTGAACAAAACTGTAGTCTCCTTTTTATAGTGCACATCGTGTGCAATTGTTAGTAGGATTGGCTGGCTTGCATGCTGTGTGTAACAATAACTGGCTTAGAGCCGTGAAGCAGAAACATTTTGCAGTGCTCAGACCCTTATGATTATTTTAGCACAGGCTATTTTTTTCTGAGAGGAAGCGCAACAGCCTTTTGTTATCTCTGTGGCAGAACTAACTAATAGTAAGGGGATGTGGTCTGGGGTGACACTATTGCACATCCAGGATGTGGTGTACTGTTATGTAGCACATGCAAAAACTTGTTTCCCATATTAACCGGTAAATAAGTTCTTTGTAATCAGCGTCGCTTAGGCTCTCAACAAGTTTTCATTTCTTGTCACTGGAAATGTGTGCATCTTTGGCTTACACAAACTTGAACAAAGGAGAATATTTGTAATCAACATAATAGATTCAAAATTATGTATTATATTTTTTTATTATTATTGTTGTTGTGGTAAATGTACTGACAGTAATGAGTCTAGCCTTTGTTTCGGCTCCCGGTGGTGCTAAATTCTAGAGCCAACAATAACTATGTATTTTAATTCTTATGCTGCTAGCATTAGTAAATGGATAGGTAGGTATATTATATTTACTTGTTGTAAACTTTTGTTGTCTACATGCTGGTGTGAGCCCGAGTGGGCGCATGTCGATCGCAGCGTATTAGTCTGACGCTGTGTCCGTCTGACACGCCGCATCTCAGATCGTGGTAAGGAGCCTCTGACAGAGGCTTCTTACCACTTGATCAGCTGTGACCAATCACAGTTAATCATCATGCGAACCAGGCATTCCTTGGTTCGCGCTGACAGGGCGAGCCTATTGACGGCTCTCCCTGTCAGAGGGGGGGGGGGGGGGGTCTGTGCTGATAATCAGCACATTGGCACATCTAATGGGGACTGATAAGCAATCAGTGCCCAACAGCTGCCAGTCAGTGCCCCCCCTCAAAGTCTCACTGCCCACCACAGTGGCTAGCAGTAACACCTGTCAGTACCTCCTAATCAGTGCTGCCATCTGTCAGTGCCAATCAGTGCTGCCTATCGGTGCCCATCAGGATGCAATTTCTAACCACCAAGGTGACCTGGTGCCTGGGATTTGTCAAGTCCTGGATTTATAAAATATAGTAACTCGTTTCAGTGTAACAGTGCTAAATGCTATGCTGCCCAGCTACCAAATACTTTGTTTCCACATGCATTTGGCTTTGTTACAGTTCTCTTTATCCCCACACAATGTGGAATTTTGGCTCCGGTGCCTAATCAATATAATCTTGTTTAACAACTTGTTTAATCTCTTAAACACTTTGGCTGCTTGAATCAAAGTCTGATCAAACAAACATCAATTAAAACCTGACAGAGGTTCTTTTAAACATCAAGAGTTTATTAGTAAAGTTATTGAGCAATACAGGTCATAGCATATACACCGTATAGATAGCATTGTACATTCCAAACAGCAGTAACATGTCATTTTCATAGCAGGGCAAAAAGATATAACCTAAGGCGCTATAGTAAAACATAAGGCCCCTTCAACGATAACGGTCGCCCTTACAATAAGGGTGTGGACATTGGCTATATTGCCGTAAAGATTATTGTTATAACATTTGTCTAACAACCGTAACTATCCATAGGTAAATGCTAAGCGAAATATTGGGAATTTCGATTTTAATCAATCAAGAACAGCGAGAACAGATATGAATAAGAAGAGGAGAGAAGTTAAGGTGGGGAGTAGGGGGGGGAGGGGTGGAGGGGAGGGATCTGAGGGGTGTGACCCCATTCAACACGGCCAAGGGTTACCATCAAGGAAAAAACTACGGACCTCAGAACTCATTTCAGTAGTCACAGGTGTGGGGTACACTGTCCATTCCTCGCATTCTACAGAGCCAGTAATGTGTCATACTGGCGTGAAAATCTAAAGGCAAACCACGGGGACCATGTGTCATGGTATTTTTCAGCTCCGTCAGTGGCTTGGGCGAAAGTGTCCTCCATGTAGCAAGTCTCCGACACCCTCCTCAGCCATTCTGGTATTGAGGGGGGAGAAGTGCTCTTCCAGTGGAGAGGAATCAGGGACTTGGCTGCGTTCAGCAGGTGTTTGGTCAAGGAATGCTTATAACGTCTGAGTGGTGAGTCAGAGATATGGAGTAGGCAGCAGGCCGCGGAGAGGTTCAGTGTGGTCCCCGTGATCTGCCTCACGACCTCCCTAACCTCATCCCAGAAGGGGCTCAGAACCCCACAGTCCCACCAGACATGGATGAAGGTTCCTGTTTCGGTACCACACCTCCAACACAAATCTGAGGTACCAGGGTACCATTTCTTGAGCTTGTCTGGTGTGGCATACCACTGTGTGAGGAGCTTATATGAGGTTTCTTGTGTCCTGGTGTTGATTGAGCAATTGTGTGAAAGGATGCATGCCGTCGTCCACTGCCTATCAGTGATGTCAGTGTGAAGAGCACTGGACCATGACCTGCGAAACCTGTCCGGAGAGTCTGTATGGGAAGTCTGCAACCAGGTGTAAGCAAGTGAGGTCGCCCTGTCGCATCGGTTCCCCTTGGCACAAGTGTCCTCCAAGGCAGTCAGTGTCCTGGAGAAGTCAGGTGCTCTCGAGACCTTATTAGCGTAGTTGCGGATTTGTAGGTAAGTCCACCAGTGAAGTTTCAGGAGGCTATTGTCCTCTCTGAGTGCTATGTGACTTTTGAATTGTCCTCCCCTGAAACAGTCCCCCATCTTGAGCTGCCTCCTACCGTCCTCAGATAAGAGGATGGAGCTATCAGTACCAGGCGGGAAGTCAGGGTTGTCCGTCAGAAGCGATAATGGGCTGAGAGTCGAAGTCAGGTCAGTTTTGTCAGCTATTGTCCTAAACAGACTGAGAGTGGTGCCTGTCAGCGGGTGATTCTTAAGGAGTGTCCTCTGATTCTGCCAGGACGTCCATGGGGAGAATTTCAGGCAGCACTGCGTTAGGGCGTTCTCAAGAGGTACCCAGTCCTTTGAATCACCGTGGCAGTGCCAATCGATGACCCTAGTCAGGTGTGAAGTTAAGTAATAGTTGTGGAAGTTGGGCAACCCCATTCCTCCGCGTTCTTTCGGCCTGGTGAGTAGTAAGAATTTGATTCTGGGCTTTTTCTGTTTCCATAGAAAGTGCAGGAGGGTAGATTGCAGGGTGCCAAAGAATTTCTGAGGAATCTTAACAGGAAGCGCTCTAAACAGATATAGCAATCTCGGAAGGACGACCATCTTTATGATCGCAGCCCTTCCGAACCACGAGAAGAATTTAGGCTGCCAACCCTGCAGGTCTCTCCTGATTTCCGAAAGCAATTTGGGGAAATTGCGTTCAAAAATTGATGTCAATTTTGGCGTCAACCACGTACCTAGATACTTGAGCTCGGTAGTAACCCACCGGAAAGGGCAATTAATTGTTGCCCCATGCAGTGGGCCCGCACCTCGGGAAATGTTCATCGCCTCCGATTTTTCAAAGTTTATTTTGAGGTTTGACAAAAAGCCGTATACTGTAAAATGCTGCATCAGGTTGGGGATCGTCGTCTGGGGGTCAGTCAAAAAGAACAGAAGGTCGTCGGCATATGCCGCGACCTTGTATTCAGAGCCTGCTATGTCAAGTCCGGTAACTGTCCTGTCCTTGTTCACCATTCTAATGAGCGGTTCCAGTGTCAGGATGATTAGCAATGGGGATAGTGGGCACCCCTGGCGTGTCCCATTCCTGATCCTGACCTCCTTGGACAAAGTGCCGTTAATTTTCAGTCTAGCGGTCGGGTCACTATATAGGGCAGCCACCCAAGACAACATGCTCGTGCCTAGTCCCACATGGCGGCATACGGCCATCATGTAGTGCCAAGCGACTCTATCGAAGGCCTTCTCCGCGTCCGTAGACAGGAGAAGGCCTCCAGAATCCCGACCACTCCCCTCATGAATCAGGAGTAGCGCTTTAATCACGTTGTCCCTGGCCTTCCTGCCCGGCATGAAACCCACCTGTTCAGGGCCTATCAGGGTTGGAAGGAGCGGACGTAGCCTGTTGGCTATCACTTTCGCTAGTATCTTAAGGTCTAGGTTCAGTAAAGAAATGGGCCTATAGCTGGAGCATGCATTTGGGTCCTTGCCCGGTTTCGGGATGACGGTGATGTGGGCAGAGAGGAAGTCAGGAGGAATAGGTCTGGGGGAGGACAGGGAGTTCAATGCCGTCAAGAGGGGCGGGGACAAAATGTCACTAAACGTTTTGTAGTAGAGAGACGTAAAGCCGTCAGGACCCGGACTCTTCCCTGCTTTGAGTCCCTTGATTGCTAGTCTAATCTCGGATTCCGAGATTGGTTCTTCTAGGGGGGCTAGTTCCTCGGGTCTTAGTTTTGGCAAGCCACTTTTCAGTAAATAATCCTGAATAGCTTGGGGTCTATCAGGACCTATTCCTTGGGGCCTATGTTGTTTTGGTAAGTTGTAAAGTTTTGTGTAGTACTGGTGGAAGTGAGTGGCAATGGAGTCTGTCGTGACGTCCAGGGTCCCCTCCTGAGATCTAATCCCTGTTATATGGTTAGTAGAGCTGACTTCCTTCAGGGCCCTGGCCAAGATCCTGCCCGATTTGTCACCCGCCTCATAGAATAATTTCTTCCTGAAAAACAGCAGTCGTTTGGCTTTGTCCTCAAATATTTGTTGCAGTCGCTTGCGGGTCTCTAGCAGTTCTTTCGCAGACTGCACCGAGAGAGATTGTTTATGTAGCCCCTCTAGACTGCGGATTTTGTCCGCCAGTCTCTTAACTTCTTGCTCCTGCTTCTTTTTCCTCTGGGCCCCCAATCTGATCAACTTCCCCCTGACACAGCATTTATGTGCTTGCCACACCATTATCGGGTCCATGCCCGGTGTGTTATTTAGTGTGAAGTAGTCTGTCAATTTAGTGGTCACCTGGGGGAGCAGGTCAGGGTCCGTCAGCAGTGAGGCGTTCAGTCTCCAGGTGTCCGGTCTAGGAGGTTGAGCTCCCAGATCGGCCACCAGTGAAATCGGAGCGTGGTCCGAAATCGACTGCACGCCTATATGTGCACCCTTTACAATCTGTAGATCTCTTTGGGTGACAAATAGATAGTCCAACCTGGAGTAGCGGTCATGCGGGATCGAGTGGAACGTGAAGTCCCTGGAGTCCGGGTGTTTAAATCTCCAGGTGTCTATCAGGTGTAAAGAGCTCAGTAGTGATTTTATCTTCCTAAGTGCTCTATATGTCACACAGGACTTCCCCGAAGAGGAATCAACTGTGGGGTCAAGAGTTAGATTGAAGTCGCCTCCTAAGATCACCTTTCCTGTTGCAAAACCCTTCAATTCCCTGACCAATTTCTGACAAAAAGTTACTTGTGACTTATTGGGGAAGTACACGTTAGCTAGTGTTACAGTCTTGTCGTAGTAAGTGCCCCTCAGAAAGACATAACGACCCTCGGGGTCCGTCAGGCAGTCCGAAAGCGTAAAGGGGGCTCGTCTGCTGATCAAAGTCGAGACCCCTTTAGTCTTTGCCAGGTCATTTGTGGAGTGGTATGCTGATGTGAAAAAGGGATCAGTGAGTTTCTGTATGTGGCCTGTCTTGAAATGGGTTTCCTGTAAGAAAACAAAATGTGGCTTACCCTTCTTAATCTCCCTGAGTAACGTTGACCTCTTTTCAGGGACATTCAGGCCTTTCAGATTGTGGGAGACCACCATGGGATGTCGGCCCAACGAGGAGTATGCCATTTGTGCGGTCCTTGTGTCAGATGGTATTGGTATAACCTGTAATATATCTACTGTGAGCTGTTATATATCAAAACTCAGAGGGGTGGCCCCTATATAATAGGCGCCGGGGGGGGGGTGGGGGTTATGGACAAAGAGGGACAGTGGATAGGGATAGGGTAAACCAGGAGAGTAAGGAAAAGATCTAGAAAAGGGAGGAAGAGGAAGCAATGAATTTGGTTAGTCAAAACCAACTATAGAGAGAGTAAATCACGTCACACTGCTGGCAAAATCAATGTCCGCCAACAGAGGAAATAGTGTACCGGAGCGAGAAAATTCCCAAACCGGCACTCTGTGTGGTGGCGTGGGAAGCAAGCAAACAGTGAACCAAAACAGTTACGGAGAACTAATGAGTAGTCCGTAAGTATTTCAAATGTAAAATAACAAGTATAGAGTCGTAAGACACAGCCTCTAGAAGCTGAATGGTCAACTGGCCCATATTGGGCGAACAAAATGCAAATATAAATGAGCAAGATATGAACATCAAAACATATCGTGTATTATCAAACAGCACCCGGGGTAAAGTAGGTAGGGCTTAGGGCGGGTATGGCGGGGTCCCACATCCCAGCTTCAAGAGCAACAACAGCAAGGTGATGGGGGAGGTATACACACACAAAAAAAAAAAAAAAAAGGAGGGGATAGAGCCCCCCCATTCTGAAGTCCTCGCTCCCGCCGCATTAGCGGGATGAAGCCTAAGGTAGGTGCGGGTCCTTCCCTAATCTGGTGTTCTTCATAGACATCCCTGTGTCAGCCTCAAAGGGAAAACTGAGTTCAGACCCATCTGGTGGGGATAGCTGGGTGCCTTTTTCACATCAGACCGTCATACCTCCTATTCGTACCGGCACATACGTCCCCATGGGGTACAACAAATAAAATAAAAATAAAATAAAAGAACCGAAACAAAACAAAAACCCCCAGCAAAAACAGGAGAGTCGATGCAAAGCCTTTCTCAGAGCATATGTAGGGAGGGAGCCTCTTAAAACATCCCGGGGGGTTGGCTTGACAGTATCACATCAAAGTCAGTGTAAAAATTCCGGGTAGGGAGGGGAACATCAAACCGCATTGCGTGATCTGGAGGGGGTAGCGCGTGATGCAGGGGTCCCGGCCTGTGATCCGCCGCCATGGCGCAGTTTTTTGTACGCCTGCTTGTCAGGGGTGGAGAACGGTGAATCGGGTGGGCTCCGAACCGGGGGTGGCAGGATGAATTCCTGGTACCATTCAGGGAGGGCAATCGGGTCCAAGTCCAGGGCATCACAAAAGGCAGGCAGCTCAGAAGGGAAACGCAAAACATGTTGTTTACCAGCAGTCGTGACAACCAGGGCGAACGGGAAGCGCCACGTGTACCTAATGTCTCTCTCCCTGAGCTTATCCAGTAGAGGCCGTAGGGCCCGCCTGTTCTTCAGCGTGATCTGGGACAGGTCCTGGTAAAGCATTATTTGCGCGCCATTAAAGATAATTTGATCGTTTCTCCTCGCTTTCCTCATAATCTCCTCTTTAAGTGGGTAGTTCTGTAGGCAGCAAATAACATCCCTTGGGGGTGCATTGTCTGGACCTTTGGGCCGTTGAACACCCTCTGGAGAGCGGGGATAATCTGTTCCGCTTCCACAGACTCAGGGATTCCCCTCACCCGTATGTTCTTTCTCCTCCCCCTGTTATCGAGGTCCTCTAAATGGCGGTTAACCTCAATAAAGTGCGAGGCGTGCATGTCTGCTACTTTTTCTAGCCTATGCAGAGCCTTGTCCCTTTGCTTCCCACGGACCTCCACCTCCTCCATCTTGTCCGAGAGGACCAGCAAGCTAGACTTCAGGTCTGTGACAGCTGCAGAGAATGTAGCTTTTATGTCGGCTGCAAAGCCTGACATATCCGCGTATGTGAGCGGTTTGTTTGAGCGAGCCCGACTCCTACCTGAGTCCTCCATTGCTGACTGCGAGTCTTCGCTGAAGTCCTCCTCCTCTGCTTGGGACCGCGCCATCTTGTGTGCGGCCACGTTGCTCCGCTCTGAGGCCTTGAAGCCGAAGAGATCGGGGATGCTCCTGCTCGCGGATGCGATCGAGCCTCGGCGGGATCTGGTGTGCGGGGTCTGGTGGGACAGCTTGCCCATTTCCAGAGCCAGGAGAGCTGGTGAAGTGTGCTGGCGGCTGTGTCTTTCACGGAGCTCCGTTAATGTGCGTCCATCTCGTTCGCTCGCTAGGCCACGCCCCCCCCCTGACAGAGGTTCTAACCCCTCTAATGCCTTATTCATGCTGCAGCTCAAAAACTCTTGTTTTACAGGCAATTCATTATTATTATGTAGGTACTTGTATTGTGCCATTTACGCAGCGCTTTACATGTACATTGTACATTCACATCGGTCCCTACCCTCAAGGAGCTTACAATCTAAGGTCCCTAACTCACATTTATATACTGGCGCCAATTTTAGACGGAAGCCAATTAACCTATCAGCATGTCTTTGGAGTCTTTGGATTTCACTTTTTTTTTCTTTTGCTTTTAAACGCCCTCTATGCTAATTTAATTAATATTCTAGACAATCTAATGAATGAACGCCCAAGTGCTCAGCATAGCTAAATGCAGCTTTAGGTGCGTTTTTTGTTCCTGCTTTTCTCCTTGCGCTTAGAAGAGCTGGGCAAAGTGGGCCTAAAAGAAATTAGGTTATATTGTCTTTGTTCCGGTCTTGGTGACCACTGTCATTGTGGAAATAAAGTGGGGGGAGGGGGGGGGGGGTCCATCCCAGTTGGGAAATATACTGTACAGCAGTAAAACCTGACAGAGGTTTTAACAATGTATTCAAAAGAACAATTATTGGTTGGTGTACCACTTTTGCCATTTTTTAAGTATAGGTGGGATTACAGAAAACACTGTTAAGTTAGGATTATAGATTACACCTATGACAAAGATCTGGTGGGTTTTCTTTTTTTTATTTTATTTTTAATGGCAAATTTTATGAGTATGTATGTATGTATATATGTACATGTTTTTTTTATGATCCTATCTATCTTCCTTTTTTTATATCTAATATGAGTGTACTTCCTCCATCAATGTGTCATTTTGTGTAATAATGTGATTAGCGTAGAGTTCAGAGGAATGCCCTCTTCATGAAACATTAAAGAACCATTAAAGAACCTTCTCAGTATGTAAATATACAGGGCCAGATTCACGTACATCGGCGCATTTTTGGACCGGCGTAGTGCAACTCCTTTAAGTTAGACCGGCTTAATTTCAAGGCGCAAGTACCGTATCCTCGTAGTATTTTCGGCCAAATTTGCACCGGTGCAATGTAAATTCAGAGGCGTAAGGTGGTGTAATTCAAAGTGGGAAGGACGTGGGCGTGTTCCATTGAAATGAGCCGTGACCCCATGAAAATGAAGGGCCGGCCAGACTGGGCATGTGCACATGAAGCAGACTATGGTCAGCACCTCTCTGAGCATGCTCAGCACTCGGCACGGCGCAATCAGTTAGATAGGAACTAGGCCCGTCAGACTTAGTGAGCTATGCACAGTGCTTAAATAGACAGAGAGAAATGCCCTTCCATTGCAAAAGTGCATCCAATTTTTTTCCCTTCCTGAAGCAAGGTGCTTTTATTCCGTTGTCTGTTGCTGTTTGGAGGTTTGTGTCGTGTCGGTGTGTGTGTATATATGTGTGTGTATATATATATATATATATATATATATATATATATATATATATATATATATATATGTGTGTGTGTGTATATATATATATATATATATATACTAGTTGAATACCCGGCGTTGCCCGGTCTTCCTATCTTAACCTTTTTGGGGAGGAAAATCATAGTTATAGTTATATAAATATAAATAAATAAATAATAAATAACACAATGTTTAATTGAGGCATTTTCACACTTTAAAATAATCCACAAACAAAAATGTTAATAAACTTGCAAGTCACAATTGAAATGTTCTGTATCACATTTTTCAACATAAAATTGAAAAAGTTACTGAGGTAGGGCAGAAATTAGAAGGGGTGTGGCTTGTGGGAGGGGTGTGGAGAGGGCATGGTTAGTGGCATGAGCATGGTTTGCAAGCCAGCCCACATACTGACCTGAAGATGCAGTGCAGAGCTTGTGAAGTAAGGTGTAGCTGAGCTGTGATTAAAAAAAAAACTGTGGTTAAAGGGCCTGTGATGACATTAGTAGGTGTGGCTAAGCTGTGATGAAGAGATTGTGGTAAAAAGACCTGTGATGACATCAGTAGGTGTGGCTAAACTGTGATGAAGAGATTGTGGTAAAAGGACCTGTGATGAAATCGGTAGGTGTGTCTGAGCTGTGATGAAGAGATTGTGGTTGAAGGACCTGTGATGACATCAGTAGCTGTGGCTGAGCTGTGATGAAGAGACCACAGTCTCATATACTTGCATGGGACTTGAAACAAAAACCGCCGTTTGGAAGTTATGAAGTAACATGTATTTCCCATAGAGCTGAATGGGACTTTAAAGAAAAACCCGACCATGGCAAATGGGGGTGGGTAAGGGTTAAACCACCTATCCTATGTTTGTTGCTGACATATAAGTAACATGTGTGCCAAGTTTCATGTTAATATCTTTAGCCGTTTGGACATGATGCTAGAACATACATACATATACACACACACACACACATGTTGAGTTTTATATATATAGATATATATATATATGATAATTATAATAATATTAAAATTAGTACATTTATATTGGTTAAAAAATATAAAATATAAATATATATTTATTATATTAATTATTATAAAATATATACTAAACAGAAAAAAATGTATATAAAATATATATTTACCCATTGGGATGAAAAGAGGCACTGGCAAGGAAATGGAGTGTTGCCAGTACCTTGCCCCTAAACCATATAAAACAAAGAAAAAAATGTGTCTCTAGAGTCTAATAGGTAGGAATCCCTACTAGTGTGGTTGATTACACTAGTAACCACACTAGTAGGGATTCCTACCTATTAATCAACCACACTAGTAGGGATTCCTACCTATTAGACTCTAGAGACACATTTTTTTCTTTGTTTTATATGGTTTAGGGTGCATCGGTCACAACTGGCATCCTTATAGCAGCATAGGATCATTTTACTTTAGCAATCTTTGGGCCTGCTGGCCTGCACAGGCTCCTGACCTAATTATTCCACCTTTACTAATTTTCACTGAAATTAGTGGAAGCTGAAGAACCAACATCTACCCTCCTATTAACACAGGGTATCTCTCCAATTGCACCCTAATTCCAGCCAAAAGGGGGGCCTGTGTGTCGGTGTGCCACACAGAGCATTGAGAAGAGAACACGCAGAAAATATTTATCTGAGGTTTAGAGATTAAAAATTGTGGAAAAGCATGGAAATCTCAAGGTTACAAGTCCATCTCCAGAGATCTTAATGTTTCTGTGTCCACTGTGCGCAACATTGTCAAGTTTACAGCTGGTGGCAGTGTAGTTAATCTCCCTGGATGTGGACGAAGGAGAAAAATGTATCAAAGAGTTTGCCAAAACGTACCTAAGGAAGCCAAAATCCTTTTGGGAGAATGTGCTGTGGACAGACAAAACAAAATTACATATTTTTGGTAAAGCCCATCATTCTGCTGTTTTCAGAAAAAGAAATGAGGCCTTTAAAGTAAAGAATACAATCCCTACAGTCAAAGATGGTGGAGGTTTATTGATGTTTTGGGGTTGCTATGCTGCTTCAGGCTCTGAATGTCTTGACCATGTGCATGGCATTATGAAATCTGAAGACTACCAAAGAATTATGGGTGCAATGTAGGGCCCAGTGTCAGAAAGTTGGGTCTTAGTCAGAGGTCATGGGTCTAACAGCAGGGCAATGACCCAAAGCACATGTCAAAAACTACCCAAACATTATTTAAGACAGAGTAAAGATCCCATAGAGCACCTGTGGAGAGATCTCAAAACCGCAGTTGAGAAAAGGAACCCTTCTAATCTAAGAGACCCAGAACAGTTGGTGAAAGAAGAGTGGCCCAAAATTCCAGTAGAGAGATGTAAGAAACAAATTGATAGTAACAGGAAGAGATTGATTTAAGTTATTTTTTCCAAGGGGTGTGCTACCAAATATTAAATTGAGGGTGGCAATAATTTTGTCTAGTTCATTTTGGAAGTTTTGCATGGAACGTGTCAGATTTGGCTTTTTGTTTCTCCACTTTGGGGTCAATTCACAAAGCTTTATTTTCAGATTGCGGGTGTTATTTTAACGATTTTTCACATTATTGAAGCTAGTTCAATTCACTAAACGATTTAACTCTTTGAAAAATCATCAAATAACGTTTCACTACACAGAACCGATATTTTAAGGTGTGGATCATTATTTAACAATTCGATCGTTATTTTAAAGAGTCAAATCGTTAAATATGTACAGAAGTGCAATTCACAAAGATTTTTTTGACAGTTATCGATCTTTAATTTAACACCTCCCTCAGGGTGTCGTTATGACATTTCCCAGGCGATATTTTGTTGTTAGAGGAAGCTTTTGGCGATTTTTGTAGTGTAGTGAAGTTTTTAGTAGTTTTGGGCAAGATGGAACCATGCTCTATTTGAACTTAAAATTATCCAGAGGCGAAGAACACGTTAGAATGTTGTTCAGATTTATAAACGTGTATTCCGTTCACATACTATTTTGGATGACTTTTCTGAAACCCAGGTGATAGCTAAATTCTGATTTATCATCTCCCATGATTTATTCTCTGTATGAGGAAATACACATGGCTTTAGAAAAACACACACTAGAAGTTTTGCACATCACATGCTCAATCTCCACGTGTGTCTTGCTTGTGTGTCTCTCTCTCTCTCTCTCTCTCTCTCTCTCTCTCTCTCTCTCTCTCTGTATCTGCTCTTTTCCACATGCAGCTGTTCTCCTCCCCTTCTGCTCCCAGAATGCATCTCTCCAGCATTATTTAACGATCTTAGACGTTATTATTTTTTACGATTTGGGACGTTAAAATAACTCTTGAGTAGTTAGCATAACGATTGGATAAAGAGTCAGTTGAAAACCATAACGACTATGTTGAATAACGATTATAGCTTTCGTGAATATCATGTTTGCTAGCGTTAAATAAGGAGTGCTAATTTAACAACTGAAGAAAACCAATAACGTTTCTCTTTGTGAATTGACCCCTTTGTGTGCTACCAATGCAAACAAAAGAAGTAAACACGAGAATGCCTAAACATTTGTCTTTGCAACAATTTTCTGGGCGAGGTGGTGCATTATTTGACAAAAAAGCAGAGGTGAAAATATTTTTGGCCTTGACTGTAGCAGGAAGCACTGTCGATGTAATTGCAGACAGCTTATGTTGCTGGAAACTACACTGTTGTCTTTATTATTGTAGAGAATCCAGTCTCGGCACAAACAGCATTTACTAAATCTGCAAAACTGTGCTTCTGTTTGAATTATGCAGTCATTTAGAATTTGGCTTTAATTGCAATATTTTCAAACTTGCTACTACATTGTAAAATAAGTTAACTAAGTAAAAAAGCTAGTAAGATATAACCTTAATTATGCAACAGGCAATCAGTCTGTATGTAGCTTTCTCCAGTGTCACATTTCATTTCTTTATAACGGCATAAGATGTTATAAAACCCTGAAAGTTAGAGACCTATGTAAAATGCTGCACTGCAAGAGTTCTCGTGCCTGAATATTTACTGTGTGTGTGTGTGTATGTGTATATATATTTTAGTGCTAATAGCTGCAAAGGCACCTTGCAAGCAAGTAAATCTCTGAATAGCCATGTAATTAAAATAACAATATTAGGCCCCTTTCACACGGGCACCTTCTTTTTGAGTCCTGTTCTCCTCTATGGGGAAATCGGATGAAAACGGACTGCCTGTCTGTTTTTATCCGATCTGATCCACCAGACGGATGAAAAATAGGACCACCATCCATCTGGATTCAGAATAAAGGAGCGCATAGCAGCGGGTGTCAGTCGGCATGTCACCGCTGACATCCAACGCTCTATAGGAGTGAATGGATAGTCCATTTTGGTCTGCCTGAAAACTGACGGACCTGATCGGACAGCCCGTGTTGAAGGGCTCGTACTGGTGTGCCACCGCAATATAAAATGTAAACAAAACAAAAGGATCTTCATTTAAGATTAGTTATAATAATAAAACACATCCTTCACGAATTTGGAAGCATTTATATTTTAAAGCACAAGGATTGAAACTTGGTTGGCTGTTATAAACAGATCCTCCTACCTTCTTTTCTAACTGCTCGCTGTAGAGGAGCCCCAATGAGTACAGCAAGTATTTAACGTGCAACTCCAGCATTAACTTTCCAATGGCAACACCCCAAGGCCTTATGCCGCGTACACCCGATAATTTTTCGGCATTAAAAAAACTATGGCCCAGATTCATAAAGCAATTACGCCTGTCTAACTGGTGTTAGACAGGAGTAATTTCAAATTTCGTGCGCCGTATCACTAGTTTGAATCCTCAAACCATGATACGGCGGCTTCGGGCTTCGATCCGAGAGGCTTACGTCTTCGTAAACCTTCGGATCTACGCTGCGATATATTTGCGGCCGCTGGGAGGAGTTCGCGTCGTTTTGATGCGTCGGGATATGCAAATGTGTTTTCTTTATCGTACATCACGGGACACAGAGCGCATAGCCATTACACTTGGGTTATATGGGTACCTTCAGGTGTGGACACTGGTGTAATCAATTTCACAGGAAGTTTCCTCCCTATATAACCCCCTCCCACTGGGAGTGCTTCAGTTTTTTCGCCAGTGTCTTAGGTGTTGGTCACGTCTAGCTGTCCCTCGGAGGTCTCGGGACCCAGGATAGCTAGCCGGATCCGTCCGAAGTGCTTCAAAGCCAAGGTGTACGGTACCCGGGCCCTGCTGGAGTGGGGTTTTGCCTATAATGCCTCTCCTAGGAGGGCTGGATTCTGGGCTCCAGTGCCTTAGTCTCTCCCAAGAACTAAACGCTACTGATGCCAGGATGCTATATAGGTCCAGGGGTGTGGGTTCCTTAACACAGGACCCCGGTCCCTGAAGGTCCAAGACGATACCCACGGAGATGGGGGAAGGCTGGGCCTCTTGCATTTTGCAATACCCTGCGGCGTGGAGCAGGTAAGAGGGAACCTGCGGGACTTGGTTCGACAGTAGGTATCCCCCTGGGGGTTCTGGGTCGGCTAATGGTATGCTTATGCATCAGCCACTATCTCCACTATGTCTTTTGAGGCAGGATGGGATGTACTAATGTTTACCCAGATGTAGATATATATATGCTTTTAAAGATATGTATTTTGCTACTCCCCCCAGACTTGCCTGTTAGCATGATACTGCAGCCCCACGTGTTATAGGGAGGAAATGCTGACAAAACTCCTGTTTCCTAGGAAGCCTATGGGGACAGCTTCCTCTATGTGTGCACTACAATAAAGATTAGTGACTTGCCTGGTGTCTGTTGGGTTGCTAGCGCTGGTCCAGGCTTCTCCTCTGCTCTCTGCTTCCTCCATGTTGGTTTCAGCGTGGGGGGGGGGCGCGCACGCGTGCGCGCCGCCTTTTACAGCGTCAGCGTGCGTGGGGGGGGCGGGCCAGCAGCGTCAGGTCTCAAATAAAGCAGCAAAGCATTTCCTGGCTGGTCATTCCCTCCTGAGAGCAGAGGAGGCTGAGGACACAGAGCGCGCAGCTGAGCCATTTCTGGCTAACAGTGACACCCAGTGGTGGTTTGTGGATCTTCAGGTCTGGACTTAGTCCACACTGACCAGAAAAAAAAAAAAAAAAGTTTTTTTTCTTAAAGGGACTCAGCCTTAGATCTGGCAGTATCTGAGTCGGTGCAACCTTGGGCTCCAGCTAACGGGCATTGGTGTGGCAATACTCACAGGACTTTCCTCGGTATTGCCGCCTTCTCAGGCGTATGAAAATTTAGATTTTTTTTTTACCATAGCCTGTTCTTATTAATGGTTCACTTCTAGCTACAACAGTTGGGTGTTGGCTGTAGGGGTGTCTCAAGGTTGTGCAATGGCTCCCAAGGGATCAGGACCAGCTAAGGCTGCAAAAGGTACCAAAAAATTAAAGGGGTCTCCATCGGGGTCAGAGGATTTGGGCCAGGCTCCAGCGGTCCCACCCTCACCAGATAGACCACCGAACAGCATGTTGCAGGAGCCATTGAGGGTGCTAGGGGCAGAGGCGGCCCCCAATCAACCCATTCCCGTTTATGTTACGGAAGAAATGCTAGCGACCACCCTGGGTGGGCTAGAGAAAAGGTTAACGGCTTTAATTGCCCGCTCTTTGCCGGGTGGCAAACGGGCTAGATCCCCATCACCTAGAGCGGTGTGTTCGGATGCAGAGGTCCTCTCTTCGGAGGAATTGGACCCACAGGGGGATCAAGCGGACCTGAGTCCCGACGGGTCAGACATTGAAGGTTCCACTATAGATGAAATTTTTTCGGCTTCTCAAGCAGAGAGTCTGTGGATCCAGTCTCTGACGGATATGGTTCGCACTGCTTTTAAACTTCCAGTGTCAGAACAATTAGCCCCCGCGGTATCCTCTTTAGGTTCCTTGAAGGCACCGTTGAGTGGTGCGTCCTTCCCGGTTCACCCCCTTCTGGAGAGCGTGATTTTTCAGGATTGGGCTCGACCTGATAGGATTTTTATCCCTCCTAAAAGGTTCACCATTCTCTATCCTATGGAAGAAGAATTTGCAAAGAAATGGGCACTCCCTACCGTGGACGCAGCCATTTCCTGCGTAAATAAATCTCTGACCTGTCCGGTGGAAAATGTCCAGATGTTTAAAGATCCAGTCGACAAAAAATTGGAGACCCTACTGAAGGCTTCTTTTACCACAGTAGGTGCCGTGGTTCAGCCAGCGGTGGCAGCCATTGGCGTTTGTCAGGCTTTAAAGGATCAGACTAAACAGATAGTAAGGGACATACCGGCTCAGCAAGCTTGTGAATTGGCTGACCTCCCAAGGGCTCTCTGCTTTGCAGTAGATGCTATTAAGGACTCCGTTCAACAGGCGTCCCGTTTATCTCTGCTGTTGGTTCATATGCGTCGCCTTTTGTGGCTGAAAAACTGGTCAGCAGAGGCACCCTGCAAAAGGCTTTTAGCAGGATTTCCCTTTCATGGTGGGAGACTATTCGGTGATGACCTAGATAAATATATCCAGACCATATCAAGTGGTAAAAGTTCTTTCTTGCCTGTCAAGAAAAGATCGCGTGGGCCCGCGTTTAAGCGACAGGCCTTCGCAGGCTCGGCCCCTTCAACTTCCCGTCAGTATCGACGGCCTCCCGGGCGTTCAGCATTTAATAGCCGCCCACAAGGACAAGCCACGGCAAGCAAGAGGCCATGGTCTCGCAAGCCGGTTAAACCAGTCATCAAGTCAGATTCATGAAGGGGCGCCCCCACTCTCTTGGGTGGGGGGAAGGCTTCGGTTTTTCTCCGAAGTGTGGAAGGCCAGAATTCCCGACTCTTGGGTACTGTCCGTGGTAGCCACGGGCTACAAGCTAGAGTTTCGGGAAGTCCCCCCTCCTCATTTTCAGGGGTCAAGTCTTCCAAGCGACCCATTAAAGAGGGCCTCTCTTGTAAAAGCATTGGATCGTCTCTTGCTCCAAGGAGTAATTGTAGAAGTACCAACCCAGGAATGGGGTCTGGGATTCTACTCCAACCTTTTCATAATACCAAAGCCCAATGGCGACGTCAGGCCTATCTTAGACCTCAAACGCCTAAATCGCTTTCTAAACATTCAGACCTTTCGTATGGAGTCCATACGTTCGGTGGCAGCCAGCCTACATCAAGACGACTTTCTAGCATCTATAGACATAAAGGATGCGTATCTGCACGTGCCGATCTACCCGGCACATCACAAGTTTCTTTGTTTTATGATAGATCACCGCCATTACCAGTTCGTAGCCCTCCCTTTCGGGTTGGCAACAGCTCCGCGGGTATTCACAAAGGTGTTAGCCCCGGTGCTAGCCGTCCTAAGGACAGAAGGCATTTTGGTCTTGGCATACCTGGACGATCTTCTGGTTATCGACAGATCAGCTTCCAGCCTCAATCAGGCAGTAGGTCGCACAGTTCAGCATCTAGAGGAATTCGGGTGGATTGTGAACCTAGAAAAATCGATATTGAAACCCACAAAGCAGTTGGAATATCTAGGCCTTCGCCTAGATACAGACTGCCAGAGGATATTTTTACCTCAAGCAAAGGTCAGATCAATAGCTCAAGCAGTTCAAGTGATCTTAGGCAAGAAGAGGCCGACTATTCGCCTATGTATGCGACTGCTGGGGAAGATGGTGGCCGCCTTCGAGGCAGTACCCTACGCCCAGATCCATACCAGATATCTTCAGGCAGCCATTCTCTCTGCTTGGAACAAGTCCATTCAGGCGTTAGATCGTCCGTTAGTGCTCTCCCCGAAGGTCCGGCGCAGCCTGTTTTGGTGGCTGGTCCCTCAAAATTTGTCAAAGGGGAAATCCTTTTCCCCCATCACGTGGAAGATAATATCCACGGATGCCAGCCTGTCAGGTTGGGGGGCAGTTCTAGAAGGACAGACCCAGCAAGGACAGTGGTCGGAGGCAGAAAAACTGCTTCCCATCAATATCCTGGAGATCAGAGCTGCTCGGCTGGCCCTGATCGCCTGGACTCTCCCCCTTCAGGGTCTGCCGGTAAGGATACAGTCCGACAACGCCACTGCGGTGGCATACATAAACCACCAGGGGGGCACGAGGAGCCTAGCAGCCCAAAGAGAAGTAAACCTGATTTTCTCATGGGCCGAAGCCCATGTACCCTGCATCTCGGCGGTGTTCATCCCAGGGATAGACAATTCTCAAGCAGATTTTTTGAGTCGTCAACAGTTGCTCCCGGGGGAGTGGTCTCTTCACCCCCAGGTATTCCAAGAGATTTGCCAAAGATTCGGAGTCCCAGATGTGGACATTATGGCAATGAGATCCAACAAAAAGTTGGACAAATTCATATCCCGAGCCAGGGATCCCTCGGCCTACGGGACCGATGCGTTGGTTTGCCCCTGGCACCAGTTTTCTCTCCTGTATGCGTTCCCTCCACTGCAGATGATTCCCCGCCTTCTACGGAGGATCAGGGTGGAGCCCAGGCCTGTGATCCTGGTGACCCCAGCCTGGCCCAGGAGGGCTTGGTACGCACTCATCGTGAAGATGTCAGTCGGGGCGGCGTGGCCGCTCCCCCTGCGCCCAGATCTGCTGTCTCAGGGACCAATCTGCCACCCTGCTTCACAGCAGCTAAATTTGACGGCTTGGCGGCTGAATCCCTAATTCTTAAGGGCAGAGGCCTCTCAGATCAGGTCATATCTACGTTGATTCAGGCTAGGAAACCGGTCTCCAGAAATATTTATTACCGAGTCTGGAGAACCTATGTGGAGTGGTGCGAGTCTCAAAAATGGCATCCTCGAAAGTTTTTTATTGACAGGATCTTGCGATTCCTCCAGGTTGGCGTTGACAAAGGGTTAGCTCTTAGTACTCTAAAGGGGCAGGTGTCGGCTTTATCGATATGGTTTCAAAGACCCTTGGCCACCCATTCGCTTATGAAAACCTTCTTGCAGGGGGTCTTGCATGTGAATCCCCCTATTAGAGCTCCCCTCTGCCCCTGGAATTTAAATCTGGTCTTGTCAGCTTTACAAAGGCAGCCGTTTGAACCTCTGACAGAAATCCCTCTTGTGCTACTAACCCGAAAGTTGGTTTTCTTGGTGGCTATGGCTTCGGCCAGAAGGGTTTCCGAGCTGGCAGCCTTGTCATGCAGGGAGCCATACCTTATTCTGCATAAGGACAGAGTGGTTCTGCGGCCTCAACCTTCTTTCCTTCCTAAGGTCATATCCAGTTTTCACTTGAATCAGGACCTAGTCCTACCATCCTTCTTTCCTACTCCCCAGTCCAGAGAGGAAAGACTGCTTCATACTTTGGACGTGGTTCGAGCCATGAGGGTCTATCTCAAGGCTACAGAGAAGATTCGGAAAACAGATGTGCTTTTTGTTCTTCCGGATGGCCCCAAGAAGGGTCAGCCGGCTGCCAAGTCTTCCTTGGCTAGGTGGATTAAGCAGCTGATTTTTCAGGCCTATGGTCTGAAGCGCGTTCCACCTCCCTTATCAGTTAAAGCCCATTCTACGAGGGCCATGAGTGCCTCCTGGGCGGCACACCATCAGATCTCTATGGCACAGGTTTGCAAGGCGGCAACCTGGTCTTCCGTACATACTAAATTTTATAAGTTGGACGTTGCAAAGGGTACAGACGCAGCATTTGGGCAGACGGTCCTACGGGCAGCAGTATAGAATCCTCTGGTACTTTACTTCCTGATAATTTTTTGTTTGGCTATTCTTGGCCTTACGGTCTCCCTCCCTTCATAGAGCATTGCTTTAGGACATCCCAAGTGTAATGGGTATGCGCTCTGTGTCCCGTGATGTACGATAAAGAAAAAAGGATTTTTAATAAACAGCTTACCTGTAAAATCCTTTTCTTGAAGTACATCACGGGACACAGAGCTCCCACCCCTCTTTTGGGGAACATTGTGTAACCTCGGAGGAATTGCTTGCTACAAAACTGAAGCACTCCCAGTGGGAGGGGGTTATATAGGGAGGAAACTTCCTGTGAAATTGATTACACCAGTGTCCACACCTGAAGGTACCCATATAACCCAAGTGTAATGGCTATGCGCTCTGTGTCCCGTGATGTACTTCAAGAAAAGGATTTTACAGGTAAGCTGTTTATTAAAAATCCTTTTTTTACGGCGATCCACGAAGATACGAGCGGTCTTCGCAATCGCTTACGTCTGTTTTTTTTTACGTACTGTTAGACCAG
Source organism: Rana kukunoris (assembly GCA_029574335.1). Taxonomy (NCBI): domain Eukaryota; kingdom Metazoa; phylum Chordata; class Amphibia; order Anura; family Ranidae; genus Rana; species Rana kukunoris. Next base: position 224,898,773 of record CM056051.1, read on the forward strand.
CTTTTTGCTGGTCTAACGGTGCGTAACCCATGTTAAGTATGGCCGTCGTTCCCGCGTCGATTTTAATTATTATTTTTTTTTTTTTACGTAACTCGTTGGGGAATAGAAATGTCCGTAAACGACGCTACTCAAACAACGAATGACGTAACGACGTGATTTCGCGCAATGCACGGCGGGAAATTTGCGAACGGAGCATGCGCAGTTCGATCGCCGCAGGAACGCGCCTATTTTAAATCCTTCACGCCCCCTACTCGTCTATATGGATTGCGACGGAAGAAATACACTACGCCGCCGTCGTTTACTGGACAAAATCTACCTGGATTCCACGTAGAGCCAGGTAAGAAACGGCGGCGTAGTGTATTTCTGATACGCTACGAGAATCCAATTCTCTCTGAATCTGGGCCTATGTTTTTAAAAAATGTAATTTAAAATGATCGTGTGTGGGCTTCACAGCATTTTTCGGGTTCTGAAAAACGACAATTTTTTATTTCGAACATTCTGCATTTTTTAACGACGTTTTAAACAATGTCGTTTTTCGGGTTGTAAAAAATGATAGTGTGTGGGCTAAAACGACGTTAAAAACCTGCTCATGCTCAGAAGCAAGTTATGAGACGGGAGCGCTTGTTCTGGTAAAACGAGTGTTCATAATGGAGCAAGCACATTCATCACGCTGTAACAGACAGAAAAGCGCGAGTCGTCTTTTACTAACACAAAAACAGCTAAAGCAGCCCCAAGGGTGGCGTCATCCGCATGGAACTTCCCCTTTATAGTGCCGTCGTATGTGTTGTACGTCACCGCGCTTTGCTAGAGCATTTTTTTTTTTAAACGACCGTGTGTGGACAACGTGGTCTTAATGTCGAAAACAATTTTTTTTTTTTCATGCCGTAAAATGATTGTGTGTACGCCGCATTAGAATTTGATGAAAATCAGCTCAAACTATTTCCTAAAAAAAAAAAGTGCACATTGTATTTTATAACCAACTTTCTATGATTTTTGTGGAGTTGGTAGTAGATACCAAACCCAACCATCTGCACATCTAGGGCCAGATTCAGGTAGATGGGCGAATCTTTATTTTGGAGTAACGTTTCTCATTTACGTTACTCCGCCGAAACTTTAGGAGCAAGTACTGTATTCACAAAGCACTTGCTCCTAAATTTGCGGCGGCGTAGCGAAAATGAGCCGGCGGAATTCAAATTGGGCGGGTAGGGAGCGTGTATTTAAACTAGGCGCGATCCCATGGCGAACGTACTGCGCATGCGTCGACTGTCAGTGCGCATGCTCCAAATTCTGTCAGTGAACATTTTTAAATTCGACGCGATGACGACGGACATACTTAACATAGGATAATCCACTAGGGGGCTGGTTTTTCTTTACGCTGCGTATCTCTTACGGAAACGTTGGAAAGTCACTGCGTCGGGCCCGAATACGATCGTGAATTGCCGATTCTCGCTGATTAACATATTCTCGGCGTTAATCAGCGGGAACGCCCCGAGCGCCATTTTTAAAATTGCAGTTCCGATATGACGGCGAAATACAATTACGCCGCTCGTATAGGAACTCCAACCTGGCGTTTCTTGTTTTCTGCTTACAGAAAACAGAAACGCCGGCTCAAAGTGAGAGTTAGGCTGGAGTATCACTGATACTCCAGCCTAACTCTACCTGAATCTGGCCCCTAATGTTTAAAAAAATATTTTTGTTGCATAATAGCTCCGGAAATAAGAGATTAACATTTATTTTTAAAATTAAAATACATGAGTTTTATATTAGGTTAGGAGCAAGGTCAGGCAGGTTTTTTTTTTTTTTTTTACAGTAAAGAAAGATCAGGCAGGTTTAGTTTGAAAATATTGAAAGGTCCTTGAGAAAAGCAAGTGAATTTGATTATTGCATATCATATTTGAGTTGTTTCGTGTTCAAAACAGCAGTTGGATGACATGTGGCTCTGAAGCTACCCAATACCACAAGGCTTGTATTCATAGAGTTATTTGACCTGCAGTTTTTCGGGGTAATGAACCTGTATCCTCCTGGAGAAGTATTTTTTATTTAACCATTCAAATTTTTTCTCTGATGCTTCTATCAAGATCTGACTGTGTATTGCCCTGGGCTATCTAGTAATTTCCTTAATTGGTTAACCTTGGTGTGTGTCTTGGGGACCGTACGCATGTGGGGCTGGCCTGTAATGTTTCCTTTGGGCACTGGATCAATGGTGTCAATGAAAACTTATTTGAGAGGCAGAAATTGCTCAAAGAACCCCTAGCAACCTCAGAGGAAACCCTAATTTTGAGATACCCTGCGCTAAACTTCTAAAAAATATGTTGTTCTCTAGCAAGGATGAAAATATATAATGTATATGAATGATCAATTTGATAGCCAATCACAGGCTATAACAGTAAGCATGTAGGTTGTACTGACTCTTGATCATTACTTTAGGACCCCGAGCTGTCGATGACCGCCCGGTCTCCATTCTGGGAATACACTTCCAGCAAAAGCTCAACAGTGCATATATGTGGCACCCAGGAATAAGGCTTACTTCCTCATGGACACTGCATATGTGTTATGTGATTGCAAATGGGTTAAAGCAACTCCAGTCCTCAAGTACCCCCAACAGGTCATGTTTTCAGGATTTCCCTCAGATAAAACGGCTGTCGTAATTACTAAGGCAGTGAAACTGGTTAAATCATCTGTGCAAAATAATGGAGAGCCTGAAAACATGACCTGTTGTAGGGTACTTGAGGACTGGAGTTGAGAAACATTGGGTTAAAGAACCCAAACAAAACACCGACAATGGCTTAAAGTACTTGGTGACCATAGTTTATATCAGCCAAGGCCTGAACATGTGTGAACAGAGGACCAGGTGTCAGCCTCACAGATCAGGGAAGTCTGGTCATTGTATGTCAGAACTGCACAAATCCACTGTCTTCATTTACTGCAGCATGCGTAATCTTTACATTAGATAAATCCTATGTTATTGATTGCTAATCTCATTTTGATGATATCATTTATTTACTGTGTTTATCGGCGTATAACACGCACTTTTTCCCCCTTAAAATTGGGGAAAAATCGCCTGTGTGTGTTATATGTCGATCAATGCTGTCTGAGGGAAGAGGAAACTTAGATTTTTACTGTATGTTTGCTGTTCCATATTTTGACATAGATATATATATATATATAGCCTTGTGAAAATATTCGGCCCCCTTGAACTTTGCGACCTTTTGCCACATTTCAGGCTTCAAACATAAAGATATAAAACTGTAATTTTGTGTGAAGAATCAACAACAAGTGGGACACAATCATGAAGTGAAACGAAATTTGTTGGATATTTCAAACTTTTTTAACAAATAAAAAACTGAAAAATTGGGCGTGTAAAATTATTCAGCCCCTTTACTTTCAGTGCAGCAAACTCTCTCCAGAAGTTCAGTGAGGATCTCTGAATGATCCAATGTTGACCTAAATGACTAATGATGATAAATAGAATCCACCTGTGTGTAATCAAGTCTCCGTATAAATGCACCTGCACTGTGATAGTCTCAGAGGTCCGTTTAAAGCGCAGAGAGCATCATGAAGGACAAGGAACACACCAGGCAGGTCCGAGATACTGTTGTGGAGAAGTTTAAAGCCAGATTTGGATACAAAAAGATTTCCCAAGCTTTAAACATCCCAAGGAGCACTGTGCAAGCAATAATCTTAAAATAGGAGTATCAGACTACTGCAAATCTACAAAGACCTGGCCGTCCCTCTAAACTTTCAGCTCATACAAGGAGAAGACTGATCAGAGATGCAGCCAAGAGGCTCATGATCACTCTGGATGAACTGCAGAGATCTACATCTGAGGTGGGAGACTCTGTACATAGGACAACAATCAGTCGTATACTGCACCAATCTGGCCTTTATGGAAGAGTGTCAAGAAGAAAGCCATTTCTTAAAGATATCCATAAAAAGTGTTGTTTAAAGTTTGCCACAAGCCACATGAGAGACACACCAAACATGTGGAAGAAGGTGCTCTGGCCAGATGAAACAAAAATCGAACTTTTTGGCAACAATGCAAAATGTTATGTTTGGTGTAAAAGCAACACAGCTCATCACCCTGAACACACCATCCCCACTGTCAAACATGGTGGTGGCAGCATCATGGTTTGGGCCTGCTTTTCTTCAGCAGGGACAGGGAAGATGGTTAAAATTGATGGGAAGATGGATGGAGCCAAATACAGGACCATTCTGGAAGAAAACCTGATGGAGTCTGCAAAAGACCTGAGACTGGGGCGGAGATTTGCCTTCCAACAAGACAATGATCCAAAACATGAAGCAAAATCTACAATGGAATGGTTCACAAATAAACATATCCAGGTGTTAGAATGGCCAAGTCAAAGTCCAGACCTGAATCCAATCGAGAATCTGTGGAAAGAACTGAAAACTGCTGTTCACAAACGCTCTCCATCCAACCTCACTGAGCTCCAGCTGTTTTGCAAGGAGGAATGGGCAAAAATTTCAGTCTCTCGATGTGCAAAACTGATAGAGAAATACCCCAAGCGACTTACAGCTGTAATCGCAGCAAAAGGTGGCGCTACAAAGTATTAACTTAAGGGGGCTGAATAATTTTGCACGCCCAGTTTTTCAGTTTTTTATTTGTTAAAGTTTCAAATATCCAATAAATTTTGTTCCACTTCATGATTGTGTCCCACTTGTTGATTCTTCACAAAAAATTAGAGTTTTATATCTTTATGTTTGAAGCCTGAAATGTGGCAAAAGGTTGCAAAGTTCAAGGGGGCCGAATACTTTCTCAAGGCACTGTGTGTATGTATGTATGTATATATATATATATATATATATATATATATATATATATATATATATATATATAATCTTTCAAAATTTTACTACTCTAGTTGATGGCATCCCTGTTAAGGGACTGCATGCACTAGGTGTTTTAGCCACATTGGTAGTCTGTTATTTTCAGTCAGTCTGACTACACAGATAGGCTGGCCATGAACAGTATGATTTAATGGCAAAATGGGATGGTCTCAAGTTTTTAATTCAACCTTCCCAAAATGGCCCTGCTGTACATTGTCACCCCAAATTCCTCTGACTCTCAGTACAAAAGCATGTTCCATGTCTCACCCTACTGTGATGAATGGAGCTCTCAAATCTGTACAAGGTAGTTTTTTTAACTCGTCAAAGTGCAAATATTATTTTATGATTTGTTGCTTCTATTAAAGCGGTAGTAAACTGCATAAAAAAAATAGTCACTGGATAGTTTAAGGCTACTTTCACACTGGGGCCGCGGAGCGGTAGCGCTAAAGCGACGCTCATTTTTGCAGTGCTTTTCAGCCACTAGCGGGGTGCTTTTAACCTACGCTAGCAGCCAATGGGGTTAAAAGCGCATGTGTTGTGGTGCTTTCGTATCGCTTTTCAGATGCTTTGGAAGCACTGCCCATTCATTTTAATGCAGCGCTAAATGTGAAAAGGATTCTTATGACGAGAATCAGAATAGCAAATAATCAGCATCAACATATGTGTATACAATAATGAAAAATATTAAGGGAGCTGTGGTGGCTCAACGTGATTAGCACTGCGCTGACAAGCCATTCACCTCTGCAGCCAAGGGTTCGGATCCCGGTCTCGGCTACATGTGAATTGAGTTTGGTGGTCTCAGCCCGGCTCCCGGTGGGTGTGCTATGCAAGGTACGCCTGTGCTTAGTACGCCCACCCACCCCCCACAAAAACCACCACACTTGCACGCACACGAAATTGGTTTAAAACACACGCACTTTGGCCATGCGGTCTCCTAAAATAAAGAGAGGCGAAGGACCTACGGGGCTGGCTGGGTGGGCTAGGCCCCCTCACTCCCTCATAGGGGGAGTCCCTCTGCCCCATTGGGGTCCCGTTGGTCCCCAGTTGGGCTCCCAAGAGGAGCAGGTAGGGCGGGGTGAGTGGGAGGCCCCCCTTCACACCCGCCATTGCCACCAGGGGCATGGAGAAGGATGGCGATTGCCTCTGGGGGGAGGGTCTGCCTACTCCCAACTCCTGCAGTCCGGCTCCTCTCTCTCGAGTTCACGCACAAAAAATACACTTTAAAAAAAAAAAAAAAAAAAAAAAAAATAATGAAAAATATTTGAAAAGTGGCATATATGAACAATGTCCATATACCGTCCAATTAGTATGTGATAATATTCTCTCTGGTAATGACCACAATAAAGAAAATTAAAAAGGTAAAAAAAATTGAAAAAAGTCCCATTGATAGGTGATTGAACCAATTCTAATGGTGAATATTTAGGAAAAGAGTTGATAGGAGATCCACCACCATATATAAAAAAGTAAACAGCCGACGCGTTTCGCACTGGATCAGTGCTTATTCATGGCCATGAATAAGCACTGATCCAGTGCGAAATGCGTCGGATGTTCCTTGTTTCCACTGCTGTGACCCTATTTTTGTACATGCTGTCTTTTGAATAAAAGACCACCCATCAGGTTTTGGAGTGCGGCTATCCATTTTTCTTTGTCTTCATTTTGCTTAGTGCACCGCCAGCACCCTCGGTATCCTGCACCACCTGTAACCATTTAGTGATCCCACCTGGAGCGGTGACTCCTTTCTCTCAAACAAATGCATATGGTTTGGAAAATATCGCAAAATGCTACTAAGCGTAGCAGACAAATTGTCCAGTGTGCATTAGGCCTAAAAACCACATTGCTGATCAACCTGCACAACATCATCACTGGCACGTTCACAAGAGTTTTATATTTACTGTGTCTCTTTTGATATTTCTGTATCCTTATACAGGAACAAGATTGTAACAATCAAAGAAGTGAAGCCATGCCTCATGCTCCTTTATCATTACCAAGCACCAGCATGAAGAAACATGGTCATACAGGAAGACCTCTGACAGATGAACAATTCGTTCCCCACCCTTCACTGACTAGAACTTTGGAACACATACTAGATCAACTGAATGTGTTGACTCAGGTGAGCGGATCTGTTACTCCTAAAATAGGCGCATGCCGGGATTTGTCACACCTGTCATTCTAATACAAGCTTTTCCCTTTTGACCTATTTTTACACAGATTATCTCCTGTGCTTTTTTTGTAAGAATCGTAGAAGGTTGTGTACACACCATGCTGCTATTCATTCATATATCAAATATGAACTCGTTGATCCTTCTGCCTGAACAAAACTCGAATCTATAGCTGTAAAAAAAAATCTACTTCCCTTATGCCCAGTCCTTACCCATCAGCGTTATTGTGTTTACTGTGAGAGAGATATGAAGAAATACACACTGCATATTAAACTTAGGGCTTGAAAGTCCTAAAATAAACACTTGAAAACCTGTAAGGATGTATTATGAGCACAACAATAATACCATTAGGTGACACATACAAGATACTAGTGTCGGCAAGATAAGCGGTAGGAAATAATTAAAAAAAAAAAAAAAAAACGGGAAGAAATAAATAAAATTATACATCTCCAAGCAGCCAAGAAAACCTTTTCTGCTATAACTGAATATTTGTATATAGCAGCAGCTCTTCTGTAGTAATTCCTTTATTTTAATAAAGATGTACTCTATATACATTTTAGTGTACCTAATCTTATCCTGGAAGATCGTTTGGTTGTCAACATCACCACCAATTTTTAGACTAGCACTTTTTTTGTTTTTAGAGATTTTGGCATTGTCCAAATTGCTGCTTTAGTGTGTGTGTGTGTGTGTGTATATATGTATGTGTGTATATATATATATATATATATATGTATGTGTGTGTGTGTGTATATATATATATATATATATATATATATATATACAAACATTTAAGGTATTTACACAGCAATTTGTGATAAGGGTCCGTGCAGAGCCATGGAGGGAATGCTTAAATGTTGCTTTGTAGTTAGCCTTTCCTGCTACTTTAAAGAAGAGTTCCAGGCGTAGTATATTTTTACATAGTTACTATGTATTTACCATACCTGGCCTGATGCTCCTGGAAGTTGGAAATCACTGCTACTCCAGTGATCTTCATTTGCATCCAAGCTTCCAGGTCTGGCACTGAGCTGCTGTCCTGAAGAACTCTGAACCCAAGCGGTTTAGCCACTTGGCACGAGTGTTATTTACAGAATGCTTTGCACTTTATGGATGAATGCTAAGTGTTCTCTGAGTGGACGAGGTAGATAGTGTGATATCATCACCCGCTACCCCACTTCCTGCTATCGGAGAACACTTTGCATTCCTTCAAAGAGAAGATAAGCAATTGTGGCTATACTTTTGTGGGTCACAGGAGTGTAAGGGTTTACATTATGGAGTCGTCCCATGTTCTAGAAAGATCCTGAACATATGCCGGGATACACCCACCTGCCTGATTGACAGCTGGCTGTACTCAACTGAGAACCAAAGCCAGCTACACCCATCCCTTCTTCAGCCTGGCACTCCAGTGAACACTGAAAGGGCAAACCAGATAGCAGTGACTGACAGTCATCACTCGCTGCTCAGAGCTGACCAAGAACTCAGTGGTCATGTGATCCCTTAGATCAGACAGGCGACATCTGCAGCATGAAGGTGAGTATGTATGGGTTTTTTAGTTTTGTTTTTTTAGCAGCCCCAAACTTCTCCTTTTACTAAATGCAAAGCATTCTCTGAATGGCGCCCATGCTGAGTGGCTAACCACCTGTATTCACAATGCATCAGGTCAGCCACTCCACACAGGACCCGGAAGCAATTGTAGATCATTGAAAAAGCAATGTCTGCTTTGGTGATTTTTTAGCTTCCAAGGGCACTTTGTAAAAATATACCATGCCTTCTTTGGGAACCCCTTCGCTGATGTGTACATATGTTTTTTTAGTTTAACTGCATGACATGGCACATTCCAGACCTCACAGGTTCCCCTTATCTGCTTTCTCATAATATGAACAAATCCCCTTATATATCCACCAAAAGGGGAGGCAATTATTGGCAATAATCAATTATTTAGGTATAATGCAAATTTTTATTGTTCCAGGGTCATTAAGATTCTTGAACCTTGGGCGTTTGTGGCCTGTGTAGTGTTATGCCTTGTTTACACTGCACGGAACGGTTCGGGTCAGTTAATTTGGAGCGGTTAGGATGGGACCGGTCTAATCGCGTGAGCGTTTCCACTGCAAATCGGACCATCGGGGACCATTCAGGTTTTGGAAAAAATTCCTAGCGCGTCCACCAATCAGCGAGATGTATTTGTAGGTTTGCCCTAATGAAACCGTTCCACTTTCTGAAAACCCTCATGAGAAGCAGGACCCTTGCTGATGCGGTACGGTTCGCTTTTATGGCACGCTTTCATAATGGAAACACCCAAAATAGCGAACCCTACCGTACCGAACCGATCCGCTCAGAGGAAACGAGGCATTTGTGTGGCCAAGATGTGGTTGGCTGAAGAAACATTTTACTCTAAGGAGGGGACATACAGGTGAAACTCGAAAAATTTGAATATCGTGCAAAAGTTCATTTATTTCACAAATGCAACTTAAAAGGTGAAACTAATATATGAGAGAGACTCATTACATGCAAAGCAAGATAGTTCTAGTCGTGATTTGTCATAATTGTGATGATTATGGCTTACAGCTCATGAAATCCCCAAATCCACAATCTCATAAAATTAGAATATTACATGCAATCAATAAAACAAGGGTTGTACATAGAACAATATCGGACCTCTGAAAAGTATAAACATGCAAATGTACTCAGTACTTGATTTGGGCCCTTTTTGCAGCAATTACTGCTTCAATGCAGCGTGGCATGGAAGCTATCAGCTTGTGGCACTGCTGGGGTGTTATGGAAAACCAGGATGCTTCAATAGCGCTCTTCTGCATTGTTCAGTCTCATGTCTTATCTTTCTCTTGTCAATGCCCCATAGATTCTCTATGGGGTTCAGGTCAGGCGAGTTTGCTGGCCAATCAAGCACAGTAATCCCACGGTCATTGATCCAGGTTTTGGTGCTTTTGGCAGTGTGGGAAGATGCCAAGTCCTGCTGGAAAATTTAAGTCAGCATCCCCATAGAGCTTGTTTGCCGAAGGAAGCATGAAGTTCTCCAAAATCTCCTGGTAGACAACTGCGGTGACCCTGGACATAATGAAGCACAGTGGACCAACACCAGCAGATGGCATGGCTCCCTAAATCAACACAGACTGTGGAAACTTCACACTGGACTTCAAGCATCTTGCAGTGTGTGCCTCTCCATACGCTGGGTCCTTGGTTTCCAAATGAGATGCACAATTTTCTCTTATCAGAAAAGATCCATCCCACATAACTTTCTATTAATGTGCTTTGATACAGCACTTTGGGAACATCCAACTTCTTTTGCAATTACCTTTTGAGGCTTTCCCGCCTTATGGAGGGTGCCAATGATGGTTTTCTGCACAACTGTGAGGTCAGCAGTCTTTCCCATGATTGTGATTCCTACTGAACCAGACTGAGCATTTAAAGGCTCAGGAACCCTTTGCAGGTGTTATGGCCTAATTATCTGATTAGAGCGGGACACTTTGAGCTTAGAATATTGCACCTTTTCACAATATTCAAATTTTCTGAGATTGTGGATTTGGGGGTTTCATGAGCTGTAAGCCATAAACATCACAATTGACAAATCACGACTAGAACTATCTTGCGTTGCATGTAATGAGTCTCTCTCATATATTCGTTTCACCTTTTAAGTTGCATTAGTGAAATAAATGAACTTTTGCACAATATTCTGATTTTTCGAGTTTCACCTTACAATCATATATGTAGAACTATAGTGGTATACCCTTACCCCCTTAGGACAAATATGAAAAGATTTGAAACTGGTTGGGTTATCCCAAAATTGACTTCTGATTACATGAATATTTTCTATGTTCTAAGTCTGAACTGGGATGAAATGGGATTACCGTTTATGTGATATGTATAATACATTTGATTCAGCTAACTATGGTTTGGGTGATGCGCCTGTAATGCATACCATGGTTTTTATTCAACTTATTTTTAATGTTTATAATCAAAGCAAAGATTTTGTTTTATTCACTAATTAGGTTTGTTGCTGTTAAAGTCCTAACAGAGGTTTTTGTATGGACTCATATTGACTACAGGGATTGTGGCAACCACTGTCTACATCAGAAACTCAATTTGTATACCATGACAAGAAACCGTTAATGACAATTGTATAGAATAATATCATATGCTTTGTTTTACAGACTGTTTCCATCTTGGAGCGTCGACTGACAATGACAGAAGATAAACTGAAAGAATGCCTAGAAAATCAGCAGCATATCCCTTTGCAAGTTTCAGACACGGAGTGAAGTAGAACAATCTACTAATCTTACTGTTTCAAGCTCCTTCACTGTAAATAAAATATTTAATGTGTATTTATTATATTTTATTTTTATATTTGTGCCAGCCTTTTTTAATTGTGTGGCTTTATTTTTACTATTGCTGCCAAAGATGAATAGAAAGAGTAACTTGCAAAATGATGATAAATAAGTTTTGCCACATTAACACACTTATTGTGTAAAGAGTTTTAAATATGGTAATCCATAGCAACCAGTCACTGCAATGAGTCAGGGTGAACCTGAACTTTAGCAATGCCGGAGCCAGGCAAAAAGGTCACTGAAATGTTCTGCCGTTCAAGTTGCATATACTGGTAACTGAAAGGGAGGACAGAATCCCTGTATAAATCTGGTTATTCGCTAGTAGATGTTCGTATGAAAATTCTTTGTACATTCGAAAGTGGATGAAAGTTGTTCAAAACTACTTCAAGATTTCATTTGCTTTTAAAATTAAATTTCGTAACGAATGTAATTTCCTAAACGAAAACCATATTCACTGTTAGAAATGAGTTTGTTCGGGAAATATGTTCTATCCTGTGCCTACAAATGTTTTTGTTATATTGGTGTGTGTGTGTGTGTGTGTGTAAATGTATGTATTTGTGTGTGTGTATATAGATATGTGTGTGTATGTGTATGTATATGTGTGTATATATATATATATATACACACACGAATCAGCCATAACATTATGACCATCCACCTAATATTGAGTAGGTCCTCCTTTTGCTGGCAAAGCAGTCCTGACCCATTGAGGCATGGATTCTACTAGACCTCCGAAGGTATGCTGTAGTATCTGGTACCACCTTGTCTGTAGCAGATTCTTTAAGCCTCTGTCGACTTGCCTTCTTTCTTTCTCGTACATCACGGGACACAGAGCGGCATATTCATTACTATATGGGTTATATGGAGTACCTTCAGGTGTGGACACTGGCAATCTCAAACAGGAAGTCCCCTCCCTATATAACCCCCTCCCCTAGAGGGAGTCCCTCAGTTTTTTTCGCCAGTGTCTTAGGTGTTGGTCACGGAATAGCTTTGCTCCACATCCTTGGGATTAAGGGCGGGCTAACCGGATCTGTCCAAGGAGCCTCAGTGCCAAAGTGGACAGTACCCGGGCCCCAAACCGTGGGGTTTTGCCTATAATGCTCCTCTTTGGAGGGCTGGACCCTGGGCCCAGGACTTGGAGTTTGCAAAAACCATAAGTTCCTGTTTGCCAGGGTGCTATATAGGTCCAGGACAGTGGGTACCTTCATAGGACCCCAGGGCCTGAAGGTCTACTACGCTACCCACGGAGATGGGAGAAGATTGGATCAGTTTGCTGGACAAACATCCTGCAGCATGGAGCAGGTAAGGGGGAGCCTGCGGGACTTGGTTCGACAGCAGGCTCTCCGGGGTAACCTAAAAGGGGGGATAGCCTAAGTATGCTCTGCATGGGCAACCTTGTTCACTATGTCTGAAGAGAGACAGGATGACACCTTTTCTCCCCCATCACTAGGTTCCCCTGTCTAAGAATGTGTTGCTAGCTAACCTGCTGTTTTCTTCCTAGGACTAGTAAGGATCCCTAGGGGCCTTTTGGAGAGTCCTACCTGGCCGGGGGTTTGAATCTGCCGCCTGTTTCTGCAGTCCTGGATCTCCAGCAGCGCGGCTCCTCCATGTTCCTCCTGTTTCCGGCATACGCGCGCGCGCGCGTGCGCGCGCACGTCTTATAGACGTTTTTCGCGCCGTTCACACAGGAGGGCGGGGGGGGGGCGTGCCTGCGGCGTCATACAGGGGCGCGCCTTGTGCTGTTATAGATCAGCAGGCATTGTCAGTGCTCAGTCTGAGGCTGATTTCAGAAGGAGAGGACGCAGAGCGGCAGAACAGTGACTCCCGGTGGCGGAAGAGGGGTAGTACATGCTGGACTTTGTTCCAATGCCTTTTTTGTTAAGCCAAGAAATTCCCCTTTTTGCAGCAGGTTGGAGGCTGGCAAACTAAGTTTGGGGTCACTGTATGTTTTAAAAAAAAAAAAAAAAAAAAAGAAAATATATATAATATATATTTAAAAAAAAAAAAAAAGAGAAAAACATACGGGATCCCATCAGTTTTTGGGCATTAGTGATCTATTGTCCCCTAAGCTCTGGTTTTGCACTCCTGGCCACTACAGTCTGTTGTGTGGGCGGAGTCCCTCGATTTTGTATTATGGCTTCCAAAGGTTCGGGGTCAAAGGGTACAAAAAAGACCAAAAAACAAAGGGGTTCCCCTTCTGATTCTGAGGATATGCCGATACTTTCCCCGCAACTTATTAACATAAAGAGCGCCTTGGATGAGCCATTAGGGGGATCTGGTGCGGAGGCTGGCCCAGATCAGCCCAGCCCTGTGTTTATCACAGAGGAGATGCTAGCCGTATCCCTAGGGGGGCTAGAAGAGAGAATAGCAGCATTGATCGCTAGAGCTATTCCTGGTAAGAAACGGGTTAGATCCCCATCACCAAGAGGTGTATCCTCAGATGCTGAGATTCTCTCTCCGGAGGAATTAGAATCACAGGAGGATCAACTAGACCTGAACCAAGAGGGTTCAGGGATTGAGGGATCTGCCTCTGAGGAACCATTTTCAGACTCCCAGACAGAAAGATTGTGGGTACAGTCTTTGACGGACATGGTCCGCTCGGCATTTAGTTTACCATTGCCAGAGCCTCAGGTTCCTCCGGTATCCTCTCTGGGCTCTTTGAAAGCTCCGTTAAGCAACGCAGTTTTTCCGGTCCATCCTCTCTTGGAGGAATTGATCTTTCGGGATTGGGTACGGCCGGACAGGATTTTTCTGCCACCGAAAAGATTTGCGGTCATTTACCCCATGGAGGAAAGATTCTCCAAGAGGTGGAGGCTCCCAGTAGTGGATGCAGCCATCTCATGTGTGAATAAATCACTAACTTGCCCGGTTGAAAACATACATATGTTTAAAAATCCGGTTGATAAAAGGTTAGAGACACTTTTAAAAGCATCCTTTGCTACGGCAGGAGCAGTGGTGCAGCCAGCTGTGGCTGCGATTGGTGTTTGTCAGGCGTTAAAGGACCAGACAAAGGAAATGTTAAAGGACATGCCTACCCAACAAGCAGAAGAGTTTTCTGACATTCCCAGAGCTCTGTGTTTTGCTGTAGATGCTATAAAAGATTCCATCCAGCAGGCCTCTCGTTTCACTATTTTTGGTGCACATGAGAAGGCTCTTATGGTTGAAGAACTGGGCGGCGGAGCCCCCATGCAAAAAGCTTCTGGCAGGGTTTCCCTTCCATGGAGGACGACTCTTCGGAGAGGATCTGGATAAATATATTCAGACTATTTCAAATGGCAAGAGTACCCTTTTACCGGTCAAAAAGACATTCCGGGGTCCTACATTTAAAAGGCAGCTCTTTCCTGTCTCGGGGCCCTCAAATTCCAGGCAGTATCGACGGCCGCCTGCACGATCCAACTTTAACAGTAGATCGCAGGGACAGGCCCCTGGGGGTAAGAGGCCATGGTATCGCAAGCCGACAAAGACAGCCCCTAAGTCTGCCTTATGAAGGGGCGCCCCCACTCTCGCGGGTGGGGGGAAGGCTTCGTTTCTTCTCAGAAGTTTGGGAAGCCAAGATCCCCGACAAATGGGTCCGGGCATCTGTAACCACAGGTTACAGACTGGAGTTTCTAAGGTATCCTCCGCCTCATTTTCAAGAATCAAGGCTACCAAGGGATCCAGCAAGGAAGGCCTCAATGCTGGCAGCTTTGGATCACCTGCTTTGCCAGGACGTGATAATAGAGGTGCCAGCCCAAGAGCAAGGGCTAGGTTTCTATTCCAATCTCTTTGTCATACCAAAGCCCAACGGCGATGTCAGGCCAATCTTGGACCTAAAGGGGTTAAACGGTTACCTAAAGGTTCGTTCCTTCCGGATGGAATCCATCCGGTCAGCAGCCGCCGCGCTTCAGAAAGACGATTTTCTGGCTTCCATAGACATAAAGGATGCTTACCTTCATGTACCAATCTTTCAGTCGCGGTGGGGCAGCGACACTTCCAATTCAGGGCGCTCCCCTTCGGGCTGGCCACGGCCCCCCGGGTATTCACGAAGATCCTAGCCCCAGTTCTGGCCAATTTAAGGATCCAAGGGGTCACAGTCCTAGCATACTTGGACGACCTTTTAATCATAGATCACTCACGACCGGGTCTGCAAAAGGCAGTAAACCTCACGGTTCGGTACCTCGAAGAATTCAGCTGGGTCCTAAACCGGGGAAAGTCAGCGTTCCAGCCTACAAAGCAGTTGGAATACCTCGGCATGAGGTTAGACACAGAACAGCAAAGAGTGTTCCTGCCCCTGGTAAAGATCGAGGCTATCAAGGGGCTGGTTCAGTTGGTTCTAAACAAGAAAAAACCAACTATTCGCCTGTGTATGCGATTACTAGGCAAGCTAGTGGCCACGTTCGAGGCAGTACCATACGCTCAGATCCACACTCGCGTCCTACAGGCAGCCATTCTAGCAGCCTGGGGCAAGAGGGCACATGCCTTAGAGTCCCCTTTGACGCTATCATCAAGGGTCCGACAAAGCCTGGCCTGGTGGTTGAACCCCCAGAATCTTCTAAAGGGAAAATCCTTCAGCCCTGTTGTCTGGAAGGTAGTTACCACAGACGCCAGCCTGGCAGGCTGGGGGGGGCGGTCTTCGAGGGGTCCTCTCGCCAGGGAACTGGGGTGAAAGCAGAGAGGCAGCTCCCCATCAATATCTGGGAGATCAGAGCTGCTCGCCTAGCCCTTCTGGCATGGACCTCCAGATTAAAGGGGTTCCCGGTGAGAATCCAGTCAGACAATGCCACGGCGGTGGCATACATAAACCACCAAGGGGGAACCAGGAGTCGGGCCGCTCAGAGGGAGGTGAGCTTGATTTTTCAGTGGGCAGAGGTTCATGTACCCTGCATTTCGGCGATATTCATTCCCGGAGTGGACAACCTGCAGGCAGACTTCTTAAGTCGCCAGAGTCTGTCGCCAGGGGAGTGGTCTCTGCATCCCCAGGTCTTTCAGACAATCTGCCAGAGGTGGGGAATGCCAGACGTAGATATAATGGCATCCAGGTTCAACAAGAAACTAGACAGGTTCGTGTCTCGAACGAGGGATCCTATGGCCTTCCGGAACCGATGCGTTGGTTTGCCCTTGGCATCAATTCAAACTTCTATATGCATTTCCTCCGCTACAGTTACTCCCTCGCCTGTTGCGCAAGATCAGAGTGGAGCACAAGCCAGTCATTTTAGTAGCTCCGGCTTGGCCCCGGAGGACTTGGTACTCACTAGTCCTGAAGATGGCAGTGGGAGACCCTTGGACTCTTCCTCTACAACCAGACCTACTCTCACAAGGCCGATCCTCCACCCTACATTACGGCGTCTAAATTTGACGGCCTGGAGGCTGAATCCCTGATTCTCAGGGGTAGAGGTCTGTCTAGGCAGGTAATCCCTACCCTGATTAGGGCTAGAAAGCCGGTCTCCAGGGTGATTTATTACAGGGTGTGGAGGAACTACGTAGGCTGGTGTGAATCCAAAAGATGGAATTCCCGCAAATATACTATTGATAGGGTGTTAAGTTTTCTCCAGCTAGGAGTGGATAAAGGCCTGGCACTAAGCACAATCAAGGGACAGATCTCGGCTCTGTCAGTGTGGTTTCAGAGGCCGCTGGCCACCCACTCGCTGGTAAAGACCTTCTTACAGGGGGTCTTGCGTATTAATCCTCCTGTCAAGTCACCACTTTGTCCATGGGACTTAAATCTTGTTCTGTCATCCCTACAGAAACAACCTCTTGAGCCGTTGGCTGAGGTACCTTGATTTTACTGACTAGAAAGTCGGTATTTCTGATCACCATAGTTTCGGCCAGGAGAGTATCGGAATTGGCAGCCTTATCTTGTAAGGAACCATATCTCATTTTGCATAAGGATAGGGCGGGGTTCCGTCCTCATCCTTCCTTTCTACCAAAGGTTATATCCAGTTTCCACCTGAACCAGGATGTGGTACTTCCATCCTTCTTCCAAAACCCACCTCTAGAAAAGAGGGGTTGCTGCATACGTTGGATATTGTCAGGACCGTAAGGGCCTATCTTAAAGCTACAGAGAAGGTTCGGAAAACAGATGTGGTGTTCGTTTTACCGGAAGGGCCCAAGATGGGTCAGGCAGCCGCTTGATCCACCATCGCAAGATGGATTAAACAATTAATTGTTCGGGCCTGCAGATTGAAGAGGTGCCTCCTCCTTTGTCGGTAAAGGCCCATTCTACCAGGGCCAGGGGCACCTCCTGGGCAGCACATCATCAGATCTCTATGGCTCGAATATGCAAGGCAGCAACGTGGTCATCAGTCCACACGTTTACAAAATTTTATCAAGTGGACGTAAGAAGGAATGCGGATACAGCCTTTGGGCAGTCAGTACTACAGGCCGCGATTCAAGCTCCTCAGGATCTGAGGGGGCTCCCTTGATTTGATTTGAGATTTACATTTCTCGTTTAAGTTGGATTTACTAGTATCTGAGTATACCTCTAAAATTAAATCCTTCTTTGGAAGATGTCTCCCTCCCCTCATTAAAGCATTGCTTTCGGACATCCCATATAGTAATGAATATGCCGCTCTGTGTCCCGTGATGTACGAGAAAGAAAAAGGGATTTTTAAATACAGCTTACCTGTAAAATCCTTTTCTTGGAGTACATCACGGGACACAGAGCTCCCACCCCTCTTTTGGGTGACCATTTTGGGAGGCATACTGCTTGCTACAAAACTGAGGGACTCCCTCTAGGGGAGGGGGTTATATAGGGAGGGGACTTCCTGTTTGAGATTGCCAGTGTCCACACCTGAAGGTACTCCATATAACCCATATAGTAATGAATATGCCGCTCTGTGTCCCGTGATGTACTCCAAGAAAAGGATTTTACAGGTAAGCTGTATTTAAAAATCCCTTTTTTCATAGTGCATCACAGTGCCATCTCTTCCCCAAATAGGCAATGCACACTCAACCAGCCATCTGCATGATGTAGAAGAAAACATGATTCATTAGACTAGACCACCTTCTTCCATTGTTCCATGGTTCAGTTCTTATGCTTACGTGCCCATTGTAGGCATTTTTGGCCATGGACATGGGTCAGCGTGGGCACCCTGACTAGTCTACAGCTATGCAGTCCCATAGGCTACAAACTGACGCACTGTGTGTTCTGACACCTTTACATCATAACCAGTAATACAATTTTCAGCAATTTGCGCTGCAATATCTTTTCTATTGGATTAGACCACATCAGCCAGCCTTCGCTCCCCACATGCATCAGTGAATCTTCATCAATCCATGACCCTGCTGCTGGTTTGCTGCTTTTCTTTTCTTGATCCACTTTTGGTAGACCAGGAACATCACATGAGCTGGCGTTTTGGAGTTGTTCTTACCGTCGTCTACCCATTTTAATTCACTCACCTATTTTTTCTGCTTTTAACACATCAAATTCATAGACAACATGTCAACATGTTTTCTTTCTGCCAAATATATATATATATATATATATATATTCCACTCATTGTAGATGCCATTGTAACAAGATAATCAGTGGTATTTACCTGTCATTGGTCATAATGCTGTGGCTGAATGGTGTATATGTATTTGAAGTATGTAAATTGAACTGTATCCTTGTTCGTTAAATGCTGTTGGTTGTTTGCCAGTGTTAAAATGAAATGGCTAAACACACTTAGTGATGAACTTCGCAATTATTTTTTGTGTGTGTTTTTGTTTGGAATTATGCATTTAAATAAAATGAGATGGGTCTCTAAAAGTCTGTAGAATTTATAATCTTGAAAAAGGAAAGGAAGTGATTTTTCTTGCTTTTTTTGCGTCAGCTGCAGGGCATCAGTTTTTTCTGTCAAAGATAACAAACCACATAAGCAGACATTCTTTTTCTGCTGTAAATCAACTGTAAAAGTCCTTTTTTTGTGCATGAACAAAAAATTAGCAACATCAAAGATGAGAACGGATTGACCGTGCAAATTTACTTGACACAGTACTTAGTACAGCCTTTTTTGATTATCTACTTACAAAGGTCATCATGGCAGACCAAACACATTTTATAGATTTAGCAATCATTTCCAACAGTTTTCAAGCTCAAGCATTAGCCGCATCTATGAGTTGACCACCATAGAGGACAGCTACGCTGGCAATGAAAAACATTTTTTTTTTTTATTATTGATATTTATATAGTGCTGACAATTTGCATTCTGTACATTATCAGTCCCTGCCCTTAAGGAGCTTACTGCTACATACTAGGGCCAATTTAGACAGGAGCTAAATAACCTAGCAACATGTCTTTGGAATGTGGGAGGACACCAGAGTACCCGGAGAAAACCCATGCAAGCACAGGAAGAACACGCAAACTCTAAGCATGTAGTGTCATGGTTGGAATTTGATCTGTTGGAATAGTCAAGTTGGAGATGCTTTGCAATATTAAAGCAGTTCAGTAGGGGTACTTTATTAATCTTTCCTTGAACAATGCTTGAAAAATCTATATATAAATGCACTTGTATATAAAGTATTAACTCACTTGTATATGATAGTTATACACTATATTACCAAAAGTATTGGGACACCTGCTTTTACACACACTATGGGCCAGATTCAGGTAGATGGGAGTTTCTTTACTCCGGAGTAACGCTTCTCATTTACGTTACTCCGCCGACACTTTCGGCGCAAGTACTGTTATTCACATAGCAGTTGCGCGTAAACTTGCGCCAGAGTAACGATAATGCGCTGGCGTAACCCGACGCAAGTGGAAGTGGGTGTGATCATATGTAAATGATGGGCGGAGCCCAGCGCAGAGGCTTACGTTCAGCGCATCATCCACGGAGCATGCGCAGTGAGTGCGGCTCCACTCGCCCCCCTTGTGCGCATGCTCACAACTTCCGTCGGCACCACTTCACGGGAAACGTCAGCGCAATGCGTTCCGCTGGGTGCTTAAAAGCGCTGGCGGAAACGCCATTCCGGCGCAAAAGTATTTCCGTTTCCCCCCACCCCAGGGAAGATACTTTTGCTCGGTGATGGCTGCTCCCGCTACCCCCAGAGAGAGGAGGAACCTCAATTTCAACACCCCCGGAGGTGTTGGTCATCATTTCTGCAATGGAGACTGAGAATGCTTTGCTCCATGGCCAAAAAAGCCGGAAGACCAGCCGGGAGAGGAAGCAGGGCATCCTGGAGTCCATTGCTGCCAGGGTGAATGTCTTGGGGTACTCCACCCGGAGTGCTTCTGACATTCAGAAGAAAATGAATGACCTGCGGTGCAAGGTGAGGGGCAAGGTGGCCACCATCAGGAGGCATGAGAGGGGCACAGGTGGTGGTCCCCCATGTCCTGTCACCCTGACCGCAGAGGAGGAGGTGGTCGCACGCTGCCTGGAGAGGGAGCAGGTGGAGAGGGTCCCAGGCTATGACTCCATGGAGGAAGGCACCAGGACAGGTAAGTGTTTTTTATCCCCTATTTGGTGTGTTGCATGTGGGGGGGGGAGGGTACATGTGCCAAGTGTGTGGGACCACCAACATGTGTCTGCTTTGTGTCATCCACAGATGACGGAGCTGGGCCATCATCGGTCAGCGTCCATTCAACCCCATCCCCCCCACGCCATCGTGTGCCCGAGCCACTGGGTGGTGAAGAGGTTGTGGAGGAGAGTGGCCACACCACACCTGCCGAGGTGGTTGTGGAGGATCCTGCTGTGGCAGAGCAGGACTTTTCATTAGTTTTGTCCCCTCCCCCATCCTTGAAAGCCCCTCAAGGGCGACTCCCTCCCCCCGGGGACAACCATCTTGTGGCCCCAGGAAGGCCACCCAGAAGACCAGGGGGGTGTCGGATGATGTCCAGGACCAGTTGGCGAGGGATCACGCCAGGCAGACTGAACAAATGGGGGCCATAGTAGGCCATTTGGAGAAAGTGTCTGACAGCCTGGGCTCCTTTGCCAACATCAGCAACGCAGTGCAGGATGTCAGCTGCAACTGCGCTGCAGTGGTCACCAGTTTGGGGGAGGTGCAGGGGGATATTACACAACTCACTGCAGCCGTTCAGGCCAACACTGCTGCCATCCAGGGTAACAGTGCTGCCATCCGGGACCAGGGGAGGCTGAGTCGGCGGGCCCAGCATTACCAGGTCACCCGTCAGCTCCGGATGCAGGCCCAGACGAACTCATACCTCGGCCAGATAGCCAGGGCCTTGGAGGGCATGCAGGCCACACCTGCCAGGAGTGGCCCACCTGGGGATCAGCCACCTCCAGATGCCCCCCCACCCACTCCATCCAGGCAGCTGAGGAGCCAGAGAGGAGCCCCCAGAAGAAGCCCCCGGCATCCCCGATGAGGCTTTTATTTTTTTGGGTTTATCTGATTTTTTTTGACATACTCAGGTCATGAGTTTTTGTTTATTTTGTATTATTATTTTTATACTCAGGTTATGAGTTTTTGTTTATTTATTTTCTCAGGTTATGAGATTTTGTATTTCTTTTTGTACTGCACACGGTCAGGAGTGCAGGGGACAGTGTGAATGGTGTGTGAATGTGAGGGGGTGGCACTCCTGACAGTAAGGGGTGTCACCCTCGGCCGTGGTGGTGAAGTTAACCCCACGGCTGAATGAATGACGTGTGAAAGGTGTATGAATGGACAGTGACATCATTGGGGCCTTGACGCTGGCGTTGCTGCTCCCAACTCCTACATGCTGGACTTGGGCTAATCCAATGCGATGTGGATGTGGTGTGTGTGATCTAGGGACATCAGTGGTGTACACGCGTGCACTGTCTGTGTAATTAATGTTTTGGGTTAGTGTCCAAAGATGCTTACGGCGAGGACCCTCCTGACTGCTCTTCCATCAGCAGACTGGGTCTCCTCTGGCAGGTGGGGACTGTGTGGGTCGGGGGTCAGGTCATCACGTATGTCAATCTGCAGGCCTTTTCTCATAGCAAAGTTGTGCAGAATGCAACATGCACCGATGATCTGACACACGAAGGTAGGGGAATACAATAGGGTCCCCCCGGACTTATCCAGGCAGCGGAAACGGGACTTCAGGAGCCCAAATGTTTGCTCCACCACTGCACGGGTTTTGATGTGTGCTTCATTGTATTTTCTCTCTCCTCTGGTTTGGGGGTTCCGGAAAGGAGTCATTAGATGGGGTCCCAGTGCATATGCAGAGTCACCTGTAAGGGAAAAGACAGGAGGATGTTAGTCATGCATGTGCCACTTCTGTTGTGCATCACGGGAGGGGATAGTCATGCCTGACTCCCATGTCACTCACCAACCAGCCAGCTGTCCCCATACATGTTCTGGTTAAATTCTGCTGGGATGGGACTCTGATTGTATATGAAGCTGTCATGGCTGGACCCGGGGTGTTTGGCACGGACGTGCCATATGAGGCGTTGGGCATCAGCTATCACCTGTACGTTGATGGAATGCCAATGCTTCCGATTGCGGTATATGTGCTCTGTGGCACTGGGGGGCTGTAGGGCCACATGTGTGCAATCAATGGCCCCCACAGTGCGTGGGAATCTGGCAATGTTGTAGAAATCTGTCATTGACTTCTGCCGTAGCTCCTCAGTGGTAGGTCTGATGAACTGGTTGGACATGCGTCTGAGGATTGCAGGGACAACCTGGTGCACACATCTGCTCACGGAGGATTGTGACATCCCAGCCACCACTCCACTTGTACGCTGGAATGATCCACTTGCAAGGAAATGAAGTGTTGCCAGGACCTTCACCAGTGGCTGCACTGCTTGTGAGCGGTGTGTTGGGCTGGTGATGTCATCCTGCAGGGTTGTGGTTAGTTCAAGTATTGCATCTGGGCTGAATCTGAAGAGGCGATACACCTCCTCATCCCCCATGCCAAAGAGGCTCATACGTGTGCGGTATATCCTCTCACGTGCCCGCCTCCTTCGTTCCGGGGGACCCATCAGTAGTTCTAGGACCACAATTGCCCCTGGCATGTTGGCACACAGAGGTGTTGTCCTTGCAAGTGTGGTTGTTCAGCTAGCTCCTATCGTCGGTAACGCTGCTGTAGCTGCTCTCCTGCTGACCTGTGGCCATCTGGAGTAAAGATAAAGCAGCCATTTGTAGAAATAACTTTGCGCCGGACGGACGAGATACGCGCGGCGCATGTAGCCAGCGTATGGTGCTAATCCGTTCGTGAATTGGGAAAAATCCCTCATTTGCATATTTGCAGGGGAAATCAATAGGCGCGACTGATGCGCCCAGCGAAATTAAGCGCTGACGATACTCTGGCGTCGGAACGTTCCGCCGGTCGCAAATGACCCGTTATTGGGCGCATCTAGTTTGGTGGGTACGGGCACATAGAAACGACGGCGCATCATCACAGTTACGCGGCGCATATCGAAATACTCCAGCGCAAGTGTTCCTGAATCTGGCCCATTAACTTTAATTGCATCCCAGTCTTAGTTCGCAAGGGTTCAATATTGAGTTGGCCCACCCTTTGCAGATATAATGGCTTTAACTCTTCTATGAAGGCTGTCCACAAGGTTTAGGAGTGTGTCTATGGGAATATTTGACCATTCTTCCAGAAGCACATTTGTGAGGTTAGGCTCGCAGTCTCTGCTCTTATTCATCCCAAAGGTTTTCTATCTGGTTGAGGTCAGGACTCTGTGCAGCCCAGTCAAGTTTCTCTATGCCTAACTCACTCATCCATGTCTTTATGGACCTTGCTTTGTGCACTGGTCTAAATCATTTGGTGGAGGAGGGATTATGGTGTTGGGTTGTTTTTCAAAGGTTGGGCTTGGCCCCTTAGTTCCAGTGAAGGGAACTCTTAAGGTGTCAGCATACCAAGACATTTTGGACATTAATACTTCAAACTGTGTAGGAACAGTTTACGGATGGCCCCTTCCTGTTCATACATGACTGCGCACCAGCGCACAAACAAGGTTCATAAAGACATGGATGTGCAAGTTTGGGGTGGAGGAACTTGACTGGCAGATTCTTCCTCTGATTTGTCCTTCCGCCACCGCATTGCCAAAGCTGAAAGATACAATTTTGGAGTTTATTTAGGACGTCCACAAATGTCTGAAGTTAGACTCTGCAGTGCATGAGGGTCCCAAAGTGACCAGCATGGGCTCTAGAAAACCTAAAAAAAACTCCTAATGACTGTATGGTTCTAGCCTTAGTCAAGGATGTTTTGTACTAGTATTGGAAACATCCCAAAAACGTTTATGATCTTTCTAAGCGCTTTGCACAACAATATCCCTTGCACCTGGAATTCTCAGAAAAAAATTTTTTTCCCAAGGTAGACCTGGCTATCTCTTGCCTCAGTGAATTTGGTGGTCCCAGTGAGAACTTGCCTACTTTCAGGAATTTTAATGATAAGCAGTCTGAGGCTTTGCTCAAGGCTTCGTTTTCCTATCTGGGCAAACCGTACAAACCAATTGTGGTTACCATGGTGGTGTGCCAGAAACTCGATTCATGGTCTGGACATTTGGCTAAGAACCCCAGAGGTATTAACCAGCTGAACTTGTTTCCAGCAGCCCAACACTACTGTTCTGTTTGAACTATATGAGTGAAGCACTGTTAATTATCGCATATTGTTCTTCTGTCTGAATAAATATTAATACTCTTCTGGCTAAAGCCTTGTTCTCCCGGGGTGTTCCTTCCGCTAGAAAAGCGTTTCCTCTCTAGGCAAGTAAGCTTGGGTCCATTTGGTCTACTGTGAATCCCTCAGTAATGGTATCCAAGTAGGTCCTGGGCATCATGGTGGCCTCTTTAGAGGGTCTCCCGTATGCTCAGTGGCATTCCAGGCATCTACTGTACAACAATCTGTCAACCTGAAACAAGGCATTCCTTTTGCAGAATTATCCTATGTGTGTGTGTCTTCCAGAGCTCGTATTTCTCTGATGTAGTGGGTGTCAAGGTCATCATTGGAACTGGCCTGTTAGTTACCCTCCCTTCAGTTACTACTTTGAGATGTCCCATATGGTTGATGGAAGACCTGTGCCCTATACTGTACTCACAGAAAATTATTTTACAGTTGCATTAAAAATATTTTTTTGTCTAATCTTTTTTTCCTTTTGTATCTACATTTTATATTTTACTCTTTCCATATTTACAAAGCTATTGTAGTGCACTTAATCTATTCAGCTTTTAGACTAAAATGGTAATATGGTCATTATTAGCCCCTAATCTTGTCCAATAGCCTCTTGTGTCTGAGAATTGGTGCCCAGTTTAAACCTGCTGTGGAAGATTCTCCAGGTATGATAGCTGGGAGAGGTTACTTCCAAATATGACCTTCGACATAGAAAGGCATTCGTTACCTCAAAACAATTTAGATCTTTTAATTATAGCAGGGATTTTTTATATGCTGACAGCTAACCATCATACACATAAACATAAACTCACACACCTCATTGTCCAGTATTGGTACGGTCATTGGATAGGAAGTTGGCAGCTCATGGGTCTAAGGCAGTGGTTCTCAACCTGGGGGTCAAATGATGATTTGCCAGGGGTCACCAAATCCTGGGCTGTTCCTGGCTCTCCCAGCATTTTTGCGGCCGCCCAGCAGCGCTATCCCTTGGAGCCTCCGGCCGCCCACTCAGCCTCTTCACAGCCGCCCATTCAGTTCACGGCATAGCTGGGGGCGGAGACTAGAGGTCAGCTGACTGGTGAGGAATGTGAAGTGGGAGGGGCTGGAGGAGACCCTATCCCGATTTCCACATACGTTTCACTGCTATGAAACACCATAAAGTTGGAGACAGTGGGTAACACTACCTGTGATTATATTTGCCATCAAAAGTCCCCCCTAGAGTTCTCAGATCAGCAGATGACCTTGATCTAGAGCACTTAAGTTGGCTGATCAGAATCAGCATTTCCACTGATTCCTAATCCCCACCAGCACTGCCACTCATCCTATTCCCCCCCCACCAAGGAGTAAGAGAAGGAATAAAAATAAAGAATACATGGAAGGGAGAGGAAAAAGGGGGAGAGAAAGAACAAGAAAGACGGCAAGAGAGAGGGACTGGGGAAAAAAAAGAAATGAGAATAGAGAGAGATAAAGGGGAAAGAAAGGAGACTAAAGAGAGAGTGGTACATCCTAAAATGTACCATAAGGGGGTTCAATACTGTATGAGTGGAAGGGACTCAGGGAGCACAAATTACTTGTCTTGCCTTAGGTGCTAACACAATCCACAGTACGAAAATAATTTTACTGTTAGGGGTCCCCACAACTTGGGAAATTTTGTCAAGGGGTCACGGCACTAGAAAGGTTGAGAACCACTGGTCTAAGGCTAGCCATACATCCTTTGGTTTCTTTCATTCAAGAGAAGCTTCAGCCCCTCCACCAAAAAATGTAAAGTCAACAGCAACAAGTACTGTAACTGCTGACTTTTAATATTAAGACACTTACCTGTCCAGGTATCCAGCGCTGCTGGCACCCCAGCTGATTTTTCAGCTCTCAGATGCTGCCGCCGCCATTCCTTGTACAGGAAACGGGTGCCCTACTGCACATGCGCGGAGCAAGCGGCGCTTTGCGAATGGCCCGGTGGAGGAGCAGGGGGTCTAAAAAAAAAAACAGGTACCTGCTCCCCCCAAAAGGTGCCAACTGTGTCAGCGGGGGGGGGGGGCTAACGAGCAGAGCTTCCCCTTTTGGGTAAATCTCCACTTTGAATCTGTGGGAGAAAATCATTTGATTCACACTAGACAGCGTGGATAGAGGAATATCCCTTGCCAGCTATTGTATTCCAGTAACATAACTGGTTGCAGATTGGTTTAGGGCTTATGATTATCCTACTAATAAAATAAATAGCTGGCATTTGTAATGTAAACACTTGGTTAGGTTTGCTTTAAAGGGGAACTATAGTCTTTTTACAAATACATGTAAAAATGTGTAATAATAAAAAAAAAATATGTATATAGAATTACATAAATCTGTTTCTTGCTTTAAGGGCCTGTTCACACCATGTTTGTGCAGCAACGTATGTAGTACTGCAACACACATTAATTGTACTGGAGAGATAAGGTGCCATTTATTCTGAATGGCAAGCCTTCACAAGGATTTATTTCTCTGTAAGTAACTGCTCCCTGTTTCACAATCTGCCCCAGCTTGCTGCTGACTCACCTCTAAATCTTCCCTGGATCACTGAACCTCTTTCTTTGACCTGCACTGTGAATGTCGTGGACATTTTTTCTTCTACTGTACCCGGATTTCTTGGAACCTGAACAGTCCGACCATGTGAAAGGGGCCTAATTCACCATGATGGGCCAATGAACACAAGGGTTGCATTGTTTGGGCTGAGCTGAAGTCCTAGAAGGTAGGGTTGTACAAGCTACACAAGTTTCACTTTCTGCAAACCTGCAAAATGCTAATTGTGAAATCATTGTAACTGCAGTGGTTTCCCAACGTGGTTCTGTGAAAGCAGAAGCTCTGTTCTAGCACAGCCCTTTCCTGCTTCTGCTAATAATAGGAGAATATGATCATAGCCATTAATCAGCTTATTTAAAAATGAATATATTTTATCTAACTAACTTTGTCCACAGCTGCTGTGCAGCACAGTAGTGACCTTACACTGCTGTCTGGTGGGTTTCCTAAGGTCCAGCACGGGCTGCTGTTGCTTCTGAGATTTTCTTTCCTCGCTTTTGAAATCGGAAGGGGACTCACTGCTGCTCTAGTGCTTCTGCCACATTCCTGCACAGGTTCCTGCCTTAGACCCCTTTCATACTGGGGCGTTTTACAGGAGCATTAAAGAAATGTGCCTGTAAAACGCTGCATCTGCAATCCCAATGTGAAAGCCAGAGTGCTTTCACACTAAAGCGCCTGAAAAATGCCCCAGTGTGAAAAGGGGTCTTGGCGTTAAAAGAAAATGCTTGAAAGGAGCCTCATCTGCAATCCCAATGTGAAAGTCTGAGTGCTTTCACACTGGGGTGCTGCGCTGGCAGGGTGTCAAAAAAAGTCCTGCAAGCAGATTCTTTGCAGCGCTTTAGGAGCGTTGAATACACCGCTCCTAAAGTGCCCCTTCCCATTGAGCCACTTTTTTTTTTTTGAAAGAGCTCTGAAAGCACTTGGGCTTTCACATTGGGATGAGGCTTCTTTCAGGTGCCTTCCATGCACTTTTTTTTTATGCCAAAGCGACTGAAAAACACCACAGTGTAAAAGGGGTCTTAGAGAGGAGCTTCTTGTGTCTGAAAGCAAAAGAAAACATAGATGAAAGAATGTATTTATTAAAGTAAAGCAAAGAATGCCAATTACTCTTTTCAGCCAATCACATCCTACCATTTTTAATGTATACTTGGGCTTTTCCCATGCAGGAGGGGAGCTGCCTACCTAGTGCTTACACTTGCTAAGCTCCAAGTTTGATTGGGTGGAGTTTTGGGTTGATCAGTTTCACATGACAGTAATGGTGTTTGCTAATTGGCCACTCCAGCACCTACTGCTGCATTATGGGAGGATGGATGTATGGTACTAAAGCCAATGAATTTCCATAACAGGCCAGGGAACTAGCATTTTCAGAAAAGTTCCACAATGGCATCCTCCATACTTTATTGGGATATGTTTGTACATTTTTGGTGAGGGAATATTGGAAAAAAAAATATAGGAATAGTTATTAGCATTAAAAATAAGGAGCATTTTTTTGCGCAGCTTCACCCAGTACACCCCCCCCCTCCCTCCCCAGTGAAGCTCACCTCAATGCGTGTCTCCCACACCCTTCCTCAGTGCAGGCCTTTCAGAGTAGGTGCAGTGCAAGAACTAACATTAGTAATGATAAATATCTCCTGCTGGCCCATACCGAATGCCCCTTTCACACTGGTGCCCTTTTCCAGGGAAACAAGCTCATGAAAACGATGCCCCATTAAATCCTATGTAACTGTTCACACTGCACTTTGAAAAGTAATTGCATGCTGCATCCTTTGGTGTAAGTCAATAGGAACACAATCTGTGTAAAAGGACCCTAATGCCGCGTACGCACGGTCGTTTTTTGTGATGAAATAAAACAGCGTTTTTAAAAACGTCATTTAAAATGATCGTGTGTGGGCTTCACATCGTTTTTTGTCTTCTAAAAAACGACCCAAAAAAAATTTGAACATGCTTCAAATTTTTATGTCGTTTTTCAAAATGTCGTTTTTTGTGTCATAAAAAATGATCGTGTGTGGGCTAAAACGACGTTTTAAACCCGCGCATGCTCAGAAGCAAGTTATGAGACGCGAGCTTCAATGGAACAGAATGCCGTCGTATGATGAAAAACGTTGTTTTATTTCATCACAAAAAAACGTTCGTGTGTACGCGGCATAAGACAATGGGGCCAGCCAGTAGTTTTATATACGAATAGGAAAACAATTGTAGTTAGATATTCAGGGCTTCAGTGTTAGAAGAAAGAGTGTGAAATATTTGAGAAAACCCATTTCTGCTCTATACGATTTAATGCATCAAAATTGTAATATTGGTTCGTATAATTTGCAAAGATATAGTTTGCTAATGTAGTAACTAGGTAATATTGCTTTTTTTTTTTAACTGACTTTTTAGTAACTTTAATACACAAATTAGTTACCACCGTCACAACATATAGAATCAATGTAATGTTTAATGTATCATTAAAAAGCAGCACTTAAGTTCCAGCCCTGTGATTTTGCCTAGGCTCAGATAATGCCATTAATTCCGTCTCCTCTTCTCCACTGATCAGCCTGCCATGTTATAACCTCATAGCAAGTTGAGAAGCAGATGTCTCATATGTGGCCATAGCCAAGAACTGAAATAGCACCATGATTTATATGATTGAGTCATCTGTGAGCCAATGTCACAACTTAGGAAATAGATGCTGACAAGGGATGATGAGTGAACAAACGTGTCAGAAAAATTGATTGTCAAGAGGCATACTATGCTCTCTATGAGGGGTAACAAATACCTGCATGTAACGTGCTCGCTAGGGATGAGCTTCAAGTTCAAGTAGAACTCACGTTCTCGAACATTGCCTGTTCGCTGAACAGCGAACTATTTGGGGTGTTCGGCAAGTTTGTGTGAACTTTAGAACCCCGTTAAAGTCTATGGGTCTCGAACGTTTAAAATCTAAAGTGCTAATTTTAAAGGCTAATATGCAAGTTATTGTAATAAAAAGTGTTTGGGGACCCGGGTCCTGCCCCAGTGGACATGTATCAATGCAAAAAAAAGTTTTAAAAACTGCATTTTTTTTTGGCAGCAGTGATTTTAATATATCCTTTAAGTGAAACAATAAAAGTGAAATATTCCTTTAAATTTCGTACCTGGGGGGGAGGGGGTGTATAGTATGCCTGTAAAGTAGCGCTTGTTTCCCATGCTTAGAACTGTCCCTGCACAAAGTGTCATTTCTGAAGGAAAAAAATTAATATAAAATCACTCGCGGCTATAATGAATTGTCGGCTCCCGGTAATACAGAGAAAAGTCATTCATAAAAAAAAAAATGTGTGGGGGTCCACGGCATTTTTTTTTTTAGTTTGGGGTGGAGTTCCCCTTAAAATCCATACCAGACCTGAAGGGTCTGGAATGCATATTTGCGGAACCCCACATAATTTTTTTTTTATTTGATGAGGGTTCTCCTTAATATCCATACCAGACCCAAAGGGCCTGGTAATTGAATTTGGGGGGACTCCCACGCATTTTTATTCTTGAAAGGAATATTTCAATTTTATTGTTTCACTTTAAGCATTATTAAAATCACTGCTCCTGAAAAAACGGCCGTTTTTTAAAACTTTTTTTTGCATTGATACATGTCCCCTGGGGCAGGACCCGGGTCCCCAAACACTTGACAATAACTTGCATATTAGCCTTTAAAATTAGTACTTTAGATTTTAAACGTTCGAGTCCCATAGACATTAACAGGGTTCTAAAGTTCACACAAACATTTGGTCTGTTCGCAGGTTCTGGTGTGAACCGAACCCAGGGGTGTTCGGCTCATCCCTAGTGCTCGCCAATTTTACATTATTTATCCCTTGTATGGGAAAGTTAACCATCCACTTTTTATCCCTATATGGGCAGTGTTTTTTATTATTGTGTACCAAGTGAGATGATTGCAACATATCTATATTTTTGAATGTGTAGTACTTTCAGTCTATACCATTTTTTTTTTAAATAAACTTTTCTCTAAGTATTCATGCAATAGACCTTGCGCCTTCCTTTTATCTTTGTTAAACAGCGTCTGTTACAGGAACATTAGTCCCCTCAGTGCCCACCAGTGCCGCTAATCAGTGCCCATTAGTACTACTAATCAGTGCCACCTATTGGTGCCTCATCATCAGTATCGCTTATTGGTGCCACCTACCAATGCTACCTCTGTGCCCTTCCGTGCCGCCTATCAGTGCCACCAATCAGTGCAGCCTCATCAGTTCCTCCTGATCAGTGCCACCTGTCGGTGCCTTTCAATGAAGGAGAAGAAAATCCTGTTTGCAAACTTCTATAACAAACATTTTGTTTTTCAAATTTGTCGGTCTTTTTTGATTGTTAAGCAAAAAAATAAAACACCCAGTGATGATTACATACCACCAAAAGAACATTCTATGTCAAAAAAATTATAAAAATGTCATATGGGTACAGTGATGCATGACCGTGTAATTGTCATTCAAAGTGTGACAGCTGAAAATTGGCCTTGGGCAAGTAGGGGGCGAAAGTACGCAGTAAGCAAGTGTTTCATTTACAAAGGGATTTTGTATATGATTATTTACATTTTGGAACTTAATACAGACATAAATAATACCACACACAAGACCCATATAAAACAAATGCAAAATGTTATGTACTATAGTACATAATATTATGTATTCATAATATTGTCTTAATAGTTGTATTATTTATTCTCATGTGGTTTGATTAAAGCGGAGTTTCACCCATTTTTTATATGTGCAATGTATCTTATGGCCATTAAGAATGCTTTTACCAATGGGCATTTTTATTATTTATTCTTGGAAGCAAATACCCTTTATCCTTCTTTTTTCAGCAGCACTTTTGGCTGTGACCACCTAGGCAATTTGCAAAGACTCCTGGGATAGCGGCGTCATGTTTTCCAGGAGTCCTTGCAAATCGCCTAGTGATGAAATCTTGCCTGTCAGGAAGAAGGAGAGCCACGCTAGTGCGCAGGCGCGAGATCGAGAGACGCCAGCTGCGCTGAAATCCCGGAAATTAACTGAGAAGAGGGCTTCAGACGCCCACAGCTAACATGGAACCTGCCTGCTTCCAAGATCTGGTTATTAATCAAATATTTTAGCAAAAACTACAACGACCACACATATGACATGTTCTAAATGTTGCTGTATATATTTAGACAAGTACAAAGGTGTTTTTAACAAAAAAATATGTATTTGGGGAACTGGAACTCTGCATGCATTGCTGCAATACCTAGATGTGGCACAACATTGCTCAACTTCCTCCGTCTCCAGGCTTTTTCTTGTGCAATGAATTGGCATCATGTTTCCAATAAAGCAGGAAACAGGAGTGTCACCTGCCTGGCTGTGTACTATGGTAGAAGCATGTGAAATACAAGGCCAGCTGAACAAAATTTTAAATCCTTTGAAAGTGTATATATATATTTATATATACAGTGCCTTGCGAAAGTATTCGGCCCCCTTGAACTTTGCGAAATTTTGCCACATTTCAGGCTTCAAACATAAAGATATAAAACTGTAATTTTTTGTGAAGAATCAACAACAAGTGGGACACAATCATGAAGTGGAACAAAATTTCTTGGATATTTTAAACTTTTTTAACAAATAAAAAACTGAAAAATTGGGCGTGCAAAATTATTCAGCCCCCTTAAGTTAATACTTTGTAGTAGGGTTGTCCCGATACCACTTTTTTAGGACCGAGTACAAGTACCAATACTTTTTTTCATGTACTCGCCAATACCGATACTTTTTTTAAATGTCAAATTTCAAACCACAATGCAGACTAAGGATATTTTCTTTAGAATTATGAAGAACTCTAACTCAAGACATTATAAAAATGAGTAAAAATGTTTTATTTTCTTGTCACGCAGTAGTAAAAAACTCAAAGAATTTTCACAGAACATGTTCATAAATACAAAAAAAGTATTCTATTTTGGTATCGGGAGCATTTGCACGAGTACAAGTACTCCCGCAAATACTTGGTATCGGTCCCGATACCGATACTAGTATCGGTATCTGGACAACCCTACTTTGTAGCGCCACCTTTTGCTGCGATTACAGCTGTAAGTCGCTTGGGGTATGTCTCTATCAGTTTTGCACATCGAAAAACTGAAATTTTTGCCCATTCCTCCTTGCAAAACAGCTGGAGCTCAGTGAGGTTGGATGGAGAGCGTTTGTGAACAGCAGTTTTCAGTTCTTTCCACAGATTCTCGATTGGATTCAGGTCTGGACTAACACCTGGATATGTTTATTTGTGACCCATTCCATTGTAGATTATGTTTTCGATCATTGTCTTGTTGGAAGACAAATCTCCGTCCCAGTCACAGGTCTTTTGCAGACTCCATCAGGTTTTCTTCCAGATGGAAGAAAAATGGCTCCATCCATCTTCCCATAAATTTTAACCATCTTCCCTGTCCCTGCTGAAGAAAAGCAGGCCCAAACAATGATGCTGCCACCACCATGTTTGACAGTGGGGATGGTGTGTTCAGGATGATGAGCTGTGTTGCTTTTACGCTAAACATAAAGCTTAGCATTGTTGCCAAAAAGTTTGATTTTGGTTTCATCTGACCAGAGCACCTTCTTCCACATGTTTGGTGTGTCTCCCAGGTGGCTTGTGGCAAACTTTAAACGACACTTTTTATGGATATCATTAAGAAATGGCTTTCTTCTTGCCACTCTTCCATAAAGGCCAGATTTGTGCAGTATACACAAGGATTGTTGTCCTATGGACAGAGTTTCCCACCTCAGCTGTAGATCTCTGCATTTCATTCAGAGTGATCATTGGCCTCTTGGCTGCATCTCTGATCAGTCGTCTCCTTGTATGAGCTGAAAGTTTAGAGGGACAGCCAGGTCTTCGTAGATTTGCAGTGGTCTGATACTCCTTCCATTTCAATATTATCGCTTGCACAGTGCTCCTTGGGATGTTTAAAGCTTGGGAAATCTTTTTGTATCCAAATCCGGCTTTAAACTTCTCCACAACAGTATGTCGGACCTGCCTGGTGTGTTCCTTGTTCTTCATGATGCTCTCTGCGCTTTAAACGGACCTCTGAGACTATCACAGTGGAGGTGCATTTATACGGAGACTTGATTACACACAGGTGGATTCTATTTATTATCATTAGTCATTTAGGTCAACATTGGTTCATTCAGAGATCCTCACTGAACTTCTGGAGAGAGTTTGCTGCACTCAAAGTAAAGGGGCTGAAAAATTTTGCACGCCCAATTTTTCCGTTTTTTATTTGTTAAAAAAAGTTTGAAATATCCAATAAATATCGTTTCACTTCATGATTGTGTCCCACTTGTTGTTGATTCTTCACAAACAATTACAGTTTTATATCTTTATGTTTGAAGCCTGAAATGTGGCAAAAGGTTGCAAAGTTCAAGGGGCCGAATACTTTCGCAAGGCACTGTGTATATATATATATATAAGCAGCTTAACAGGACTTCCACTTTAATGTTAAACAAGATTTAAAATATAGTGGAGTAGAATCTCATAGGACAAGACATGTGGCACCATTTTTTTCCCCCAAGTATATAGTGAGCCACTCAAGATGATGCTCTTGAAATGTATTTATCCTTCAAGTGTTTTTTTACTAATGTCAAATTTCCCAGATGATACATTAGTGGTCATCTAAGTTTTTCCACATTCAAAATCGAAGTGGGGTCTCAATGTTTTTGGCTTGGCAGATTTTTCTAGCAAGGATCCTAGATATTTCCAGAGACTGCTGTCCACTTTTCATTGAGTAGGCAGATAATTGTGCAACATACACATCTAAAGTGTCTAATTTATGGGGATATTGGAATGTTATGTAAGAAGCAGCCTGCTGGTATATACATTTTTTTCTCTGTAAATTCTCTCTAAAATAGCTTATTTAAACTAATTCTACTAATATAGTATTGTCTGGTCACAAGGAAATTGATTACGAAATCAATATGCCTTTTATGCCTGAATTGTTTATAACCACTGCAAATTAACCAGAATATTTTTGCTATTCAGCACTGTGCTATTTTAACTGGCAATTGTGCGGTCCTGCAACACTGTTACGCAAATGACGTTTATATCATTTTTTTTCACACAAATAGAGCTTTCTTCTGGTGGTATTTGATCATCACTAGCTTTTTCATTTTTTGAACATTTTGAAAAAAATATATAAATATTTTATGCTTCCTGTTCTAAAACATTATCATTTTTTTTTTTTTAAATAAACTTAGGCCAACATGTGTTCTGCCATAAGTCTTTGGTAAAAAATAAAAATAAATAATAACCGCAGAGATGATCGAATACCACCAAAAGATTTGAGGGAAAACAAGAACATCAATTTTATTTGTGGACAGCGTTGCATGACTGCACAATTGTTGGTTAATGGAACGTATTGGTGTATCGCAAACAAATGGCCTGGTCATGAAGGGGGAAAACCTTCCGGAGCTGAAGTGGTTAATTGGATTTTGCAACAGTTATAGTGTTTACAAACTATGGCATTCATACAATGGAATTTAAGCCTCTATGGTACCATACTGGTAATGGCAGAGATTTGTGATTGGAACTGTGATAGGTTGGCAGACAATCTGGTGCTAACAGACACTATCTAGAAGGTTTTTTTTTAATTATTATTTAGTGCCAATAAGTCCACAAAAAATAAGAAAAATGGCAAACAAATGAATGTCCATCAAATAAACATATGGATTGACGGTGAAGAAAATAAACATATAGCCACGTGGATCATCATGGGGAAAACATTCCTTCTGACTATGTGAAATAGATGGAATATGCTTACCAGAACCAGTAGATCTACTTGTCAGCGACAGCAGATCATAAAGGCATGGGAAATCCCAAAACAGATCAACTCAACTTGTCTGGCGACTCTGAGTAGCTAAAACCATAAACTTGGTTGTTAGGACCCGACAAGATATGGGGTTAGCAACCCACGATGGAACCCCTGTGGAAGTCCTAGTCAGACGAAACGCATAGGGCTTGTTTTTGGAGCTGTTCCACCATGCCTTGCTAACCCCACTGGGGGTTCTTTTCTTCTCTCAACACCCGTTGGAAGCAGGGCGGATACCCTGTAAGCTCTGGTTCGTTCCACCTCTCCAAGATACCATCCATCCAGGGTCTTCAGTTGAGGACTGTCGGGATCTAACGGCCAAGTTCTGGGTTATAGCTACTCAGAGTCGTCAGACAAGTTGAGCTGATCCGTTTTGGGATTTCCCATGCCTTTATGATCTGCTGTCACTAACAAGTAGATCTAATGGTTCTGGTAAGCGTATTCCATCTATTTCACATAGTCGGAAGGAATGTTTTCCCCATGATGATCCACGTGGCTATATCTTTATTTTCTTCACCGTCAATCCACATGTTTGTTTGATGGAAATTCATTTGTTTGTCATTTTTCTTCTTTTGTGTGGACTTATTGGCACATTCACTCATATTGATTCTTTAGTATATATTTGTTTCACATCCAGTGACTATATGTACCCAGTGAGACACTGAGGTCTCTCCACAATCACCAGCGCTACATTTATATTCATCACTTTTGCAATTTGTGTCACATTATTGTGTAGCAGCTTTAATTTTTTTTTTTTTTTAGACAAGCGTAATATTTATTTCTGAATATATGTACACAACTATTGAGGGATCTATGCATAGTCATATTTTGTCTCCGTTTAATTCAGCGGCACATACCCTGAAGAAGCTCAACGGGCAAAACATGTTGGGATTCATCACTGTACTACCGCTATAGACTAAAGGACTATATGAAATGGGTCATGAATGCACTTGATTTTACATGGATATGTTGTCTTAATCTAATCTTTTAATACATTTTACAATGTTAATGAATTTTCTATAGTTGTTATGTTGTACCTTAAGGGTCCCAATAAAATTGCCAAAATGTGGAAGATATTTCATGTTATATTTATGTATATACTTTTTAATTTCCTTAAAGTATTGTTGCACAACTTGCCTTTCTCAGTATTTGTTTATTGTACCCAAAAAAAGCTTGCCAAGTAGTAAAATGATTTTTCTTGAGAATTTTTTTTTTTTTTCAATTTTCTTTCTTATTTGACACATTCAGGAAAGGGCACATTATACTTGACAAATGTTTGGCTTTGCTTTGTACTGTTAAACTCATGGTTGTTACTTAATATGGTAGAAACGGCTCTAGTACAAAGACCAGTGCTTTTTTTTTTTTCATGATAATGAAGAATTTCTGGTATTTTGTGTGTATATAGGATAAATCGTAGGACGTCATTTACCATGAGTGTTCGCTGCTAATGTTTAAGGATCACAGCCCTGCAATTCAAAACAAACGCGAGATTGCAGTAAAAGGAAATGTTTGGGTCTGTCATGCTTTTATTAGCCTTTTATGTAGGAGAAATATGGATTCGGATATAGGGTATTAATAATTCTGTTTCCATTTAATCTAAATTGTAGTGTATATTTTCATGAGTATACTTTTTATAGACTAAGTTTGGCAGAATAATTACTGATACTTGTAAATTAGGGGGCTCTGTAAAAGTTTTTTTCTTATGAGTGAACTTGATGAACTTGTGTATTTTCCTAATCATTCATTAAGGGACATGAGGTCAAAAGGAATTTTGAGACAATGGGGGGTTATTTACGAAAGGAAAATCCACTTTGCACTGCAAGTGCACTTCGAAGTGTAGTCGCTGTAAATCGGAGGGGAAGATCTGAAATGAGGGGAATCTCTGCTGATTTTATAATCCATTCATGTGTAAGCTAAAATGCTGTTTTTTATTTTCCTTGTATGTCCCCCTCAGATCTACAGTGACTGCACTTCCAAGTCATGGGCGGTTTCCCCGGCTTCTCTTCCCAGCCAATCTGGTTGCTTCTCCTCCCTGCCCATCCGGTCTCAGAACCCACTTCCTGTCCTGATTGCCTGGGAGGAGAAACAGGACTCAGTATTGTCCCAAGTGGGTAAGCTCAGGGCGCTGTGACAACCATTTTGAAGCCAATTAGAGCCTCCAACTCTAATCGTGTGCTTCACAAAAAACAAAAACCCACATGGAGATTAGGGGCTGGCACATAAAGATTATAGACGGGGCGACGTTGTGAAGGGGATGTGGCTACATGTTTCAGGGCAGACAGGAAGGCTTCTTTATCAAACCATAGCTTCCATTTTTATTGTCTTTTATTATTTTTTAATACATTGCTACACCTAGATAGAGGCGCCCTCTTGTGTACAGGTTTTTACATTGGCACAGGGTTTTGTAATATTTATTTGCAAACTTCTCTAAGAAGGTATTACCAGCAGCTCTGGATGTATTTGAATATTTACAAAATAGAGGTTTTAATACAAGAATAAGTATTTGATTGGTGAGAAAAGTGATAAAATAGATTGCAATACCATTTTATACATCTGAAACAAATCGTTCACGTTACAACACTTTCTACCGTGCATATTCTAGGCTAGCCTTTCTCACCCGGGGTTCCGCAGCACCCTGGGGTTCTTTAGGGGGTTCTTTAGGGGTTCTGTGGCAAAATTCTAAAACCTGTACAAACGCATGGGGATCAAGTAGCTTGATCCAAGACTTAAGCCCCGTACACACGGCCGAGGTTCTCGGCGAGAACCTCGCTGGGAGCCGCATTCTGCCGAGAACCTTGGCCGTGTGTACGCTCTCGGCGAAACCCGTCGAGCAAATAGAGAACAGGTTCTCTATTTGCTCGACGGCCCGTCGGGATGAATGGCTGGTTGCCTTTCCCGACGGGCTGGTCGCCGAATCTGCCAGCCTCGTCGAGGTTCTCTGCCGTGTGTACGGGGCCTTACTTAATACAAGCCCTGCCCCAGTGCAGGGCTGCCTGCTTACGTCCTTTTAACCAGTGACGTTTGTTTGATTAAACCCCCCTATAGTTGTCAGCCAAGGAAGCTGCCATCTTTGCCTCTGTTTAATCTACAACTACCATGATGCTGCACATGTGATCAGTTTAGACACCAGCCATTGGATGGTTTGACAGTTTGGTTGCGAGCACAACCAATGGGAGTGTCACATTTCCGGCTCGTGCCAGAAATTAAATGGTTTTATGGATGGGTTTATTTAGGCTTTAAGTTCCCCTCTTCTGCCTCCAAAGCCTCCGATTCAATACCATTTTTAAATACCTGAAACACAAAATGGAAAAGAAGGTAAAAATCTGGTGGGATATTGCAGCGTTAGAAAGCTATCAAAAAGAGGAAATAAGATGGGCTCACTAATAAACAATATGTAATGGTATGACTGTTGAAACCATTGGAAATATTAATAAAGAGCAAAAAATAAAAAGCGATTTTACACTATATATAAGCTTTTTTTATTCAACCTATGCAAGGAACATAATCCGAGCTGCGACAATAAAGCTCACCAAAGAACAAGGATTATGGCCATAGTGCAGTATTTTGTTAAATGCATACAATAAAACCAAAGCTTCCATGGAACACAATAACACTAAAAACATAGAGCCATTCCAAACCTACAGCTAAAGCCACTGCCGACAGATTTGTGCAGCGGCATGACGTCAGCACATAGACTCCGCCCTGATACGTTTCATTTTGTGTTTCAGTTCTGCAAATATTTACAGGACTTATATAGGTGTTCTGTACACCCATATGCAGTCAGTCCCATTGCTCTCATATGGGATGCAGTGGCTGAAAGGACTGCTCCCAATGTGACATCCCTGCAGGTTTGGGTGCACGGACTGTGTAAAGGTGGCCATACCTGGACCCTGCCATGAGAAAGATGCAAGCTGGCCAGTAATGTGACCCTAGAGCACTGGACTCTGTTAGCTGGTGACCTGTGTTAGCTACGGAGTGCTTTACAGGTTCAGGGACATGATACACCACCTGGTATAAGTCTGTCAATGAAAGACTGTCGCTTTTAGAACTTCCATTGTGCTAATTGTAGGGGCTCCCTCCTCTTCATTATCCAGGGAGGTTTTTCAATTACTTTGTCAGAATTAATGCAAAAAGATCAGTGCCATGATTGCTGATTTAGGATGCAGGGGCTACCAGCGTATTTCTACACCACCTTTTCCAGAGTCTGTCTCTAACATGCCAGCAGCTGATTTTACACACACTACACAGGATGACAAGGAGTCTAATCTATTCCTTTTGTATGATCTAGTGCCTAAGGAGTTACAGTCTGCTGACAGAACTCATAGGCTTAAAGTTACCATCTCAGTCCGTATTGATGCGGTGTGCACATGATTAGAACTGGAGTGATCTGCGTCTCCCTTTAAAGTGCCTAATGTCAAAACCTTCCCCGTACAGGCGTTAGTACAACTGGTTTTATATGGTCAAAACAAACTAGAAAAATCCTTGAAAAAAGCGCTATAACTGAATCATGATACAAAGTCCCACAAATATATAAATGGATTTATTGAAATCAAACGGTGTCTCAAATGAGAGTGTTAAAAGTTTCAGTTTAAGACTGCTCCATATGCAAAAATGCAATTTGCATATGGAGCAGTCTTAAACTGGAACTTTTAACACTCTCATTTGAGACACCGTTTGATTTCAATAAATCCATTTATATATTTGTGGGACTTTGTATCATGATTCCGTTATAGCGCTTTTTTCAAGGATTTTTCTAGTTTGTTTTGACCGTTCCACATCACTCCTGATGTGAAAATCCTTTCCAGCTGCTTACCAACTAATCCAGTCCTCACGTTTGATATATTTATTTTGTATTACTATCCTGTGTTAATGTGTGGACATTGCCTAACTTTGTATCTTTGGCGCTGCACTTGTTTTGTTTGTTTTTTGGTTTTATATGGTGACACTGACTAGTGGTCTACTGACAAGTTATTTTCCCCTCCCAAACATATTGCCCTACAATACCATATTCAGGAGGCTTTTTTCAAGAAAAGGTCCCTTCCCATGGTGGATCTGGCTTTTTCTTGCCTTAAAGGGGTTGTAAAGGTTTGTCTTTTATTTTCTAAATAGGTTTCTTTAAGCTAGTGCATTGTTGGTTCACTTACCTTTTCCTTCAGTTTCCCTTCTAAAAAAATTGTTTTCTTTGTTTAAATTTCTCACTTCCTGTTTCTCCTCAGTAAGCTTTCCACCATCATCTGAGCGGTGGAAAGTCATTTAGAACAGCTTACTGAACACCTTACTGAGGAGGAACAGGAAGTGAGAAATTTAGACAAAGAAAACAAAGAAAAAAAACATTTAGAAGGGAAATTGAAGGAAAATGTAAGTGAACCAACAATGCACTAGCTTAAAGGAACCTATTTAGAAATTAAAATACGAACCTTTACAACCCCTTTAACAAAACCCTGACTTCCCCTTTTGAGGACATGTCAGTGTTTATTTTTAATAAGAAAGAGAGAAATGATCGTCCAGGTTTGTGATAAAACCCATAGAAATACAATTATGATATGCAAAACTGATGAAGGGAAAGGATTTAATGAATCAGTGGTTAAGTGAAAAACAGGAAATCACTATTAAAACACAAATATCTTCTGTGTGGGATCATGTGACTTTTCATACTTTACCAAATATAATTGGGATATCTGAAACAGGAATCATGCTTGTGAGTATAGCAAGAACAGATGCTATAACAGAACAATAACCACAAGGCCATCAGTGTTTAATTGGCAAACCCACTTTTTTCTGGGATGCTAATAGGACTATTGGATCCATGTATCGGTTTAATACCAAAGCCAAGTTTTTATTCAAACACTCTTGAAATCATGTTTTTTAGTGAAGAATGCCATGCAAGGGCATATGGTAATTTTATTTACATATTGTCAACTTCACAAAATAACACCACAGTCATGTCAGATTTTAGGAATTTCATCACTGTGTTATATCCTTCTTAAATTGAAAAATTATTATTATTATTATTATACAGGACTTTTATAGTGCCAACAGTTTACGCAATGCTTAACAATATAAAAAGGAGACAATACAGTTATAATACAATAAAATACAAGAGGGCCCTGCTCAGAAGAGCTTACAATCTAATAGTGTGGGGCAGGTGGTATAAATGGTTGTAACTGTGGGGAATGAGCTGATGGAAGTGGTAAAAGATTAGTTGGAGACGTGATAGGCTTCCCTGAAGAGATAAGTTTTCAAAGATCGCCTGAAGGTAGCATAAGTAGGACAGGATAGCCGGACAGGTTGTGGTAGCGAGTTTAAGAGGATGGGAGGAGAAGATGAGGGAGCTTGAAAGCTTAGCTTGAGAAAAATAGACTGTAAATACAATGTATTGACAATGCAAAATGAACTTTAGTTTTTTAGAAGCACTGAAGAACACTTGTAGGTGTGATCTGTTTTAAAATCTCACATTTATTTTGTTATATGGCAGTAATTCTAGGAATACCTACAGCATGCTCTACCATGTTGGTGTAGAGTGGAGTGGGGCCACTGCAGGACAAAACTGTGTATGGGATGGAGAATGACATGGTAGACTAAAACTGGATATAAGAGAGAAAACACAAATGGCATCTGATGATGACGAAGTAGGATACATTAGACCAGTGTTTTTCAACTCCAGTGCTCAAGGCACACCAACAGGTCAAGTTTTCAGGATTTCCCTCAGATGAAATGGCTGTGGTGATTACTAAGGCAGTGAAACTGATCAAATCACCTGTGCAAAATAATGGCAAGCCTGAAAACATGACCTGTTGGTGTGCCTTGAGGACTGGAGTTGAAAAACACTGCATTAGACAACCCCAATAGTGGTCATTGGATAGTATGGGGTCATATTATAAAAATGGGAATAGCATAGTAGAGTGTGAGAACTGAGGGATTGTCTACTTGCTAAATGAGTAAAAGAGGCTATGGAATTGAGGAAGTTTGGTTTGACTAGGTAGGTGAAAGAAGCATTGTAGCATATGAATGACTGGATTCATGGGGATTGCATTGGAGTAGTGTCCATTAGAGTGGGAGTTGAGAACTGGCACTTCTGTCTGGGAAGATTAAAGGACAGGAGATTACAGTACCAGTCCTGTAGTGCACTGATACAAGTGGACATTACTCAATTGTGCATCTGTCAGTGCTATACTTGTTCTAGCCCAACACAGTACCAACCTTATATTCCATTGCATGTTGGATTGATCTATCCAAATATTTTGTTCTATCAGTACCATC
This sequence comes from Rana kukunoris, assembly GCA_029574335.1. NCBI lineage: Eukaryota > Metazoa > Chordata > Amphibia > Anura > Ranidae > Rana > Rana kukunoris. Next base: position 224,942,222 of record CM056051.1, read on the forward strand.
AAAACAAAAATGTCAATGCTCAGTTACGCAAGAAATTCTCTTTCCAAGAGCTGCAGAATATCGAATTTGTTAGAGGAGCATACCATCAGTTATATGCACCCTTTGGAAAAAATAAAGAAAGGGTCTGTGGAATTTTATAGTGATTACAAATTGTATGAACCACCTTGTGTGGTTTATGCTATCATGGTTTTAAAAGCGTCCCTGCACACTCCAAAATTCCTAGATTCTTGCTGAGTGACAGGAATTGTACGTTTATTGAACCTCGAGTGCAAACTCCAACCAATAATCATAAACTGCGTCAATCTGTACTATTAGCTCTCTATAGTGTAGATGAGCAAAACTGGGTAAAAGAGGCAACTACTTTATTTCATTACAATACATTTCTCTGCACAGTGCAGTGCCAATTATCAGCTACACTATATATAGTATGTGGTTAGGTGTTCCTCCTGTTCTGGGTTATTTCGAGTTTTTCCTAGCATATAATGCCTTGTAAAATGTATTGATTTCTCTATGTAAAACACTTCTGGTTTTCATCCTGCCACTCTGCTAACAAGCTGACTTCTCTAAACAATTCACTAAGTATCTATAGCATCAAAGGAATGTTTATCGTATCTGGGTTCATTTAACAGTGAAAGGGACCTTGTGCAGAAGGAGAGTTGTGGTTGAGAGACAGCCTGATATGCAAGTATCGTGGCGATACCTCACATGTAGTTGTAACTTCTTTGGAGTAAAGTCTAATGCCCCGTACACACGATTGGAAATTGCGACAGCAAAAGCTTTTGAATGGAAAACCGACAGCGTGTATGCTCCATCGGACTTTTGCTGTCGGAATTTCCACCAACAAAAGATTGAGAGCTGGTTCTCAAATTTTCCGATGGAAAATCTGATCGTCTGTAGCAACTCTGATGCGCAAAATTCCAATGCATGCTCTGAAACAATTCAACGCATGCTTGGAAGCATTGAATTTTATTTTCTCGGCTTGTCGTAGTGTTGTATGTCACCGCGATCTTGACGGTCGAAAGTTCAGAGAACTTTTGTGTGACCGTGTGTATGCAAGCCAAGCTTCAGTGGAATTCCGTCGGAAAAAACATCCAAGGGTTTTCCGACGGAAAATCCGACAGTGTGTACGCGGCATTACTTCTGTGGATGCATACTCACCTAAAATTGTGTTATGATAATTTGATGGTGTTAATATATATTTTGATCTTATTTAGTATAGGCATTGCTTTAGTTAACAAACCAGTATATTTTTCTCCGCATTTACTTGCAAACCAAGCTAAACTGAAAGTATCAATAACAGGAGTTAAAATATGTTGTAATGCTGCAAGAGTACTTTCACAGTTGCAGCTACAGTTTTTTTTAAGTGTAACTTCGCCCAAGAATGATACCTTAGTTGGAGAACCCAGTATGCCGAGTCAGTGTCTTTTTATACAGTGGCTTGAAAAAGTATTCATACCCCTTGAAATTTTCCACATTTTGTCATGTTAAAACCAAAAACGTAAATGTATTATATTGGGATTATATGTAATAGAACAACACAAAGTGGCACAAAATTGTGAAGTGGAAGGAAAATGATAAATTGTTTTAATTTTTTCCCCCAAATAAATATGTGAAAAGTGTGGCGTGCATTTGTATTCAGCCCCCTTTGCTCTGATACACCTAACTAAAATTGAATGGAACCAATTGCCTTCAGAAGTCACCTAATTAGAATATAGAGTCCACTTGAGTGTAATTAAATATCAGTATAAATACAGCTGTTCTGTGAAGCCCTCAGAGGTTTGTTAGAGAACCTTTGTGAATAAATAGCATCATGAAGGCCAATAAACACACCAGACAGGTCAGAGATAAAGTTCTGAAGAAGTTTAAAGCAGAGTTAAGTTATAAAAAAAAAAATCCCAAGCTTTGAACATCTCACAGAGCACTGTTCAATCCATCATCCGAAAATGGAAAGAATATGGCACAACTGCAAACCTACCAAGACATGGCTGTCCACCTAAACTGACAGGTTGGGCAAGGAGAGTATTAATCAGAGAATGAGGCCGAGAGGCCCATGGTAACACTGGAGGAGCTGTAGCGATCCACAACTCAGGTGGGAGAATCTGTCCACAGGACAACTATTAATCGTGCATTCCACAAATCTGGCCTTTATGAAAGAGTAGCAAGAAGAAAGCTATTGTTGAAAGAAAGCCATAAGAAGTCACGTTTGTGGTTTGCAAGAAGCCATGTGGGGGACACAACAAACATGTGGAAGAAGGTGTTCTGGTCAGATGAGACAAAACTTTTACTTTTTTTGCCTAAAAGCAAAACGCTATGTGTGGTGGAAAACTAACACTGCACAACACCCTGAACACACCATCCCCACCGTGGTGGCAGTATCATGTTGTGGGGATCCTTCAGCAGGGACAGGAAAGCTGGTAAGAGTTGATGGGAAGATGGATGGAGCCAAATACAGGGCAATCCTAGAAGAAAACCTGCTAGAGTCTGCAAAATACTTGAGACTGGGGCGAGGGTTTACCTTCCTGCTGGACAATGACCCAGTCAACGTGCAGACCTAAATCCAACTGAGAATCTGTGACAAGACTTAGAAATTGCTGTTTATTTCTCTCCATCCAATCTGGCAGAGCTTGAACTATTTTGCAAAGAAGAATGGGCAAAAATGTCACTCTCTAAACGTGCAAAATTGGCAGAGACATCCGCAAAAAAAACTTGTAGCTGTAATTGCAGTGAAAGGTGGTTCTACAAAGTATTGACTCCGAGGGGCTGAATACAAATGCACGCCACACTTTTTACATATTTATTTGTAAAGGATGTTGAAAACTATTTATTATTTTCCTTCCACTTCACAATTATGTGCCACTTTGTGTTGGTCTATCACATAAAATCCCAATAAAATACATTTACATTTTTGGTTGTAATGTGACAAAATGTGGCAAATTACAAGGGGTATGAATACTCTTTTAAGACACTGTAGCACTTAGATATTTCAATAGAGAGCTGCCTCTGTTATATTGCCCAATTATGTTTAACTGATGGGAATTTGCATGTCCTTGTACATTCTTTTGCTCCGAAAAAAGTTCAACAGATAGAATGATAGTCCCTCATTATGGCTTAAAATGTATTAATTTGACCTAATCTATCATTATTTTGTGCTATGCATACTCCCCTTATTATTCTAGTGTATTGAAGGGAGACAGAAAATGTAGTTGTTGGAACCATGTATCAGTTGGGCTTAAATTTTGGAAATGTAGATATGGAGTTGTTCAGGAGAGGACAATGGAAATGATATGGGTTGCGCTGGCAGGGCATCCAACTGCATAATATGAATGCTAGGATAAAAATAAGAGCCCTTCAGTCTACCTTGTTATATGCCCTGAATCAAAATACATAATTATCATCTGTCTAGAGTCTCGTCATTATTTTCCAAAAAACAAAATTTTTCAGTTGCTGCAAAACTGAACCTAATTATCTATAAAGGGTAACTCCACTTGTTAAAAAAAGATGTAACATGCCTTATGGTCATAAGAGATATTTTGTAATGTACTGACATTAGAATGTATCTTTGTACAATAAAACAATAGTGGCATGTGCAGAACTCCATCAGAAATATAACTAAAAGTTGCAAAATTGTGTCTCATAGAAACACTAACAGCGCTAATTGAATATTGAAATTCAGTTGAACCTGATGTTCACACTCTGCTAAAATCTATTAAAGTAGTCTACAAGGCAGTACACATCCCTATGTTCCTCCCTATAGGCAGACTATAAGTTTGAAATAATGTAACGATGATAACACAGTCTACAAGTATTCTTAGTGAGTGTCAAATCATCATATAGTCTCTTGTTCAATAAATGCTTCAAAAAATGCTTCCTTAGCATAGGGTGGTGATAATAGTCAATCCTGGTGGATCCAGACAATGCTTCAAATTTAATCCCCCCTCAGGTGTTCTACTCACCAGACGAAAATGGTGTGTTGTGCCTTAAAATCTCCTCTTAGTCAGGGATCATCAATCACTCTCCTCCTGGCCCCAGCTCAGCATAGCAATGGATCCTCTCCTTACAGTACACAATGGTTCCATGTAATGGTTGCATGCATGCAGCATAAGTGGTCATGGAAATTAAGCAGAGGGGCAGAACATAGTGTAAAACTGTATTTATTAAAAGAACAATCCCCCGCAAAACAAAATTATGCTTACAAGGTATACAATAGGTAAAAAGCACATCAGTGATAAGTCAGCAGCTCACTCAGGTGGTTATGCCTCTCAGCACGGCTCCAGCTGGCGAGTCCCGGGTGCAGCTTACTCTGTGTGAACGATGCGTCGTGTAGAAATAGAACTGCTACTTAATCGCAGGGACACAGGATGAAGTAAATCAGGTATATTGGGTTATGTGAAATGGTATTTTTAAACTCTAAAAACAAATAGTGTTCAAAAATAAGTAGCGCTGTAAATAATATAAGAGAATTGTCTATTTTTATAAACCATTCAAATGTGAACAAAATATACTTGTGAAAATATTTGTATATATAGCAAAAAAGTCCATAAATTTGAATTCAATCGTTGAATGTTTAACAATATCTTCTTATCATCCACCACACCCGAGTGCCAGTGATTCCTCGCCCGTCAAGTAAAACACTAACCAACTCAATATGCCTAATGTACACGCGATCAGCTTTTGCCTGACCAAATCACATCGGAATTCTAACGGAATTCCATCTGAGTAAAATAGAACATGTTCTATATCTAAACTCCGACGGAATTCATCGGAATATCTGATGAAAAATCTCAGATGGGGCTACACACGATCGGAATATCCAATGGAAAAAGTCAGACGGGAATTCTCGTGCTTGGCGTGTAAACGTGAACAAACCTCACAAAAAGGTTTACCGGATATTCCAAATTCCAACCGTGTAGCTACCGGATCTCTCCGCATGTAAACCATAAAGAGTGCACAAAATAGTGTAATACCATAAAACCAGTTTTAATATACACTGTGTAAAACTTCAACCATTACACTCACATAATCTCTTTAAAAAATGAGCAGCAAATATCACAGCAAAACTTCCAATAGATGCCCAAGCCAGTGTACTATGGTCACGGCAGACCAGAGGTATGCCTTAGCTTGGAACTCTGCTTCCTGAATAAGCTTTGCACATCACACGTTAGTTCAGATGGTTGCTGTACAGCCACGGGGCTGCTGAAAAGAAAAAGTGGGTCCAGCCTGTAATGTGTCTTTTGGTATTGATATTGCATTGGGCATTTGTCTAGGTACCTTTGGTGCAATCTGCTGAGTCAGCTGCAAAGGTCCAGGGCTGTGCTGCATCCATTGATGGGAGCCTGCCACTGAAGACTCCCTAGGGGTGTATCCACTAGAGGGGCAAAGGCTGTCTGGATGGGTAATGTGCTTATGGATCCTGCCTGCCTCTTTAAGATGACTAGTAGGAACCACAGGCAGGACTTCCACTCCACTCGCCTAGGCGTTCAGAGCAGATGTGGGACCAGGTACCTGCTAAAACTAGATACCCATAGCCCTACCTCTGCAGGAGCCATTGGTAATATTAGGGCATCTGCTCTTTCTCTGGCCCTAGGCAGAACCTTACTCCTGCTGACACCACCAAAATACCTTGTCTGGGAACTCGCAGCAGTCACACAAAGATGGCACACACTAACTATTAGGAAAAGGGTGACACAGCAGATCAGTAGTTCAGTATCAACATATGAGAAAACAATTCAGCTCCAGGCCTTTTCTAACACTTTTACTTACATTTAAAAATCTGTATTTTTTGCTAGAAAATTAGTTAGAACCCCCAAGCATTCATTTTTTTAAGGCAAAGGCCCTAAAGAATAAATTGACGGGTGCTGCAATTTTTTTTTATGTCACATGGTATTTGCACACCGTTTTTTTTTAACACAATTATTTTGGAAAAAATAAAGGGCCAGATTCTCAGCGGCGCTACGACGGAGTATCTCAGATACCCCGTCGTATCGCCGTTTTTTTTTTGCCTCGTATCTATGCGAGTGATGCTTAGCATCACTTTGGCATAGATACGCTTCAACATCCGACAAGTGTAATACCATTACACTTGCGGATCGTAGTTGTATTGACAACTCCGGCCACTAGGTGGCCTTTACGTTGTTTTCTCATTTGCATATGCAAATGAGGCTACTACGCAGATTCCCGAACGCTTTTAACGCCGCCCCGTCGTCGCGTATGTCGTTTACGAACTCGTAAGGTTACCCCTGCTAATATGAGGGGTAACCTTACGAAGTTCCGTCGGATGCCGTCGGGTGCCGTCGGATGCCATGTTAAGTATGGCGTCGGGTCAGCGTCGGCTTTTTCCGTCGCTTACGTCGTTTTACTAACTCGTTCGCGAATAGGGCATTGCGTAAGTGACGATCACGTCGTTTTGACGTCGGTTTCAACAACGCTTTCCGACGTGAGCTGAAGCATGCGCACTGGGCTTTTTCCCCGGCCGGCGCATGCGCAGTTCGTACGACACGGGGGTGCGCTTAATTTAAATACAAGCCGCCCCATTTGAATTAAGCGGGCTTACGCTGGGCGATTTACTCTACGCCTCCGCAAACTACGGAGCAAGAGCATGGAGAATACGGCACTTGCTCTAGTTCGATGCGGCGGCGTAGTGTAAATGGCTTACGCTACGCCGGCGATTTTCTTAGAGAGTCTGGCCCAAAGTTTTTAAATTTTAATACACGAAAACACAATCTATAACCTATTTTTTGTAAAATATAAAAGATCATGTTACACTGAATAAAAACATACCAAAATGTCACACTTTGAGGCCGCTTAAACACGGAGGGACATGTCCTCTGAAACATGTCCAACGGACCGTTTCCAGCGGACATGTCTCCTCCGGATTTTCGTTCAACGGTGTGTACACACCATCGGATGAAAATCCCCTCGGCCAGGGAACGCGGTGACGTGGCGGTGACATTGACACCGCCACGTCCACAATTTTTCTCAGCGTCTATCTTGTATTCCATGTTCTCCTGAGCGCCATATAGTGGATGGAGGTAGAAATAACACCACCTGTGTCTGTGTAGAAGTCTTGTGTGGATTCATACAGAGAGTACTAACAGCACCGTGAGACTGCAGCTGCTCCTCTTTTGCCAGTTTAGTACCACATTACATATATGTGACTAAATATCCAATAATAGCTCAGATACCTAAGCCAAGTAGCCCTTTGTGGAGAGGATCAGTCCACAATACATTATTCCTGTCCTTGTTTTTTTCCCCAATATACATCATAACAGAAGTGTGAGTAATGGTTTTGTCTATAGAGCCTGTATGGGCCAGCCTTTATAAAATGACAGTTCACATAGAAGAGTTAAGTGCAGAATATGAAGCAAAGTCACGAAGCAGTTACAAGAGTAAATTGGAGTCCCATGACTTACATTGCTGGTGATCTAAATGACTTCTTGGAAAAACATACAAACACACCAGTTAGACGTGGATGGCAATTTTTAAAACAAGTGCACAACATTGTTTACGTTTTGTCATCCAGCTTGTGTTGAGTAAATGTAAGAGCCTGGTTTTTAGAAACAGCTTATATGAAAAACTTTTTTGGACTTGGTCTATGGAGATACCTATGGCTGATCCACAGCATATGTATGTCTCTATAATCCAGAGTTTAGTGCTTGAAATATGATTTTTTTTGTTAGTTTGGGAGAAAGTCTGGGAATTGTACAAACCTTTGTCAGGTTTGAAATGCTTTCTGTGTTCCTGTTACTATTTCCCATCCTTGTCCTTCTCCTCTAACCCCTCTTTGGGTATGCATTGGTAGATAGAGTTGCGATTGCCAACTCAAATGCCATTTTAAAGGTTTTAAGAGATTCTTGCTATTTTACTTTTGCTGTTTTAAGTACGTTATATGTGAATACACAATATAAATGTAAAAGATGATGTAATATTATAAATCATATTCGGAAACTTTCTATTCCTCCTGAAGAAGTGAGCTTGCTGCCCAAGAAAAGTGTTTGGAGAAGTTCTTCCATCAACCAAGTGATAGCGGTTGATATATTACGTATTATGTTGTGATATTGCTATTAGCAAACCTAAATGGTTAGAACTATGCAGGGCTTTTTTTTTTCAGTGGGACCATGGGGAAACCCAGTTTTGGGCACCTCCAGCACACAATGTATGCAATGGCAAGGGTTGCTATTGTTGGTAGTGGGGACCTATTGTTGCTGTGAGGGTTCTTAGGTTCCTATGGGGTCAATTGTTCCTGGGAGAGATCTACTGTTGAAGGGGGAGCCTATTTTTGCTGGATTTTGAAGATTCTACTGGTTGCTGGAATATATATTGTTGCGGGCTTGGTAATATTTTTGTAAGGGGCCTGTTGTTGCTGGTCGGAACTATTGTTCCTGAGGAGATCTATTGCTGCTGGCTGCATGGGATCTATTTCACTGGCTTATCATGAATTAATTTCGGTAATAAATACATTAGGCCGCGTACACACGATCAAATCTATCTGCTGGAAACGGTCGACCCGACCGTCCCAGCAGACAGATTCGATCGTGTGTACGGGCGAGCCGACGGATTTGGCCAGCCGACAGATTTTAAAGCATGCTTTAAAATCTGTCGGCTGGGAATCCGTCCGCCCGATATGTCTGCTGGTTAGTACGCTAACCAGCAGACATATCTTCTCACACATGCGTCGAATGGATTCGACAGATGCGCGGAAGTAATTCACTTCCTGGTGCGGTGACGTGGCGGCGTCAACGTCACCGCCACGTCACCGACACGTCAGCGCGCTATCTGCCGGCGGGGATTTTGGTTTGATCGTGTGTACACGATCAAACCAATACATCCTAGCAGACAGATTTGGTCAAATCGGTCTGTCCGACCGATTTGAACAAATCTGTCTGCTCGTGTGTACAGGGCCTTAAACGCCGCTGGTTTAGAGCTATATGATAATTATAAGTATATATATATCTTTTCTTTTTCTTTTAACTTTATAAGTTGATTTGGTTAAGAGATCCTTGTACCATTCATATTTTTTTTCAACATGTACAAAAAAAATAAACAATGTGCACAAACAGCATACATGGACAATATGGCTTCTTATAGTTACAGATTGTGCTATTATTGTCCATAACCTCCTTTGTACTACATCCTGGGAAACTATAATTTCATATTTATTAACATGCTGCCAAAAGTTTGTTCCCCTCTTTCATTTGACAAGCAGCAATTATTCCACAAGTGAATGATTCATTGGTATTCCTGCTGAAACATTTTCTTTGAAATAAAAAGGGCCAGGCTTAGTCACTCTTTGAATTCAATGCTGCTGTTCCATTCAGCCCTATAATGTAACACCCCCATAAGTATATTTAGCATGTTTTTTTATTTTTTTTGTCCCTTTCTGTCCCATTAAATTGTTCTCAATAATTCTGACGATTCTTCAAAACAATGTTAGGCCGCGTACACACGAGGGGATATGTCCGCTGAAAACGGTCCGATGGACCGTTTCAGCAGACATCTCCGCTCGTGTGTATGGGCTAGCGGACAGATTTCTCCACCCGACAGATTTCAAAGCATGCTTTGAAATCCATCCGGTGGAATCTGTCCGCCCGACATGTCTGCTGGTTAGTACACTTACCAGCAGACATGTCGTCCCCCTCCGCCGCAGCGCCGCCGCCGAATGGATTCGGCGCATGCGCGGAAGTGTTTTACTTCCTGGTGCGGTGACGCGGCGGCGTCAACGTCACCGCGCCGTCCGGCGGCGGGGAATTTGATCCGATGGTGTGTACACGCCATCGGATCAAACTCCCGATCGGACATATACGAGGGAAATGGTCCGCGGACCGTTTTCATCGGATATGTCCGATCGTGTGTATGGGGCCTTACACTCATGTAGAAGGTGGTATAAAAAAAAAAATAGTCAAAACTATATCAGTCCTATACCAAAACAGCGCTAATGTTGGTAAATGAGAAGTGGCCAACTCCACAGTAAAAGTTTTTGAATAGACGATCAAGTAGATGATCAAGTGCAGAGTGTCAGATAGTGTCCATGGGTGATCCTATAGAAATAACAGCGTGCACCTTCCACCAAAAATTCCTGGTCCACCTCGTGAAAACACACTCCCCCTTAGGGGTTTAAACTCACCAGAGCAAGTAAAAAAACAGACCATAAACAGGGGATGAACGTCAGAAAAAAGCGCTGCACTTGGCATCAATCAGGGAGATGATGGAATAATGAAGGCTCCAAATCAGATAAATGAACAGGAAAAAAAACAACATAGCGTAATTCCGTTTATGTAAGAGAAAGAAAAAACCCCCACATCACATTGCCCCTCATATATTGCACGTACTTGAAATATTGTCAATGAGTGTAAGTAAAATGGCACTGCACTGTTTCCTCCACGGGGAGAAATGCCGCTCCAACCTCGGGATGTGTACAAGGAGCTGACAGGGTTCGGCTGCGGTGGAGCGCATACGTCACGCCCTGATGCATTTCGGCATATCCTGACTTCGACAGAGGGTGTAGGAAGCATTCAGCTCCTCGTACACATCCCGAGGTTGGATCGGCGTTTCTCCCCGTGGAGGAGATGGTGCAGTGCCATTTTACTTACACTCATTGACAATATTTTGTGTACATAAAATATATGGGGGCAATGTGATGTGGGGATTTCTTTCTTTCTCTTAAATAAACGGAATTACGCTATGTTGGTTTTTTCTTGTTCATTTATCTGATTTGGAGCCTTCATTATTAATTTGAAGTCTCCCATTCTTTTTTTTTTTTTTTTCTTAAAGTGTATTTTGTGCGTGAACTCGAGAGAGAGGAGCCGGACTGCAGGAGTTGGGAGTAGGCAGACCCTCCCCCCGGAGGCAACCGCCATCCTTCTCCATGCCCCCGGTGGCAATGGCGGGTGTGAGGGGGGGCCTCCCACTCACCCCGCCCTACCTGCTCCACTTGGGAGCCAACTGGGGCCCAACAGGACCCCAACGGGGCAGAGGGACTCCCCCTATGAGGGAGTGAGGGGGCCTAGCCCACCCAGCCAGCCCCGTAGGTCCTTCGCCTCTCTTTAGGAGACCGCATGGCCAAAGTGCGTGCGTATTAAACCAATTTTGTGTGCGTGCAAGTGTGGTGGTTTTTGTGGGGGGGTGGGCGTACTAAGCACAGGCGTACCTTGCATAGCACACCCACCGGGAGCCGGGCTGAGACCACCAAACTCAATTCACATGTAGCCGAGATCGGGATCCGAACCCTTGGCTGCAGAGGTGAATGGCTTGTCAGCGCAGTGCCAATCGCGTTGAGCCACCACAGCTCCCTGAAGTCTCCCATTCTTAATTTGTTAAATTTTGGGCTGCCGTCATTCCAGAGCTGTCCTGTGGGTCAGTCTGTGCTCCGGGGCTGTGGTTCCACCTCCAGACGGCAGATGGCGCCAGAGGGGCTCTGGCGGAGTTAGTTTCCCCAGCAGCCAATTGGAGGAGTTCCCATCCCGCGGGGCATGTTGGGGGAGGTTACATCTGGGGGGACGCCATTTTTCATGGTCTTCGCTGGTTCCTGGTTCGGGTGCAGTACCCACCTTTAGGGTGTGCGTATTTAGCGGACCCCGGTGAACCCCGGTGATATGGCCTACCAGGCCGGGGGCCCTGAACTGCGCGGAGTTCCACACAGATGCTGCCGAGGGGCCTCAGTGGTCTATTGGGGTCCCTAGTTCCATGAAGAAGATCTTAAGCTACAGAGCATAACAGATCTCAATTGATGTTGTAGACCGAAAAAGGACCAGGTCCATGATGGGGACCTGTACTGTACTTTCTGGAAATCCTAAAGTGACTTTTTCCGTCTGCCAGGCTTGTGGCAGAAGTCTGTCCAGGGAACACTTCACCCACTCAATCTGAGTGGCGACGCAATTTTCTGATACTGAAAGCAGGCTTGCTTTTATCATTTATCCGAGCCTGATTCCGCAAGGTTTTTTCTTCATTCATCAATCTGTCCTGTCTGCCTCCTGTTGATGTTGGTCATGTTGGACCTCAGAAATAAAGCATTGGAAAACCGTAACTTCTGGCTGGACATTCGCTGACTATTTTTTTACTCACTAACTTCATCCCTAGACAACATCTGAGGTAACTTAAATAAGCCGATCCCAATTCAACCAGCGGCTCCTGAGGGGGTAGTGCTGCACTTGCTCTGGTGAGTTTAAACCCTTAAGGGGGAGTGTGTTCTCACAAGGTGAACCAGGAATTTTCGGTGGAAGGTGCACGCTGTTATTTCTATAGGATCACCAATGAACACTGTCTGATCATCTATTCAAAAACGTTTGCTGTGGAGTTGGCCACTTCTCATTTACCAACATTAGCGCTGTTTTGGTATAGGACTAATATAGTTTTGACTGTTTTTGTGTTTTTTATACCACCTTCTACATTTTGTTTGTTTTTAAACAGCAGCTATCCCTTTTATTTGGTTTTAAGGGATTTTATCAATATTTATATATTTTTTGTATTTTTTTTTTCTCCTTGTTGACCCTACATTGGGTTCCCTGTTTTGAATAGCAAATACATTATCCACTGGCGCGAGTGGTGTATTGAAGGCCTTTATTTTACACCTTTTTTTATAATGTTACACTCTTAGGGCCAGATTCTCAGAGGCGCTACGACGGGGTATCTCAGATACCCCATCGTATCGCCGTTTTTTTTGCCGGGTATCTATGCGAGTGATTCCTTGAATCACTTTGGCATAGATACGGCTGAACATCCGACAAGTGTAATACCATTACACTTGCGGATCGTTGTTGTAATGACAACTCCGGCCACTAGGTGGCCTTTTCGTTGTTTTCTCATTTGCCTATGCAAATGAGGCTACTACGCAGATTCCCGAACGCTTTTACGCCGCCCGTCGTCGCGTACGTCGTTTTCGAACGCGTAAGGTTGCCCCTGCTAATATGAGGGGTAACCTTACGCAGTACCGTCGGGTGCTGTCGGATGCCATGTTAAGTATGGCGTCGGGTCAGCATCGGCTTTTTTCGTCGCTTACGTCGTTTTACTAACTTGTTCGCGAATAGGGCATTGCGTAGTGACGATCACGTCGTTTTGACGTCGGTTTCAACAACGCTTTCCGACGAGAGCTGGAGCATGCGCACTGGGCTTTTTCCCCGGCCGGCGCATGCGCAGTTCGATCGACGCGGGGGCGCGCTTAATTTAAATACAAGCCGCCCCCTTTGAATTACACGGCCTTACGCTCTGCCATTTACACTACGCCTCCGCAAACTACGGAGCAAGTGCATGGAGAATACGGCACTTGCTCTGTTACGTTGCGGCGGCGTAGTGTAAATGGCTTACGCTACGCCAGCGAAATTTTATGAGAATCTGGCCCATATTCTCATTTGTAGAGTTCACTTCTCTGGGAAGGGCCCCGCACTTTCTGGTTGTGGATGGCGTGCGTTCCAGCTAGCCTGGGCGCCAACACAGACCGGTGAAAAACGGTGGAGCGGCGGTAGCACGCGGTGGATGTGGGCGTCTCCTCGGGCACAGGACATCACCAGGTGGGTACCTTTACATTTGTACCCCCATGCCCTACTGTGGCCCAAATGGCTCTGACCTAGGTCCTGGCGCATTGGCTAGGTATTTGGTGATCCCATTGCACTGCTGCACTGCCACTTTACTGCCAGTGTTGTGGTATTGTAGTGTATTGCTATATACCCGACTACATAAGATGGGCACTTGGATCACCCTGGTATAGCTTGCCCCTTGCCGGATGGAGCCCCTCTGGGTGATTAGTGGGGTGGGTGGAGCCCCGCAAGAAAAGGCGGGACTCGCTAGTTAGTGACCAATGGCTGCGCCTGTATGCACACATGCACCTATAAAGGATGATCAGCAAGAAGAGAGAGCTATCACAGACCACCTAGGCTTTGAGGAAGGGGGTACGCCCCAGAAACGCGTCAGCCACATTGATGTCAAAGGTCTGACTGGCAGGTGCCGTGAGGTCCAGTTTCAGCTGGTTTTAAAAGCGCTTACCTCTGAATGTTTGTAAGTAGGACCATTGCTTTTTATTTTGTGCTTATTAAACTTTTAAGTGGTAATGCACAAGGTCGATGCGCCCTCCTTTCTTTTCTTTTTCATTTTAGCCATATGAACACCCTTTGTTCTGTGAAGGGCCACAAGACTTAAGACTTTGCCTTTAGACCATACTGATACACCCAGTTTGGCGATACACCAGAGCGCAGGAGGATTTTTGTGGAATATCACTACTCCCCTCTTTTGAATCTAGCACGTTTTTTTTTTTTTTTTAAACTTAAAGTTGACTTAAATCATTAAAATCTTTTATAAGCTTTAGCATGTTAATGTAATGTTAAAAGTCAGTTTTAATCGTTTTAAATCTGCAGCTCTCATTAAAAAAGTACCTGGTGGTTTTATTATGAAGGTCCTTGTTAAGGCACTTCTTGTTATAGAGTGACTCCTAATTGTCGCTGACTCCTAATTGTGCCCCTATGTGTTGTCAACCTGTCACTTTTTCTATAGAGACTACAACAAGCTGCTTCATGGTTTGGTCTACTGTTACCATTAGTAAAATCCATGTATATAATATATATATACTTACCACTTTATACATTAATAAAGCTATGATTTTAGGATAATGCACTAGGTCGGTGCATCCTCTCTCTCTCTTTTTTATGGTATCAGTAAAAGCTAACCTGAAAAATGGCATGTGGCCAACAGCATACCTCCTAACCTTCTGAGATGGGAATGAGGGACTCCTATCAGCAAAAGTATGTAGGCATAGGACACACCCTTTGCCTTGCCCCCTTAGGCCGCGTACACACGATCGGATATATCTGCTGAAACTGGTCCGCAGACCAGTTTCAGCGGACAGATTCGATCGTGTGTACGGGCTAGCAGACAGGTTTCCAGCAGACAAAAGTTTTAAAGCATGCTTTAAAACTTGTCTGCTGGAAAGCCATCTGTCGGATATGTCCGCTGGTTAGTACGCCTAACCAGCGGACCGAAATCTCCCGCATGCATCGAATGGATTTGATGCATGCGTGGAAGTATTTTACTTCCTGGTTTGGTGACGTGGCGGCGTCAACGTCACCGCGCTGTCTGTCCGCGGGGATTTTGGTTTGATCGTGTGTACACAGATCAAGCCAAAATCTCCCAGGAGACATGTCCGATGAAAACGGTCCGTCGGACCGTTTTCATTAAATATATCTCCTCGTGTGTACGGGGCCTCAAACGATTGCCGACCACCTCCTGTAGATATACGTCAGCAGAATGGCACAGCTCCGCAAAGCAACGTACCTGTATGTTGCTCTGAATTTGCAGCGCACAGGTGCGTGCACCAGCACGTGCGCCCCTGGCGCATTCTCCGTGACCGTGACTCGATATAAACAAGGCATTTCCCTGTTTTGCCTAGTGACAGGACACTGATCTACTGCTCCTTATCATCGGGAGCAGTGATCACTGTCGTGTCACTCGTAGCCCAGCCTTCACACAGTTAGAATCATTCCCTAGGACACACTTAACCCCTTCCTCGCCCCCCCTAATGGTTAATTCCTTCCCTGCCAGTGTCATTTATACAGTAATCAGTGCATTTTTATAGCACTGATCGCTGTATAAATGATAATGGTCTCAAAATAGTGTCAAAAGTGTCCGATGTGTCCACCATAATGTTGCAGTCACGATAAAAATCACAGATCGCCGCCATTACTAATAAAAAAATGTATAATAAATGCCATAAAACTATCCCCTATTTTGTAGACGCTATAACTTTTGCGCAAACTAATCAATATGCGCTTATTGCAATTTTTTTTAATCAAAAATATGTAGAAGAATACGTATCGTTTATATCTATTTTAACACACAAAAATCATGAGAAACATTTGTAGGCTTCCTTAGAAGATCTGTCCTTTTTTTAAATGATTGTTGCCTGGCTGTCATGCCAACACTTTGGCTTTATACTTACCCATTTACTTGCTTATAACAAGTATACAGACAAAGAGATCTGAGCTTTCTCTGATTTTGTAAGCTCCATGTTTTTTTCTGAGTTAGCAAAGTATTAATGCCAAGCACAGCTAGAAAGCTATTTTTTTTAAAGAGGAATAACAATGGCAGCTGTTATAATTCTGTCATGATGAATGCACTTTAAATGGCATTAAGACATCTTAATTGGTCTCATAGAGTTTTCTATGTTAGCTAATATAGTGTATACTTTTGATACAGTTATGGAAGCAGGTCATTTGTAGTTCATATGAAAATTTAATTGAGCTGTCTATCAGGTCGCAAATACCTCCTGCAGAACTGACAGGCAGCCTAAAGTCAACGGAAGGAGCATGGACAACTTTCTGACAATGCCGCTGCTAATTGCTAGGCAGTAGCTTAGTGATGTCAACCTTTAAAAACAAGAGCTGTTACTGGCAGGATCTCCAGGTAAGAAGCTTTGCCGCAGATTTAGATTTGTTTAAGAAACATATGTAGCGGTTCCCCCAGAAGGAGCTGCTTTTCTTTGTTCAGTCCGTCCCTCTGCTTCTCACCCCTAATAAACCCTCTGGCACACCTAGCAATAGTGAAAGTGCAATGACCAATGAGAAACACACAGGTTATGATAAAACACAGAAATTGTCTTTATTGCAATATTTCTGTGGACGAATAACAGACAATAACAATATATATTCGAGCAATATAGCTCTCAATCCTATGTTCAAGCTGCTTTCAGGGGATTCCAAACCTAAGAATGTCTCTAAGAGCAGAGGCACACTTAGATGGAAAATAAAGCACAATATGACACTTTAAATTGGATTGGTTGCCTTTAGTCAGGTTGGCTCTATGAGTCCAGGCAGGAGGAGAGCAGAGGAATGACTTCCTTTGTGTCAGGCCTCTCTCTTCTGACACCACAGACTCAACTATAAACACTATTCAAATCAACATGTAATGGCTTAAAGGATCACTAAAGGATTATTATTTTTTTAGCTAAATAGCTTCCTTTACCTTACTGCAGTCCTGGTTTCATGTCCTCATTGTTAGTTTTTGCTTTGAAGTTGCTGTAATTCTGCTCTGATCTCCACACTTCCTGCTGGTCTGGCTCCTTATGAAAAATCTCATGACAGCTTTTCACTGTGGTCCAAGCTGTCATTACTGTGTGTCTAAAACTCCTCAGAACCTGTATTTGTTTGTTTTTGTTCTGTGTGTCTCTTTACACCACAGAAACATGAAACCAGTTTAAAAGTGAAACTAAACTGCAGGTACATTATATGATTGATTTTTATCTATTTTAATCATTTTTAAAAGGAATTAGCTATTATGTCTCTATACCCTGTACACAGTCATTTCAGCAAAAACATTTTTTTCCTTTAGTGACCCTTTAACCTCCTAGATAAACGGTCCCACACACTCACTGCATATACAGAGAATATGGGTGTGTGGATCCGTATGGCGCTAGTAGCTTCAGTCCTTTTGAAGAAAAGATAAAACTTTGTGACTTCAGCTAGCCACTTTAGTTGGTGCACTTAAACTCCTGGAAAGCAGGCCCAAACAACACAACTGGCCCAGATGATCAAGTGAAGCAGGCAAGACCTTTCTCAGCAAGGTGAGAGGACAATGATGTCTGTATACAGTGTCCCAGAAATGGCTAGCCTTGTCCGTTATCCCTGTGGCACTACAAGTGTCAGCAAGATGACTACAAGCAATGATGTCTGTATACAGCATTGTTTTGACTTCTTCTGTGGTGCAGTGTCCCTGTTTCCTGCAAATAAGCAAAAAGTCCCCTCACACAATCCTGCAATAAATTTTATTCGAGAGAGTCCAATTATTCGAAAATCAAATGTTAAAAGCAAATTAAATTTTGCAGTACTTTCAAACGTAATTTGTCAAGCCACCTGAGAAATTTTGTGCAAAGTTTGTTTGAAAATCTACAAGTGCATAGCCAGCTTAAGTTGCATTAATGGACAGGCACTAGAATTTTACTCAATGGGCCAGAGGCAGTGTACAAACTTATATTTTAACCACTTGACTTTCGGGCCATTTTTTTGCAATACGGCACTGCAGTATTTTAACTGACAATTGCGTGGTCATGCAACGATGTACCCAAATAAAATGTATGTCCTTTTTTTCACAAAGGAAGCTTTCGTTTGCTGGTATTTGATCACCTTTGCATTTAAAATGTTATGCATTATAAACAAAAAAGGCCAAAAAAATGTACTTTCTGCTATAAAACAAACACACACACACACATATATATATATATATATATATATATATATATATATATATATATATATAAATATATAAATAAAAAAAGTCCTCTTAAATTTAGGCAAATATGTATACTGCTACATATTTTTGGTAAAAAAAAATCACAATAAGCGTATATTGATTGGTTTGCACAAAAGTTATAGCGTCTACAAACTATGGGAATTTTTAATTTATGTTTTTATTTTGTATTAGTAATGGCGGAGATCGGCGACTTATAGTGGGTCTGCGATATAACGGTGGCATTCTGACACTAAACTGACACTTTTGAAACTTTTTGAGGATCAGTGACACTAATACAGTGATAGTGCTAAATATATCTACTGTTATTATACTAATGGGAAAGGGGTTAATATTGGGGACGATCAAAAGGTTAACTGTGTACCTAACCAGTGTTTTACTATACTGTGGGAGGTATTTTTACTAGGGGAAGAAATTAAATGTATTACCTGCTTAGCAGGGACACAAATTCCATCCCTTCCCTTCTCTCAGAACTGAGATCTGCCTTGTTTACATCGCAGTTCTGTCTCTCTGCCTAACGATCAGTGTGTGTCGGAGGGCATCGGATACCCTGCACCACCGGTTGTTTTCCGCTGTGTGTAATAAAAGCAGAAGCAAGGCACCGGTGGCACGCATGTGTGCATCCTATCCGGAAGTGTCACATCATGTATGTATCCATGATCTGGTGCACAGGTGCCACCCTGTAGAGGTAAAATTGCTATAGGGAGGACCTGAAGCTGTTAAAGTACAATTCCAAGTATGGATGTTTTATCCCTAGTTACCTTGGTCTAGCCTGGATCAATGTACCTATACATGTACCATACCTGGCTGATGCTTTTAGAAGCTGGAAATCACTGAAGTAGACTCCACTACGTTAGTGATCTCCACTTGCTTCCGAATCCTGCGCTGAGTAGCTTCCCTGCTGTATTCTAAATGCAAAGCATTCTCTGATTGGATGAGGTAGAGAGGTAAGGGTGGAGCAGTGAAAAGGGATTCTCTGTTTGGTGACTGGGTGCAGTGGTCCACCTCTTCTGTTCAGAATGCAGCAGGGCAGCCGGCCATATGCTGCATACACACGACCGTTATTCATGTCATGGGAAAAAAACAATGTTTTTCTCGACGTGATTCCTCTCAAGCCTGCCTTGCCCACACACGATCGTGAAAAAAAAATGCTTGAGCAAAGCGGGTGACGTACAACACGTACAACAGCACTATAAAAAGGGAAGTTCCATTCAGATGGCACCACCCTTTGGGCTGCTTATGCTAATTTCCTCATCTCATAACTTGCTTCTGAGCATGCATGTTTTTCCCCCTCGTTAAAGCCTACACACGACCGTTTTTCACGACGTGAAAAACAACTAGAAAAAATAGAGCATGTTCTAAATGTTTTCCACTTCAAGTCTATGGCACAGTTGCCATGTATCTCAAATCATTTAGGACTGTCACACACAATATCTCACAATGGTCATCTTCTCAAGTATGGGACATTATGGCTTTTAAAACCAAAATCGAATTTTGGCTATATTGTGTGTTGTTCACTTCTTCTGACCAAGAAAGATGCCTCTTGTAAATTTTTTGGTGAGTTGCTGATTTTTATATTGTGGTTACTGTTAAGTAGTGTACAAGTTCTTAAGAATGTAATCAAGTCAAGTTACAAAACTGGAGCATCTACTCATTTATAAAAGCATTTATCTTTCCGATTTCATGAACTCAACTTTGTAGTCTTCTCTTCATGAGCAAACTCAATACCTATGTGGCTACCATAAACATAATCTTATATTCAATATTTTATTTTCAGATGAAAGGAACACACACACTGCAGGTTTACATTGTTAATGCCAACAGGAAATCTTCATGCTTTTTTAAATAGGATAAAACATTAGATCCTGTGACGGGAACTGGCTGTCAACGTTCAGAAGATTTTCACAGAACCTTTTCCAGAGCTGTGTTGTGGAAGCCTCTGACTTATAACATGTCTTCAGCACCTGTATAATAATATGCTTGGGGTTTATGTGCTCAGGGTAAATACAGGCTATAGCAGCTTCAGAGGAACAACGTGTATTATTATTCCATGGTAAGGTAGTGATAAAAGAGTAAAATGCTATGACAAGTAATGCGACTCAAGGTGTTTATATACTCACACCTGCTATGGCTATGTGTGTTTTAGGTGCAGGTGCATGGAACAGAAGGATTTCAGACCCACCACAATGCACCTGGGAAATACCAACACTTTCCTCCATCAATAAAATGTAAAATCCTTTTAAAGTCAAAATGAGTATACAGTTGAACCTCGGATAACGAGCATAATCCATTCCAGGAGTATGCTCATAATCCAAAGTACTCGCATATCAAAGCAAGTTTTCCCATTGAAGTCAATGAAAACGAAAATAATTTGTTCTGCATTGACTTCAATGGGGTGCAATACCGAATGTGGCCAGAGGTGGGGGGGGCCAGAGAGTGCCGAAAACGTCCGAAAAGAACAGAGGACACTTTGGCTCAGCTACTGCGCGCCCGTACCTCAGGTAAAATGAGGTACTGCAGACCAATGTTTGGCTCATGCGCCCTCGTACCTCAGGCCAAATGAGGTACTGCAGGCCTATTTTCGGGTCTGCTCAGGTCCTGCGCCCCTGTACCTCAGGCCAAATGAGGTACTACAGGCCTATTTCGCTTGAATTCTGCTCGTCTTGCGAGTCAACACTCGCAAACCGAGTCAGAATTTAAAAAAAGTTGCTCGCAATTCAAAACGCTCTCAAACCAAGTTACTCTTAAACCAAGGTTCCACTGTATTTAGTTTTGGATAGACTTGGAAGAATTAAAGCTGAAATCTAGGCAGATGTAATAGGCACAGCTAATTGGACAGTCACACGTTGGGGTAGGTCCAGGACAATCTAAACTCAAGAAAAGTGGGCTGAATAATGTTGGCTATCAGACTGTGGAGAATTTAAGGGTGGAAAATAAGTATTTCAAGCTCTGGATTAAAACTGAATATTGCAAAAAGGAAAAAAAAAAAGCTGCTTATTAATTAAAGTTTTATCCTGTTGTTTTTTGCTTAAGTTCTGCTTTAATACTTTTGCGAAGTTTTTAGTGCTTTTTGTGTCCCTGCTGGGGTTGCAGGAAAGAAATGTTCACGATTCTCCCATCAACACAGATCATACTAACAGGTAAGCTCCTGCTGAGCTATTGTCTGCTCCCAGCAGGGGGCAGAAGCCCATCGGGAGAAGACTTATCGCTAGTGGCTATAGCAGCCACTTGCAATAATCAAAATGGAATCCAACAGATTGTACCCAAGTTGATCGTTCGACTTGCTACATTCGGACTGCCCCATTATTTGTTCGAATCTCGGCCGATTCCTGCTAAACCAGCTGAAATTCGAACCCTGTATAGGGCTCTTTCACACGGGCGGACCGTATTTTTCCATCCGTCTGCGGATCGGGTGAACACGGACAGACGGTCCGTGTTCATCCGATCCCCCCATAGAGGAGAGCGGAGAAAAGACAGGGCGGTCCCTGCACAGTGTGCGGGGACTGCCCTGTCATCCCACGGCTCAGCGGAGATCAACGGAGCGATCCCCGCTGGGCAAGTCGAGGTTCACGGGGCGGATCATTACTGATCCGCCCCGTGTGAAAGAGACCTTACTGTCCCTGGACAGGACTAGAAATGCGGAGGACATGAAGACTCAAGCAATAGTAATAATCTGACACAGTTTCTATCTATAGTTACATAGTTGGTAAGGTTGAATAGAGACAACAGGCTATCCAGTTCAACCTGTGTAGGTGTGTGTATGAAGAAAAATTATTTCCCATATCCCCGTATATTGTTTTCGCTAAGATGCCCGTGTAAGGGTCTCTTAAAACTATCCATACTTCCTGCCGACACCACTGATTGTAGAACAGAGTTCCATATCCTTACTATCCTGACAGTGAAAAACACCCTACACAGCTTAAGTTTATACCTCTTCTTTTCCAGTCTCATCATGTAGCCCTGTTGTCCTCTGATGCCGCGTACACACGATCACTTTTTGTGATGAAAAAAAACGTAATTTTATCTCACGAAACAAAACAAAGTTTTTCAAACTTCATTTTCCAAAACGACGTTGCCTACACACCATCGTTATTTCAAAAAGCTCTAGCAAAGCGTGGCGTACACCACGTTCGACGGCACTCTGTCTCATAACTTGCTTCTGAGCATGCGCGGGTTTAAAAACGTTGTTTTAAACGTTGTTTTGCCCACACACAATCACTTTTTATGACACAAAAAATTACATTTTGAAAAACGACCAAAAAAATTCAAGCATGTTCAAAAAATTTTTTGCTCGTTTTTTTGAAGACATAAAACAACGTTTTGCCCACACACGATCATTTTTTTTTTCATCACAAAAAGTGATCGTGTGTACGCGGCATTATACTACCTGGGACTGAAAAGTTTCATACTTACGCTTGGATCACCATTAAGGTATTTGTAAATCGCTATCATATCTCCTCTCAAGCTTCTCTTCTCCAGGGAGAATAAAGTGTTTTGTGCTGTCTGTGTCTCTGTTTGGAGAGATTTTCCATCACTTCCGTTCAGCCCTGTACACACGGGCCAGAATCTCGTCAGGAAAAAAAGCGCATTTAGGTGATATATAGCTTCATTGTAGTCGCACAAATTCGCACAAAGTAAAGCCGCACAAATTCAAAGTCAGATTCAGTGTGAACGGGGGCTTAAAGCGGAGTTCCGCAGATTTTTTTTTAAGGTTAGCAGCTACAAATACTGCAGCTGTTGACTTTTAATAATCAGACGCTTACCTGTCCAGGGCGCCCGCAATGTCCTCATCCGAAGCCGATGTGTCCCTCGGCTCCGGGTGCAGGTGTTGGCATCTTCAGTAAGGGAATCGGGAAGTGAAGCCTTGCGGCTTCATAGCCTGGTCCCCTACTGCGAATGGGCGAGTCACGCTGCGTGTCCTCATTGGTCCAAATTGTCGTCTGGGACCTGTGTGTTGGGGGACATGCCATAGATCGCCACGGAATCTGACGGAAGTTAGAGCTAATACCTGTATTAGACTGGTATCTGCTCCCCCCTCTCCCTGAAAGGTGCCAAATGTGTCACCGGAGGGGGGGAGGGGGGGACAGAAAAGTGGAAGTTCCATTTTTGGGTGGAATTCCACTTTAAGGTCTCTTATTAGGTTAGCCTTTTATATAACAAATGTACATTACTGCTTACATTTTACAATGAAGCTTCATATCACGTAAATCCAGTTATGCAGGTTAAAACTTGATAAATGACTAATTTAAAGTATGTGGCACTACTAGTTTGAATGAGGAAGTGGGACTTTTACGTCACTATTCTCAGATAAACTTTCTAAACAGAAATGTAACAGAAACAGAAATGTAAAGTCTGCCCTGCTGCTTACTCCAAGTCTGGCTCTCCTCAGAATGCATTACTCATAATGTCTGGAACAATGCACTGCTAGTATATATAAGCCCAGAAAAGGGAACTGTACATTTAAAAAAAGGGAACTTTCCACTCGTGTCCAGTACAATTAGAGCTTATCTATTATTTAATTATGTACACAAAATATTGGACAAAACCATATGACATTAGCAAATACAATATGGATGTGTTATAAGAAATTGGACATTTTCAATCTAATGAAAACATCTTGATTAAACCTACTTTGTACAGTAATTATTAGTTACTATTCATTAGTTGTGTTTATTCTTTTATGGTACCTAACTACCTTTGTTGAGCACCTGGATTGGCTCCCAGACTGGCCACATGTTGAGTCATACCCACCCCATCCTATGAATCACGATAGTCTTTACTTACTGGAGATCTTTCTAAAACAAAGTTCCTCTTTGTCATACCATTTGCTGAAAAAAGAGCATGAAAATGCCTGTATGACTGTTCCACTTGAACTTTATTTTAATGGCCTTCTGAAAAGTTTATTGCAAATGTGAAAAATCTGCTTTTGCCGCCCTGGATGCGGAGATATTAAGCTTTGTTGAACACAGAAGACTTAATTATCACTATATTAAACCCTCCGTTTTTTAAAGCACATTTAGCAGCTGATTTATTTACTTTCTGAGTATACAGCTTCTTTATCTTTTAATCCTTGACTATTTTCCAATTTACGATGGGTTCACATATATGAGAATCGGATTTCCCTGCATCCAATTTGCATGACAGGCGAGTGTGACCGGCTTTCAATGGAGCCGGTTCACACAGGTCCGGGGCAGCCGCGGTCCGGATTGCAGAAGGGTCCTGTGTGTCTTTTTGTCCAGTTCAGATGAGAATTCAGGCAACAAATTCAGACTTGAACCGGTGAACAGGAACGCACCAGACCCCATGCTGTGAACCGAGGGCTGTACCTATGTGAACCCGGCCTCAAACTGGTGCCATGGCTGCTTGAGGTTTCCTTTTTTGGGGTGGCTCCTTTATCTTGCAGCATCCATTGGCACCAGTCTTGAATGCAAGGACTACGGTTGCATCTCCCTGCACTATGTACATCAAAAGAAACACACATGATGACAAGACACTCCACTGCTGAAAAAAAGTCTTATGTTGCATTAGTGTTGGGAAGACACTTTGAGCAGGAGAACTGTCAGTCCACTTCCGTGGGGAATCTACCTGGGTGTCGTATCTCTATATTAAACATAGTTTAAACATAAATATATAGATACATATATAGATAATAGATTAAAAAACATTTTGGGGTAATTCCTAATTTGCTGCTATATTCACAAATACAGAAACACTTTATTTATTACAGGTACTTACAAAGCACCGTCAATTTACACAACACTTTACATATATATTGTACATTCACATCAATCCCTGCCCTCAAGGAAAATTACATCTTAAAATTATGATGGCTGCTTTGCTTGTCTGCTGAAAATGGACCTAGCATTAGATATACATTTTTTTTTATTGTAAATGCATGAATGCTAAATTTTAATAGAAACCATCCGACATTTGGCCCATGTGTATGGCAGCGGGTCCGACAGAAGCCGACCGAAAGGCTCATGAGCAAAAAAGGTCTGCTGATCAGCTCACGATCAGCGCTCTCAGCCAATGGCTGAGAGAGCTGACTGGAGTGTTCTGGTGTTGGGGCCATCCCCCGTTTATAACACAATAGCACAGCAGGGGAGATCGCTATACTAACATTGGGTAGTTAATGCAGTGGCTCCAACCTCAGCTGTCAG
Organism: Rana kukunoris; assembly: GCA_029574335.1. Classification (NCBI taxonomy): domain Eukaryota; kingdom Metazoa; phylum Chordata; class Amphibia; order Anura; family Ranidae; genus Rana; species Rana kukunoris. Next base: position 224,967,601 of record CM056051.1, read on the forward strand.
TTTTAAAACTAGTGGTGTGTACTAGGCTTAAGTGTAATACCTACAATGATTTACTGACACTTACTGTATATGTCAAAGCACCCCCTTGACACTACTTTCATCTGCTTTTTTCTGTTGAAGGATGACACCATCTTTGTTTAGGCATTATCCAGGGCCAGCATCTGCTTTCTCTACTTACATGACCTGGGAAACATGTGTGGGCCACTCAGGCTTGATGGGGAGGCAGGATATGAACAGTGCATCCATCTGTGCTGATAGAGTGCTGAAAGGGGATGCAGCCGGTCCTGGCTCCTGGAAAGTTTCAAAGAAAGAAGGGTCCATGACTAAACCTGGGGGACGGAGTGAAATGCGTTGGGGACGTGGCCTGGTTGGAGTCCAGGCTGTGGTTACCGCTCCATTCAGTGCAGCAGGACAGCATAGATATGCAACTTCTTGGGATCACCCTTCCTTCTCAACTTATGTGTTGGCTCCTGGATGCCACAGTCATATAAATTCTGGTTTCTGTGCAGTTTTTGGTTGAGAGATCAGCCTCAGCCGTAGCCTCTGACTTTGTGCCTTGTTATAAGGTTACAATCACTGTTGAAAAGAAGGTTGAGAGAATGCCCCCTCCTGCCTGCAGCAAACTAATGGCGTCATTAAACCCCAAGCAAAAGTCACTGGGCTGGAAATCAAGAATTGCTTTTTATTGGTAAAATGTAAAGCTTGTTGTACATTCCAACATGTCTGTGATTTCTTCATGCAGACTTGTAACGTTACTTAAAGGTCCACTTTAATCTACGTAGTGTGTCCTTTACTGTGGAATCTAGTGAATGAGTAGAGCTTATTCTAGTAATATTACACAGGGCAGCATGCCAGGTACAAAGAAAATAATAAATTCTTAGATCTTTGTCAGCATCCCGCCTTCTGGCTACGATATTGGAAAACTTTAGTGTGTGTCTAGATTAGCAAAGTACAACTGTGTGTTTGGTGAGTGACTCACAATAAAACATCGCACTCTGATGAATGTGCAAATTATGTGAATCATTTGCCATTGTACTGTAGTCTTCTATGCAGCCTAAAAGTAAAAAGTTACCTAAAATGTTTTGTTCACTGTAACATAAAAGTGGACCAATATACTGTATTAACTCTTGTGTGCCTTTTTTTTAAACCCATTTGTATGAAACCGTTGGGACATTTTACACTGCTGTTTACACTCAAAGAGTATGGTTGGATGTATTTGAAGATATAACACCATCATGCACCAGCAGAGTAATGCATATAGAATCTAAGAATGAAAAACAGCCTATGAGTCCAATATAAAGTTTATTACTCTCAATTATCAGCCTGACAGCATAGGATAATGGGACTGTAAGTGGTAAAAGAGTAAGGCCGCGTACACACGATCGAATTTGTCCGCTGAAAACGGTCCGATGGACCGTTTCAGCAGACATCTCCAATCGTGTGTATGGGCTAGCGGACAGATTTGTCCATCGGACAAATTTCAAAGCATGCTTTGAAATTTGTCCGCTACAAACCTGTCCTTCGGATATGTCCGCTGGTTAGTACGGGAAACCAGCGGACATATCCTCCCACACATGCGTCGTATCCTGTGAATGGATCCGACGCATGCGCGCGGAAGTGTTTACTTCCTGGTGCGGTGACGTGGCGGCGTCAACGTCACCGCCACGTCACCGACACGTCAGCGCGCCGTCTGCTGGCGGGGATTTTGGTTTGCTCGTGTGTACACGCGAGCAAACCAAAATCCCAGCAGACAGGTTTGTTCAAATCTGTCGGACAGACAGATTTGAGCAAATCTGTCCACTCGTGTGTATGGGGCCTAAGGGAAGAGCAATGCCCCGTACACATGATCGAATTTCCGATGGCCTAAAATCCGATGGAATTTTTCGTCGAAATTCTGTTCAAGCTGTTTTGCATACACTCTGTCCAACCAAATTCCGACCGTCCAAAACACTACGACGAGCAGAAAAAAATTAAGTGCAATGCTTCCAAGCATGCGTCGACTTGATTCTGAGCATGCGTGGGTTTTTTCTCCATCGGAGTTGCACACAGACGATAGGAATTTCCTATCGTTTTTTTTCCCCCATCGGAAAAAAATATGTAGCGGTACCCCTGAAGGGGCTGCTGATTTGTTTTGGGTCTACTCTCTTACCTATCCACTCCTTTAAGTGGCTCGAACCTTCCCTTGGCACACCAGGCAATTGCAAAGTATTGTGAGTCCCTTGTTTAGCTAAGACCACAATGACATATGTAAAATACACAATGACATGCAAATATGTTGTTGTTACCTACTTCTGAATGCAGTCCTCAGGAGCAAACACACCTCACACAATCAATATAGTAAACCAAGGATAACTTTACTTAGCATGTAATAGAAAATAAGAAAACATACAACAGATTAACAATATATATATCCAGCTGGCTCTGCAAAGGGCCCTTTGCGAGAGTCAAAGAAAAAGAGGAAAACAAACCTAAAATATTATAAAGTCCACAAATGGCTATAAATGGTCTATGCTCGCGAGCTCCCCCTAGTGGGCAATTCCTTTAAGCACAGTCGCTAGCAATCCCGGTCAGGCCGGCCTGAATAACTCCAGGATGTTCCTCAGTGGTGAAGTCTATTGTAACACGTTGGTGCACTTTAACTTGCTTGTAATCCAAAGGGCAAAGGATGTTCAAGATAAGTCTAACGGTATGATCAATACAGGAATTTGCGGAATGATCCTTAAGTTAGTTTTAGTCAGCTTGGGTAGCGTAACTTTCAGACGTTGAATCTCTGAAGTAAGTCAGTATACAGTACGCTTTCCCAATGTATCAAGCACTAAAAGTCACAAGGCTAGGAAAGTATTGAAAGCTTGGGCCACTGCCCTCTCACCCGAACAGGCCTAGTCCTCCTGAGTTCTTCACGACAAACACGCCGATCGGTAACCACTCTGCAACACACAGTCTCCGGTCTCTTGCTCGCCACTGTTACAATCGTCAGCTGGTGGAAGACTCCGGTCTCTTGGAAGCACGGGCTGGACGCACTTGATCTTGTCTCTCTTCGGATGGCTGGTCTTCTGGTGGATCCAGGCCCAGGCTTCAGGCCTAGCTACTTGGCTGAAGTGCTCTCCCTTCTTCCGCAGAGGGAGAGGCGCAGGTCCCAAGAGAAAGAATTCAGCTCCTCCCCACCTTTATATAACCTCCCCCATAAAGCTGTGCTATGTGTTATGTGCTCTGGGAAGCCAATGCATTATGGGAACCGTAGTATATTTCTACTAATGTCAATGGAGTCCTTTTCTCCTAGTACCTCTAATCCCACAATGCATTGCTTTGAAAAATAAATAAATAAACACGTATATACAACATAACTGAAACTCCCGGGGGCGGGGGGGGCATTTAGGTATGTAAGATTACCAAATAGTCTATGACAGTATGACCCCCGCTCAGGGCGGACTGGGCCAGGTGGAAAAGTGGAGATTGCCCCCCAGGCCGCTCACATTATATTTAAACCGGCCGCGGTCCGCAGCGCTGTTTTTTTTTTGCTAGAACTCGGCAGCAGCGGCCGTCGATTGGCTGGCTGCTGCCGCGCTGCATTGTGGGAGTTGTAGGAAGGCAGGGCCGGCCTTAGGGGTGTGCGAGTCGTGCGCCCGCCTGTTGAGTCCTGTGGCCAGTAGTATTCCTGTCACGATATGCGATGTGCTTTAAGCCAGTGGGTGCTCTGTGATTGGCCTAACGGGCCATGTGCAATGTGTACTGTGGATTCGATGATAATGCCTGCTTGCTCCTGGAGTCCTGCCTCCCGATGTGTGTCTGCTGAGGGCTCATCTGCCAGGTCAGCTTACCCCCCCTCCTCTATGTCACCAGAAAGTCAGTGTGTAACGTGTGATGCCTCCATAGTAAAATGCTGGGCCTTTTACTATAGGAGGCATTGGTGGACTACAAGGCCCAGCATTTTACTATGGGAGGCATTGGTGGACTACAAGGCCCAGAATTTTACTATAGGGGGCTCTGGTGGACTACAAGGCCCAGCATTTTACTATAGGGGGCTCTGGTGGACTACAAGGCCCAGCATTTTACTATAGGAGGCATTGGTGGGACTAAAATTCTGGTCGTTGTAGTCCCCCAATGCCTTCTATAGTAAAATGCTGGGCCTTGTAGTCCACCAGAGCCCCCTATAGTAAAATGCTGGCCCTTGTAGTCCACCAGAGCCCCCTATAGTAAAATGCTGGCCTTTGTAGTCCACCAGAGCCCCCTATAGTAAAATGCTGAGCCTTTTAGTCCACCAGAGCCTCCTATAGTAAAATGCTGGGCCTTGTAGTCCACCAGAGCCCCCTATAGTAAAATGCACCAATGCTGTAGTGTCAGGGCCAGATTCTCAGCGGCGCTACGATGGAGTATCTCAGATACCCCGTCGTATCGCCGTTTTTTTTGCCTAGCATCACTTTGGCATAGATACGCTTCTATATCCGACAAGTGTAATACCATTACACTTGCGGATCGTAGTTGTACTGACAACTCTGGCCACTAGGTGGCCTTTACGTTGTTTTTTCATTTGCATATGCAAAGGAGGCTAGTACGCCGATTCCCGATTGCTTTTACGACGCCCCGTCATCGCGTACGTCGTTTTCGTCCACGTAAGGTTACTCCTGCTTCTATGAGGAGTAACCTTACGAAGTTCCGTCGGGTGCCGTCGGATGCCATGTTAAGTATGGCGTCGGGTCAGCGTCGGCTTTTTCCGTCGCTTACGTCGTTTTACTAACTCGTTTGTGAATAGGGCATTGCGTAAGTGACTATCAAGTCGTTTTGACGTCGGTTTCAACGACGCTTTCCGACGTGAGCTGGAGCATGCGCACTGGGCTTTTTCCCCGGCCGGCGCATGCGCAGTTCGTTCGACGCGGGGGCGCGCTTAATTTAAATACAAGCCACCCCATTTGAATTACGTGGGCCTACGCTGGCCCATTTTCGCTACGCCAACGCAAACTACGGAGCAAATGGTTAGAGAATACGGCACTTGCTCTAGTACGATGCGGCGGCGTAGTGTATATGGCTTACGATACGCAAGCGAAATTCTATGAGAATCTGGCCCTCAGTGTGTATTGTGTAGCAGTCAGTGGGTAGTTTATTGTGTAGCGGTCAGTGTGTATTGGTCTGTGGGTAGTGTATTGTGTAGCGGTCAGTGGGTAGTTTGTGTAATGGTCTGTGGGTAGTTTATTGTGTAGCGGTCTGTGGGTGGTTTATTGTGTAGCGGTATGTGGGTAGTTTGTGTAGCGGTTAGTGTTTATTGTGTAGCGGTTAGTGTGTATTGTGTAGCGGTCAGTGTGTATTGTGTAGCAGTTAATGTGTATTGTGTAGCAGTTAATGTGTATTGTGTAGTGGTTAGTGTGTATTGTGTAGCGGTTAGTGTGTATTGTGTAGCGGTCTGTGGGTAGTTCATTGTGTGGTGGTCTGTGGGTAGTGTATTGTGTAGTGGTCAGTGGGTAGTGTATTGTGTAGCGGTCAGTGGGTAGTGTATTGTGTAGTGGTCAGTAGGTAGTGTATTGTGTAGCGGTCTGTGGGTAGTGTATTGTGTAGTGGTCTGTGGGTAGTGTATTGTGTAGTGGTCAGTGGGTAGTGTATTGTGTAGCGGTCTGTGGGTAGTGTATTGTGTAGCGGTCTGTGGGTAGTGTATTGTGTAGCGGTCAGTGGGTAGTGTATTGTGTAGTGGTCTGTGGGTAGTGTATTGTGTAGTGGTCAGTGTGTATTGTGTAGCGGTCTGTAGGTAGTGTATTGTGTTGCGGTCAGTGTGTATTGTGTAGTGGTCTGTGGGTAGTTTAGTGTGTAGCGGTCAGTGGGTAGTGTATTGTGTAGTGGTCAGTGGGTAGTTTGTGTAGCGGTCAGTGTGTATTGTGTAGCGGTTAGTGTGTATTGTGTAGCAGTTAATGTGTATTGTGTAGCGGTTAATGTGTATTGTGTAGCGGTTAGTGTGTATTGTGTAGCGGTCTGTGGGTAGTTCATTGTGTGGTGGTCTGTGGGTAGTGTATTGTGTAGTGGTCAGTGGGTAGTGTATTGTGTAGCGGTCAGTGGGTAGTGTATTGTGTAGTGGTCAGTAGGTAGTGTATTGTGTAGCGGTCTGTGGGTAGTGTATTGTGTAGTGGTCTGTGGGTAGTGTATTGTGTAGTGGTCAGTGGGTAGTGTATTGTGTAGCGGTCTGTGGGTAGTGTATTGTGTAGCGGTCTGTGGGTAGTGTATTGTGTAGCGGTCAGTGGGTAGTGTATTGTGTAGTGGTCTGTGGGTAGTGTATTGTGTAGTGGTCAGTGTGTATTGTGTAGTGGTCTGTGGGTAGTTTAGTGTGTAGCGGTCAGTGGGTAGTGTATTGTGTAGTGGTCTGTGGGTAGTGTATTGTGTAGTGGTCAGTGGGTAGTTTGTGTAGCGGTCAGTGTGTATTGTGTAGCGGTGTCTAGGTAGTGTATTGTGTAGCGGTCAGTGTGTATTGTGTAGTGGTCTGTGGGTAGTTTAGTGTGTAGCGGTCTGTGGGTAGTGTATTGTGTAGCGGTCAGTGGGTAGTTTGTTTAGCGGTCAGTGTGTATTGTGTAGCGGTCTGTAGGTACTGTATTGTGTAGCGGTCTGTGGGTAGTGTATTGTGTAGTGGTCTGTGGGTAGTGTATTGTGTAGCGGTATGTGGGTAGTGTATTGTGTAGCGGTCTGTTGGTAGTGTATTGTGTAGTGGTCTGTAGGTAGTTATTCTGTGTAGCGGTCAGTGGGTAGTGTATTGTGTAGCGGTCAGTGGGTAGTTTGTGTAGCGGTCAGTGTGTATTGTGTAGCGGTGTCTAGGTAGTGTATTGTGTAGCGGTCAGTGTGTATTGTGTAGCGGTCTGTGGGTAGTGTATTGTGTAGCGGTCAGTGGGTAGTTTGTTTAGCGGTCAGTGTGTATTGTGTAGCGGTCTGTAGGTACTGTATTGTGTAGCGGTCTGTGGGTAGTGTATTGTGTAGTGGTCTGTGGGTAGTGTATTGTGTAGTGGTCTGTGGGTAGTGTATTGTGTAGCGGTCAGTGGGTAGTGTATTGTGTAGCGGTCAGTGGGTAGTGTATTGTGTAGCAGTTAATGTGTATTGTGTAGCGGTTAATGTGTATTGTGTAGCGGTTAGTGTGTATTGTGTAGCGGTTAGTGTGTATTGTGTAGCGGTCTGTGGGTAGTTCATTGTGTGGTGGTCTGTGGGTAGTGTATTGTGTAGTGGTCAGTGGGTAGTGTATTGTGTAGCGGTCAGTGGGTAGTGTATTGTGTAGTGGTCAGTAGGTAGTGTATTGTGTAGCGGTCTGTGGGTAGTGTATTGTGTAGTGGTCTGTGGGTAGTGTATTGTGTAGTGGTCAGTGGGTAGTGTATTGTGTAGCGGTCTGTGGGTAGTGTATTGTGTAGCGGTCTGTGGGTAGTGAGGTGAGGCATGCAATGGCACAGTGAGGTGAGGCATGCAATGGCACAGTGAGGTGAGGCATGCAATGGCACAGTGAGGTGAGGCATGCAACGGCACAGTGAGGTGAGGCATGTAATGGCACAGTGAGATGAGGCATGTTTTGGGGCAGTGAGATGAGGCATGTAATGGCACATTGTGTAGCGGTCAGTGGGTAGTGTATTGTGTAGTGGTCTGTGGGTAGTGTATTGTGTAGTGGTCAGTGTGTATTGTGTAGCAGTCTGTAGGTAGTGTATTGTGTTGCGGTCAGTGTGTATTGTGTAGTGGTCTGTGGGTAGTTTAGTGTGTAGCGGTCAGTGGGTAGTGTATTGTGTAGCGGTCTGTGGGTAGTGTATTGTGTAGCGGTCAGTGGGTAGTGTATTGTGTAGTGGTCTGTGGGTAGTGTATTGTGTAGTGGTCAGTGTGTATTGTGTAGTGGTCTGTAGGTAGTTTAGTGTGTAGCGGTCAGTGGGTAGTGTATTGTGTAGTGGTCTGTGGGTAGTGTATTGTGTAGTGGTCAGTGGGTAGTTTGTGTATCGGTCAGTGTGTATTGTGTAGCGGTGTCTAGGTAGTGTATTGTGTAGCGGTCAGTGTGTATTGTGTAGTGGTTTGTGGGTAGTTTAGTGTGTAGCGGTGTGTGGGTAGTGTATTGTGTAGCGGTCAGTGGGTAGTTTGTTTAGCGGTCAGTGTGTATTGTGTAGCGGTCTGTAGGTACTGTATTGTGTAGCGGTCTGTGGGTAGTGTATTGTGTAGCGGTCAGTGGGTAGTGTATTGTGTAGCGGTATGTGGGTAGTGTATTGTGTAGCGGTCTGTGGGTAGTATATTGTGTAGCGGTCAGTGGGTAGTGTATTGTGTAGCGGTCAGTGGGTAGTTTGTGTAGCGGTCAGTGTATATTGTGTAGCGGTGTCTAGGGAGTGTATTGTGTAGTGGTCAGTGTGTATTGTGTAGCGGTCTGTGGGTAGTGTATTGTGTAGCGGTCAGTGGGTAGTTTGTTTAGCGGTCAGTGTGTATTGTGTAGCGGTCTGTAGGTACTGTATTGTGTAGCGGTCTGTGGGTAGTGTATTGTGTAGTGGTCTGTGGGTAGTGTATTGTGTAGTGGTCTGTGGGTAGTGTATTGTGTAGCGGTCAGTGGGTAGTGTATTGTGTAGCGGTCAGTGGGTAGTGTATTGTGTAGCGGTCAGTGTGTATTGTGTAGCGGTCTGTAGGTAGTGTATTGTGTAGCGGTCAGTGTGTATTGTTTAGTGGTCTGTGGGTAGTTTAGTGTGTAGCGGTCTGGGGGCGCCACAGGATTAGCTTGCACAGGGCGCCTGAACAGGCCGGCCCTGTAGGAAGGTCATGTGGCCCCTAAGATCCACCGGCTCGGCTCAGCTGTTCCCGGTCCGTCCCGACCTCCCGCCCACAGGCCACAGTGCATTTCAGGCTGCAGCCCGGGTATGCACGACATCCGATCTCCAGGCTCCTCCTCCTGCCCGACTGTCTGCCTGTGCCCGGACCAGGGAAGGAACCAAGAAGAGCAGAAGAGCGCCGCTGGTTGAAGTCTGCCTCATCAGACCAGAGTGACAGTCCAGATTAAAAGGTTAGCAAAGCAAATGGAACTGGTGATGATCAGGTGACGAATAGCAGCTTCTGATGGGGCACAGTGTCAGTCGCAGCAATTGATGGGCACACTGGCACTGGCAGCATTTGATCATGGGTACAGTAGCGGCAATTGATTGGCACACTGGCATTCTGATGGGGCACAGCGGCAGCATCTGATGGGGCACAGTAGCGACAATTAATGGGACCACTGGCAGAATTTGATGGGGCACACTGGCAGCAATTGATGGGCACAGTGTCAGCAATTGATGGGTACAGTGGCTGCGTTTGATGGCACAGTAGCAGCATTTGATGGGGCACAGTAGCGACAATTGATGGGCACACTGGCAGCATCTGATGTAGCATAGTGGCAGTATCTGATGGGGCACAGTAGCAGCAATTGACTGGACCACTTGCAGCATTTGATGGGGCACACTGGTGGCAATTGATAGGCACAGTGTCAGCAATTGATAGGTACAGTGGCACACTGGCAGCATCTGATGGGGCACAGTAGTGGTAATTAATTGGAACACGAAAAAAGAGACAAACCTAATAGGTGGAGAGAATTGGCTGCACACTCCGGTATATAAGCAAAGAAATGGTCCCAATGGGGCTTTGAAGCAGCTGGTATGAAGTAAAGTGGCAATGCAACGTCTATGGTAAAAACGTTTTTAATTACAAAAAGTAATTAAATTATTAATGACATAAAATGTGGGGTATACAAGGAATGAGTTGCGGCAGAGTAACAGAAATTAAAACAACCATATCATTTCCAGGTAGACAGTAAAATACATGGCCTGAATTGTGGCAGGCAGGTGTATAATCCTAACGCGTTTCGACCATTCGGTCTTCTTCAGAGGGTTGTGGCTGAAAGAGATTTAATTGTATAAATAAGTGTATACAAAAAGTATTTTTATCTGTGTCCTCCCTATGGAGTCCACCCCCTTTTGTAGGGGGGAGGGGGTACAGAACTCCCAAACCCACAGGCAGAAAAGGCACAGAGAACAACATAAGTGTAGTTTGTTTGAGGAAGAAAGGCTTTTCCTTCTCCCTCCAGAGTAATCAAGAAAATCATCATCAGCAGCATATATTTACCCAGAAACAGAGTTATGGAACGTCCAGGCAGGGGTCCGATGCGACTGTGGGATGCAGAGGTCCGAAGCTGACAATACTCCCGGTCACAGTCCCCCAATGTCGCCTTATCCTCAAGATGACCATCCAAGGGTGGCCTTACGCCACTTACGGAGAAGCACCAGACAAAAATGGCAGCATCCGGGTGGGCCAGAGGGGTGGGGGGAAAGAGAATTGAGATGGTAAGGAGCAAATCCTAAAAATAAGTAGAGTAATTAATACCAAAGGAGGCCAATCCGTTGGATATAGTTAAGTATAAATCTTCGAAGGGTGGGACAGTGAGGGTCCAGGTAATGGGGGTGAGGTGGAGGCAAACAGAGGTGGGTGGGGCTTAAGGGGGGTGTGGAGAAAGTGAAAGGAGTGAATGGGGAAGAGGGGAGGATGGAAAAGGGAAAGGGGAACGGGCTAGAAAAGAAAAGGGAAAAGGAAAGTGGGGGGACCGTAGTAGGTATGTGAAAAAAGGGGAAGGATGGTGAGGAATAGGGAATTGGTGAAGGTGAATAAATGTAAATGAGGAAGAGTGTGAAAGGTGCGAGTAGTGATGGTGAGGGGGAGGGGAGATGGGCGAGGAAAAAAGGGAAGGGGGGGTGGGCGGGAAAAATGAGGGAGAAAAGAAGGGGGACCAGTAGTTAATGTGTGAGGAGGGAAGTGGTAAAGGACAAAGGATAGCGTGAGAAAAGTGATAATAAGGGTGTAGGGGGGTGAATGAGAGGAGTAATTGCAGACGAGGGGGAAGGGATGGGGAAGGGAAAAAAGAAGGGAAAAAGAGGGGAAAACGAGAGAAGAAACAATAAATGGGTATAGGTATAGAATTGGGAAGGAGAATGAATGAAGAAGAAAGGGGAAGTGAGGAGGTGTAAAAATGTGAAAGATGAGGAACAAAGGAGGGGGAAGGGAGAAGGGGGGTGGTGATTGAAACAATGAAGGGTATTGAGATGGAGGAAAGGCAGAGGAAGTGAGGGGTGGGAAGTGATGGAGCTGGGGTCAAGTGTAAATGAAAAGGTGGGGGGTGGGAAGTGGGAAGTGACAGAGCAGGGGTCAGGTGTGAAAAAAGGAGTAGGAGGAAAGATTAAAAAGATGGAAAAGATATGGGAATAAGGGGTGTGGGAGGTGCGAAAATAGTGAACATCATTATGGGAGTGAGCAGAAGATGTGAAAAAAGACTTTGAGGATGAAATAACAAAGTGCCAGTGAGGGAAAGACAGAAGAAGGAAGAATGGAGGACCAAGAAGGGAGGGAGGTGAAGGGTAACTGAAATCCAATGTGGATAACAATTGGAAGTGCTGAGGGAAGTTGTGTTGTGAGGGGGCTGGGAAAGAAAAACCTGGGTTACCTCCGATATTTGGGGTCTGGATATGGTGGAGTATAGCAATATGTTCTCCACCTTTACAGTAATGTTGGAGGTGAGATGCTATCTATATATGGAGAAAATATTTGTAATGGAAGCATTTTAGTAGGGTGTAGTTACCAGTTAGATAAAGAGAAGTAATATAGGTAAAATGACTTACCAACGCACTGGACACTGTCACTCATAGAGATGCCGCATGCTTCTCTGAGTGCCTGCGACCGGATGCGGAAATAAATACCGCCAGCGATCCCAGGATTGGTCCGGCTAACCCCACATGAGGTGGGAGGGGACGAGGTATGTCTCCCTCATCTCACCTGATGGCCTGCCGGTGCCTGACAGTCGTCTCGGTGGTTCTTCCGGCGTGGGCGAGGTTCTGCAAGGCGCATCGTAACGTGCGGCGTCACTGCGGGCGCCTGGCGGCGCTCACGCAGTGACGTCACAGCGTCTCAGAAGCGATTGCTCACGCCGCCAGCAGGGAGGGGTTCGCATCCACTAGGGCAGCAGCGCCGCCCTGTGGATACTACGTGCACAGCGCCGAAGACGCGTGTTTCTCCCGCCCTGCTGGGAAGTGGCAGGGGGCGAACCCAAGGACAGAAACAAAGGGAAGGCGGCCAGGGGGTGGAGGGGGAAGTAGCAGCTGGAGGGACCCACGTCCCAGAGCGCATCAGAGACTCCGCTGGAAAGGGGGACATAACAGAATATGGCATATGTTAATAAATGTTTAGTTAAATCGTGTAACAACAAATTAGTTCCTTGCATCCAATTATGACAGTTATAGTCATATTCACCAATCGTGATATATCAATTTATGTCAAATTTTTTTTTTATAGATATAGCATCACAGAACAACAACATAGGGCCAGATTCTCAGCGGCGCTACGCCTGCGTAAATGTATATGCGCGGCGTAATAGTAAATGTGCGCCTGCGTATCGATGCGCGGTAAACACAGAACCACATACGCGCGATTTTTTTTTCCGTCTGGGCGGCGAAAATGCATTAAGCTAGCGCGGCGTAGGCGCATAGTTACGCATCAAAAATATTCAGTTCCCATTGAATTAGCATGCAAATATGCAAATGAGGGAGATGCGCGTATTCCCGAAAGTACGCGCGTCCGGCGTTGGCTACTCGTGGTGCGCGTAACTCGAAAGCCTTGAGTAAACATACCCCTCATAAAAGCACGGGTAACTTTGCTCAAGGCCGTGTGCAAGTCAGCTGGAGAGCAACTACAGCAGCACCGTAACGGACTAGCTGAGCAATCACACTTACTGGACAAGACATTCATATGCCAATGATGCCAGGGCCAGCCATGGTCTTATCAATACTAAGGTATGCAGAGGAAGAGGAGCATAGAAGGAGGAGGAGGAGGACGGGGGCACGTGAGAGGATCTACCGAGCGCGCATGAGCCTCTTTGGCATGGGTGATGAGGAGGTGTATCGCATCTTCAGATTCACCCCTGCTGCCATCCTGGAAATAACCACAGCCCTGCAGGATGACATCACCAGCCAGACATACCGCTCACGTGCACTGCAGCCACTGGTGAAGGTCCTGGCAACACTCCATTTCCTGGCCAGTGGATCATTCCAGCGTACAAGTGGAGTGGTGGCTGGGATGTCACAAACCAGCATAAGCAGATGTGTGCACCAGGTTGTCCCCGCAATCCTCAGACGCATGTCCAACCAGTTCATCAGACCCACCACTGTGCACCTGCGGCAGAAGGCAATGACAGATTTCTACAGAATTGACGGATTCCCACGCACCATCGGGGCCATTGATTGCACACATGTGGCACTCCAGCCCCCCAGTGCCACAGAGCACATATACCGCAATCGGAAGCATTGGCATTCCATCAACGTACAGGTGATAGCCGATGCCAAATACCTCATATGGCACGTCCGTGCCAAAGACCCCGGGTCCAGCCATGACAGCTACATCTACCGTCAAAGCAACATCCCCGAAGATTTTGAGCAGGACATGTATGGGGACAGCTGGCTGGTTGGTGAGTGACATGGGTGGCAGCCATGACTATCCCCTCCCATGATGCACAACAGAAGTGGCACATGCATGACTACCATCCTCCTGTGTTTTCCCTTACAGGTGACTCTGCATATACACTGGGACCCCATCTCATGACTCCTTTCCGGAACCCCCAAACCAGAGGAGAGAGAAGATACAATGAAGCACACATCAAAACCCGTGCAGTGGTGGAGCGCACATTTGGCCTCCTGAAGTCCCGTTTCCGCATCCTGGATAAGTCTGGGGGGGCCCTATTGTATTCCCCCAACTTGGTGGGTCAGATCATTGGTGCATGTTGTATTCTGCACAACTTTGCCATGCGAAAGGGCCTGCATATTGCCCTACGTAATGACCTGACCCCCCAACCACACAGCCCCCCCCCGCCAGAGGAGACCCCGTCAGCTGATGGAAGAGCAGTCAGGAGTGTCCTCGTGTTACGAATCTTTGACCTTTAAACACACACATACAGCATGGCACACAGACAATGCACGCGTGTACACCACTGATGTCCCTAGATCACACACACCACATGCACATCGCATTGGATTAGCCCAAGTCCAGCATGTAGGACTTGGGAGCAGCAACGCCACGTCAAGGCCCCAATGATGTTGCTGTCCATTCATACACCTTTCACACATCATTCATACAGCCGTGGGGTTAACTTCACCACCACGGCCGAGGGTGACACCCCTTACTTTCAGGAGTGCCACCCTCTCACATTCACACACCATTCACACTGCACCGTGTGCAGTATACAAAAATATATAAAAAAAGCTCTTATCCAGAGCATAACCAAAAATAAATAAGCTCTTATCCAGAGCATAACCAAAAATAAATAAGCTCTTATCCAGAGCATAACAAAAAATAAATAAGCTCTTATCCAGAGCATAATACTAAAGAAAACTCAAATTAATGGGCCTGGCGGGGGCTCTGCCTGGTGCCACGGGTCCTGCCCCTCACTTGCCTGGGGGCAGCCCTAGATGGGGGGGGGGAGCAGGTTGAGGAGGAACATCCCCACGTCCCTCCCTGGCTGCCTGCATGCCCTCCAGGGCAACCGCTATGTGGGTCTGCACAGCAGTCTGCGCCTCGATAGCAAGGCGCAGGGCCTGAACCTCCCCCACAAGTTCGGAGGTGTTTTCCTGCAGCTCCCCCAAGCTGGTCAGTGTTGCTGCGCTGTTAACAGCAACATCCTGGATGGCATCTGTTATATTGTCCGAGGATGCCAGGCTGTCGGCCAGGCGCCTCATCTCCTCCACGACCTCGGCCAGGTGTTTATTTTGCTGGTCCTGCTGTCTGACCAGCTGTTCCGGCAGGACCTGGGATACACCCCTGGTCTTTGACGTCGCCTTGCGGGGAGTGGCAGGGGACCGGGCATAAGGGGAGGATGTTGAGGGGCCGGAGATGAGGGGGGGGGAAAGAGAGGGACTGGAGAGGTTGGAGGGGGACACTGAGGGGTTTGCTACAGGTAGAGGAATAGCCTGGGCTGGTCCGGCCAACCCACTATCCTCCTCCACAACAACATAGAGGGCCTGGTCCTGGACTACCACACCCTCCTCAACCACCTCCTCCGTTGAGGTGTGCCCACTTCCCTCCAAGTCCTGTTCCAGGGGGGCAGCCAGAGGGACTGTATCTTCAGGGGATGGATCCTGATGGGCCCTGGCATCAACAGATGGCCCCGCTCCCTCCTGCACATCTGTGGATGACACAAAAGATGCCCATGTTGGTGGACCCACACACTTGGCACATGTTCCCTTCCACCTCCATACATGTACACAACAGATAGAATAGAAAACACACTTACCTGTCCTCACGGCTGGCTTCTGGGACTCATAGCCCCCAACTCCCTCTACCTGCTCCGTCTGCAGGCAGCGGGCAACCACCTTCTCCTCCTCAGTCAGGCGGACAGGGCAGGGTGGGCCCCCTCCAGTGCCCCTGGCATGCCGAGCTATGGCAGCCAGCTTGCCCTTCACATGACGCCGCAGGTCATTCATTTTCTTTTGAATGTCCTGCGGTGTCCGGACCTCATGAGAGAGGGCATTGACCTGGCACGCCACCCTCATTAATATCTGATCCCTCCGGGACTTGCTGGTCCGGGCACTGTCAGCACCATGGAGCCGCGAGTCATACTTCTCCATGGCCCGTATGACAATGGCCCTCTCCTCTGGGGAGAAATTCTTCTTCCTCCTCTCCTTAACAGCAGTTGCCATCTTGTCCAGCACAAACTTTCGCCGTCACTCTCTAAAAAATGGGAGACGTTTGCGCTGCACGGGCGCATGTGTGGGCGCATTATATACCCTGCGCCGGCGCATCGTAGGGAGGCTTTGCGCATGCGCAGAAGGCATCCACGTCACGGCGCGGGTCAACCACGTCATGGCGCGGGTCATCCATGTCACGGCGCATGCTCCGTTCGTCCCGGCCTGCATTTGCATGGGGTCACGCTTCATTATAATGCAACACGCCCACTTCCCTCCTACTTTGGAGTTGCGCCGGATTACGCCCATGATTTTACGCGACGCAGGCGCATCTTGGAGCGCATTTACTTAGGGAATACGGTACTTGCCACTCCGTGTTACGTCGGCGTAGTGCATCTGAGATGCGCAACGCCTGCATAATTAGCCGCGCATCTACGAGAATCTGGCCCATAGTATTTATCTAAAAAGGCATGTATATATACTTGAACAATGATAGATACATAAAATTCCAATGAGCATGGATCAAGTTAGGAAAAGCGTATCTGCGTCTATTGGAGGAAAAGAGGGGGTGCCCGCCCATCCGCAAACAGCAATGAGAAGAGTAAATTAAAAAAAAATTATTTCTATCCAGTGGGGGGGGGGGCAGATATATCATAGACTAGACAGTGGGGGGCATAGAGAGGGAAAGACTTTACAGTTGATGTATGGGCTATTGTGTTTTTCCTGAGACAAAGCCTTTAAGGAATGGGGCAAAAGAGCAGGATACGTTTAGACCGGGGTACGTAGTGGCCCGTATTCTAAAGATCCATCTCTGCTCTTGCTGTAAAAGTATTTTATTCCAATCGCCGCCTCTATTAGGGATATGAATCCGATAGAGGGCGGCGAAGGATACTTTGGGTACGGTGTAGTGGTGTTGTAGTGCTGCATGTCTTCCAACAGGGAGGTGGAGATTTCCAATTTTCATGCTATATACATGTTTGGAAATTCTCCGCCAGAATTCCTGCTTAGTCTTTCCCACGTAGTAGGCCCCGCATTCACATTCCATAAAATATACCGCACCTTTGGTTTGGCAGTTGGTAAAGTGTAGTGGTTTCAATGTGTTACCGTTTGGTAGTGGGAAGGTCTTCTCTCTCCTCATAAGTGGGCAATAGAAACAATGTCCGCAGGGGAAAGTGCCAAACGTTGTACAATGAGCTCCTCTCATGGAGGCATTGGTGTATTCGCTCTGGACCAGTCGATCTTTGATCGATGTGGCCCTTTTATAGGTGATAGATGGATACTCAGATATAAAGTTGTTCAGCCGTGGGTCATCTGTTAAGATGCTCCAATTATTTTGAAAGATCTGTCTAATCTCCTTGTATTGTCGTGAAAAGCCTAAAATTATCCTGGTGGTCTGAAGTACAGTGAGGATTTTTTCTCTAAGGTTTTGGCTAGTTGGTTGGTAAGTGAGGATATTTGTGTTTCGACTTGGTCGGCCTTTTCAAATGAGATTTCATAGCCTTGCATAAGATTGGCCCATCCATCACCATGGTACATACTCATTTTGGAAATAATAATCAAAACAATAATCACAAAAATCACAGAGGAATCATGAACCTAAACAATGCCAAGCAACTCATGCCTTATCTCCACTAGGTCAGAGGGGAAGGGAGTGTTTTAGCACTCCAATAAGTGTCATAATTGGATGCAAGGAACTCATTTGTTGTTACACGATTTAACTAAACATTTATTAACATATGCCATATTCTGTTATGTCCCCCTTTCCAGCGGAGTCTCTGATGCGCTCTGGGACGTGGGTCCCTCCAGCTGCTACTTCCCCCTCCACCCCCTGGCCACCTTCCCTTTGTTTCTGTCCTTGGGTTCGCCCCCTGCCACTTCCCAGCAGGGCGGGAGAAACACGCGTCTTCGGCGCTGTGTACGTAGTATCCACAGGGCGGCGCTGCTGCCCTAGTGGATGCGAACCCCTCCCTGCTGGCGGCGTGAGCAATCGCTTCTGAGACGATGTGACGTCACTGCGTGAGCGCCGCCTAGCGCCCGCAGTGACGCCGCACGTTACGATGCGCCTTGCAGAAGCGACGGCAGCGTCGGCTTCTGTTGAACCTCGCCCACGCCGGAAGAACCACCGAGACGACTGTCAGGCACCGGCAGGCCATCAGGTGAGATGAGGGAGACATACCTCGTCCCCTCCTACCTCATGTGGGGTTAGCCGGACCAATCCTGGGATCGCTGGCGGTATTTATTTCCGCATCCGGTCGCAGGCATTCAGAGAAGCATGCGGCATCTCTATGAGTGACAGTGTCCAGTGCGTTGGTAAGTCATTTTACCTATATTACTTCTCTTTATCTAACTGGTAACTACACCCTACTAAAATGCTTCCATTACAAATATTTTCTCCATATATAGATAGCATCTCACCTCCAACATTACTGTAAAGGTGGAGAACATATTGCTATACTCCACCATATCCAGACCCCAAATATCGGAGGTAACCCAGGTTTTTCTTTCCCAGCCCCCTCACAACACAACTTCCCTCAGCACTTCCAATTGTTATCCACATTGGATTTCAGTTACCCTTCACCTCCCTCCCTTCTTGGTCCTCCATTCTTCCTTCTTCTGTCTTTCCCTCACTGGCACTTTATTTCATCCTCAAAGTCTTTTTTCACATCTTCTGCTCACTCCCATAATGATGTTCACTATTTTCGCACCTCCCACACCCCTTATTCCCATATCTTTTCCATCTTTTTAATCTTTCCTCCTACTCCTTTATTCACACCACTTGACCACTGGGCACTTAAACCCTCTTCCTAACCAGACCAATTTTCAGCTCTCGGTCATACAACATTGTACCCATTTGAATTTTTTGTCCTTTTTTTTTTGGTTTTTGGCTTTCTTTTGGTGGTATTTGATCACCTCTGGGTTTTTTTATTTTTTGCCCTATAAAAGAAAAACGACTGAAAATTCTGGAACACCCAGACCAATTCTGACATTCCTCTCCTACATGGAAAAATCATCATTTTATTTGCTAGAAAATTACATAGAACCCCAAAACATTATATATGCTTTTTTAGCAAAGACCCTAGAGAATACAATGGCGGCGGTTACAACTTTTTATCTCGCATGGTATTTTCGTAGAATTTTTTTGAACGCGTGTTTTTTTAAAAAAAAAACAGTTTTGTGCTAAAAAAAAACAAAACAGTAAAGTTAGCCCAATTTTTTTTCATAATGTGAAAGATGACATTACGCCGAGTAAATAGATACCCAACATGTCACCCTTCAAAATTGCGCACACTCATGGAATGGCGCCAAACTTCGCTACTTAAAAATCCCCATAGGCGACGCTTTAATTACTTTTATTGGTTATATGTTTTTAGTTACAGAGGAGGTCTAGGGCCACAATTATTGCTCTCGCTCTAACGTTTGCAGAGATACCTCACATGTGTAGCTTGAACACCGTTTTCATATGTGGGCGGGACTTACGTATGCGTTCGCTTCTGCATGCGAGCACACGGGGACAGGGTGCTTTAAAAAAAATGGGTATTGCAGAGTATTTGGGTATTGCAGAGTATTGGGGTATTGCAGAGTATTGCGCGGGGTATTGCAAAGTATTGGGGTATTGCAGAGTATCGTGCAGGGTATTGGGGTATTGCAGAGTATTGCGCAGGGTATTGCAGAGTATTGGGGTATTGCAGAGTATCACGCAGGGTATTGGGGTATTGCAGGGTATTGGGGTACTGCAGAGTATTGGGGTACTGCAGAGTATCGCACAGGGTATTGCAGTGTATTGGGGTATTGCAGAGTATCGCGCAGGGTATTGGGGTACTGCAGAGTATTGGGGTACTGCAGAGTATTGGGGTACTGCAGGGTATTGGGGTACTGCAGGGTATTGGGGTATTGCAGAGTATCGCGCAGGGTATTGGCGTATTTCAGAGTATTGCGCAGGGTATTTTACAATATTGGGGTACTGCAGAGTACTGCAGAGTATTGGGGTACTGCAGAGTACTGGGGTATTGCAGGGTACTGGGGTATTGCAGAGTATTGGGGTATTGCAGGGTACTGGGGTATTGCAGAGTATTGGGGTACTGCAGAGTACTGGGGTACTGCAGAGTATTGGGGTACTGCAGAATACTGGGGTACTGCAGAGTATTGGGGTACTGCAGGGTACTGGGGTACTGCAGGGTACTGGGGTATTGCAGGGTACTGGGGTACTGCCGGGTACTGGGGTATTGCAGAGCTGGGATGGATGGAGGGATGGCTGGATCTGCGACTGCATTTTTCACAGATCCAGCCACAGCTCAGCTACCGAACGGTACAGAGAGGAGAGGGAGGAACCGGCATCATCAAATGACGCCAGTTTGTTTACAAGTGATCACACCGTCATTGGACGGCGCCATCACGTGGTAAACGGCCGCTATCAGCGGCAATTTACCGTGATCCGTGATGCGCCGGGTCTTCTAGACCCGGCGAGCACGGACACTTCCGCGAGCGCGTCCCAGGGGACGCGCAATCACGGAAGTGAAGGACGACGTCCCAGGGACGTCGTCCCAAAATAACTCCACCGCGCCGTAGCAGTAAAATGCCTATGGCGCGGTGGGAAAGAGGTTAAGAATGCCTGCCCCCTGCCAATCCGAGTTGGAGATTGGTCAAGGCAACCTCAAAATACCCCAGGCAGCTCTACCTCTCCTCCTCTCCTTTCTAGAAGGAAGAGGCAGTTGACGCTACCTGTGAGTCACCCAGTCCTGCCCTAGGCCACTGCCAGCCCAGAATGAAAACAACTAGGCCTGCCTAAATTTTCCTACTCTCCAGAAAAATCCTCACTCTAGCACCTACCTAACTAGAGGATGCTACACTTGTAATTATCTATGTACACAAGGACAGCCCTTTTAATCTCACTGCTGATAGAAAACAATAGACTTTATGGATTATTGCCTGTTAGCCAGAGATCTTGACTGCCTTGTCTAGGAGATTGGGAAGGTAAATTTTTCTCAAAATTGATATGCCCTACAGATTCAAATACAGTATGAGTTTTATTGATAGGCCCACTTTAATAGAAAACCTCCTGGTCTGCTTATAGTGTCTCAAGTATACAGGAGCAGATTTTGAAACAAGAATTTGAACCATATTTCACAATGAAATGAGTCAAGGCTTTTTGCATTTACTCTCAAACCACTGTAAACTGATTACTCATTTTCCCCCAATTATATTCTGTGGATGGCTATGAGTTTAACAATCTGCCCAATATTAAAAAAAATATTGTCCCTTTAAGCTTTGGGTCTTGTTCAACCAAGCCAGCAATGCTGTGCACAGCAAAACATTGAGGGAATCTTTTCCTAGGAATTTGGTCGGAGGACAATGTTACGCTTCTTTATACTGCACTTTATTATACATTTTTTATTGCATTTTTGATTATATTGTTATATTGCATTGTTAATGATATTTTCTTTATATATGAGTAATTTAAATTAGGATGCTAATGATGACTATCTTGTTAGCTGGCCAGACTTTGGAATATTTAGCCAATTGTTCCAGTACCCCCTAGACATCATCTTTTATCCTCTAACAACCATCCGCCAGGCAGTCTGCAGTGAGTTACATCTAACAATGTTTAATCTTTGCAGAGCACAACATGTTCTTTTTAACTACGCTGGTCATTTCCTCTCTCTGCAAGTGGAATTGTTTTTTGAGAATGCATTAAAAGAGCCTCTTGGCAAAGATTGCTACATTCATAAATGACCAGCACACTCACATGAAAATTTATCAGGCTTTTTTCCTGTTACATTTTTTTTTTTTTTATGATAATTAAAAAAAAAATAGATTTGGTTTCATGATTATTTGCTATACAGTACATGTAAGGCCTCGTACACACGAGGGGATATGTCCGCTGAAAACAGTCCGATGGACCGTTTCAGCAGACATCTCCGCTCGTGTGTATGGGCTAGCGGACAGATTTCTCCACCCGACAGATTTCAAAGCATGCTTTGAAATCTATCCGGTGGGAATCTGTCCGCCCGACATGTCTGCTGGTTAGTACACTTACCAGCAGACATGTCGTCCCCCACCGCCGCCGCGCCGCCGCCGAATGGATTCGGCGCATGCGCGGAAGTGTTTAACTTCCTGGTGCGGTGACGTGGCGGTGACGTGGCGGCGTCAACGTCACCGCCGCGTCACCGCCACGTCACCGCGCCGTCCGGCGGCGGGGAATTTGATCCGATGGTGTGTACACGCCATCGGATCAAACTCCCGATCGGACATATCCGATGGAAATGGTCCGCGGACCGTTTTCATCGGATATGTCCGATCGTGTGTACGAGGCCTTAGATGTGGTCATTATGAATATGGATTTTCCATCTGTCCCTTGCAGCATCAGAATGACCAACCATATAGTCTGTGTAGCCCACCCCACATAGGAGCTGCGAAAAAATACAGAATATAGCAAATATTTAGACAGCATATATGACTATTGTTACATAATTAATATCGGTTTGACAAGAGAAATTTTCCAAGGATATAAAAAAAATGTTGTCTCTATTTCCTCATGTTCTTGACAAAGTCCCATCTGAGGTAGGGTAATCAAAGGGGAAAAAAGGCAAGAGTAGGAACATAAGAGAAGGGAGAGAAACTAAAAACCAAAGAAATAAATAAAAAGGAACCCCCGGAAAAAATTGCAATATAAAATAGCAATATATTTTCATGGGCAAAAAAAGAACCTGTCTATCGATCAACAAGCCTGCATGACTGTAGGAGGACCAAAATTCAAATTTTCTGGTAAATATGGGAATAGTATCTAGAAGGGGGTGGTAAACATGTTCCATAAGTTGTATAGCCACCATACTCTTCAGCTCCTGATCCCAAGGGCCCGTAAACGACTGCCATTGCAAAGCAATTGCCCAGTGGACTGTACTAAATAGGGTGTGAGCTAACCTTTGGCAAGGGGGGGGGGGGGGTCACTTCCGGTAAATCTGCAGAAAATTCTGAAAAGTTAAAGTTAACCACGTACCTGCTATTTGGGCCAAATTGACTTGATTTCCTTACAGCTCCAAAAGAAAAGGAGGTATGTGCCTGTCTGAACAACCTCTAAAGCAAGTCTCCGACACTAGTGGATAAAATCTGTGTAATTTAGCATGTGTATAGTATCATCTAGTGTGAAGCTTGACTACAATCTCCTTCCTTGCCATAGACTTTGTGCACCTATGCATGTTGGAGAGCATGTCCAACCACTCATCTGGGGGGAATACATGGCCTGTTTCTTAGCCGAAAGATCCCGCTCATTGAGGTATTTATATAGAATAGAAATGCTACCCTTATCTCTAGAGGAGACTCTGCAGAGGTGCTCAAAGATGGTGTCATCATTGTCTGAGCTTAAGGAGAGTTTTTGTCTTTTTATTAGGGGGTTAACAACTTGGTTGGGGGTAAGGGGTTATAGGATGCCCACTTGACTTTCACAGAATGTCAGGGACAACTTCCTATATACACATAGCTCCCAAATGTCCCTAATTTTGAGGGACTGTCCCTGATTTTGAACAATAACCCTCTGTCCCTCTTTCCTCCTCATTTGTCCCTTATTTTGGTCTTCTTTATATAGTTTTATATAAAATGCACTATTTATCTTTCAAAAAGTGTTTCCCAGTGCTAAACCTTTCATCTGATTTCTAAATCCCTGCATTTGTACATTTTAAAAGCTAGTATAAGGGAATAATTGTTGTTAAAACATCACTTGTGGGTTTAACTAATCATTTATTTTGTATAATTCTCCTCTAAGGGGGTGTGAGAGGGGTGTGACCTATGCATATACATTTGCTAATAGGTGTCCCTCGTTACAGTCTTAAAAAGTTGGGTGGTATGTATACAGACTCTTCAGGTTTCTTCCTGCACACACTTTTCCCTTTTCTTGCACAGCTTCTGCTGGTTCACTCCTAAGGGAACTGACAGACTCCTTGTCGGTTCAGTAGCAGCCCTTTACAGGCAGGAACTCACCACAGTCTCTCAAAAGTATCACATGTGGAGTGAAACAGCATGTAACCTTTCCTTCTGCTTCCTCTGTGGCCACTGATCCCAGCACCACTTCTTCAGGCAATGCTAGCCCACCTGGCTGCAGCTGCCTCTTTCACCAGCCCTCATGGCTGCCTCTACACTAGCATACTCGGCTGACTCTCTGGAGACCTCTCTGGAAAAGGTAGAAGACTTAAGCCCACTGCTATCTTCAAGGTAGACTGGCTACATGTGGCAGTCTCACCCCTTTGTTAGTCCCATCAGTGTTGAATTACTGTCCTCTCTTTTGCTACTGTGCCTCCAGGAAAGACTTCTGCCTTTGTGTCTTTGGCAGGATCCCTTCAGCACCCGAGCCCTGGCCCAAGGCAGGAACCCCCCCCCCCACTCCCCAGACTAGAGGGTACCCCTCAGGGCCACCGACAGCTTCCTCAACACTGTATCTCCATCTTCCCCCCGACTGCCCCTTCTGGCATGACTCATCAATATTTAAAGGATCAGGGGTGCCAATCAGTGGCCATTAGGATGGCACTCTGTGGCAATCAGTGATGCCTGTCATTGCCTCCTGATCAGTGCTGCATATCAGTGCTACCTATCAGTGCCCATCGGTGCAAAAGTGCCTCATCATCAGTGCCACCTCATCAGTGCCCGTCAGTGCAGCCTCATCAGTGCCCATCAGTGAAAAGAAAAAATTTGTAACAAAGGATTTTATTTTTCAAAACATTTTAAAACATTTTCATCCTTTTTTTGTTTGTAGCGCAAAAAATAAAACCCCAAGTGGTGATCATATACCACCAAAAGAAAGCTCTATTTGTGGGGAAAAAAGTATAAAAATTTTGTTAAGGGGAAAGTGTGGCATGACCATACAATACATTCCTGTACCATCATTGTTATTTTTTTTTCTTTTGTACCTTGACCTTTTCTACAATAAAATTGTTTGTAAACAAAATGCGACAATGCAGAAAGCTAAAAATTGGCCTGGGCAGGAAGGTGGGAAAGTGCCCTGTATTGAAGTGGTTAATAAATGGGACTTTGCATGAAGATTGCGGTACCCTGCATGCTTGTTGTGATCCCAGATCCCGGTGAATATGAATATATACTGTATACAGTCCAAAAAGTCACTGCACACCAAAATTCTTACTTGTGAAGTTTTATTTTCCAGTACCAGGCAATAGGTAGTACTCTGAGGCTCTATAAGAGCGGTTTCACTGTCCATAGCTACCTCTGGCACTTGCAGTCCATCCGGAAAGTATTCACAGCGCTTCCCTTTTCCCACATTTTGTTATGTTACAGCCTTATTCCAAAATGGATTAAATTCATTATTTTCCTCAAAATTCTACAAACAGTACCCCATAATGACAATGTAAAGGAAGTTTGTTTGAAATCTTTGCAAATTAATTAAAAATAAAAAGATAAAAAATCACATGTACCTTATGGCCCATACACACGATCCGAATATCGGCCGACGGATCGTACGACTTTTTTCGCTTAATAATCGCGAGTAAAATAAAATAGGTTTTTAAACTCACGAAAATTATCGTACGATAGAAAAAACGATCGGAAGTGATGTCACGTGTTGAAATGTATTTGTATTGTATTATCGGACGACGGCTGTACTGACTAAACGAAAATCGGACGATCGGACATCGGACGAGAAAAATTTTCGCGCTTGTCCGATCGAATTTAATCGGATGAACGGTAGTGATCGGCTGTCGAAAGTAGTGTACACACGATCCGAAAATCGTACGATCCATCATCGGACGATCATTTTCGTCCGATATTCGGATCGTGTGTATGGGCCATAAGTATTCGCAGCCTTTGCCATGACACTCAAAATTGAGCTCAGGTGTATCCGGTTTCCACTGATCTTCCTTGATGTTTCTACAACTTGATTGGAGTCCACCTGTGGTAAATTAAGTTGATTAGACATTATTTGGAAAGGCACACACCTGTCTATATAAGGTCCCATAGTTAACAGTGCATGTCAGAGCACAAACCAAGCCAGAAAGTCCAAGGAATTGTCTGTAAACCTCAGAGACAGGATTGTATCGAGCGAGGGTCAAGTCCTGGCAAAAAAAGTGTGGGAACTCCCCCCCAAGATCCATTCCCCCACCAAAAAAAATAATAATACGCTCATATGCATAATAACTGAACCGCATTTTTTTTTTTTTCTCGATCCACTGTAACTTAGTAATGCTTTATGTCAGGGGTCTCCAAACGAAGGCCCGGGGGCCGGATGCGGCCCTTTCCTTGCCTTTATCCGGCCCTTAGGGCACTAATCCTCTCACTGATATGAGTCACTATTCTGACATCTAACACCAACAATGGGGCACCATTTCTTCTACTGACACCAATAATGGAGCACAATTACTCCCTATATTACCAAAGATGGGGCACAATTCCTCTCAACCTAATACCAAATGTGGTGATGTTCACTCCTACTGATGCCAGAAAAATTTCCACTGCCGCTGGCCATCGATCCCACAAATGGAATTATTTGCAAATGGAAAAATACTAAATAACCATCAACCGTCCTCAGTCTGGTCCCCCCCCCCCCCCTCAAGAAGGCACTCATGTACAAGCCTGTCTGAAGTTTGCCAATGAACAGCTAACTGATTCAGAAAAGGATTGGGAGAAAGTGCTGTGGTCAGATAAGACCCAAATTGAGCTCTTTGGCATTAACTCGACTCACCGTGTTTGGAGGAAGAACAATTATAATTTTTCACCATGAAAAAAACACTGTTTTTCAAAAATGTCATTTAAATGATCGTGTGTAAAACTACCGTCCATACTGGAGTAAGCACATTCATCATGCTGTAATAGACAGAAAAGCGCAAATTGTCTTTTACTAACACTGAATCAGCTAAAGCAGCCCAAAGGCGAATGGGACTTCCTCTTCAGAGTGCCACCGTACGTGTTGTACGTCACCTCGCTTTGCTAGATCATTTTTTTAAAACGATAGTGTGTGGGCAACATAGTTTTTAATGATAAAGTTCGGAAAACTTCGTTTTTTGGACATGCTGAAAAACAATGGGCCAGATTCAGAGAGCGATTACGCCTGTCTAACTGGTGTTAGACAGGAGTAATTTCAAATTTCGCGCGCCGTATCACTAGTTTGAATCCTCAAACCATGATACGGCGGCGTTGGGCTCCAATCTGACAGGCTTACGTCTTCGTACGCCTTCGGATCTACGCTGCGATCTTTTTGCGGCCGTTGGGTGGAGTTCGCGTCGTTTTCAGCGTCGGGGTATGCAAATGAGCTTTTTACGGCGATCCACGAAGTTACGAGCGCCGTTCGCAATCGCATACGTCATTTTTTCGCTACGTAAAGTTAAACCAGCTATTAGCTGGTCTAACGTTACGCGGCCCATGTTAAGTATGGCCGTCGATCCCGCGTCGACTTTCAATTTTTTATTTTTTTTTGCGTAAGTCGTCCGGGAATAGGAATGTCCGTAAACGACGCTACTCAAAAAAAAAATTACGTAACGACGTGATTTCGCGCAATGCACGGCGGGAAATTTCTGAACGGAGCATGCGTAGTTCGATCGCCGCGGGGACGCGCTTAATTTAAATGCCTCACGCCCCCTATTCGCCTAGTTGGATTCCGCCGGGAGAAATACACTACGCCGCCGTACCTTACGGGCCAAAATCTCTCTGAATTCCTCCTAGAGCCAGGTAAAGTACGGCGGCGTAGAGTATCTCTGATACTCTGCGGGAATCTAATTCTTTCTGAATCTGGCCCAATGTTTTTTTTCATGCTGAAAAATTATCGTGTGTATGCGGCATAAGAACACCATCCCTACAGTCAAGCATGGATGTGGAAACATTATACTTTGAGTCTGTTTTTCTGCTAAAGGTACAGGCCAACTTTGCCACATTGAGGGGCCAATTGACAGGGCCATGATTGTAAAATCTTGGATGAGAACCTTCTCCCCTCTGCCACAACACTGAAGATGTGTTATGGATGGGTCTTCCAGCATAACAATGACCCAAAACATACTGCCAAGGCACAAAAGATGTGGTTTAACCACTTAAGGACCGCCTTCTGCACATTTACGTCGGCAGAATGGCACAGCTGGGCACAAGCACGTACCTGTACGTCCCCTTTAAGTGCCCGCGACCAGGTCCGAAGCTCTGTGACTGCGGGACCCGAGGACCCGATCGCCACTGGTGTCCCGTGATCGATCACAGGAGCTGAAGAACGGGGAGAGGTGTGTGTAAACGCACCTTCACCATTCTTCACAGTGGCAATGTCGCTAATTGCCTGTTCCCTGATATAGGGAAAGGCGTTCAGTGACATCACACGTCCAACCCTGCCCCCCTACAGGTAGAAACACATATGAGGTCACACATAACTCCTACAGCTCCCCTACTGGTTAACTCCTTAACTGCAATTGTCATTTTCACAGTAAACCATGCATTGGGACCATTGACTGCATTAAGATAAAAAAAAAAAAAAAACTGACTTTACAACTCCTTTAAGGAATTAGAGAAAATCTGTAAAGGAGAGTGAACCAAAATCCTCCCTGAGATTTGTGCAAATCTGGTAACCAACTTACCTCTGTGCTTGCCGACAAGGGTTTCTCCACCAAGTACATTTTGCTTGGGGATCAAAAACTCATTTTACTCACTGAACTGCAAATTAATTTATAACATTTGTATCGTGTTTTTTTTATATCGTATCGTGTCTTATATATACTGTGCATTTTATGTATATCACAAAACAGATACTTGCTGCCCTGGTAAGAACAGTATGTTTGTGGTAAATAACAAGCTGTAAGATGATCAGTATGAAGAGGAAAATATTTCATAGGACAAACTGTGATGTAATGAACTCAAACTCTCAGTGCCAGGATATTTTGTTGCCTCATGTTAACTTGTACTGGGGCTCATGTGACAGCCATGAACTAGATGCTTCCTGCGTCATATTAAATACCCAGCGTTTCCTTTACATAGCAGTTTCTGAAGTAGATTTGTTCTTGGTCATACATGCACAGTAAAGAGAATCATATGATCAAATGCTGATGCAATTATGATTACCTGTTGTAAGCACATAAAGAGGTGTGTAAGATAGATCTGTAATGGATAAATTATTCAGCAATAGTTGTAGATTTATGATAAATGCAATGGCAATAAATATTCAGTTGTTTACTGTTTGTTATATTATACAGCTTATTTACCCGGACCAAAATGCAGGTAAAGGACCTTGCCCCTTTTTGCGATTCGGCACTGCGTCGTTTTAACTGACAATTGCGCGGTCGTGCGACGTGGCTCCCAAACAAAATTGGCGTCCTTTTTTCCCCACAAATAGAGCTTTCTTTTGGTGGTATTTGATCACCTCTGCGGTTTTTATTTTTTGCGTTATAAACAAAAATAGAGCGAAAATTTAAAAAAAAATTCAATATTTTTTACTTTTTGCTATAATAAATATCCCCCAAAAATATATAAAAAACATTTTTTTTCCTCAGTTTAGGCCGATACGTATTCTTCTACATATTTTTGGTAAAAAAAATCGCAATAAGCGTTTATCGGTTGGTTTTCGCAAAATTTATAGAGTTTACAAAATAAGGGATAGTTTTATTGCATTTTTATGAATTTTTTATTTTTTACTACTAATAGCGGCGATCAGCGATTTTTTTCGTGACTGCGACATTATGGCGGACACTTCGGACAATTTTGACACATTTTTGGGACAATTGTCATTTTCACAGCAAAAAATGCATTTAAATTGCATTGTTTACTGTGGAAATGACAGTTGCAGTTTGGGAGTTAACCACAGGGGGCGCTGTGAATTTGAGTGTTCCCTGTGTGTGTATTTACAACTGTAGGGGGGTGTGGCTGTAGGTGTATATAATAGGGATGACGCGATCGATGCTGCGGCCACACACGGCTCTCCCCGTTCTTCAGCTCCAGGGACGGATCGCCGCACTGCAGCGGCGATCGGGTCCGCGAGTCCCGCGGTCCCGGTCCTGGAGCTTCGGACCGGGTCACGGGAGCGCGCCGCGGGCATGCGCCCGTGACCAACGGCTGGGTACTAAAATCAACATATATATACGTTGATGTGCCCAGCCGTGCCATTCTGCCAATGTAAATGTGCAGTAGGCGGTCATTAAGTGGTTAAAGCAACACTAAAGTCAGAAATGTTTTTTTCTTAACCACTTCCTTACTGGCCATGTAAACCCCCTTCCTGACCAGGTGAAATTTCAGCTTGCGGCACTGCGTCGCTTTAACTGACAATTGCGCGGTCGTGCGATATGGCTCCCAAACAAAATTGGCGTCCCTTTTTCCCCACAAATAGAGCTTTCTTTTGGTGGTATTTGGTCACCTCTGCGGTTTTTATTTTTTGCGCTATAAACAAAAAACGACGACAATTTTGAAAAAAAATACAATATTTTTTACTTGTTGCTATAAAAAAATAGCCCAATTTAAAAAAAAAAATTCAGTTTAGGGCGATACGTATTCTTCTACATATTTTTGGTAAAAAAAATAAATAAATCGCAATAAGCGACTGGTTTGCGCAAAAGTTATAGCGCCTACAAAATAAGGGACAGAATTATTATTTTTTATTATTTTTTTTTTTACTAGTAATGGCGGCGATCTGCGATTTTTATTGCGACTGCGACATCATGGCGGACACATCGGACACTTTTGACACATTTTTGGCACCATTCACATTTATACTGCAACCAGTGCTATAAATATGCACTAATTACTGTATAAATGTGACTGGCAGGGAAGGGGTTAACACTAGGGGGTGAGTAAGGGGTTAATGTAATGTGTTCTAACTGTGGGGGGAGGGGGGGTGACTGGGGGGGTGACCGATCTGTGTCCCTATGTATAAGGAACACAGATCGGTCTGCTCTCTCCAGTGACATGACGCTGTCATTGTGAGAGCCGGCAATGAGAAATGATCTCATATGTTTACATATGAGATCATCTCTCATTGGCCCATCAGATCGCATCGCAAACGGCCACTCTGATTGGCCGTTCGCGGCGATCTGTGATTGGCTGTGTCCAAGGGACACGGCCAGTACACAAGTTCCCCGCTGCGCGCTCTGGAGCGCGCGCTGGGAACAAAGAAAGGGGCTGCCGTGAAAACACGGCAGCCCGGAGATTTAGAACCACCCTGCGGCCGCATATAGTCGTACGGCCGCAGGGAAGTGGTTAAAATAACAAAGATGTTATACTTAAATCCACTGTGCAGCTCGTTTTGCACAGAGTGTCCCGGAAAGCTGTCTTCTGGGGTCCCTCGGCGGCTGTCTCAGGTCCTGCTCACAAAAGCATTCCACCTTAATGCGAGGGAGCTTGCACGGTGGAAAGCTTTTGCGAGCACACTCCCGTGATACAGCGGCGGCCATAGCTGCCGACTGTATCACTCGGCCCCGCCCCCCGGCACGCCGCGTCATCTGCTGTGATTGACAGCAGCGCCAGCCAATGGCTGCGCTGCTATCAATCTGCCCAGCCTAGCCAATCAACGGCCAGGCTGGGAACCGAAGAGGATGGCGTGGACGCTCCGGGAATTTTGAACGGTCAGGTAAGTAAAACGGGGGCTCGGTGGGGGCCGTGCTGCCAGATGTTTTTTTACCTTAATGCATAGGATGCATTAAGGTAAAAAAACTTTTACCTTTACAACCCATTTAAATCTAACAAGATCTAATTTGTAAGTTTACACATCATATACTTGCCTGCTCTGTACAATGGTATTGCACAGAGCAGCCTGGAACCTCCTTGCTGGGGTCCTATGCCAGCGCTCTGCCTCCTCCTCTTCTTCTCTGAGTGCCATCATAGAAAGCTGCTTCCTATAGTGGCACACGTGCAGGCTTGCACCTGAACCGGGCTTTGTGCGTCCATTGACACAAGTGCTGCTTGGCCACGCCCCACCACTCCCACCTCACAGGGTTCTAATGACAGCAGCAGGTGTCTATGGCTCTGCCTGCTGCCTCTGTGTCCTGTGAGGAGAGAGAGAGACTGGCACCACTGCAGACAGGCAGAGGGCTAGATCAAGATTACAAGAACAGCTCTAAAGATCCTGGTTTTAAAGAAAGCTCAGGGATAGGAATTTGATATGTCAGATGCCTGTGATCACCTGTTGTAAATAAATGATAATTGTGTGTGTAGCCCTCATTTTTTGGGGGGGGGGGGTTATGTCAAATGGCCCTCCCCAAACAGGATATTGCGCTAAACCTGTAGGTAAACCAGAACCTTTGCTAAGTGGAAGAGCCCAGATAGCAAGGATAACTTTTGTGACAGTGGTGAATTGTAAGTCTGGTAACTTTCTGCACATTTTCACTGGCAAGTTGTACACTTGCAAAGCAGTTGAAGCACAAGTTCTAGTCGACACTTTTCCAATTTGTAGCAAATGTGCATGGCAAGTCTCTATATGTAGTGGTGAGTCTACAACAAGAGCTTTGCGAGTCTACAGAATGATAATTCAGCCACAGGGATGACTATTGCAAACAGAACTTGCCGCAGACTTGCAGAATGTTTGCAAAGAAAGTTGATCAGAAGTCATGCAATGCGGACTTGCTGCAACCGTGCAACAAACTTGTGAAGCCTGGAAAGTCTAGCAATAGCTTAGCAAGTCATTTTCAAACATGGAGCTGAATTGTTTGCTATCTGGGCTAAGACGTGAGATTTGTAGAAAGGGGTAGGGGGCGGTGATACAACTAGTGGGACATTTTTTACCTTTATGCAGGGAAAACATTAGGGTAATACATTTCTAGCCTTTAGAACCACTTTAAATCCCAACTGAAACAGGTAGATACATTGAATAGTGTTAAAAAACACTGATTTTTACATTTCCTTTTCTGCATAGTAGAAAAATCCCAGCCAAAATCCAAGGCACAGGCAGCAGGCTACAGAGTAATGCCGCGTACACACGATCGGAATTTCTGACATGTGAGCTTTTGATTCGAAAATTCCCACCGTGTGTAGGCTCCATCAGACATTTTCTGTCAGAATTTGAGAGCTGATTCTCAAATTTTCCGACGGGAAAAGTTCTAGTCAAAAATTCTGATCGTCTGTATGCTATTCCGACGCACAAAAAAACACGCATGCTCAGAATCTATTTGATGCATGCTAGGAATCATTAAACTTAATTTTTCGTTGTAGTGTTGTACGCCACCGCGTTCTTGATGGTCGTAATTTCAGACAACATTTGTGTGACCGTGTGTATGCAACACAAGTTTGAGTCAAAATTCCATTGGAAAAAAATCCACATTTTTTTGTCAGAATTTCCGATGTACGCGGCAATAGACTACACTATGGGTGAGAGCAGTAGTCTCTTTGTAGCTGTTTAAACAGCTACAATTTTGCAATTAACTTCATTGCTTACATCATAAGCTTTGCTGATAGTATACTATTGGCCTAAGTGGGCATGTGTCTGCAGAGAATGGTCCAACGATCTTCATAGGTACTGGCAAACAGCTCCCTGCAAGAAAGCCTCCTGTCTCTAATAACTTATTTGTGGTCTCTACATATTACAGTATATGAGAAACTGAAGAGAGCTGGAAATAAGTTATTACGGTAGTGATGGGAAACATCCTGTGCTGACAGCTGATTGTTGGTATGTGCAGGGATCATGAAAGGTTAGTGGAGATCAGAAGTTTCCCCAAATGTCAGGTCTGGTTCCCACTTACTATACATGCACAGCAAAACTGCATAGACTTATATAGGACCAGGAGACATAAGTCTGTGCGTTTCTACTGTGCACATGCAGGCAGCAAGAAGTAGAAGACATCCCATTCCCAGGTAAACACTAGGGGCCGGATCCACAAACAGCGGCGTAACTTTGTGCCGGCGTATCGTATCTTGTTTACGCTACACCGCCGTAAGTTAGGAAGGCAAGTTCCGTATCCACAAAGGACTTGCGTCCTAAGTTACGGCGACATAGTGTAAATGGGCCGGCGTAAGCCTGCGCAATTCAAATGTGGATTAGGTGGGCGCGTTTTATGTAAAAGAATCGTGACCCCACGTTTTTGACATTTTTTTTTAACTGCGCATTCGCCGGCCCTGGACGTATCACAGTGCGCATGCTCCAAATCACGTCGCAAAACGTCAATGAAAACGACGTGAACGTAACTTACTCAAATCCCTATACGCGAATGGTTTATGCAAACGACGTGAACGACGGAAAATTCGACGCAGACCCGACTTCCATACTTAACATTACGTACACCTCTATACAGCAGGGGTAACTTTACGCCGGACATATGCTTACGCAAACGACGTAAAAACACTGCGCCGGGCATACGTACATTTGTGGATCAGCGTATCTAGCTCATTTGCATATTTTACGTGGAAAAACAGCGGAAGCACCCCTAGCGTCCAGCGTAAATATGCAACTAAGATATGGCGGCGTAAGAGACTTACGTCAGTCGTATCTTAGCGTAATTCCTGCATATCTTGTTTTGTGAATACAAAACAATGATACGTCGGCGCAAATTTGAAATTATGGTGGCGTATCTGGAGATACGCCGCCGTAATGTTTTGTGGATTTGGCCCTAGAGATGGTACCAGAACTGTTGGAATATACAGGGAAGGAGGGGGGTTGATATGCACAGAAAATGCTCTTTCAATGTTTCATCTGAAATAAAAGTGTAACTCAACATTTGGCGAGAAAAAAAAAATCCCTTCTGGGTGATCTATGTTCATTGCACAGATTTTAACAAATTTTGTTGCAGATTCCTACCCTTTTCTATTCTAACTATACAGGTGCTTGTTTCACAATGTTCTGTGCAGACTGTTTGTTAAATGGAAGGATGTTGTTTACTATAACCATCTGAAGATGAGACTACAGACGATCGGACATTCCGACAACAAAACTGTGGATTTTTTTACGACAGATATTGGCTCAAACTTGCATACACACGGTCACACAAATGTTGTCGGAAATTCTGAACGTCAAGAACGCGGTCAAGTACAACACGTACGACGGCACTAAAAAAGGGAAGTTTGGTGAGAGACGATTCGCACTTTTCAGGCTTGTGCTTTTCAGTCCCTTACAGCGTGACAAATGTGCTATCTCCATTAAGACCGCTAGTTTTACCAGACCAATCGCTTCCGTCTCGTACTTGATTCAGAGCATGCGTGAAATTTTGTGCGCCGGAATCGTCTACACACGATCTGAATTTACGATTTTATTGGAAAATTTAAGAACCAGCTCTCAAATTTTTGTTGTCGGAAATGCCGACAGAAAATGTCCGATGGAGCCTACAAACGGTCGGAATATCCGACAACAAGCTCTCATCAAACATTTGTTTTCGGAAATTCTGAGCGTGTGTACGCGGCATTAGGGAGCATAAAAAGTGGAATTCTGATTGCAGGGAATGTTTATAATTTTACTTGTATCTTAGTGCAGAAAATGGCTTTACCAATCACATGAGTAGGAAATGCATTTCTGGGGGCATTATGCAAACCAGCTGTCTATGGAAAGGTTCCAGGGTGCCATATTGCATAAACTACATCAGCCGCATATTGAGGTTGGAAGGGCAATTTTAGTAACATTAAAAACAAATGGCTTGTGTGCTTGTGTAGCAACTTTTTTTTTGACACAAGTGTTTTCTTTCTTTCTCCGAAATCAATCAATCTCCCTGCCACCCAGCACCGCTAACACTGAACCCCCCTGCACCCCTGACTCTGAACCTACCTGCCAGCTGGCACCCCTACCAGTGAACCCCCCTACACCCCTGACTCTGAACCTTCCTCCCACCCAGCACGCCCAACACTGAACCCCCTGCAACCCAGACTCTGAACCTTCCTGCCACCCAGCACCCCTACAACTGAACCCCTCTACACCATTGACTTTAAACCTCTCTTCCTCCAGCCCTTCTTACACTGTACCCAGGGCAGGACTTAGGGTGGTGGAGGCCCCTGGGCTTGAGTGTTGAAGGGGCCCCCTGGAGCGAGGGGGGGGGTCATAGTTGTTGAGCGGGGGGGGGGTGCGCATTAAAGTTGTTGAGCGGGAGGGGCAAAATTATTAAAAAGGGGGGGGGGGTTGCCATCCAGGGGCCCTGGAGACCTCTGGGCCCTCTAATAATAATAATAATAATTATATATATATAAGTATATTAAAAAAAACTTTTTTTTTATAAAAAAAGAAATAAAAAATGTAGGGGTTGCTGTCCGGGGCCCAGTCAAGCCCAATGGTATGTCCGGCCCTGACTGTACCCCAACACTTCAAACACTGCACCTTTTCTGCCAACCAGGACTGAATCTAACCTATCTGATTTGAAGGTGCAGTAAAAAGAAGTCAAGGGGCATAATATCAACACTATGTGTGAGTCACTAACCGTCTTTCACACAGTGTCATGACATGGGAAACACTAGTATGTATTAGGCTGTGTTTAGATTAGGGTGATTAACCACTTAAGACCCTGACCATTATGCAGGTTAGGGACCTTGCCCCTTTTTGCGATTTGGCACTGCGTCGCTTTAACTGACAATTGCACGGTCGTGCTACATGGTTCCCAAACAAAATTGGTGTCCTTTTTTCCCCTCAAATAGAGCTTTATTTTGGTGGTATTTGATCACCTCTGCGGTTTTGGTAAACAAAAATAAAGCAACAATTTTGAAAAAAATGCTATATTTTTTACTTTTTGCTATAATAAATATCCCCCAAAAATATATATAACATTTTTTTTCCCTCAGTTTAGGCCGATACGTATTCTTCTACCTATTTTTGGTAAAAAAAATCGCAATAAGCGTTTATCGATTGGTTTTGCGCAAAATTTATAGCGTTTACAAAATAGGGGATAGTTTCATTGCATTTTTATTATCATTTTTTTTTTACTACTAATGGCGGTGATCAGCGATTTCTTTTGTGACTGCGACATTGTGGAGGACACATCGGACAATTTTGACACATTTTTGGGACCATTGTCATTTTCATCCCTGCAAGCAGTTACAATACAGGAGGACAGTGTCACACACGGATCTTACAAGCCCCAATATCCGCTCAGTGTGATACTGTCTCAGCACGGCAATTCACAGGAGCATTTCACAGCAGCACAGCAGGCAGATCTCCGGAGAGCATGGGGGCTACCCAAACATTGCACGGGTGATTCGGGTGTGCCGTGCGCACGCCTATGGCCAGGACAATTACTACCTGGCAAACTAAATTCGTTAGCAACCCTGCCTTAACACAGGGTGCTACATCCTCCCCCTGCTCGGTGTATGCATAAC
Organism: Rana kukunoris; assembly: GCA_029574335.1. Lineage (NCBI taxonomy): Eukaryota > Metazoa > Chordata > Amphibia > Anura > Ranidae > Rana > Rana kukunoris. The sequence goes on from CM056051.1 coordinate 225,004,425, forward strand.
ATATGTACATAGGCAAGTGGCAGTTCACACAAGGGCAGATAAAGAGAATTATTGACAGTTTTACGTACCGCCCAAACAAGTTAGAGAAAAAATATCAGTAGCCTTATATCCTATCTACCTACTATATACAACTGTAGAGAACAGAAAGTTTTAGCATTGTTGTACAAGCTGCTGTCATAGTCTCTCCTTAGCCAAGGAAGACATGATGGGTGCAGGAACACCTAAAAAGACAAGAAAACAGAGAGCATAGAAAGAAACATATCATTTTATACTAGTGTTAGGACTGATTTGCTAAAGGAGTTGAGAATCTTCATTCAATGAGAATTATTTTTACAATTTCATGCCCCATGGGAAAATTTAGTGCACAAGCTAAGCCCTCCCTACTACTTGGGGTATGCTGACTTGTTGTTGTTTAGTCATTAGTCATGTCCGAATCTTCGGGACCTGATGGACCATAGCGCCCCAGGCTTTTCTGACCTCCACTGCCTCCCAGAGCTTGCTTAACTTCATGTTCGTTGTTTCAATGATGCTATCTATCCATTTTGTTTTCTGTTGTCCTCTGCTCCTTTTTCCTTTCATGTTTCCCAGCATCAGGGTCTTTTCCAATGAGTCATCTCTTCGCATTAGGCGGCCAAAATATTTGAGCTTCAGGATCTGTCCTTCCGGTGAATATTCAGGATTGATTTCCTTCAGGATTGACTTCTCCAGCACCATAGTTCAAAAGCATTAAGTCTTCGGCGTTTAGCCTTCCTTATGGTCCAATTTTAACAGCCATAGGGTACCACTTGGAATTAAATAGCTTTGACTCTATGGCACTTTGTTGGTAGGGTGATGCCTCTACTTTTTATAATGTTGTCTAGGTTTGCCATTGCTTTCCTCCCAAGAAGCAAGCGTCTCTTCATTTCATGGCTACAGTCTCCGCCTGCCGTCATCTTGGAGCCTAGATAAAATCTGTCATTCTATTTCTTCTCCTTCTATTGCCAAGGAGTGATGGGACCGGTTGTCATGATCTTAGTTTTCTTAATGTTCAATTTCAGGCCAGCTTTTGCGCTCTCCTCTTTCACCTTCATTAACCACTTAAGGACCCCCGCACGCACATATACGGCCACAGAATGGCACGTACAGGCACAAGGGGTGTAAATTTACATCCCCGCCTAAGTGCGGTTCGGGGGTCCCATCGGGACCCCCTCCGCGGCGTGCGGGGGTCCCCCTGGCTCCGGGAGCGATCCGGGATCTGCGGGCGGATGTCGGCGAATACCCGCCCCCCCGCGATCGCTCCCAGCCAATGGGAGCGCGCTCCCAACCTGTCACTTCCTCCTCCTGTGTTTACACAGGAAGGAGGAAATGATGTATTCTCTCATCGCAGCGCTGTTTCCCAGCGCTGCTGATGATAGAAGACATCACAAGTAAGTGTGCACCAACACAACACTGACACACACTCACATAGGCATATTAACCCCTTGTGATCGCCCCCCCCACCCCCCTGTCACAGTGTCACTGAATGCAGCGATCTAATCACTGCATTTAGTGTCAGTGTGACAGGCAGTGTAAAAAACAGTTAGTGTTAGGTTCAGGATAGCCCCCCCACCCCCCCTAATAAAGTTTTAACCCCCTGATCACCGCCCTAGTTAACCCTTTCACTCCCTATTGCCAGCGTCACTAAGCGATCATTTTTCTGATCGCTGTATTAGTGTCGCTGTTCCCGCTAGGTAGCTATTTTTTTTTATTGAGATTTTTTTTTTTACTAAAGACATGTGGCTAAATAAATTTTGGCCTAAATGTTTGACTAAAATTTAGTTTATTTGATTTTTTTTTAACAAAAAGTAAAAAATAGTGTTTTTTTTTCAAAAATGTCGCTCTATTTTTGTATATAGCGCAAAAAATAAAAATCGCAGAGGTGATCAAATACCACCAAAAGAAAGCTCTATTTGTGGGAAGAAAAGGACGCAAATTTTGTTTGGGAGCCACGTCGCACGACCGCGCAATTGTCTGTTAAAGCGACTCAGTGCCGAATCGCAAAAACACCTTGGGTCATTTACCAGCGTATTGGTCCGGGTCTTAAGTGGTTAAGAGACTCTTTAGTTCTTCTTCACTTTCTAGTGCCATGTAAAAGTACATTAGTAGCAGAATGTTTTACCTTATATTTATAAAATGATACATTAATAAAATATCATGTTAGTGTTTCAAATAATATATTATAAGTATCTGGAAATGTTGGTGTTTTTTTTGTAAATACAGATCTATTATTATGGCTGTCTACATATTGTTGTAATGACTGTATCTGCTTCTCTCTTCTAACAATAACCTATTGCTGTGAGATTAGCCCCACAGCTGACGAATGGTATTGTCAGGGAACAGGATATGCCCTTAGAGCTGGCTAAAACCTGAGAAATAGTAATGCTCATCCCAGACATTTTATAAGTGGAAGTAATGCTGCTAAGGGCTCCGGCTTGCAGCCAGGAATGTTTTTTGAAGAGAGCCTACAGGACAAGTGTGAATGTGGGACTACAGATGGGAATATGCTTTCATTAAGCCACTTCCTGCATTGAAGTAGACCACCAAGTGAGCTGATTCTAATTTTATATTTGTAAGGTTCAGCCTTGAGTTAACTGATCCATCCTAAGGCAAACCTGAGCTTTGTACGTGTAGAGCAAAACAACAATTTTGCTTTAAACCTCTCCACAGTACCCAATTCCACTCCAAAAGCACAGGTTTATTTCAATTATATTGAATTGCACACCCAAAAAATAAATATGTTCATTTGTCAAATCAAAACTGAAAGGAATCCTATTCCACATTCTTTAAAACTTAGCTTTTCCTATCAGGATGAATTTTAGAACTTAACCACCTGGAGCCCCGGCCATAGACAAAAGACAGCCACAAAGTGGCTCTCAAACGCCGGGAGGATGTCTATTGACATCCTCGGCTCCTCCGGCCACTCGGGGGCAGGCGAGCGTCACTGAGGTGCTGATGCGCATGCCAGGCGGCAGCAATGTCCGCCAGGTACCGATCGGCCATTACACAGACAAGGACGTGGATCTGTGTGTGTAAACACAGAGATCCAGGTCCTGTCAGGGAGAGGAGACCGATGCTGTGTCCCTTGTACATAGCGACACAGATCATTTACCTCCCCCAGTCAGTCCCCTCCCCCACAGTTAGAATCACTAGTAGGGAACACATTTAATCCTTTCCTCGCCCCCTAGTGTTAACCCCTTACCTGCCAGTCACATTTACACAGTATTCAGTGCATATTTATAGCACTGTTCGCTGTATAAATATGAATGGTCCCAAAAATGTGTCAAAAGTGTCCGATGTGTCCGCCATAATGTGTCAGTCCCAATAAAAATCGCAGATTGCTGCCATTACTAGTAAAAAATAAAAAAAAACATAATTCTGTCCCCTATTTTGTAGACGCTATAACTTTTGCGCAAACCAATCACTATGCGCGTATAGCGTTTTTTTTTTTACCAAAAATATGTAGAAGAATACGTATAGCCTAAACTGAGAAAAAAAAAATGTTTTTTTTTTTTTAAATTGGGATATTTATTATAGCAAAAAGTAAAAAATATTGTGTTTTTTTCAAAATTGTCGCTCTCTTTTTTTTGTTTATAGCGCAAAAAATAAAAACCGCAGAGGTGATCAAATACCACCAAAAGAAAGCTTTATTTGTGGGAAAAAAAGGACGCCAATTTTGTTTGCGAGCCACGTCGCACGACTGCGCAATTGTTAGTTAAAGCGGTGGAGTGCCGAAAGCTGAAATTTCGCCTGGGCAGGAAGGGGGTATATGTGCCCAGTAAGCAAGTGGTTAAAGTGGAGTTCAACCAATTGTATGAACTTTCTCCCTATTGTATCCCCTTAGCTCATCTTGTTCCATAAGCAATTATTTATTTTTGTTATTCTAATTAGAAGTACCCTTTTCAGTGGTATTTCTCTTTTACATCAGCCCTTCCCCACCTAAGCAATTACGTCACTAGGCGATTCGCAAGGGTTCCTGGTTAAGTAGTGTCATGTATCCCAGGAGTCCTTGCAAATCGTCTACTGCCGAAATCTTGCATTATTTGCAGAGAGAAAATTAACGCGAATGGGAGATCCGTCTTTTATTACCTTACTCTCCTCGCCTCTGATTGACAGGTTGCTATAGTAATAGGGCGTGAACTTCTGCCGATGCCGACATTGCTATGGCAACCTGACAGGAACAAGGACTGTCACGTAAAGGAATTACTGCGCATGTGCGAGTTCGGGAGGGTTTCAGATGCCCACAGCAAAAAAGGAACCTGTCTGCTTTGCTATAAGACTTGTAAGTAATAAACTATTTTAAAAGAAAGTGAAAGTGCAACATGTATGACATGTTCTAAATGTTCATAGACAGGGCCGGCCTTAGGTGTTCAGGCGCCCTGTGCGAGCTAATCCTGTGGCGCCCCCCCCCCCTACCTTCACCCCTCGCCCCCTGGTCACCTAAACATACACAAAGAGGAAACACAGAGGGGGACACTTAGGGTTGCCACCTTTTCTTTAAGCTAAACCCGAACATTTTAGTGGTGCACAGCACTGCGCTTGCTTAACCCAACCCATTCACCTGAATAGGGCTGAGCTGCAACCATGTGCAACGCACATGGCTACAGCACAGTGGCATGGGTTTTTAGGGGTTAAAAACAGGTGGTGAGGAGGCAACATAACGCTTCTTCACCACCTGTCAAATACCTTCAAAACATGATCCACTATGGATCACTTTTCAGAGTGCCCTGCAACTCCATTTACCCTTGTGGTTGGGGGGACAGTAAAAACTTGAGGTTGAGCTGTGTAATTACTGCTACCCAACCATTTCCCTCAAGCTGAAAAGGCAGCAGAGGGGGATGTACACTTGCCACAGCCGAAATGCTTTCCATAACAGTGCGACAAAAAAATGTCTGCACTGTTGGGTTCAGCGAGCAGTATTGCCTGTCGAATGTGGCCCATTCAAGTTAATGGGCCACATGTGCAATGCATTAAATTGCGGGGGCGATACTGTGGGATTTAAACAGGCGCCTGTCAAATGCCCTCTAAAGAGCAATACAAATGTGGATTGCTCTTCAGAGGGCACTACATGTGTAAATGAGCTGTAGGGCTGTTCAGCCATTCCAGTATATTCTGTGGAATCAGTGGAATCAGCTAGGGGCATAGGGGAAGGAACAAGACTATTTAACCCGTGGGCAGGCAGAGTGACAGAAGGGGGGCAGGATGATAGGGGGGGCAGGCAGAGTGACAGAAGAGGGCAGGATGATAGGGGGGGCAGGCAGAGTGACAGGAGGGGGGCAGGCAGAGTGACAGAAGGGGGGCAGGCAGAGTGACAGAAGGGGTGCATTATGATAGGGGGGCAGGCAGAGTGACAGAAGGGGGACAGGATGATAGGGGGGGCAGGCAGAGTGACAGAAGGGGGCAGGCAGAGTGACAGAAGGGGGACAGGATGATAGGGGGGGGGCAGGCAGAGTGGCAGAAGGGGGCAGGCAGAGTGACAGAAGGGGGGCAGGATGATAGCGGGGCAGGCAGTGTGACAGGAGGGGGGCAGGCAGAGTGACAAGAGGGGGGTCAGGCAGAGTGACAAGAGGGGGGTCAGGCAGAGTGATAGGAGGGGGGAAGGCAGAGTGACAGAGGGGGGCAGGCAGAGTGACAGAAGAGGGCAGGCAGAGTGACAGAAGGGGGGCAGAATGATAGGGGGGCAGGCAGAGTGGCAGAAGGGGGGCAGGATGATAGCGGGGCAGGCAGAGTGACAGGAGGGGGGCAGGCAGTGTGACAGGAGGGGGGCAGGCAGTGTGACAGGAGGGGGGCAGGCAGAGTGACAGGAGAGGGGCAGGCAGTGTGACAGGAGAGGGGCAGGCAGTGTGACAGGAGGGGGGCAGGCAGAGTGACAGAAGAGGGGCAGGCAGTGTGACAGGAGGGGGGCAGGCAGTGTGACAGAAGGGGGGCAGGTAGTGTGACAGGAGGGGGGGCACGCAGTGTGACAAGAGGGGGGGCAGGCAGTGCGACAAGAGGGGGGGCAGGCAGAGTGACAGGAGGGGGGCAGGCAGTGTGACAGGAGGGGGGCAGGCAGTGTGACAGGAGGGGGGCAGGCAGTGTGACAGGAGGGGGCAGGCAGAGTGACAAGAGGGGGGGCAGGCAGTGTGACAAGAGGGGGGCAGGCAGTGTGACAAGAGGGGGTCAGGCAGTGTGACAAGAGGGGGGTCAGGCAGTGTGACAGGAGGAAGTCAGGCAGTGTGACAGGAGGGGGTCAGGCAGTGTGACAGGAGGGGGTCAGGCAGTGTGACGAAAGGGGGGTCAGGCAGTGTGACAGGAGGGGGTCAGGCAGTGTGACGAAAGGGGGGTCAGGCAGTGTGACAGGAGGGGGTCAGGCAGTGTGACGAAAGGGGGGTCAGGCAGTGTGACAGGAGGGGGTCAGGCAGTGTGACGAAAGGGGGGGCAGGCAGTGTGACGAAAGGGGGGTCAGGCAGTGTGACAGGAGGGGGTCAGGCAGTGTGACGAAAGGGGGGTCAGGCAGTGTGACAGGAGGGGGTCAGGCAGTGTGACGAAAGGGGGGGCAGGCAGTGTGACAGTAAAGGGCAGGATGACAGGAGGACCTGTGGAGTGGACACACTATTCTTTGCAGGACACTGTATTATGCTGGCACCGAGCCTGACTCCCGATCATCACATACAACACAGAGGTGATAGCAAAGAATCCTAAGAACCCCCCCCCCCCCCCTCTCTGGCTCTCCCCCCTCCCTCCTCAGGTCAGTATTTTTATACCCAGCCAAGTATCGTAGATGTAGCTGGTCTCCTGCACGGTCTGTTCCTAGTCAGCTGTCTGTGTGATAAATGACATGCTGATCGGCCGATCATGGAGCTCCCATCCCCGATCCAGCGCGCTTCTCCAATTCTCCACTGACACCCGAACACTGACAGGGCACTGCTGGCCAGACTCTTTCTTCCATAGCAGTCTCCTCCTTTGTAAAGTTTTCCAGGGTTTCTAGTCCCCTCACCATTGCCTGCGAAGACGGCAGGATACTATAGAAGCAACAAGGAGGAGGGAGGGGAACAGTGTCTGACACTTCGGCGCGACGGCGCCCCCTCTGCAGCGCCGGGGTGCTGCTGAGCAGTGACCCGGCCGCCCCTGCCTGTGATAAATGATGATGATCATTCATCATGTTAAACTGACTGCGAGTCTGCGACTCACATTCTGCAAACTGTGACGGCCGCACAGCGCCCCTGTTGCTTATGGCGCCCTGTGCGACCGCACAGCCCGCACACCCCAAAGGCCGGCCCTGTTTATAGATATGTTTGGATAAATACAGAGCAGTCTTTAAAAAAAAAAGTCTTTGGGGACTGGAACTCTGCTTTAAATAGAATCATTTGGCTTTCTGCTAATATGTGAATTAGTCCTACCAATTAGAAATGGGGCAAACGACCGCCTGTTCGGTTACCGGCAGTAATTTCGAACATCGCAAAAGTTCAGAACCAAACAACGAACCGCATTAAAGTCTATGGGACCCAAACTGGAAAAATCAAAAGCGGCCATTTTGAAGACTTATATGCAAGTAATTGAGCATACAATGGTTATGGGGGTACGGGGGGGGGGGCATATATCAATGAAAAAAAAAAAGTTTTTAATTAAGCAGTAATTTACTGATGCTTAAAGGGGAGTTCCACCCACAATTTCACTTTTTAAATATAAATACCCCTGTAATACACAAGCTTAATGTATTCTAGTAAAGTTAGTCTGTAAACTAAGGTCCGTTTTGTTAGGTTGTTACAGCATTTAGATTAGTTTATAATCTAGAAATAGACCGTGGCCATCTTAAGTGTGGGCATCATGAAGCCAGACTGTATGACTTCCTGGATTTCAGCTTTGCATATCTCGCACATGCTCAGTGCTGCACAAGCAATGTAATAGGTTTCAGTCAGATTTGCAAAGACTACTGGGAAACATGATGCCTATCCCAGAAACCCTTACAAATAGCCTTGTGACTTAATAGCCTAGGCTAATAAGGGGGAGGAAGTAATGAAGGACTACAAAATAAAGGTATTTACAAGCAACAAAATAAAAAAAAATTGCCCATTCTGAACACTAAGGGCCAGATTCATAGAGCGATTACGCCTGTCTATCTCGCGTTAGACTGGAGTACTTTCGAATTACGCGCGTTTTTTTCACTACTCTGAAACCTCAAACCATGAAATTACGGCTGCGGGGTTCAATCCGACTGGTTTACTGGTTTACGTGTTCGTACGCCTTCGGATCTACGCTGCAATAAAATAGAGTGGAGTTCCCGTCGTTTTCCGCGTCGGGGTATGCAAATGAACTTTTGCCGACTATCCACGAAATTACGAACGTCTTTTGCAATCTCTTACGGCATCTTTAGTCATCTTTTTGCTGCGTAAAACTAAACCAGCTTTTTGCTGGTCTAATATTAGACAGCCCATGTTGAGTATGGCCGTCGTTCCCGCGTCGAATATCAACGTTTGCTGACGTCTTTTTTTATTTTATGCTGTAAAACGTCCGGGAATAGGAATGTCCGTAAACGACGCTACTCAAACAACGAATGAAGTATCGACGTTATTTCGCACAATGCACGACGGGAAATTTCTGAACGGAGCATGCGCAGTTCGATCGCCGCAGGGACGCGCCTAATTTAAATGCTTCACGCCCCCTAATCGCGTATTTCGATTTCGCGGAGAGAAATACACTACGCCGCCATACCGTAAGGGACAAAATCTACCAGGATTCGTCGTACAGCCTGGTAAAATACGGCAGCGTAGTCTATCTCTGATACTCTGCGCCAAAGTAATTGTATCTGAATCTGGCCCTATGAGATTAGGGCATGCAGCACAGACAAACATAAAAAAATGGGTGGAACTCCACTTTAAAGCAAAACCATCAAGAAAGAAAAAACAACAAAAATGAAAAGTCCCTTAAATATAGTACCTGGGGGGTCCCTTTAGTCTGCCTGTAGTGTGGCATATCTGCAGCAACAATGACATGTATAAAGCCAGAACAATAACATTTATCATTCAAGCTTTTTTTATTTTAGAAACAATGGCTTGGGGAGGGGGTGTGGTTGAATAACTAAAAATATTATTAGTACTAGGGTTGTCCAGATACCACTTTTTTTAGGACCGAGTACAAGTACCGATACTTTTTTTCAAGTACTCGCCGATACCGAATACCGATACTTTTTTCAAATGTGTCCCCAAATGCAGCCATGTCCCCCACAAATGCAGCCATGTCTCCCACATATGCAGCCATGTCCCCCCAGCCATGTCCCCCACATATGCAGCCATGTCCCCGCAGCCATGTCCCCGCAGCCATGTCCCTCCAGCCATGTCCCCGCAGCCATGTCCCCGCAGTCATGTCCCTCCAGCCATGTCCCCCATACCTAGCCGCCGAAAGCCACTAGATGGAGTGGCCTCATGTTGAGCACTTAATTGTGTCATCAGGGTCAGTTGTGTTTAATATAAGTGCGTGATGCCTTATGTTTGGCCTGCCCCTAAGAGGACATCATTGATGATGAAAAGCGCCAGGATGGCCTGCACAGATGACATCACGTATGCTAAGCCGATACTTGCGGCTTTCCTTCCGTACAAGCTGACAGTCTGCTGGGATATAGTACTTCTGCTTTTATACAAGAATTTCGAAGGTACTTCTTATACTTTTTAAATAAAGAGATTGGAATGTAAACAGACTTCACTATGCTTGGATTATTTTTCTATATTTGACCTGACTTGAGCTGTAATCGAGTGGCCACTACGTTGATGCCAGGTTACCACATGCTTCTTTGACAATTATAGTTTATGGTCCATGATATTCGGCAAGAGGCGTACGATAATTGTTGGTGTATGGTGGCGGAGCTCATCTATCAACTTTATGTACATTTTTTTTGCATTTTATGGGCTCTTTTATTGGTTTTATATAAAATAGGACTTTTGTTTGACGATTGCGGTCGCTCTGTGTTGTTAGGACACGGCACAACCCCAATCTCTGTAAAGAGCCTCTGACACAGCTCTTTCATCATGTGATCAGCTGTGTCCAATCACAGCCGGTCACATGTAAACAATGAAGTGCCGTTAATCGTCTCTCCTCGCCTTTACACTGACAGAGTGTGTGGCGAGGAATGCTGATCAGCGTCATCTCCTGTTATAGCTGCTAGCAATAATCACTGTGTTCTCCTTGCGGGGACAGCTTCCCCCCACCCCCCAAGCTGGAAGAACACAATGGCTCCCCCATAAATACTGACTGTGTTAAAAGAGAAATTTTGTGATTTTGTTTCCTGCAACCCATGAATACAGGAAAGAAAATTGCTGTCTATGGCCAGCCTTAGATCAAATTTGCTGGAACTTCAACTTTAAGGAAAACAAGCAACACAGGGAATATAGCTACACTAATACATAATTAAACCAGCAAAAACATTTGGAAGTGTTCAATGCCTTAAAATAGAGTCATCGAGGCTGCCATTCTTTCTGAAAATCTTAGATGCCTGACTGTTATTTCAATTCATTGGCCTCAATATGTATTGAGTTTTTCACCTAGAACAGGGGTCTCCAAACTTTCTTAACAAAGGGCCAGTTTACGGTCCTTCAGACTTTAGGGGGGCCAGACTAGGACCATTGGGAGTAAAAAATGTCCGGTGGGAGTAAATAATATCATATCTTTGGTGTCAGTGGGAGGACTAGTGCCCCATTGTTGGTGTTAATGTTAAGAATTGATGGTGTTAGTTGGAGGAATAGTGCCCCATTGGTGTCAGCAACAAGAATTTGGATTGGATGGAATAATGCCCCAAGGGCCACATTTAGGCAAGCAAAGGGCCACATCCGGCCCCAGGGCCGCAGTTTGGAGACCCCTGACCTAGAACACTAGATACTTTTTCTGTAAGTTCTGACCTCACTGACAGCATTCTTGGTCCAAGTCAGTGACTCAGAAAAAATCAAAGCCATTGGATTGGCATGACAACCAAACACCTAGCACTTTAGTAGAAACTTAGCATTGGCAGCCTAAATTTAATTTTGTTGTATTTATTTTGAATATATCCAAGTCCAAATACATTTACTTTCTATTATCTATACTGTATATTACATTCAAATCACAGCCGATCACATGTAAACACGTAAATGCTGTTATTGGCTCATCTCGCCTCACACTGACAGAATGTGAGGGGAGGAGAGCTGATCAGCAGCATCTCCTCACAGGGGAGACCTGTACAGATAATCAGTTCCCATCAGAAATGCCAGTCAGTGCCTGCTCATCAGTTCTGCCCATCAGTGCCGCCCATTGGTGCCGCCTATCATTGCCGCCCATTGGTGCCGCCTATCATTGCCCATAAGTGCCGCCTATCAATGGCACCTATTAGTGCGACCTATCACGGCTGCCTATTAGTGCTCATTAGTGTTGCATATTACTGCCTCCTCATCAGTGCCCATCAGTGTTGCCTTATTTATGTAGCGGACTGCTTCTGTTGTGCTGGCGCTGCTTTAAATTTAGAAGGGTCTCTGAGTATTAGTTAACTCAGACACACATAATTTTGGCTAAATTTGGCTTTTGTTTCAGCCGTGGCTGTGCTGAGAGTGACCACCATTTTTCGCCTGGAGTGTTGTTACCACCCCAGGCCAAGGGTGGCAGCAGCTAAGTCAGGGTGATCTTGGGTGTATCCTCTCAGCAGCCAATCAGTGGGGGTTGGTCATCCCACCGTGCATGCTGGGGAGGGGTACTTAAAGGGTCACTAAAGGAAAACATTTTTTTTGCTGAAATGACTGTTTACAGGGTATATAGACATAAAAGTTAACTGATTCCTTTTAAAAATGATTAAAAATAGATACAAATCAATCATATAATGTGCCTCTAGTTTCACTTTCGTTTTTAAACTTGTTTTCATGTTTCTGTGAAGTACAGATGACACACAGAACAAAAACAAAAAAATCCAGGGCAGTGTTTTGTTTTTAAAATGAATCTGATTGGTTCTGAGGAGTTTTAGACACAAAGCTTAGACCACAGTGAAAAACTGCCATGAGATTTTTCCTAAGGAGCCAGACAAGCAGGAAGTGTGGAGATCAGAGCAGAATTACAGCAACTTCAAAGCAAAAACGAACAATGGCCGGGGGTATGTGCTCCTGCAATCCTGACTCCGGGACCACGTTGGTCCGGGGTTGTGATCTGTTGAGTAGGCCCAGTAAGCAGACAGCGTCTACGGTTTCAGGGTGATCCTGTGCTGTCCGTCCTGGAGGGAGGAAGTCGCTTGATGAAGGACCTATCTTGGAGAGGACCGAACATGAGGCTGGTATCTCAGAAGAGGCCTGGAAACTTTGTGGAAGGATACACCATGTACTGAGAGGCTTGATGGTGATCGCCTTTCAGACTTGAATTCTACAGAAATTAATCTGAGGATATCTGGGTGCTGAATCCTGTGCTAGGGGATTCTGGACCGAAAGTGCCTCCATTCAAAGGAAGGTCTGTGGCAGAGACTGTACTTTGTTCCGTGTGCCACTCTGGTTGCTAGGTCGGTGAGAGGGACCTATCTGGGTGCGCATACCCACTCTGGTTAGAGTGGCGACGAAAGCTGTGTTGCTGGAAGCAGGAGTGTTTCTGGATTGAAGTTTTGCACCTGAACCTGAATCTACTTGTTTACCCTTCCATCCCTTCAATCACTTCCTCTTTCCTTACCAAGTACTACAAATAAATCTTAGAAAAAGAAGTGTACAGTGTGGACATTGAACTTTCTCAACTCTCTTCTACTACCCTGGACGGTGAGAAAATAGAGGTAACATGCCTCCCGAAAATATCCAGCAGCTCCTTCGGGGGTAGTGCTACATTAGTGCCCATCATTATGCATATTACAACCTCCTCATTAGTGCCCCTTATCAGTGCATAACAGTGCAGCCTCATCAGTACACATCCGTGAAGGAGAAATATTACTTATTTACAAAATTTTCTGACAGACACTAAAGATTTTTTTTTTCAATCTTTTCAGTCTTTTTTAGTTTTTGTAACAAAAAAAATCCAGCAGTGATTAAATACCACCAAAAGAAAGCTTGATTTGTGTGAATTTTTTTTATTAAAAATGTAATTTGGGTACAGCGTTGCATGACCATGCTATTGTCATTCAAAGTGTGAGGCCGCGTACACACGTCCGAGAACCTCGTCGGGCTAAACTCATCGTTCCGCCCGACGAGGTTCCCGATGAGCGGTCGAAATAGCTCGTCGAGCCAAAGTCCTCATTGAACAAGCGTGCTCTCTTTTTTGGCTCGACGAGCTTCCCGACGGGACGCTCGTCGGAAGTGTACACATGACCGAGAACCTCGGCAGAATATGTCTCCCAGCCAGCTTCTCGCTGGATTCTGCCGAGAAGCTCGGTCGTGTGTACAGGGCCTGACAGTGTTGATAGCTACAAATTGGCCTGAGCAAGAAGGTTGTAAAAGTGCCCAGTGTTGAAGTGGTTAATGGGTTAAAACAGGCAGCAAGGTAGTGTCATATCGCCTCCTCACTGCCTGTCAAACGCCACTAAGAAGAAACTTGAGCGTGGATTGATTTTCAGAGGTGTGGCATACTTAGCCGCACAAGAAGACTAAGGCCTCGTACACACGACACATCGTTTTTCTCGACAAGTTCCTTGTTAGGCTTGTGGAGAATCTTGACAAGCTTTCTTTGCGTACACACTGTCAAGACAAAATCTTGTCGTTGACGTACAACACGTACGACGGCACTATAAAGGGGAAGTTTGATTCCACTGGCACAACCCTTGGGGCTGCTTTTGCTAATCTCATGTTACTGCGTGTGTTTGGTGAGAGACGATTCGCGCTTTTCAGTCTGTTACAGCGTGACAAATGTGCTATCTCCATTACGAACGCTACTTTTACCGAAGGTACGCTCCCGTCTTATACTTTATTCTGAGCATGTGCGGGTTTCTAAGCACGACGAGGAACACGACGAGGAAATTGAGACTCCCGACGAGGAAAAAGAGAGCATGTTCTCTTTTTTTCTCATCGAGTTCCACAACAGTTTTCTCGATGAAAAACATACACACGACCGTTTTCCTCGGCAAAAAAGCTCTGCCACCAAGTTTCTTGATGGATTCTGTCTAGGAAAACAGTCGTGTGTGTACGAGGTCTTAGCCTTAGTAAGCCAAGCCTATGGCCCGGATTCACATACATCAGCGCATCTTTATGCCGCCGTAGCGTATCTTCTTTACGCTACGCCGGTGCAACGCAGAGAGGGAAGCATGATATTCACAAAGCAAATGCTCCCAACGTTGCGCCAGCGTAGCGTATAGTCGTAAGCGTAAGGCAGCGTAAGTGGAAGTGGGCCTGATACATTTTAATGAAGCGTGACCCCATGCAAATGATGGGCTGAGCTTCAGACAAGTACTTAAAATTAACTGCGCATGCGTCGTACCTTGGACGTATCCCAGTGCGCATGCTCACTATCACGTCGAAACAACTAGCTAAGATACGTCGAATCACTGCCTACGACGTGAACGTAACCTATGCCCAGCCCTATTCACGTACTACGTAAACGACGTAAAATTCGACGACGTTTGTTCCCTGGTCCATACCTTTGCATGAGTTGCGCCTCCAATATGGGGAATAACTTTACGCCGGACGTAACCCTTACGCAAATGGCTTAAAACATGCGCCGGGCGCAAGTACGTTCGTGAATCGGCATATCTCCCTCATTTGCATATTTGCATCGAAAATCAATGGGAGTGCCAAATGCGTCCAGCGTAACTATGTGCCCACTATACGCCAGCGTTGGCAAGTTACGTCGGTCGGGTGAAGTCAGTTTTTAGGCGCATCTTAGTTCTGTGGGCGCGGCGCACAGATACGACGGCGCATATTTACACTTACGCGAGATACATTGGCGTAAGTGCTTTGTGAACCCGGGCCTATGTGTTTGAGTGTAGGAATTTGTAAATGTGTTTTTTTCCCCCATAAACCTATATATTGTTCATTGAAGGAAAATATCCAAGAATTTCACAAATTGCATTCACTAGAAAACAACAAGATGTTCTTCTGATAAACAGTGTCATGCTGTTTAGTAGAGACTCAAATTCTTGCTCCTCCTACACAAACTATACAACAGCAGTCTGTTCTGGAATTTGTTCTGTTCCTGAGGTCAAAGAAGGAGCAATGTTTATTTTTTTCTAAGAGACTGTTGACTGGAGCTTGGCAGACGCTGATGACAAAACTTTCTGGATATCCCAGGAAGATTCTTATGTTGTGTTTTCCGTTCTTGAAACAAATGTGGTTTTGAGTAGCGCAGTTGTCATGAAAGAAGATCCTTGTCTAGTCGTACATCCTGTTTACACATGTTCCTGTTTTTTGTACTCTTCCTAAGTAGGAAAAAATGAATATCCTTGTGTCTTTTTTATTTACAGTTGTTATCACATTTGTTGTCTAATTAATTTATAAATATATATATTTATTTATTTATAGTTATATTCACAATTAAAGCAGTGCTCCCCAGACCCCCCATGGAAAAATTAAAAGTACACATACAGTATTGCATACAACACATACTGCAGCTGCTGACTTTTAATGTTAGGACACTTACCTGTCCTGGAATCCAGTGATGTCGGGACCCTAGCCTATATTTCTATCGGCTCTCGGGTGTTGCCGCCGCCATAGTTTGTAAGGGAAACCAGCAGTGAAGCCTTGCAGCTTCACAGCCAATTCCCTACCGTGCATATGCGGAGGGTGCTGCGGATTTATGACTGGTGGCTGGGAAGGAGGAGGGCTGAACTTCTGACGTACCTTGCCACAACAAGGTCAGATAGAAGTGGGGACGAGTACCTGTCAAAAACAGGGTCCCGCTCCCCCGAAAGGTACTAAATGTGGCACCAGAGGGGGAGAGGAGACAGATAAGCAGAGCTCAGTAGTCCTCTGCCAAAAGGCAGGAGAGACTATAAGGCAAATTTTCTCTGTATCGGGCAAACAATCTTGCCATAGCAGGAAACAGTCTTATCATAAAAGAGTATTACATGTTGTCACAATAATTTAAGCCAGATTAGGGGGTCGTCAAGGGGACGGTAAAAAGAGGCGGCTGAGCTACATTTTGTTCTGGCCCCCAACCACCCACCTAAACTCAAAAATACAACTGGAGGAAGCTGTGCACATGCTGCAGTCACAACACATTTAACCAGTGACAGCTCATGCTCAAACTTTTTTGGTTGGGTGCAGCAAACAAACCTGGCCCCTCAGTCGCCCCCCTCGCAGGAAGGCAGCGATCAGTTGCCTTACCTTAGGAGGCTGATGATGAGGTGGTGCTGGGTCTGGGGTAGGGCTCCTGCTCCCACACCTCTCCATCTGCTGCTTCTTGCTCCAGCTTGCCGAGGGAAGAGCAAAGGCCGTTGCTTCTCCTCCCGGCCAAACAGGCGTTGCTTCTCCTCCGGGCTAAACAGGAAGTGGGTCCTGAGACCCAATTGGCATGTGCTTAAGAAAAACATATTAAAATGCATCCCCACAGTGCCCTGCATGTAGAGTAGGGGAGGGGCACATAGATTGGGGGGGGGGGCACCCCTTATGAATGGGCCGCCATTGCATTTAAGACAGCATTTTGGATTGATAGATGGTGTTACCTGTCAAACTCAGATAATCAAGTCAATGAAGCCATGTGGATCAGTTTTCAGTGCATGGGCTAATGTGAGCCTAGCCTAAAATCATAAAATAGTTGTGTAAACAACTGGTTGTTAGACTGTTACTGTGACTTTTTTGCCAGTGTGCAGGCAGTGAAGAAAACCTGGCCTTGGTCCTTACAGTCATGGCATTGGTAAATATTGCTGGTCATTTCATACTAGTTAGACACTGCCATATCCCAGGACTTTCTCCATAGTAAACTGGTGTATGGTATGAAATCAAAATGTTTTCATCCACTTTAAACATCCAGCAGAAGCGATGGAAATCTAACTGATTAATTCTGTACTGTAAATATCACTTTCATTTTATCCTTAAAGAGCATATGCCAAAAACAAATAAAGCCTCGTACAAGCGATCGGATATCTGATGGAATCTAATCCGATGGATATCCGATGAAGCTGACTTTCAACAGTCTTTCCTACACACCTTTAGTCAGAAATCTGATCGTGTCCAAATGCAGTGACGTACGACACTATGACGAGCCGAAACAAATTAAGTTCAATGCTTCCGAGCATGCGTCGACTTGATTCTGAGCATGCATGGATTTTTGACCGATGGAGTTCCATACAGACGATCTGAGTTTTCTATCTTTTTTTATCCATAGGAAAAATTTAAAAAAAGGTTCTATTTTTTTTTACACCGATGGAAATCAAACCGATGGGGCCCACACACGATCGGTTTGTCCGATGAAAACAGTCCATTGGCCAGTTTTCAGTGGACAAACCGATCGTGTGTACAGGGCTTTATAGTTGCCTCCAAAGATGAACCACAACTGGTTATGTGATGAAACGAAAACTTTCTGTTCTGAATAGTAGATAGTTATCAGAATCTCTGACAAAAGCTTTAATGCACAGATGAAGCCGATGGCATTAAGATTTTTTATTGCAAGGATTAAATAACACACCATAGGTAGCAGGAAGGGAAGACCTAATCACTGTGTTTCAGCTGCAGTAATCCCAAAGTTAGTTGCGATGTGATAATCCATTCTTGGAAGGACATTATGGATCTTGGCAAGTAGTTGTTTCAGAGGCTTACTGAAAAATAAATGACACAGTTGCATGTGATGGTATTTGAAGATTTGAAGCTATACTACTACTGTGGGCACGTGCTTCATTTATACAGTATATATATATATATATATATATATATATATATATATATATATATATATTAACAAAAGGAAAACATATTAAGTAAAATGTATTAAATAAAATAAAAATATTGGCATAAGGGATGGAGAAATGTATTTATTGCTTCTTTAATTTAAGAGGGTGCAAAAATAATGATTCCCAGGTGGGAATTCAGGTCTTGCTAAGAATTTAACGCATAACAGAAAATCCACTAAGATGTATGCTGTAACAATGAATCAGATTCTGATTCGTTGTTACATTTCTAGTTTTTTATTTTAGGTTTGGTAGGAAAATCCACTTTCACAAAGGTTTGGGCTTCTATAACAGAATTGAGGCCTGTGTCAAGTACTTTTTTGCTACCTTTTACTTAAAATAATGTAGTATAATTCTGCCAAACTCCTTCACCCATACACACTGAAAACTGTAATATGCATAGACAATATATTATTTGTTCTATAATGAAGTGAAAATATGTTTTCTCTTAGAAGAAAAGGGGAAGCACTCTGATTCTGAGGGCTTATGCCGCGTACACACGATCACTTTTTGTGATGAAAAAAAACAACGTTTTATGTGATGAAACAAAACAACGTTTTTCAAACTTAATTTTCCAAAACGACATTGTATACACACCATCGTTTTTCCAAAATGCTCTAGCAAAGCGTGGTGACGTACACCACATTCGACGGCACTCTGTTCCATTGAAGCTCCGTCTCATAACTTGCTTCTAAGCATGCGCCGGTTTAAAAACGTCGTTTTCAACATCGTTTTGCCCACACACCATCACTTTTTATGACACAAAAAACGGCATTTTGAAAAACGACACAATAATTTCAAGCATGTTCGAATTTTTTTTGGGTCGTTTTTTTGAAGACATAAAACTACGTTTTGCCCACACACGGTCATTTTAAATGTTTTTTTTTCATCACAAAAAGTGATCGTGTGTACGCGGCATTAGAATAGCTCAGATGGGGAACACATTAACGCCATCATAAAATTTAATGTGAACCTGTGCTTTGCCATTCAAGTCAAAACAACAGCTTCCCTTTAATGATTATACTTCTACCTGCAGAAACATCTTTCCTTTGCTCCCCTGTCATTATGTTTGCTGCTGGAAGTAAACAGAAATGCTTCCAGAAGTTGGGATTGTGTGAATCATTTCCTTACTCCCAAGTGACAGCACTGTTGCATAGTGATTGGCCCAGATCTGTCACATAGGGCAGGTGGAGATTTCTCGTCCTTGTGTAAGCTTTGACTGGGATCCAACTGGCGATTTACACATATTTATGTTTACATTCAGCAGTGAATGAAGGGGTGGGTGAGTGAAGGAGAGGTAAGTATTGGATGCATGCACTGAGGGGCAGCCTTAGGGTGAACTTATGGCATTGTCCTTCATTGAGAAAGCACAGCTTTAGTTTAAGGACACCAAGTCCAGCTGTAGCAGGTAATCGGTGGAAATCTATAGAGGTTTTCTGCTCAGTGATGGATTTCCATAGTTTAACACTAAAAAATTAAAAATAAACATGTCCACGAAGGACAACAGGTTCACTTTAATGACCGCTTTACCAGCTACACCTTGCCTCTTTTCTTTTCCTTCATCATCCTTCCTGTCTCTATATAGACACAAGTAGTGAACGGAAGAAGTATGGAGTAAGCTTCATGTCATAACTTGAAGCTTTAGGCCCCGTACACACGGCAGAGAACCTCGACGGGCAGAACACATCGTTCCGCCTGTCAAGGTTCTCTGCCGGCCGTCAGAATCGGCGACCCGCCCGTCGGGAAAGGCAACCAGCCATTTATCCCGACGGGCCGTCGAGCAAATAGAGAACTTGTTCTCTATTTGCTCGACGGGTTTTCCGACGGGCGGGGCTCGCCAAGAGCGTACACACGGCCGAGGTTCTCGGCAGAATGCGGCTCCTAGTGAGGTTCTCGCTGGTTTCTGCCCAGAACCTCGGACGTGTGTACGGGGCTTCAGGGTTCATGCACATGCGTTTAAGGCCCAGTGTGTGAGGTTGCAATGTTTAACTGCAGCTGGAGGGCACAGTCGCATCATCCAGCCCTGTTGTCAGCAGCCTGTCAAACTGTATGAGAATCTGACTGCGAATACTTCTGTTTAGGGCAGTATGCGCTTCCAGGACAAATATCCGGAATGCAGACTGCTTGGATTGCGAGCATTCGTTTCTGGATGCATACTGTCTTAAATGTCCATACTGCTAGGTGCACAGCAATGGAGTTCAGCAATGACCCAGGATTTCTTTATTCTCAGACAATTGCGATATACTGCCGCCTCCAGGAGAAACCGGACACTGGCAAACAATAACCTCCCCCACTCCCAGCATGCTTCACTTTTGTAGAAAAGCATTATTAGGAGTAGATTACAAACACAGAGTGGTGGGGACTGTGTCCCTTAATGAACCTCAAAAAAATTATTTTAGGGTAAGTAAAAAAAAACTGTTTTCTTTCTCATTCAATAAAAGCCAACTCTGGGCTGGAAAAATAATACATTTGCAGTGGGAACCCTCTTGTTGCAATGCTAAATGCTCATCAACACTAGGGGTAGAGGAAGAGACTGTGTTACTTAACTTGTGCCTTGCTCTCCAGCAAGCTCTGGTGCTCTCCTTTTCTCCATAATGCTCCAGACTGTGGACAGTCCTTCAGCTGCATCACCGCATACACTGCAGGACTATTCGACCTGCATTGTATGTGGAGGAGGAAAATGTGTGAACAGGGCCAGAAGCCCCTTATGGATAGGAGTTCCAAGAGACTGGTCGCAAAAGGAGCTGGCTGGAGCGACAAATATGGTCTTACTCAATCTACCCCTAGACCAGCAAGCCTTAAACCCTTGCATTGTGAGTGAAAGTGTATTTTTTTCTTGCGCCCAGAGTTTTTTCTTGTAGGTCACAGTAGATGGTGGAGCGAGAAGAAACTTTCTTATTGAAGCAGTGGCTGAAAGGTAACCCAGCATACCCAAACATAGAGATAGAAGAGCAATGTTCTGATTTAGGTTAAAGGCCAAAACCAAAAACCACCTTAAGAAGGAAGGGGGCTCTAAGCCTCAACACTCCAGGCCGCAACACCATCTTATCCTTGTGTAACAGAAGGTAATGTTCTTGGCTGCAGAACTTTTTTCTTTCCACAAAATGGCAGTAGCCAGTGCACTTTTTTTAGTTTGTTAATGACTTTAGGCTGTTGCACTCAGGGGGATGCTGTCTGGAGAATGATCCAAGCCATGGCCATCACTGGGAAATCAACTACAATACCCAGTGGAACCTGGCAATGAAATCTGTTGTTCTTTTATAGAGTTGTAAGTCTAATTCTTTTGTGCCTGCTAAAGTTTACAGAAATGTATACTGGTGGTGTTAGTGAGATTGAGGCCTCACATAGGGCTGGACAAGAGCAGACGACCCAACTTAACCACTTGCTGACTGCGATCTAGTCGAATGATGTCTACAGCGCAGTCGTCTAGTTCTGGGATGCCATCATATGATGTGATTGAGCCTGCTGCATGCCCACAGCGGGGCGTGGGTGGCGATCTCTATGATAGAAGTGTCTATAGGACAGTTAGGTTTGCTAGGTAGATTTTCTGTCACATGGTTACTGTTCACTTTTATTTTCACGTTTGCCTTGTATACTGTTTGCAATTCTTTCTCTGTTAATAAATATTACTTAAATCATACCCAATACTCAATCTTACTTGGTTCTATTCCTGCTTCCTTGAGTGTAGCTCACCGATCTGGTCATCCCTGCTGCCGCCGGATACCTGAAATCTGTATTCCTTACAGAGAGCTACATGAGACACCTGCTACAAAAGTCCTGATCAACACATGGGAGGCTAGCAGTATTTGGATTTGGGGGATACCAAGGTTTCCACTTGATGTTGCTCAAGACCAGATGCTTATCTAAGGACAATTGCAGAAAGGTTAGTATTCCTCCCACTAAGGGCCAGATTCTCAGAGGCGCTACGACGGAGTATCTCAGATACTCCGTCGTAACGCCTTTTTTTTGTCCTCGTATCTATGCGAGTGATGCTTAGCATCACTTTTGCATAGATACGCTTCTACATCCGACAAGTTTAAAAGCATTACACTTTCGGATCGTAGGTGTAATGACAACTCCGGCCACTAGGTGGCCTTTACGTTGTTTTTTCATTTGCATATGCAAATTAAGTAGTACACCGATTCTCGATCGCTTTTACGCCGCCCCGTCGTCACGTACGTCGTTTTCGTTCGCGTAAGGTTACCCCAGCTTCTATGTGGAGTAACCTTATGAGGTCCCGTCGGATGCCGTCGTGTCCCGTCAGACGCCATATTAAGTATGGCGTCGGGTCAGCGTCGGCTTTTTCCGTCGCTTACGTCGTTTTACTAACTCGTTCGCGAATAGGGACTTGCGTAAATGACGCTCACGTCGTTTTGACGTCGGTTTCAACGACGCTTCCCGACGTGAGCTGGAGCATGCGCACTGGGCTTTTTCCCCGGCCGGCGCATGCGCAGTTCGTTCGACGCGGGGGCACGCTTAATTTAAATACAAGCCCCCCCATTTGAATTGCGCGGGTTTACGCTTGGCGATTTACGAGACGCCAACGCAAACTACGGAGCAAGTGCTTTGAGAATAAAGCACTTGCTCTAGCACGCAGCGGCGGCGTAGTGTAAATGGCTTACGCTACGCCGCCAAAAAAAATATGAGAATCTGGCCCTAAGTATTCTTGGGTGAAATGTGCTTTTTCCATACCAGGTAAAGTACTGTAAGTCTTTAATATGCAATGATAGACATTGTGGAAGGTAGAATTCCTAGCTTTTAACAGAATAGGAATTACCAGATCAGACAGATCTCAAAACACAGGTTTCAAGAGCCATGCTGGTAAAGCCAGTACCTTGAAGCAGGATAGTAAACAGATCCTTAGTGCAGGAGATATAGTCAGTCTGGAAGACATCACGAGGTGACTGTCATAAGTTAATCAGGTCAAAGTAGTACATCCACCTGGGCTAGTACAGTGCTATGAGGTTCATCGGAATGTGCTCCCTCTCGATCCTGTGGAGTAGACAAGGAAGGAGGTGGAAGGACATAAATCAGGTTGTACTGATCCCATGTAGTTGCCAAAGCATACTCTGCTTGCACTGGAGGATCTCTGCTTCTGGAGACAAACCTGTCCAGTTTGTATACCTGGAGACAAGGAAATCCACATCCATGGTCCCCTACCCATGACACAGGTCCTGAAACATTTGCGAGTGTAGAGACCATTCCCCTGGGTCCAACTCCAAGCATGTTGGTTAAGGAAGTCTGCCTGGAAATTGTTCACACCTGGACTGTGAATAGTGGATACGACTGAAATGTAGGGTTCTGACCAGACTACAGTTCTTTCAGAAGCATCTTGGAGGTCTCAGAGAGGCAGGTTGGACAGCATGAAGTGGGGAGGGACATAGAGCGTAACTATAGCTTGTAGTGCCTGTCTCTTACCCAAGCATCCAAGATGCTTTTTTAAGCAGGTGTCCACAGTTACAGCCATTAACATGCTCTCCCTTCTCTCCTCTGTCTTGTGAGCAGTTCCCTGTCCCAGGCTTTTAGCCAATAGGACAGTAGCGGCCTGTAATGCAGGGCACAGGGGCATCAGCCCCCCAATCCATGCGTCCAGCCCGTAATCTACATGCGGGTTACTGACCCATGGATTGCATTCCACTATGTAAAGACCACCCAATTGTGTGACAATAGAAAATTAATATTCGCTATTGTCTTCCTGATTCTCCTCCTGGCCAATCAGGAAACATTGGCTGAGAAAATAAGTCATCCTATTGGTCGCTGAGGAGGAGAAGGGAGGAGACGCAGGGGAAGCCATGAAGCACCAGAAGGAGGAGACGTCACTCGCCACCCGGAGGAAGCCCATCTGTCACCCTGCCCAGACCGGCATTCAAAAGACACGCAATGATAATGAACAGTCAATATGATTTGTTTTGTATTTTTATTAGGGGAATTGAACTTGCATGGGTTAAGGGAAATATGGGATGCCCAGTGGAATTAGAATAACTTTCTTGGGACAACCTATATACACTCTGGTATATACTAGCCTATCTTCCTCCAGCACAACTCTTGCTGCAGACTATCACTCCTCAGCTCCTCCAGCACTCCACATGCTTGAACTTCCAAGCACAACTAGCACCATGTGGTTAGGCTTGACACTGGCTCAGCCAGGCCTTAGCGACTACCATTTTGCTGTCATAGCGGTCCCCTATAGTGTAGCAATAGAAAGTTCCCAGTGCTAGATGCCCTAAGTTTGGCTACTAATCCCAGTAACCCATCTTCTGGCCCTGCCAGCCCTCCTACCTGCAGTTGCCCTTCTCCACTGCCCATGACACCACAGTCCACTCCGCTGGCTCTGCACACATACTAGACTGCATGCTCTCACTTCTCTAAGACGTGCATGTCACTCCCCAGCCCTCCTGGCTGAGACCAGCTGTTACTCTCTCTGGAGACTTGTCCAGCAATGCTCTCTCCTGCTGTCTTCTCTTCTCTTGCTCCTTCTGTGCCTCCTGTCCTGGACACCTCTGCAATTTCTTGAAGGGCCCCGTCCGCACCCAAGCCCATGCCCAAGGTCATCCTCCTCCAGACTGGGGGCTCCCTCAAAGGCCCCCGACAGCCTAGCATCTCCAACTCCTCCCCAGCTGGGCTGACCCTGGGTATTTAAGGAGGCCTGCCAATCAAGATTGGGGATTGGTCAGGGCTCCCTAAAACACCCCAGGCAGCTCCACCTCTCTTCTCCTCCTTTCTTTTAAGAACCTTCTAGAAAGAATAGCCTGTGAGTCACCAGCTGCTACCCTGGAAATATGGAAGGAAAGCTGGAGGCACCAAAGAAGTCAGGGGCTGACTTAACCCATTAATCTCCACCTCTCAGTTAATTATCTGGCTGTCATTCTTATAAAGTGGCATCATTGCTCATTGAGCCACCAAAACAGCATAGTAAGTCAAGAACTAGTATACAGACCAAGAAAGTCAGACTTTTACTGAAAAAAACGAATCTGGGATAAGATCTGGAGGGAGACAGGCAGATTTTGGGGTAAATTTAAGTCATGAGATCCCCTTTAAGGTAAGATTTGTGTTTTTTTTTTTTGTTTGTTTTTTTACAGTTGCAGTGTTCCATACATTGCATTAGCAGTTTAGTGAGCACTTGTTAACTGGAGTTGCTGTTTATGAATTGCCAGTTCTCATTGACACTGTTGTTCTCATCATTGTTTTGCAGATTCTTGTCTGGCGGTTCTGATCTCTATCAAGTGACCTACAAATGCAGGGTCTAAAGAATATTGAGCTAAACAGCATAGTTCACTCTTCACAAATGAGTGGCTGATTGTTGTGGTGGTGGGCTTAGCACTGTCTGGAGTAGGTGAACTGTGTATGTTTTTTGTTTTCTGATGCTGTATTTTATAGTTATCCTGCAAGCAGGACATTGCACAAAACACAAATTATGTTAAATGCTCTTAGTGTGAACAAAGCCTAAACATTATACACATCAGTTCCTACAGCTCCTAATGTTGCCTCCAATATTAATGTACTTGTATCGTTTATGAATACATCAAATATGGGATACGTCCACGGACGGCGCATGCGCCATTCAGAAAAGACGTCACTAACGTGGGGGTCATGATTCATTTACATGAATCACGCCCCTATCTTCCACATTTGAATTGTGCGACCTTGCGCCGCCACAGATACACTACGCCACCGTAACTTACGGCATAAGTAGTTTCTGAATAAGGAACCTGCTGCTGATAGTTACGGCGGCGTAGTGTATCTGAGATACGCTACGCCTGCCTAAAAATAGGCAGATGTGTCTGATAATGTAGGGAAGTAAAGGAATGGGCAGAGGAGCTGGGACAGCACAGAGAGTAATTATGCACTCCCTAAACACGAGAGGGCTATCATATGCAAATAAGTACATTTTCTAGTTCAAAGACACATTGCAAATGATGAAAAATGATGGCACTTATGTAGCACTACCCCAGAAGGAGCTGCTGGTTTGTTTTGGGTGGCACATTTACCTCGTGGCTCTCCGAATTCCTAGGGGTGAATGGTGCATATAGCAGTAGTAAAGGAATGTCCGCAACAGGTGTCTTTTGCTGTGTTCTTTATTACCCAGCCGGGTAATAACAATAAACTTGTGGTGAAGAAGGTAGAGTTTAAGGAAGAAGAAGAATGGCAAATTCAGGCGTAGTATTGGGAAACAGTCCTGCTCCCACGTGTAACACTTCTTTGCGCCACTCCTGCCTGAGTGGGAATAGCGTACCCAGACAGGCCTCTTTCACTGAACTGGCCGCCAGAGTATCGCTCAAACCTTTAAGAAGAAATCTCTGCCACAGACCCTCCTAGAATGGATTCAGTGAGAAACCTCTGCCACAGGCCCTCCTGATTGTAGTTACGGAGATGTACCTCCTTAGTGGAATTATGCCTGGATCTCCTTCAAATTTTTTTCAGGTACCAACTGCCAGATGACCAGCCTCCCAGTGTCCGGATACCTCGATCCCCGGTGGATTGTCGAGACCCTATTGGATTGCCAGACTCTCATTGGCTCTCCTTAGATGGACTCCCCACCAAACAGCTATACCGCTTGGGATCCTCAGGGTTTGGAAACCAGTCGACCACTGGGCTCCCTGCCACGTCTCAAATGCTCCGGACCCCCATGGTCCCGGAACCAGGAACTCCGTGTGGCATGCACACCCCGGCCAGGTAGGCCATAATGCCGGGGCACCGTGGTGCAGACACCCTAAAGGTGGATGCCGCACTTGCAGAAGAAGACCAAGAACCAATGGCATCTGCCCCATAAATACCCTCCCCCAGCATGCACAGCAAGGCTCAACCCTCCTGATTGGCTGCTGGGGAAGAGCACCCAAACCTTAACTCCACTGCTGCCACCTACTGGCGTGGGGTGGGAAGAACACCCCAGCACAACAGAATGAGCCCACAGCACAGGCAAGCGGAAACAGAGACCCAATTTGAACAATTTAACCAGATCAGAGTTTAACTATACTCTGATCTCCCTCTAAATTTAAATAGCACCGATACTTTGAAGTAACCAGGCGCTACACTTAAAAACACTGCAAACAGTCTCCTAGACTGTAAGCTCTAACGAGCAGGGCCCTCCGATTCCTCCTGTATCAAATTGTATTGTAATTGTGTTGTCTGCCGTAATGTTGCAAAGTGCTGTGCAAACTGTCTGCGCTATATAAATCCAGTATAGTAATAAAAAATAAAAAAAATACTTGACATTTTTGTGACAAATGACAGGATCTCGTTATCATACACTAAACTAACAAAGCATGCATGGATGTACAAATGATCTTATAACATTTCTGCAAATATGTCAAATAGAAATATCTCAAGAATCTGAAATTTTAGAAAAAGTATTTTCTAAAAGCAGCTTTTGAGGCAAGAAAATTAGTTAAACGCTTTTCCACCACATATGTGCGTCATAAGCATCTTGTTAACTCGAGAATATACTTAGTCTTGCTGTCTTCTAATGAATGTTTGTAGCAAAGCTGATCTTTTATAAAAAAAAAAAAAATACACAAGGAAGTCTTTCAAGCATAATAAGAGAGCGTACAAACAAACAGGATATTGTTATCCTTAGATTACCTCACCCTTGAGAAATTAGACGCGTGTAAATGGCTGCATTAATGTGTCCTAAGGGGCATGATTATGCCATGTAAACGATGCCCTTTGTTTTACTCTATTGTTTAACTATATATAATTATCAATGGGCGCCATGTTTATGAGCTAAATCACTTTCAGCATACAGTATCTTACAAAAGTGAGTACACACCACACATTTTTGTAAATATTTTATTATATCTTTTCATGTGACAACACTGAAGAAATTACACTTTGCTACAATGTAAATTAGTGTGAGTGTACAGCTTGTATAAGAGTCGGCTCACACTGGGGCGACTTGGGATCCAACTTTAAGTTGCCTCAAGTCGCGCTGTCCAGAAAAGCAATGTAAGTGAATGGGAGCGGTGTTAATACACACTACTGAAGTCGCTCCGACTTCAGAAGAGGTTCCTGTACGACTTCAATCAGACTTCTAGGCGATTTGTACCCATTGATTTCAATGGAAGTCGCCTCCAAGTCTGATCACTGTCTTAACTGAAGCAACTTTCCAGGAAGATAACATACATTTCTCAGGCAAAGCCCTCCCTTCCCCTCCCTCTCCCAGAGCTGATTGTTGTTTGATTGGCCACTGGAAAGCCTCCTGTCCTGGAGACGACTTTAAGTCGTGTTGTAAATCGCCCCAGATAGCCCTGTGGTTCATGCTCAAGTCGTGTTGGAGTTGCCTCTGAAAGTCGTGCTGGAAGTCGTGTCGCCCCAGTGTGAACCGACTCTTACATTTCTTTTTTCAGTTTGACTCTGAAATAAAATACATGAACAATATTGGACTGTTAATGTAACTGGTATACAATGTAAAGCCCTCTCTTGTTTCTGGCATTTAAAGCACCTGCCACTTTCAAAGTTGGCAACGATTCTTGCACCTCCCTATAGTGCTTGTAAAATAATATCGTGCACTGATAGCCAACACTTCCATCACTTTGTTCTTTCATCGGGATCTCACAGATGATCTTCTTTATCATTAAAAACCTTGCAGGAAATTGTTCCTGCGAGCGATTACATTGACTGAAGGGCCACTGTAATGTGAGCTGAAACTTCAAAAAAGCCTGTGTCTTTGATTGTCAAAGGATTTTGACAGTTTTAAAGAATCGGTATCCTGTGTGATCTTAAAAGTGTACATCTTAGTGAAATATCATGGTGGCACTGGATGTAAAAAAAAACGAAAGCAGTGCCAGAGGATATGGTTACATAAAAGCATTCTAGTATTGTTGCTTGTGGCAATATGATTGTTTTATAATAATTCTGTAGACAGCGCTCAGATTACCGTCCTGCAGCAAGCCCTATCACCACACAGTGTTTTATCCAGTACATGAAATAGCACTATCCGCTCCTCGTACAGCAAACCATAGAAGTGACACATCACAAAATCAAGAGGGGGGTCTAAGCATCATTTTGCAAACAACAGTAGTTTGTTTAAAAATAGCTTGAACCTTCTTCATTTAGCTAAAAAAAAAAGTTGACCAAAACACATATAGCTTTTATCCTTTTATGTTCTCAGTAGTATAACCAAGTTTATGCTAAGGCCCGTTTCACACGAGTGGATCCGCTCAGCGGAGTCCGCCAGCTCAGTGGGGGAACGCTCCATTGATCTTTGCTGAGATAGCGGATGACAGGTCCGTCTCTGCTCACTGAGCCGGGAGGGTCCTATCAGAACCCTGCTGATCTCTATGGGGAGATTGGACGAAAACAGACAGCATGTCCGTTTTCATCAGATCTCATCTGATCCAATCTGCCAGATGGATGGCTGAACGTATCGCCATACGTCTGCTTTTAGCGGATCGGATGCAAGACGGTGTCAGCGAACACATATCCGCTGATATCCACCTGCACATAGGAGTCAATGGGTGGCCCGCTCGGATCTGCCTGAAAAATGGACAGGCTAATCCGAGTGGGCTTATTGTGTGAAAGGAGCCAAATAGTTACTGCAAAACCAACTGCCTATTGTTCCTCCTAAAGGATTAACAAATGGGGGTGTTTGCTGTGTGCATAGACAAAAATTTTAGTAAAACAGGTGTGTGCATGTTTATTTACATCTTGGACAAATTAATAATCAATTGGAGGTCAGATTATTACCAAATTGCATTTTAAAGACTAAAAACTGCACCTTTTGCACCATGTTATACCTGTATTAAGAGGGTTAGGCCGCGTACACACGATCGGTCCAACCCGATGAGAATGGTCCGACGGATCATTTTCATCGGTTCACAGACTGATGGTCTGATGGTCTGATGTGCGTACACACCATGAGTTCAAAAACCGATCGTGTCAGAACGCAGTGACGTAAAACACAACGACGTGTTAAAAAAAATTAAGTTCAATGCTTCCAAGCATGCGTTGACTTGATTCTGAGCATGCATGGGTTTTTGGACTGATGCTTTTGCGTACTAACCATCGGTTTGGACCGATGGTCAGGTGTCCATCGGTCCGATTTTAAAACTTTGGTCCGACGGACCGATGGGTCGTACTCACGGTCGGTTTGGACAGATGAAACTGGACTTAAGTCCATTTTCATCGGTTTGGACCGATTGTGTGTACGCGGCCTAACATGTAACATGGAGCAAACAGGATTGCCCTTACCCCCCAAACTGCCAAGGTGCCCACCTCTGTTACAGCATGCAGGGGTTCTTCTCCCCTGTGAAAGCTATCACTTTTGAAATTTGCACAGATCCACCTGCACAGCAGCTCTGTTTATAAATAAACTACAGTTCTTTTCTGGCACAGCAGCAGACAGACTTTTAGTTCTCAAGGGAACATGAGTGTAGTGATTACTGCACTTGTACATAGTCAATTGACACTTCCTCCAACTCTCTAACTGTAAGTCTGTATCTCAGCACAGAGGAAGAGTCAGCAGGATCCTGACATTGCACCCTCGATCCACTGATTTGAAAAAAAAATTTACATGCACATTTTTTCTGCAAATATATGGGCATTTATTATATTTTTGTAAAAGGTGGACTTTAAATCTTGATCCAGCTTTAAACAGAATCTGTGAACATGAGCATACTTTTTAAAGGTCAAACACATACTGTAAGTGAATGACATAAAATAATATCTAACACTGGAAGTATTGGCCCTCGTTGTAGAGTATCCCCAGTATTCAATCTGGTGGAATGGTCAAGTGGGGAAGCGATTCAAATGCATTCAGATGCTGCAGCCCAGCTCAATAAACACTCTCCTAGGGAGCGTGTTTTCATGTACACGTCAGCAGTTAATTCATTTCAATAGGCTACCCTACCCACGAGAAATGCGGCGAAAAAAGTTTCCAAAGCTTTTTTAGACATTGTTCTACACTTAATCGCAGCACCATGCCGAACTTCGGAAAAAAGTCTGGGTTCGGGACCCGAAACTTGACTCAAACCCGAACCCCATTGAAGTCAATGGGGACCCGAATGTTTGACTACTAAAATGTCTCTAAAAAACTAAGGGAACACAGGAACATATGCAGTGCTGGTGCAATATGCAGAGTATGTTACAGGAATATATGCAGTGCTGGTGCAATATGCAGAGTATCTGACAGAAACATATGCAGTGCTGGTGTAATATGCAGAGTATCTCACAAGAACATATGCATTGCTGGTGCAATATGCAGAGTATCTGACA
The DNA here is from genome assembly GCA_029574335.1 of Rana kukunoris. Lineage (NCBI taxonomy): Eukaryota > Metazoa > Chordata > Amphibia > Anura > Ranidae > Rana > Rana kukunoris. Next base: position 225,035,422 of record CM056051.1, read on the forward strand.
GGAACATATGCAGTGCTGCTGCAATTAGATTTGTGAAGTAGGACTGACTCCTAACTAATTCTCTCCCTATAAGCACAATCAAAAACCTTTCCCTAATGTAGCTAATGCTATGTAGATCGATCGTTGAGTATTGTAATTCGATTTCTGAAGCAGGAAAATCCTAACTAAATCTGTCCCTGAGAACAGCTGCAGCCTTTCCCTACCCTAGCTAAAGCAGAGTGACAAGCTGTGCTGTGTGTCTCTAGCTTATATAGAGGCTGGGTCACATGCTCAGTCACATGCTGCACTGGCCAATCACAGCCATGCCATTAGTAGGCATGGCTGTAATGGCTTCTAGGTCACACAAGTAAAAGAAATGCTGATTGGCTGCCCTGCAGCGCGCCGTTACATAGCCAAACACCAAACCCGAACTTTCAGAAAATTGTACGGGTTCGGCTCCGGGTCAAAAAAAACTAAAGTTCGGTACGAACTCGAACTTTACAGTTCGGATTCGCTCAACCCTACTTCTGACCCCTTCCAAAAAAAAAACCTTTATACATTCTATTTTTCTAGGAGTCTTTGGCATAGTGTTGAACAAAAGAACAAAAGATTACAGTGCACACATACAAAAATTACATTTAACTCCTGCAAGGCTATTTACAACACCTGAACATAGTCACAAAATATGGGGATTTGGTTACACCATATGTACATATAGTGTTAAGCCCACTACTATATCAAAGTACCCCATTATCAGTGGGTCCTACACTATCCATAGAATTGAAAATTCTGTTTCTCTGAACCATGGGAGAAATATTGGTTTAGTGTTGTCACGGGTTCTTTATACCCTTTTCTTACTCCAGTGGAAGGTGAGTACTAAATGCTACAGTAAGCAGTGCCATGTAATGATGTGACATCATTCTCTGTAGCATTCTCTTGTAAGTCCGGGGCATGGAAGGGGATTGGCACTGATTGGGTGAATCTGCAGGAGACAGCGCCAAAGATAGGAGCATTTATATTAAATTTGTGTTGGGGAATCAGACTTTTATCTTTTTGAGCAAGCTGAGCTTTAGAGTAGCCAAATGAGTACCCTATGTGAACCCTACCTGGATGATAGTTTGCCCTGTGCACAGTGTATCTTAAAAAAAATGTTGTTGTTTTTCACAAAATTCTTTTTCCATTCTGCAGATCTCCTCTATCCTCTTTCAGGCTTACATGTCTATATGCACGTGTTCCAGCATCAGCTGCATATCATTGCTCTGGATTGGATTCTGGATAGTGACAGCAGTGGACCATGCCTGCACAATGTATGTCAGCACAGCCACTTGCAGTCTCTACCAGTGGCCCATGGGACAGAGTGACAACATAGGAGCAAAACTGGGAAGTGCCTGAACAAGGACCTTCATGGCAGAATTACCAGGGATTATTTTAAATGCAGATTTTCTTTTTTTATTTTTTATTTTTTTATCAAAAAGCAAAGTTTTATTGTACATATATCAAAAAGATAGATACAAAAGTTAGTGCAACGTGTACTACAAGCAAAAAAGACGAGTACATTGACAAGGACAATAACATTTTGAAATGTTTTAGGCCCCATACACACGAGCGGACAGATTAGTTCAAATCTGTCCGTCCGACAGATTTGAACAAATCTGTCTGCTGGGATTTTGGTTTGCTCGCGTGTACACACGAGCAAACCAAAATCCCCGCTGACGTGTCGGTGACGTGGCGGTGGCGTTGACGCCGCCACGTCACCGCACCAGGATGTAAAACACTTCCGCGCATGCGCCGAATCCATTCAGCGGCGGTGCGGCGGCGGAGCGGGACGACATGTCTGCTGGTAAGTGTACTAACCAGCAGACATGTCGGGCGGACAGATTTCCACCCGATAGATTTCAAAGCATGCTTTGAAATCTGTCGGGTGGACAAATCTGTCTGCTCGGCCGTACACACGATCGAATCTGTCTGCTGAAACGGTCCAGCGGACCGTTTCCAGCGGACAGATTTGATCGTGTGTACGAGGCCTAAAAGGTAGCTTAAATATAATAAAAGAAAACTACAATAATAACATGTAAGAAGCAATATGCAAGGAGGGTTACACCATCTGCAGATGGATATTTACAGGACAAAAATCATATGCATTAACGTATGAGCCTGAATTAGAAATGCACTGGATAATTGCTGTTTTCTGTCAGGAGTTTGATAAATAAGTCACCCAATGATTTTCCAGCCGAGACAAACAGGAAGCTCTATTTTCTGCTCTTCCTGTTTTCTGCCTCCAGCTTTCCCTATAGGGAAATACATAGCTGACATTCCAGACAATGTTTTAGAAGCAGGTTCCCTGGAGAAGTGTTGTCACCTAGAACTATTGCTCCCTTCCTCTAAAATATATTACTATATTATGTTAGTACAATAAACTCTATGCAGATGGAGACATTAATATTGAAAGTCAGAAATGCCTTCTGATTATTTTACGTATATCTGTGTAGAGAACAATTAAACTGCATATCTAAAAATTCACAATTGCCCATACCAATGAAACATTCGTAGTGTTGAGAGTGATACCCTGCTTGCGGCTTCCCTCATACTAACCTACCCCCATAGCACTACCCTTCATACACTAGCTCTCCCTATAAGCCCAGCCATAACATTAAAGGGGTTGTAAAGGTTTGTTTTTTATTTTCTAAACAGGTTCCTTTAAGCTAGTGCATTGTTGGTTCACTTACCTTTTCCTTCAATTTCCCTTCTAAATGTTATTTTTCCTTTGTCTGGATTTCTCACTTCCTCTCCCTCCTCAGTAAGCTTGCCCCCATAATCCGAGCCGTTCTAGCTGGGGGTTAGTCAGCATGCTCGCCCCCTGCCCTGGGACTACATATCGGCAGAGAGATGCTGTGAACGTACACAGCGTCTCCCCGCAGGGATGTAGTCCCAAGGGAGGGGGCAAGCACGATGACTAACCCCCAGCCAGAATGGCTCGGATTATGGGGGCAAGCTTACTGCAAAGGAACAGTAGTGAGAAATTTGGACAAAGAAAAAAAAACATTTAGAAGGGAAATTAAAGGAAAAGGTAAGTGAACCAACAATGCACTAGCTTAAAGGAACCTGTTTAGAAATTAAAAAACAAACCTTTACAACCCCTTTAACACTGCCTAATGTTAATGTAACCCTCTCTTTGCTTACTCAACTCTGCTTTGTACCAAAAAATACCAGTGCTAGCATAAAATGTTTCATGTTAAATTAAGTATTTATTAGTTCTGATCTGTTTGGGGCTCTTTATACAGATAAACATTAAAACACTGATGGTGCAGGTTTACTAGTGTGATAATCAGATGTATTCAGAGACCATGGGCCAGATCCACAGACATGAGCGGATCTTTGTGCGGATCTTCTTTACGCTACACCGCCGCGACTTAGAGAGGCAAGTGCCGTATTCTCAAAGCACTTGCATCCTAAGTTACGGCGGCATAGCGTAAATGGGCCGGCGTAAGTGCGCGTAATTCAAAGAAGGCTGGTAGTGGGCGTGTTGTATGTAAATTAATCGTGACCCCACATAAATGATGCGTCAAACGAACAACGCATGCGCCGTCCATGGACGTATCCCAGTGTGCATGCTCTGAATCACATCGCAAATACTCAATGCTTTCGACGTGAACGTAACGTACGCACATCCCTATTCGCGTACCACTTACGCAAACGACATAAACAACAGAAAATTTGACGCTGTTCCGACGTCCATACTTAACATGGGCTGCACCTCATATAGCAGGGGTAACTTTACGCCGCTCATACGCCTTATGTAAACAACATATATTAATGCGCCAGGCACGCGTACGTTTGTGAATGGGCGTATCTAGCTCATTTGCATATTTTTAATGGGAAAGTCTAATGCGTCCAGCGTAACTATGCGCCCACGATAGGTCAGCGTAGGCAAGTTACGCCAGACGACTGAAGCCATGTTTTCCGGTGTATTTTGCTTTGAGAATCGGCGCAAAGATACGACGGCGCACATCTGAAATTACGGCGGTGTATGTGGAGGTACGCCGGCGTAATTCCTTTGTGGATCTGGGCCCACGTTTGGCCAACTTTGGGAAAAATTCAGTTACCTTGGGCAAAGCAGCAATATTTATTCTGTATATGGCTAGCCCAAAGTTTGGTGTGTTAGTTAAGAGAATTGCTTTCTGGTAAAGAAAACCTGACCTATAGGGATCTGTTTACTGAAGTTAAATAGGCTGCCCACTTTGCAAGGGAAGTTGCACTTTGCAAAGGATCTTAGTGGATGTGGTGAAATATCACTTTGAAAATCTAGCGGGGGCTGCGCAGCCTGCCCGCACACCACCGCTAGTCCGGCAACTGCTGCTGGACACAGGTAATGGCGCCAATATTACTGACAGGCTGGGACACAAAGATGCTTCCTCATTGGCAGGGGAGGAGAGACCAATTACCAGGAAGGACTGCAGCAGCAGAGGACTGTGGGAGATATAGTCCCAAAGACATACAGCCCCATAATAATCCCCAAGGGGCAAACTACATAGCCCAGCCTCCCCAGCAGAAGGGGAAGTGAAGCTGAGGGAAGAAATTGAGGAGGCTGCCTTGGAGCTGGAGGAGATACCACAAGACAAAGGAGAAGACCGGATGCAGGACAAGGGTGCTACTCTCCAGGGTGGGTGTGAATGTTTCCTGCCACAGCTCCACGTTTCGGTTGCAGACATCTCGCAGAAGAGAGACCCGGGTGCATCTGCAGGCGCATCAGTACAGATGTTGCGGGGCCTTCTGGTCAACCAGGTAGCCAGTCGGGCAAACTAAGCCTGTTCCAGGACATATCTCCCTTGTGTCGCTGCCACAGGATTGTTGAGCGGGCACTTGCCTAGCTTTTCAGAACAAAGAGACACTGCATGCAGATACCGGTAGATTATTGCTTTAGCTAGGTGAGAGAGAGACCTTGTGCTACACTTATTTTACTGAGCAGAGATAGGATTTCTTATGCTTGCCAGAACTCCACAAATACACTTTACATCACCCTGACTGACAGGGCATCTTAAACCTGCTTTTCTCCATCCTGCTAAACAGAACAATTAAAGTGCACCAAGAAAGAGCTACCTGAAGTTACTGGACATATCCACTGTACGGACTTCCACGTTTCTGCTCTTTTTATAAAGAACTCAATGTTGCCCTTACTCACTAAGGAGGAACTTTTAACCTCTGTATTAAAATTAATATCATTTGTATATGATGCTACGTTTATAAAGTTAGGGCCTGTGATTTCAGGGAGACAGACTGGCCTACAACAAGTCACCACAGTTCCCCCTTAATGCCTGAGCACAAAGGCCACATCTGAGTAATTTGAAGTGGTTGACCTGTGCTACTGTGATTCATGGTGCCTACAGACACTATCTGGTGTTTATACCTATAACAGAGAAAGAGGAGTGAGCACTGTGAGAAAACAAAAGCAACTGGCCAGGTAAATCCACAACTCACATCTAATTGTAAGCCAATTCAACCACACCCTGCCATTGTCACCAATGATATGAATAGTTTTCATTGCAATATGTTTATTATTGTAGCACCCGCTAGTGTGCTAGTGTAGGTAACGTTAGGATTTTTGTTAGTGTAGGTAAAATGTTTTGGATTGGCTGGCAGCCAAGCCTGTGTTTGAATCTGGGTCGGGTGAATGATCCAGGGAGGCTAGTATGACTCAGCAGGCAGGATATCTGGTACCTCCCCCTATATCTAAAACTTAAAAGGTGTGGTATCTCGCGCCAATAATAAAAATTAATGTGACAACAACATATAATTATAGTGAATAAGCAGCTCCCCTAAGATAGAGACCTCATCAAATGTCTGAACTGAACAGTAATGGTATATGGAGGGGGCGCTAATAATGAATAATAAGAGAATAAACAATAAAGTGAAATCTAATAAATGGTCCGTCTGAACCAACAATAGCAGACTTAGTGAACAGCAACACACTGAAAATAGTGGAATAGAAATAAATTGTACAAAAAAGTGAATGAATAAATAAATAAAACTCAAGTCCATTCAAAGAGTTTTAGATAAAGTCCAATCAAGGCTAATCTTTCTCAGATGCAAATTGTTGAAAATTCATTGTAAAAGGTGTCCACCTCCACCAAGAAGATCCCCCAAATGTGCACTAATGGATGGCTTCTTACCGCACGGTGTTGACCTGATTGTTTAGAAAAGGTCAAATACAGCAGTTGGTCACTAGTGATGAGCGGAATACGCCATATTCAATTTCGCGATATTTCGCAAATATATAGAAGAATATTCGCGAATATTCGTTAATATCGAATATTCGTGATATTTTATAAAAAAAAAAAAAATTGCGAAATTTCGCTGATGCGAAATTTCGCTAGTGCGAATGCAAAATTGATTGCGAAATTCTTACCGCACGGTGTTGACCTGATTGTTTAGAAAAGGTCAAATACAGCAGTTGGTCACTAGTGATGAGCGGAATACGCCATATTCAATTTCGCGATATTTCGCAAATATATAGAAGAATATTCGCGAATATTCGTGATATTTTATAAAAAAAAATTGCGAAATTTCGCTAGTGCGAATGCAAAAAATTAGCGAAATTTCGCTAGTGCGAATGCGAAATTGATTGCGAAATTCTCGTCAACACGCGAAAACGGAGATCATTTCCTGGATTACTAAACTAATAGGCACTAAACACTAACTCTACTTACACAAACTTATATGACTAAACTAAAGCTAATTATTATTATTTTTTTTTTTTTTATACACAAAACACAGAAGGGCAGAGAACGCATTTGCGAATGTTCGTAATACGAATATTCGCATTGCGAATATTCGGCAACATAAAAGGATCGCCTCAGCTACTCGGCCCAGGGTCTCTAATCATACCAGCAATGCTTTTAGACGTCGATGGAGATCACTAGGATGTAATCTGTTTTAAAAATAAATTTGAAAAAATATGCAATGCGAATATTCGTGAGCAACACTATTGGTCACTAAACCAGTTAAATGATTCAGCTGCGCAGCTCTATGTTTCCCGGAATCAAACACTCTCATGAAGGAGGGAGAGGGGAAACCACCATAGTGAAGTACAATTTATTTAAAATATGTCACAGATAAAACAGCATAGCCAAATGGCCTCTTACTTTAGTAGTGCCTAGGACCCGGCACTGAGGCTAATCAGCATGGCAGGATGAGCCGCTTCGACGTACATTTCGTGATTAACACGTCGTCAGGAAGCATGACAACGTGTTAATCATGAAACATACGTCGAAGTGCCTGGATACGTATGAACGACGCACTTCCGGTCCCGCTGGTCCTCTGGCTTGGAACGCACGCCAGCTCCCTAGCGAGGAACTCATATCCGGCTTGGACTACACGCCAGTTCCCCAGCAAGGAACTCTCATCATAGTCCGTGACATGGAAATGTCTCCTCTGATATCCTGAGGAGGAGTCATGTCCAGTGGCACGGGAGCAGGTGTGAGGACAGTAGGAGCCAGTGAGCATGTCCCAAATAGTGCTGCTCACGAATATTCGCATTGCGAATATTCGTAACGAATATTGCATATTCGAGTATTCGCGAATAAATCGAATATCGCGGTGAATATTCGATATTGCGAATATTTGTATTTTTTCAAATTTATTTTTAAAACAGATCACATCCTAGTGATCTCCATCGACGTCTAAAAGCATTGCTGGTATGATTAGAGACCCTGGGCCGAGTAGCTGAGGCGATCCTTTTATGTTGCCGAATATTCGCAATGCGAATATTCGTATTACGAATATTCGCAAATACTTTCTCTGCCCTTCTGTGTTTTGTGTATAAAAAACAAAAAAACAAAAAAAAATTAGCTTTAGTTTAGTCATATAAGTTTGTGTAAGTAGAGTTAGTGTTTAGTGCATATTAGTTTAGTAATCCAGGAAATGATCTCCGTTTTCGCGTGTTGACGAGAATTTCGCAATCAATTTTTTTTTGATAAAATATCACGTATATGCGATATTAACGAATATTTCACGAATATTCTTCTATATATTCGTGAAATATTGCGAAATCGAATATGGCGTATTCCACTCAACACTAGTCCTAAAGATCTCCAGGGAGAAGACAGCTAGGTGGGCTGGCAAGTGAGACAGTTGGGGAGGACTGAGAGGCAGCCTGAGAGGACTGGATGAGAGCAGTCTGAGATAGATGCAGAGTCAGTCTGCGAGGACTGTGGAATATTAGCCAGGAGAGCTAGTGAAAAGGGGCAGCTGCAGCCTGGTGGGCTGGTAGTGCCTGAAGAGGTGATGCTGGGATCAGTAGCCACAGAAGGACAGCTGGGCACCAGGACTTTGCTACACAACCAAGAGGGCCCTGCCTGTAATGGCCATTTGCTTTATCTGACTGAGTGCTTTTTGGCAGATCACCTAACAGTGTGCCAGCTGGTCCTGGGATTTTTGTGCTGCCAACAAGTGATGTGCTGGAGGAAGCGGAGGAGTGTTTAAATAGATTGTACAGAAGAAGTTGTCCCTGAAGTTTGAAAGTCAAGTGGGAATCGCATATTACCCCTATCCTCATCTAAGTTTATTCCCAAATGCAAATAAAAGCAAAGCACTGGGCTGGTTCCTGACTGCAGTGTGCTTGTAAAGATGCATTGTGCCTGGCTGTGCAGGGTGGGGGATCCCTTTCTAGGGGGTCACTACATTATGATATGAATAGTTTTAAATTGGGATTCAGCATTTTCAGCCTGCATTTTCAGCCTGAAAACGGATGAGGTATCTCAAACAATCCTAGAAAATAAAATAATAGAAATCGAAAGACAAGGACCACACAACATGAATTTTTTAATTTATAGGAGGACCCTACTCGCCCTTTTTCGTTCTTCCAGGGGCTCCAAGAGTAAGATTTCCAGCCCTGCTTCTCAATTATAAAGACAAATCAAGTTTGGTGGATTTTAAATGTAAAATAAATTGATAGCTGAAAAGCCAAAACGTAGGGGCACCGTGAAAGGTTTTAATCAATGGGATTGACTTAAATCCAAGGAGAAAGCCTTGCAATTAATCCCTAATTATCATAGCCAACCCAAATTACCTAACTAACGTTTAACCTATGCTATTTATTTTTGGAATTACATTTTTGTTTAAATTTAGTTTTTTGTAAATCATTTTCTTTTATTAGTTATCTGAATTGGTCAAAAACTATAATTATTTATTGTATCACAGATCTGTTTGTACCAGCCCAATATGGTTGCCCCAATTGAAATAGTATGTAGGATACTTAAAAACCCTAACCTTGATGTTTTTTTTTCTTGAGACAGAATGGCTCCAGGAAAGCAGGAAGGTCCCTCTCACAGACGCCGCTCTCTCCCTGTAGAATTTCACAGAACAAACATACAGAGGCAGCAAGAAGACCAAAGACCAAAGCAAGGACAGGAAGAGCAGTTTCAAAGCTGAGAAAAAACAACTTTGTGCCTCACTCAGTGACTAGTCAGGAACTGCATTGTGAATGTAGGCAATCCGCATAGTCTGCCTGCAACAGTTGTTATCTATAGGATGTTTTATAGAGACAAGCCCAGTTTAAATGTCATTCAACCTTGAACAATTCATAAATCTAGCTGTAGTTTTGTTTTCCACATGTTGTCTCATTGAAAAAACATCTAACTAGAGCAAAGTTTGTCCTTAAAACGCAGTACTCTTGAACTGTGTTGAGCGATAAGTAGCAATGCCAACATAATATTTTAGAGGCATAATTATAAATCACGTACTTCCTTTGTATGGGGTTATTCACTGGCATTGGGGTCATCTCTACTCATCCACAGCAACTTCACAGCCTCGAGTTCCAGTCTTCAGGCTGCTACTGTATGTGTATGAAAATAAGTGTAGCGGCCTGCTCCTGTTGAACAGGCGCTGCTGTAAATTTAGAGGGGGCCCGAGCTGTTATTTGACTCAGAGATGTGTAATTATGGACAATTTAGCCTCTGTTCCAGCCTTGGCTGTGCTGGAAGTAACCACCATTGTTCGCCGGGGTTGTTATTACCAAGGGTGGCAGCAGCAGAGTCAGGGTGTATTGGGTGTCCCCCTCAGCAGCCAATCAGTGGGATTGATCATCCCGCTGTGCATGCTGGAGAAGGGTACTTAAAGGACAGATGCCATTGGACCAGGGTTGTCGGTCTGTCGTCACACGCACCTTGTGGCCCGCCTGGCCGGGGGTGCATGCTCCTGAATCCTGGCTCCGGGACCACGTTGGTCCGGGGTTGTGGTCTATCTATGTAGGCCCAGTAGTCAGACTGGGTCTGCACTTTCAATGTGATCCTGTGCTGTCTGTCCTGCGGGAGGAAGCCACTTGATCAACGAAGCCGGGGGAGGACCTATTCTGAAGAGGATCATTCAAGAGGCTGGTATCTTGAGAGAAGGCCTGGAAACTTCATGGAAGGATGCACCGCACACCGAGAGGCCTGATGGTGATCGCCTGTCGGATTTAAGTTCTACAAAAGTTAATCTGGAGAGTTCCGGGTGCTGAATCCTGTTAGGGGATTCTGGACCGAAAGTGTCTCCTCATAAGGGAAGGTCTGTGGCAGAGACTGTACTTTATTCCGTGCACCATCCCGGCTGCTAGGCCAGTGAGAGGGACCTATCCGGGTGAGCAATACCTACTCTGGCCAGAGTGGCGACGAGAACTGTTTGCTGGAAGCAGGAGTGTTTTCTAATTGAGATCATGCACCTGAACCTATCTACCTATTTACCCTTCCACCCCTTCAACCACTTCTTCTTTTCTTAACAAGTTCTGCAAATAAATCTTAGAAAAATAAGTGTAAAGTGTGGACATTGAACTTTTTCAACTCTCTTCTACTACCCTGGACGGCGAGAAAATAGGGTTAACATGCCGCCCAAAATACTCAGCAGCTCCTGCAGGGGTAATGCTACCTTCTTAAAGTGTCCTACAAGGAACAAATTTCTTTTTTAAAATTACCAAAAATCTGAAAACCTGTAAATAAAACTGGCAATATAGTATGGAACAAAAATAAAAACAAGTTTCCTTTAAATATTGCCATTAATGGTAATAGAACTTTTTATAAATGTTCTTTGCAATGTTGAAATGCTTGCTGAATGGTAGACTGCAATCAAATCAGACATATTTTTGAAAGCTTGGGTGGATAAGGATACATGTCTGACAAACGTACACACAGCATACAGTCACTGTGATTCACTGGGAAGGAGAATTGACTGAAGAGTTTCCATTTTGAATGACTTCACCTGTGCATGTTTATTATTTTTCAGGCTAAGGACTGGGATGAGATCCCCCATTTTTCCCTTACTAGTAATAGCATTTAGTAGAAAACTTGCTTCTGGCACTTCTTTCTGTGCCATTTCTTCTATGTATTGGGAATTTATTTTCTTTTTTTTCTACCAAGGAAAAAAAAATGATATCTTAAAAATGATTATCTGGTGGACTCCATTTGAATTAATATTGATAGCTCCCAGAGACTGTTAAAACTGTCCCTTGAATCTTTTCTGCCCAGAAAAGCCTGGCTCCCACTGGCACTTCTTGGGTAGGTAGGTACACGCTTAACCTTGTTCTTAGGTAGCTTTAGCAGGTTCGCTTGGGTGCTTCTCCAGTTCTTCCCTATAGTCTTTTATGGGTTTATAGGACCTCAAAAATGTATTTTGTCTGAAGATTATCTTTGATGTATTTGCATTATGTAAGTATTAAGCTGGAACAGCCCCCCCCCCCCCATCATTTTAGTGATGGCTGCATCTAATTTGGTTCTCAATACTATCGAGCCATCATCTTGCATCAGCTTCAGCCAAAATGCTCTTCTAGTTGCTAGACATAGCTTTCATTGTATCAACTGAAGCTTTCTTAATTAATTTGCGTGCTAACTTTAAAGTGTTACTAAACCCAGGACCCTGCATTCACTATTTCTGGTCTCCCACAGTACACAGAACATGGAAATACAATTATTTTAGTAAATATAAACTACTAAATACCTTTTCCCATCAGCAGTATATAGCAGTCATTTGACTTCTATCAGTTTCTGGTAAAGCTTGTAGAAGAAGCTTTCTGACTGTCCTATGAGACTGCAAGAGCCCTGACCCTCTGTCTGGACAGTGCTGATTGGCCCTGTGCTGAACACATGCACTCTCCAATGAAAATAAAAACCTTTCTAGCAATACACACCAAACTAAGCATGTGCAGTTTGACTCCATAGACTCTAAGTTATCAGGAAATTATCAGGGGACAGTGGAAGGAAGGGAGGATCTGTGCATAATGGGGACCAACACTAATGCCCTGTACACACGATCGGTTCGTCCAGACCAATGGACCGTTTTCATCGGACGAACCGATTGTGTGTGGGCCCCATCGTTTTTTTCCCCATCAGTGAAAAAAAATAGAACCTGTTTTAAATTTTTCTTATGGTTAAAAAACGATAGAAAAAAACGATTGTCTGTGGGGAAATCCATCGGTCAAAAATCCATGCATGCTCAGAATCAAGTTGACGCATGCTTGGAAGCATTGAACTTCATTTTTCTCAGCACGTCGTTGTGTTTTATGTCACCATGTTGGACACGATCGGATTTTTAACCAATGGTGTGTAGGCAAGACTGATGAAAGTCAGCTTCATCGGATATCTGATGAAAAAATCCATCGGTCCATTTTCATTAGACGAACCGATCGTGTGTACAGGGCATAAGGCTATGGCTGGCCTGCAGGCTTGCAGTGCTGTTGTGTGCGCTCTTTTTAAGTGTAAGCAATCTTTTGATCCAAGGCAATGCAGAATGTTACCCAATCTTTCGTCAGGAGAGTAAGGCCTCATTCACACATAGCCGACTCCGTCGCAGTCCGTTCCGACGGAGTCCGCCAGCTCAGCGGGAGATCAGTCCGCAGATCTCCGCTGAGCCGACGGATGACAAGCTCCTCTCTGCTCACTGAGCAGGGAGGAGCTTGTCGAGCCCCGCTGTCCTCTATGGAGCGATCTGATGAAAACGGACAGCATGTCCGTTTTCATCAGATCTTACCCGATCCGATCCGCATGGACGGATGGGGACGTGAGCCCCATACGTTTGTTTTTAGCGGATCGGATCAGGTCGGATGTCAGCGGACATGTCTCCGCTGACATCCGACGCTCCATAGACATGCATGGAGCGCCCGTTCAGGTCCGCCTAAAAAACTGACAGGCGGACCTGAACGGATCCATGTGTGAATGAGGCCTTAGATGCCTTGAGAGAGAGAAAAAGAGAGGGAGGGAATCTCATCCATGAAGCATCTACCAATGATGCTGACAAAAAAAAAGATTTGGTTTTAGTTTTCCTTTTAGGGGATACACCTTAAGGAGGCCAAACATGGATTGAAATTCAGCTGATTCAGCAGGGACCAGCCACGATTCAGTCCATGTATGGGCAAGCTAATTGTACCCAAGCTGATCCATCAATTTACTTGGGTACAACCAACTGGTATGATTTTTCTGCATGCGATTACTGTCAGCCGCTTACAGTAATGATTGTATCCTGGCAGCCGGCAGAACACAAGAGTGCTGCAGGAGACATTCCTCCATCAACATTGACTGTGTTGATGGGGGAATCAAGTGATTTTCTTTCCTTCCACCACCCTTGCTGAAAAAAATTGAGTCGTCTATGGGCTGCCTCACCCAGGCTATTATTAACACACGTTTTTTTCACCATGTTTTGCATTCTTTTGGCATTAATTTCTGCAAATGTTAATTGTTCCATTTTTAGGTAAGGGCAATTCTTTGGTCTCTTCCCAGGCGATGGTCTCTTTCACAGCACTCTCATACGGCTCCAAATGCAAAATCAAATCTTGAGTGGAGTCTATCCTTTTATTCTTAGGTCTTGAACTCATAGTTTGATTTAGCTAGTTTTCTTACAAGAGATTGTTGCTGTGCATTAAGGTGAAAAAACTTTTGTTACTGAGCAGCCCCTCAGCCCCTCGTTTTACTTACCTGGGCCCATTCGTTTCTCTGGCCAGGGTTCTCGGCTATTGAATGGATAGATTGATAGCAGTGCAGCCATTGGCTGTTAGTCAAATCCAATGACACGGTGCTGGGGGTGTCGAGTCCGACATTCTGTCTCTATGGGCGCAAATGCTGGACTCGGGAGCGTGCCCGCAAGATAACCCCCAGAGAGAGCACTTCTCCTAGGGGGTTTACTGATGCGGAGAGGAGCAGCGAGCACCATTGGGGGTCCCCAGAAGATGATGATCGAGGCCACTCTGTGCAAAACGAACTGCACAGTGGAAGTAAGTATGATATGTTTGTTATTTAAAAAAACAAAACAAGGGTTTACAATCACTTCAATTAAGGATGTCACTTTCCTTAAGTCTGGGTCTGTTTCTCTTGTTACCTTTGTGATGATATAGAGGTCTGACAAGCCTCAAAATGTGTAGAGACGATGAGAGAGTGGTACCAAACTGAACTGCAACCCTCTTTTTTTTGTCCTCAAAATTAGTAACAAGATGATCAGATTAAAATCTCTTGTCTGTGCCTAAAGTGGTAGTAAAGACTAATACTAACAATTCTTTTAAATGGGAGCGCTGGACCTTGGCTGTGTCCTCATCCATAGGCTCCCGTGGCCCAGCCGTTGTCAGCAGTCCCTCCTCTTGGCAGCATCAATGACACAGCCAGAGCTACAGAATGACGTAACCAGACAGGAGCAGATTAAAAATAGTACACAAATCTTTTTTATATAGGGTATGCAGAATAGGTACAATAGGTGAGGAAAAATCTCCCCAATGGCCTCCTAGATATAAATTTAACCTAACATTATCTGGTTATCTTAAAAAAAAATGCTAGAGGTGGCCTTTAAACCAGTTGCTAACTTACAACTCAGTCTCATGCATAGAACTCTAAGGCCTCGTACACACGACCGAGGAACTCGTCGGAAAAGACACATCGTTTTCCTTGACAAGTTCCTTGTTAGGCTTGTCGAGAAACTTGACAAGCTGTCTTTGCGTACACACTGTCAAGACCAAATCTCCTCGTTCTCAAACGCAGTGACTTCAACACATACGACGGCAGGGGAAGTTCGAGTTCACTGGCACAACCCTTGGGGCTGCTTTTGCTAATCTCATGTTACTGCGTGTTAGGTAAAAGTTTGGTAAGAGACATTTGCACTTTTCAGTCTGTTACAGCGTGACAAACGCTACTTTTACCGAAGGTGCGCAGGTTTCTAAGCATACACACCAACGTGTTTCTCATCGAAAACCAGCCCGACGAGGAACACGACGAGGAAATTGAGACTCCCATCGAGGAAAAAGAGAACTTGCTCTCTTTTTTCCTCATCGAGTTCCTTAACAGTTTTCTAGATGAAAAGCATACACACGACTGTTTTCCTCTGCAAAAAAGCTCTGCCAACAAGTTTCTTGATGGATTCTGTTGAGTTTCTCGGTTGTGTGTACGAGGCCTGACTTTACACATACGTTTTTTGAACAGTTGTTTCTTTTGCCTTTTATGAGCCTACCTACAGTTCATGGCCCGTGGCTACTGCTGGGTCCTGGATATATAACAAAGAGTTTAGGAATAATCCAGAGAAAATAAGCATATGCTCTGGGAATCCCTGCACATTAAGAACCACATTGACACTGGAGAACGATTTTCAATATTCCATATGCAGAACATATTCACCTGGATGGATATTACTTCATCATAAAACTCTGCTGTATGTACATGAATGAATGAATGAATGAATGAAAACTTATATAGCGCGGCACATGCAAACTAAATCACCTCTGGGCGCTTGTTGTTCCTGTCTCTTTTGGTATTAAAAGAGATGAATCTTGATCTTTCTCCTGAATGCTAAGTGGTTCTCCTCCAACCGAATGCTGGTTGGTAAAGCGTTCCATAGTCTGGGACCTTGGACCGCGAATCTTCTATCTCTTTTGGACTTGTAGTTGGCTTTCGGTATCTGGAGTAGATTTTGATTGGTGAATGAATGAATGAATGAAAACTTGTATAGCGCGGCACATGCGAATTGAATCGCCTCTGGGCGCTTGTTGTTCCTGTCTCCCTTGATATCAAAAGAGAAAAGTCTTGACCTTTTTCCTAAATGCTAGGTGGTTCTCCTCCAACCGAATGCTGGTTGGTAAAGCGTTCCATAGTCTGGGACCTTGGATCGCGAATCTTCTTTCTCCTTTGGACTTGAAGTTGGCTTTCGGAACCTGGAGCAGGTTCTGATTCGTGGATCGCAAAACGCGATTCTGAACGACTTGCAGACGAGCGATTTGGTACTTGGGGAGTCCGAGTTAAAGGGCATTTGCATAATCCAGCCTGGAGTTTACAATTGCTCCCACCACGACCGCTAAATCTTCTTTAGGGATGAACGGAGTGAGTCTGCGTAGTAGGTGCAGTAGATGGTGAGATTCGCTGACTACTGACCCTATTTGTGCCTCCATTGTCATAAAGGAGTCAAAAATGACCCCTAGGCTTTTGACTTTGGCGCTAGGGGTGATGAGCTTGCCCAAAATAGACGGGGGGGGGTCCACGCTGTTGAAAGATGATTCCTGCGCTTGGCGTGAAACAGGAGAAGTTCTGGTTTCGCTCCATTGAGTTTAAGATAACTCTTTGTCATCCAGTCCTCTGTCAAAGAGAGACATGTCTCTAGATTGAGGTGGTGATCCTGTCTGTTGCAGATGCGGAAATACAGTTGCGTGTCATCTGCATATGAGTGGTAGAGAAGTTTTTGGCTGCTGATAATCTCAAAAAGAGGACGAAGATAGATGTTAAACAGCACTGGTGACAGAGGCGATCCTTGAGGGACTCCGCATGTTACTGTGCGTTTCTCAGACGTAAAAGGTCCTAATTTAACTGTTTGCGATCGTTTTTCCAGAAAATAGGAGAACCAAGATAAATCGCATTCTGCGACTCTGGCTACTTCAGCAAGCCGAGTCAGTAACAGTTTGTGGTCTACGGTGTCGAAAGCTGCACTTAGGTCCAACAGAACCAGAAGACAAGATTCTCCTTCGTCTGCGGCCTTGAGAACAGCGTCCCATACTTTCAGCAATGCTGTTTCCGTCCCGTGTCCGGGACGGAAGCCTGATTGCAATGGGTCAAGTAGCTTGTAGGTATCTAGATGCTGTTGCAGCTGTTGTACCACTACTTTTTCCATTATCTTTGAGAGTACGTTGAGGCTTGTTATGGGACGGCGGTGGAGTGGGTCCTTGGGGTCCAGGGAGGGTTTCTTCATGATGGGTTGGATTATGCCCTCTTTCAACTGTGAGGGCACTATGCCCTCCAAGAAAGACTGGTTGATAAACTGCGTGATGGGAGGAGCCAGGATGTAGGCGCATTCCTTCAGCAGTTTTGTGGGGATAATGTCATTTGGCGCTGTGCCATTGCGCAAAGCGCCAATGACATTCTTGGTGGTCTCAATGGAGATGGGTTCCAGGGTAAACTTACCTGATATAGGAGAATTACTATGGGTGCTGTGTGAGAGGCTGCAGGGGGGGCTGAGGGGGGAATTGTTTTGCTGAATGCTTTCACGGATTGCCTCGATTTTAATAATGAAGTAATCCGATAGTTCATTGCAAAATTCTTGTGTGTCTGAACTGGGGGCTTCAATGCATCCTGGTTTCATGGTCTGGGTGACCATCTTGAAGAGTTCGCGGGGGCGGTTTAGGGCACCGTTGATAGCCTCCGAAAAAAAAATTCTTGGCTTGGAAAATTTCTTTGTGGTATTTTCTTGTAGTCGCCTTGTAGATGGATAGGCTTAGCTCTGAAGAACATCTTTTCCAGGCAGATTCTGCCCTTCTGCGTTCTTGCTTCAGTAACGACAGCTGGTTGTTAAACCAGCTGCGGTTGTTTTTCCGAATGCGAGTTCTTCGTTTCGGCGCTACCAAGTCGGCTGACTGTAGCATGGCCGAGTTTATTTTTTTTTTATTTTTTTTATTTTTTTTTTTTAAAGTGTATTTTTTTTGTGCGTGGCCGAGTTTATGGCTTCCAATGTTTCAACGGCCGTTTGATGCGGCTGAGTTGTTTCTATTTTTTTCCTTAAAGTAGTTTTGAAGAGTTCCGAGTGGAGCTTCTTCTGACATCTAGTCCAGTGTGTTGTCACTGGATTTGATGTTTTTGTTGCAGGGGGGATGGTGAAAATACTGAATATAATTGCATGGTGGTCTGTCCATGGCAACTTTTCATTTTCCAAAATTTTTATTTCCAGAGCTTGTCTGAAAATAAGATCGAGTGTGTGACCTGAAGCATGTGTGGGCCCACATACTAGTTGCTGTAATCCTAAACCTTCCAGGTGGTCAATACAGGCGTCGGCAATGGGGCCTTGTGAGGAGTTGGCCCAGAGATTGAAATCCCCGAGCAGCAAAAGATGTTTGCTGTTGAGGGTGTAAGTGGAGAAGAAATCCGTCCATGATGATAGCAGCCGCGATTTTGGGCCGGGCGGCCTATAGCAGAGCAGAATGTGGACGGTCTCCTTTGAATTTGCTTGCAGTTGCAGAGTAAGGGTTTCCATGAATGGAAGAGGGTTTTGGCGGACTGGTTTGGTGATCGTAAGATGAGTCTTGTGGATCACCGCCAGGCCGCCTCCTCTTTGCCCTATTCTGTTTTCCGTTATGATACGTTAATTATCTGGCACCAGTTCTCCTAGAATGGTGTTACAGTCGGCTGTGAGCCAGCTCTCTGTAATAAAGAGACAGTCTAGATCATTTTGTTGAATGAAGTCGCGGATTTCTAGTCGGTGTTTTACTGCCGATCTTGTGTTAATCAGAGCACATGATATGTGCTTGAGCTGGGGTAAATGGCTGAAATGTCTGACCGTCGATCTATGATCGATTCTCAATAGTCGCTCAGTTCTTAGGGCCTTTTTGGTGATGGCTGGCAGTATTGCGGCGCATTGCCTCAAACTCCAAATGGTTTCGGCAGGATATTGCCAAAACGCCATGATCGCCAATACACCGGGGGGGGGGATTTTGGGGCAGTGGGGAGAGGAATTGGCTAATTCCTCTCTCCTGGCTTGGTCCAGAGAAAGGCAAAAAACCCTGGCGGCGCTCGGCCAATATGCTCCGGTAGGGAAAAAAATTCCTTCCTGACCCCTGTAAGAGGCGATCGGGTAACCCCTGGATCAAGCTTCTGTACGTTGGAGAGACGGGGGGGGCTGGGGCTGAGAGGGTGACCCTTTTGCTGGTTTGGTGGGATAGCTGCCTGCTCAGGCGGTGGGATGAGGGCTGACAGAGTGCTTCTCTAAGAACTGGGGGCTGAGAGGGTGAAAACAGGGCCGAGTAACTGTCCTGGGGTCAGGGGGGTTTCCTGGCAGCTGGGTGAGGACAACAGAGGCGTGGGGAGCGGCGCGCCGTTAGGCCGCAAGTGAAGCCGTGGTCTTTCCTAGACCGCGGCCCCGCGATTTAGGGCGGCCTGGCGCGGTGCTCTCAAAAAAGCCCCAGAAACGGCGGAAATTTCCGCGGGGAGGTGGCGGGAGGGGGCCCCTGAAGAAGATGGAGGTGTGGGAGTGCAGGGAGACAAAGAAAGGAGCAATGGAGATCCGTATTGCTGCGGCTTTATCCTGAAAAGGACGGCCGTCAGCAGCTTTAGTGGAGGGCTCTTACCTGCGGAGAGCCAGGGAGCTGAGCTGGAGGAGAGGAGAGATCAGATTGGGGCACAGGACTTTCCAAGGCTAGAACTGGAGTGTGGACTGGGCTAGCAGGGCTGGGAGGGACCCTACCTGTCTGCCTCCTACGCCTGCCTGGAGCTAAAGCACACACGCTCCTACTCCTGGGAGACGTGCGCCGTGTGGAGCTCCTGTAGCTAATCCACCTGCCTCACTGACTGCTAGTGAACACTGTTTCCTGAATTGGTGGATCGCAGAACGCGATTGGGATTATGAGCTTTTATTTTTTCGCATAGATAATGAGGAGCATTGCCATGGATACATCTATGCGTTAGACAGAGTGTTTTAAAAGTGATTCTGTCTTTTACTGGTAACCAGTGAAGGGTTCTCAGTGAAGGTGAGATTGATTCCCAAGGTTTTTTCCCAGTCACAAGTCTAGCGGTCGTATTTTGAACGACTTGTAGACGAGCGATTTGGTACTTGGGGAGTCCGAGGTAAAGGGCATTTGCATAGTCCAATCTTGAGTATACAATTGCTCCCACCACGACCGCTATGTCTTCTTTGGGAATAAATAATGGGGTGGCCATTATTGCCTATTACTGATGCAGGTTTCTTTTCCTGCTTATTAGTGCTGCACAATGTTGTGGCTTGCTGCTTCTCTTAGGCTGGTCATTCACATTTAGACTTTTAAACAGGGCAGATGGATGAAACTTGATTGTAAAATTCTGCTCTATGTACATGGGTCAGGGCAGCCATATTTGCCGATTACAGATGCAGGTTCTTCATCCTGATTACTAGCGCTGCACAATGTTGCAGCTTGCTCATTCTCTTAGGTTGGGATGAGCCGAACACCCCCGCTTTCGTTTCGCACCAGAACCTTCGAATGGGCCGAACGTTCGCGCGAACATTTAGAACCACATTGATGTCAATGGGACGCGAACGTTCAAATTCAAAAGTGCTAATTTTAAAGCCCCACATGCAAGTTATTGTCGGAAAACATCTTTGAGAACCCGGGTCTTGCCCCAGGGAACATGTATCAATTGAAAAAAGTTTTAAAAACTGTAGTTTTTTCTGGGGAAGTGATTTTAATGATGCAGCATCATTAAAATCACTGCTCCAGAAAAAACGACCATTTAAAAAAAAGGAAAATCCATTGATACATGTTCCCTCGGGCAAGACCCAGGTTCTCAAAGACGTTTTCACAGGCATACTATAGACACCCAGCAGGTATAATATTTAAAGGATTTTTTTTATTTTTTTATTTAAGCATCATGATGCGTAAATAAAAAATGAAAACATGAAAAATTCCTTTAAATATTGTACCTGCTGGGTGTCTATAGTATGCCTGTGTAGCTTTATGGTGCACACTGCAGAGGACACAGCCAATATACCACGTGAGAATACTGCAGCTAGCACAATCAACTACCTGCCAGTAAATTAGGAAGAACTGATCTAGCTAAACTATACAGTGTGTAAATATATGTACAACACCTGGGATGTATATATATCTTCTACACACTGTAAATTTAACTGACTAGCCTGCCTGCTCTATCTAGCTAGGACTGATATCTAACCAGCGCCGCAACACACTACACGAGGCCGCCCTGCAGGCGGCCTTTTATAGTGTGGGGCGTGTACTAAAGCCCTGAGCCATAGTTGGCCAAAGCCACCCTGGCTTTGGCCAATTACGGATCTCTGTACTGACGGCACTGTGATTGGCCAAGCATGCGGGTCATAGTGCATGCTTGGCCAATCATTATGCCGCAGTGAATTATGGGCCGTGGCGCGTCACTTAAATTTGGCACGAACGACCAGTTTTGTTCGCATTTCGACTAACGATCAAACATATGATGTTCGAGTCGAACATACGTTCGACTCGAACACGAAGCTCATCCCTACTCTTAGGCTGGTCATTCACATTTCCACTTTTTTACAGAGCAGATTGAAAAAAATCCTGTTGTGGTATTGTATTTTGGTTTTGAAAGAAAATGGTATACAGTATATCAGTGATACCAACCGTCAGTATTTTTACTGGCATCCAAATCGGGGACTTTTCTCCTGCCAGTTAATGCCAGTAAGAGGAAAAGGTTGCCAGTAAAAAGATCTGGCTGTGACGCTTGGCTCTGAACTGCACATGCACAGCTCAGGTCCGGAAACCGGCCAAAATTAAGTGCCTGCAACAGTGTGTTTAGGTGGTACCGGTGGGGATCGTGTCTGGCGGAGGTGGTACCTAAGCGTGTCGTGTGATGTCATGATGCAAGGGAGTCGAGTGGAGCGGCCAGAGCCTCATATGCAGGTCTGCAGGATGGGAGAAAGGAAAGCCGAGAGTGGGACTGTCAGTGCTGTTTAGACTGGAGGGGACAGAAAAGACCACCTGGCATGTAGAGAGACTGTTACTGTGACTCAGGAGGGGACGTGTTGGTGATCTGTGCTGCTGTACATGGCTCAATTTCATGTGTGTGTTCCTGTCCATTCTAATTTCCTGTCCTCCTGAGTCCTGTCCCTGAGCCACTTACTTACTATATTGAAAATAAAATAAGAAATATGCTGTTTGCTTTCATATCTACCTTCAATCACATTGCTAATTGCATGTTGTATTTATTTGTAGCCTAAATACTGAAATTTGCACTTAACCTCCCTGGCGGTATGATTCTTTATGGTTTTAGGTGCTGAAAGCGGTACCATTATTTTGCATAGAAATTTGGCGTTTTATATTTTAGGCCTGCAATTCTTAGGAATAACTTACTTAAATCTGACCAAACAAGAGTCTAGTAGACATCCTGGGTATGATAAAGTTTAAAAAACAAAATCATAAATTATAATATAATAAACACTGAAATTTTCTCAGTTACAGAGTTGTACAACGCTGTCATCCCCACAAATTGCTATCGCTCAATTCTGCAAGTGATTATAATTTATTATCGCTGTGTTCTAGCTGCTCTAAAACCACTTTTGACATAAAGGGACAGTTTTTGGTTGCTATGGACAATCTACAGTTTCCAGGCAGAAAGAACAGTTTTTATTATATAAAAGTGCATGTAGGGCACTGGGCAGACCACTAGGGACAACGGGGGTGTGTATTTTTTACATACAGTACTGTTATCTATAAGATTACTGTATGTTGTATGTAATGTGTTTATTTACTTTTTTGAATTTGGCGCCGATCTCCACCACGTCGCAGGGAACAGAGCTCGGCGGCACACAGGCACTGTGTGAATCGAGCGAGGACACAGCTCAATCATACAGCGGAGAGGCATCACAGGATCCAGGGACAAGGTAAGTTATTCCCTGCCTGTGGATGCTGCGAGGCGATCCCGAGTCAGGCTCGGGGTTACCACTTTTGGTTCTGAAATTCCACCCAGAGCCAGACTCGGGAATACCGCCAGGGGGGTTAAAACTGTATTTTTGTACATTTTGGAAATGCCAGTTAAAATTTGGATGTGCCAGTAAAGTTTGGGTGACGTGTCAGTAAATTTCAATTTGGTAGGTTGGCAACACTGCAGTATATATGGACAGCTTTATGTAACTGCATATGGTTTCCTTGAATGTTAATTATATGATCTTTGCCTAGATTTTAGGTCACACATGGGAGCTGAAGAACAGCATTTATTATTCATGGCACAAAATAAGTACTTAAAAAAATAAATAAAAAATCTGCCACTTTTAGAAATTCAGCACCTAGAAAGGCAGATCAAACCTTATTTTTTTTTTTTACCAATTCTCAGAAATAATTGCCACTTCTATATTCCAGGTATTATTATGTTCAGTTATCAGTTAATACAGACCCTCATTCCACATAAATGAAGAGTGCTTGGCTTTTTTTTTTTATAACTTTACAATAACTGTCGCTGTCTGAATTAACAGGAATCAGTTGCTATGGATACTGGATATTTTCTCACTGAACAAAATTGCTCACTGAGATATCCTAATGTGTTAGAGCTACACTATGATCACCTGAGAATCTGCTCAGACTACTGTGGTCATGAATGGTATCTGACAGAATCATAATGTCATTAAAATCATAGGGATGTAGAATTAAAGAAATGTTCCTACCTATCAGTCAGCATCATTAGGAGCAATAAACAACAGGTCGTGACTATGTTTTTAAAGAATTAAACACATGTTGTCTTGCTGAATATGTTTCTGATTCTTGTCATAAAGATGTAAAGATAGATAATGACAAGTGAGTAGATCTTAGGTCCTAACTGGGTGGCTTGGTTTTCTAAAGCACTTTATTATCATAAACAGCTAGCCATTTTTTTTGTCTTGCACCTTTTTTCTCATCTTTTGTTACCTCCGTGCTGTTGATTTTCTTCTGCCTCCTTACAGCAATTTCCTGTATACTATATACATACATATGCCTGGCTGAATGTCATTGCCTAGGACAATTGGTTTCTGCATAGACCCAAGGGTCTGATATAGACTGGTGGGGGTTAGAGCCCACTTCATTTTTTAAACTTTTTTTACCAGCATTTCTTTTTTATTCAGCTGTCAGCGGCGAAGCCCTTTGACAGCTGATGACTTATCTGTTGTTAAGGACGCCGCGTCCGGCTTCCTGACCCCGCTCCTTAACAACCAGCTTTTACTGTGCCCTGATTGCCCAATCAGGGCGCATGATGCACTGTACAGTACACAGTGCATTGCAAGGCATACAGTGGGGCGAACACCTGCTGAACAGCCTGCAAATTTGGGAATTCCCTGAACAGCCAATGTTCCGTCCAAACTGATGCTCGGGCCAAACCATTTTCCCAACTCTATTGCTCACCATTGACCACTGGATGGTTGCCACCTGCTTGAGACCTATTGATACACTTTTTAATATCTTTTAAACGTGAGTGCATATTTATTGTTTTTTAATTTAACCAATATATGTTAATAAATGCTACACTTAGGTAGTGGTGCTTTTCTCTCCTCCTTTTTTCTGTTTTTACAACACAAGACTAAACATGTAGTATAAGATTTTATCTAGCTGTTCAATGCCCTAAAAGCACATGGATGGGTCACCTTATAGAAAGGATGATGTTGCAAATTAAAGTGGTTTTAAATACTAAAGGCTGGTACATATGAATACTGGTCGCTATTGTCGAACCTGGACAACATTTGGCTCATGTGTAGAGCAGCCTGGCCCACATAAGACGGTCTAATGACTGGCTTTTATCAAAGAGGCATGGTGGAAAACATCCAATCAGTGCTTGTAGCTAATGGCTAGGAACGCTGATCAGTGTATTCTGGTGGGGGGGCAGTCCCCTATGCTAGTAGCTCAGTGAGGGAGATCACCACACTAACATCACTTAGTACCCTGACCTCACTGTTTTTTTTTTTTTTGGTTTAGCCCTCTGGGTTGATCAGAAAAAAACTCCCCATGTGTACCTTAAGAATTCTCTACATTAAGGCAAAAAACATTTATTGTTTTGCTCCCAGCCACCCCCCCCCCCAATACCTACTTGTGCTGGATCACGATCCAATGCAGCACCCAAAAGCAGCAGAGCTGCTGACTCTCTCTCCTCACTGGCCCAGAGTTTCCTATGGTGGCACACCGAGAAGAGGAAGATTGGGGCTGCTCTGTGCAAAGCAATTGCACAGAGTAGCTAAGTATAAACCTTTTTTTAGTTTTTTTATTTAGCTTTCCAATCACTTTATAGATAATTTCCAAGGAACACGTGAAAGTAATTAATGAGTTTCTAATGCTATCAATTAAGCTCTATACAGTACTATGCTAAATTTAGAAAGCCTATTCGGTTTATTTATTTATTTAAATTAATTATTTTTAATCCACTGCATCAAAACTTTACAGACCATCAAACTGGTTTGATAAAAGTAGTAGAAAGATTAGAGTTCCTAAAGCCTCTCCGCTTCCTGCATCAGCAATAACCATTAAACTCAGAAGGCAGATGTGACTAATGGGTGAATGTGAAAAATGTCTTAAGCCGGCCATAGATGAAAAGATTTTCAATACTGATGGGGGAATCACTCATGTGGAGACATTGTGTTCACCCAGCAAGGAGGCAGGGGAAGCTGTCTCCGTCGGGAGAACTCAGTGATGCTGCTAGCAGATATAATCGCAAGTAAAATCCAACAGGCTGGTTGTACCCAAGTTTATTAAATGATCAACTTGGGTACATTCAGCCTGCCCATACATGGTTCGAATCTCTGCCGATCCCTGCTGAACTGGCCGAGATTTGAATAGTCTATGGCATGCTTTAATTAATATGACCCTCTTTACATTATTGATCTAAGCTTTTTTTTCTTAGTATAAAGTAGGTCTATCACTTTTCTTATATGGTCAAGGTTGTGCAGCATTTTAGTTGCTCTTTAGGGCTCATTCACAACATGTCCGTTGAGGTGCATTGATCCAAGCAGGACATAGAAAAACAAACATTTACTATGTGATATTCACAACACAATGCTGTGCCGGGGTGGGTTACAGTGCGCTGCATAAAAATGCAGATATGCTGCATTTCTTACACAACGCACCTCACCACATGTGTTGTCATTCTGTGACACTTAAATCAAGTAAAAAAATAAGTAAACAGTGAAATGCATTTTAACAACACATCACACTGCACTTTACTGCCCCTTTACAACATACACCAGCGCACATGTGGTTTGGCATACAGGCTGGTGTGAACAAGCTCTTGTCATCACACATTCTAAAAAAATCAGAACTGCTCCATGAAGCTGCAGTGGCAAGCTCTGTATTTCAAAGGAAGGTTCCCCTTTTCAAAAGAAGAAATTGCTAATTGTCTGAAAAAGTTCATAATGATAAATAGACGTTCATAATAAATATATAAAGGGAAATTAAAATTTAGCATAGCCAAACAACAAATCAATAAGTACAAATTTAAAAAGAACAATGCAAATAACACAAATAATTATGAAATAACTAAAAATACAGCTTGTACGAAACTATGACTGTTAGTGAATAGAGACTAGAGAACAGAAAATAAATCTGGAGCATACAGGTCAGTTCACAAATACTTTTAAACATGATTTTCTAATAAAGAATCCTTCCATTATGAACAGAGGGGAACAATAAAATATTAACACTGAAGCAAATAAGCATAGTAGATTTTTGTTTTGCTAATATTGCCAATCAGTGGTGGTGTGTCCATAAGAGACCCCTCTATGACCAATGGATAGATTTGAGAAAAGAGAAAGAGGGTCGTGGGACTTTATATGAGGCGAGGATGTGTGTATAAAAGGGTCTGGTAAATCAGAAATTGGCTACATGTCACTGTCCAAGACAGGAAAATTTCTGTTGCCATGCGAGACTGCTAGATTATTCGATGCAATAAATGAAATATCAATAATGAATATGAAATTATATGGTGTGTATCATATTAAATGGTACACGGATCATGCAGACAAAGGCATAATTCAAATCGTAATAATAACATTAACATATTTGATTTTCATTTTTAATATACATAATTGATGAAGCAGTCACAGTCAATTGACAATCAATAAATAGACATACAGATAAAGTGAACATGATTAGTCTATAAAAAATATATAAATACATGATTAAATTGATAAAAATTCATTGTTGGACAAAACTTGACTTGGCATCCCTGAGCATGGACTCAACGCGTTTCTTGTCGTTTAAAGCCAGTCATCAGGAGTGGGGTGCGTAAATGTCAACTAGAATAGTAAAAGGATGAATGGACAAATTAGGTCACTAAAGTCTCAAATTAGTTAAATTATGCTTTCAATCGGAGAGCAGAGTAGGGGATCATATACATTACCAGTGGCAAAGCCCAAAATGGATAACCCAATAGTCCCACAGTTAGGGATAGACTGATGGCCAAGGATGAGCTGTCTCCCCCCGAGGTAGAGGCGGTGGTTAGGCCCCCCACAGACAAGGGCTCTCAAGCCGGAAAAGGAGTCCCAGAAAGGGTGGCGTGAAACATCAGCTTAACTAATTTGAGACTTTAGTGACCTAATTCGTCCATTCATCCTTTTACTATTCTAGTTGACATTTACACACCCCACTCTTGATGACTGGCTTTAAACGCCAAGAAACGCGTCAAGGCCATAAGCTCTAATAGGCGTAAAAAAAGGTGACCTGTGAGTGCCATCCTTGGCACTCGCAGTTTACCCAGGTGTGTTAGAAAAGCGAATGAGTATTCGCTTTCCTAACAATGAACCGCCTCTCCGCCAATCAGGTTCTCGGGTCTGTTACCCGTCACCCGATTGCCTGAAACAACATGCAGTGTTATTGGACGCTTATCAGGAGGAGAGGATGGCAGAATGCGCATGGAGGACACCGCTTGCCGCCGTTACACACTGCCCCACCAAGACAGGGTAAGTGGCAGGCAGACAGTAAGCGGGCGGGGGGTCACAGTGGTGCCATTCAATGGCACAGTGGCAGAATTTGATGGTGCAGTGAAAGCATTCGATGGGCACAGTGGAAGCATTCGATAGGCACAGTGGCAACATTTGATGGGCACAGTGGCAACATTTGATGGCACAGTGGCTTCATTTGATGGCACTGTGTCTGCATTTAATGGGTACAGTGGCTGCATTTTATGGCACAGTGGCAGCATTTGATGGGCACAGTGGCTGCATTTGATGGCTCAGTGGCGGCATATGATGGCACAGTGGCAGCATTTGATGAGCACAGTGGCAGCATTTGATGGCACAGTGACTGCAATTGATGGGCACAGTGGCTGCTATTGATGTTTTTTTTTTCAGAATTTTTCCAATTCCCCCCCCCCCCCCAAAAAAAAAAAGGTGAGAATCAGCTGTCACTGTTGCCAATGCAAAAAGAAGCAAAGAAATAAGATGAATAACAATAAATTAAGTGAAAAAAGAGCCAAACAAGAGATGCCACCCAAGAAATACATAGGGAGAAAACTGATGGGTCAAAGACTGGAGAAATAGGCCAATATCTCTTGCCTATCGTGGCCAGATGCTGCTCGACCAAGGACTGAAAAACATTGAAAAAAACACTTTCCAGAGTCTCAAAAGTTTTGTCTGGTGTTACTAAGCATTTCTGTTTTCCATGAATCGTCTACTTGGCATAGGTAAGTAACCATAAAAATAGCTTTTTGGGGGATTTAGACTTATAGTCAAAATGTTTTCCTCATTACTAGGTTGTAAATGTGTTATTTCCATGGAAACTATGTCAATTCTGAAAATACTTGGCCAGATTAATTTCTGTAAGACATCCAAAAAATTGTTTTATGAGGCAACATCAGGTTCATGTTTAAATACCAGACACTGGGAAGGAAAAATATTCTGCTGAGAAGAGAACTATGTCAAGCCGAATCAAGTGTCAAAAAAGTCTCAATATATTCTGAGACTCTGCAATAATTGTTCTGCAAAAACACCCACACACCGGAATAGACCTGCAAGAACAAAATTACATTAGTGAGTCACTGGATATTCCTACGTGTATTCCCACTGAAATGTTTTCCAGCCAAGATGCATTACACATAATGGAGGAAATGTACACCATTTTCAACTCATTTCCAAGAAAGACAAAATGCACACCTTACTTTGACAGTCATTCACAATAAATATAACTTGTCCATGAAACTCACCGCTACAGAAGCTTAAATACTATTCCAGGCATTTTCTAAAGGGCAGAGCGGCAGTATGGATGATTGCTGTGTTTTATGCCTAGATATAACGGTAGCTATATGACCTGGCCTTATCCTTCTGCATAGTCTGTTTCTGCTAAAGTAGATCCAAGGCGGATTAAAAAAAAAAAAAAAAAAACGATAATATATCGTATGCCACATCTATTGTGTGCCCACTACAAATATCACTAGAAATAGCTATGTATTTTAGGTTATTAAGAAATGCATGAGAATTTTTTAAGGAACCTTTACTTTTTTTCTGACAGAAAAGGAAAGGAACTTTTCATTTTTTTTTGGCTCTAGGAAAATCCTTTTTCTGGTTTGGGTTAGTGATGATTGCTACAGCTAGACATGTGCACACTGAAATATTTTGTTTCGGAATTTCGTTTTCGCTCAAAAAATAAATTTAGTTACTCCCGGAATTCGTTTTTAACTATTTTGTTCCGTTAAAAAATGCATTCGTCCTTATGGTGTCAATCGAATGTTCTAAGAAGATTCAACAGAGCAGCTAAACTGTACGACGCCGCAATTGTACATTTCCAGCCGAATGTTCCGCCTACAAGCTATAAAAGAATTCTAATGTTGTATGACACTAGTACTAATTATATTAATTAATTATTATTATTCGTCAACCAACATTCAAATTCTTCTATAGCCTATGGGCCGAGCATTTGACCGGAAATGTACCATTGTGGCGTCATACAGTTTAGCTGCTTGTCGAATCTTCTTAGAACTTCGACAGACACCATAAGCCTTCAATGACAGATTAGATGTTTGTATGTTTTTCGCTGCTTCGTCAAATCTTTGTCGTTCATGTCGAAGGGTCTACCCCAACACTGTCTCTATAATTTTTTTCTATGTCGAATCTTTCCTCTCTATGTAGAATAATCTTGGACTAATAGAGTTAAGGTAAGGCACATTGGACCGCAGATTCGATAGACACAGATTGCTAATGTTAGCGTCATGTCAAATCTCCTATCTATATCAAACTGTTGTAGCAACGAAAACGAAAATAATGCATTTTTTTATGTTGGATCTTTCGGATTTTGGATTCTGCGCATTCGTTTTTGTTTGTATGTCTAGTTACAGCAATAAACATAGTCCTAGGCTGGTAGATGGGCAAATGTAGTGGGTTGGGTCCTTGGGGCAGTGAGTGCGTGTTGGTGTCATTGGAAGGAATTTTGCCCCATCGTTGGTGTCATTGCGAGGAATTCCGCCCCTTCATTGGTGTCAGTTGGGGAAATTATACCCTATTGTGGTTATTAGTAGATGATAATAGTGCCCTAAGGGCCCGGATAAAAGCAAGTAACAGGTAGCAACTGCCCCCCGGGCTGCAGTTTGTAGACCACTGAGCTAGATGATACTGGACATCCTCCAGCCAGAAAATGAGGCAGGCTATATCTCACTTGTTGCAGCTTTATAATGATCAGTGAAATCAGAGTAAGCTATTTCAGTACATTGGGTAAGGCTAATTGTAATGTTAGTGAACATAGGTCATGTGCATTAAGTGGGCTGGTGTGTCTTTTGTGCCAGGACATTGGTTTCCTGCTTGGGCACTGAGTGGGAAAATATGTAATCTTTAGTTGAACTGTGTGCCAGTCTGTGGCCTACTAAAGGTGCTTTTATAATCTTTCTTTTGCAGCAGCTAAGGGTACACTAATTTTAGAGTTGCATGGATACAAATGTTTAAAGGGCTTTCTAGGAAAATATTAGTACAATGTGCTCTTAATTAGCTAACATTGCTAAAGGTGCAAGTAGGAAAGGATTAAAACCAATGTCAGTTTGTTTTTTTCCTGCCTGTGTCTTGAGAAGATTTCTATTTATTGCCTGCCCTTTAGATACAAAAGGAAGTGAAAACTCTCTAAAAAGTGAGGGGAGTGACCCTTTTAGTTATCACCAGAACAAGCTCCCTATTGGAAGATTTACCCCAACCTCTTGTCCTGGTGATAGCTGTAAAACTTTGGAGTTGATTTACTAAACTGTAAAGTGTGATGCCTAGTACACAGGCTCAGTATTTCCAACGGGAAAAAGTCAGTCGGGAATCCCGACGGGAAAAAAGAGAGCTGGTTCTCTTTTTTTTGCCGGCGGATTTTGGCAGTTTTCCCATCGGAAAAACTGCGAGGGAGCATACACACGGCAAGGGATTCCCGGCCAAAAGCTCGCCTTGCAGTTTTCCCATCGGAAAACCCGGTCGTGTGTACGAGGCATTAGTGCACAATCGGGTACAGCTCTGCATAGAAACTAATCAGATTCCATTTTTTTATGTCAAAGCTTAATTGAACAATCAGAAGCTGATTGGCTACAATGCACAATTGCACCTGATTTTGCACTTTTCAGTTTAAGTATACAAAATCAACCCCAAATGGATGAAGACTCCAAAATTTTACAGCTGTTTGTCTTTGTGTCCAATTGAAAATGGTCAGCAGGACAAATAGAGAGGGGGAATCTACTTGGCAGACACACAAACAGCATTCAAACTTGACAGGGTTCTCATCCTTTTTGTGCTTTATCCAAAACTAAAAGAAAAGTTATGGCTATGTATAAAAATTAATGAATTAGCGTTTCCAGACTGCCTTGATGTGACAGTACTGTAATGTTTGCCAGACAGCTGATAAATGCTGCCATTTGTATACAGTTACGGTATATTAATACTAAAATGTGTGATCGTGCTGCCTCTAAATTAAGATAAAAAGTGATGATAAATTACTAAATAGGTAAGTGTTGCAAATATATAAAGTGCCAGTACAAATAAAATCCATAAACAAACGTATAATGCAAAAAAGCCAATATAATAAATAATTAAGCTTCTTATAAATTGTGACCCCAATAGCTGCTCATCCTATAGACCCATTTCGTTGCATCAACTATGATCTAAAGATACTTACTAAAGTATTAGCCAACAGAATGATGAAGGTTTTACTATCCCTTGTCAATATAGAACCGGCTTCATGCCTGGCAAATCCACAGACATAAACCTTAGGCCGCGTACACACGAGGGGACAGATTTGTTCAAATGTGTCGGGCCGACCGTTTCCAGCCGACGCAGCAAATCTGTCTGTTGGTCTGCTGTGCGTACACACGAGCGGATAGAAATCTCCTCGGACCAGAACACGTGCACGTAAACCACGTACGACGTCACTATAAAGGGGAAGACCAAAGCTTACGGCGCCGCCCTCTGTTCCTCTTTTGCTAGTAACGTGTTAGCAAAGGTTTGGTTAGAGCCGATTCGCGCTTTTCGGTCTCCGCGCTTTACAGGTCGTATTCTCTGGTTCAGTGTGTGCTTGTGGGTGCGTATTTGGCAGTCAGTGCTGGCTGTCAGGTCGTTTCTGCTTTGCAGTGGCGTTCTGTCCGCGGGTATCTGTTTGTCGAGCGTATTTTGCAGGTCTTGCTGGATTAGGGGGTGCTTTCTGTTTGAGTGTGTTCTTGACTGACCAGCCGGCCAGTTTGAAGCCATTATGGAGCAGCAGCGTAACTTTGCTAGAGTTCGTGCTGGATATGGGCTTGCTTCTGGATGTTATAATTATTCCAGACCTTTGGCCAGGAACAGGGGGAGGAGGAGTTCCTGGGCCAAGAATTGGTTGCGCCAGCGTGACCGATTATCTCATATGCCTCTGCTTAGGGAAATCCAGGAGAATAATCCTGATGACTTCAGGAACTTTCTCCGTATGACGGACCCCGTTTTCAACCGTCTGCTGGATCTTCTGTCCCCCTATATCACGAGGCAGGACACTGTGATGCGCCAAGCGATCACGGCCGAGCAGAGGCTTATTGGCACGTTGCGGTACCTGGCGACTGGGAGGAGCCTGCAGGACCTCAAGTTCTCAACAGGCATCTCTCCCCAGGCGCTTGGGATCATCATACCGGAGACGTGTTCTGCTGTCATACAAGTCATGCAGGAGGAGTATCTGAAGGTACGTTTCCTCTTTTCTGAAGCTCACATTCTCTGTCTTTATAAAAGGTAGAATAATGTTTTTTTGGCATTTGTTCCCTATAATGACCATGATTTTTCCATGCTAAGTGTTGAATGTTGCCTTTTTCTCCCATGCATGCATGTTGTTAAGCTTTCCATGTTCTTTTTGTTGGCCTACCTACATATTTTTTACTTGCATCACTATTAACCTGTCCAGCATGCTATCCTAGGGACAAACACACCTAGCCTTTTTTTTTTTTGGTGTGTGTGGCATATTTTTCTTTGCTGCATTGTAGTTCAACCCCAACCCCCCTAAAATGTTGCCCCATCAGAGGGGTGGGGAGTGTGATAATAACTGGGATTTTTTAGTGGCCACAACTACACCCCAATAATAAGATAAAATTGTTAATACTGTGTGATGGTGCACAAGTATGGTTTTTGTATTGTGTTTGCAATGTTTATGTGCCTAAGTACTAATTTTAGATTTTTTTTTGTCCCCACAGTTTCCCTCCACGCCACAGGAATGGCAGACTGTGGCTTCCCAATTTGCCCTGCGTTGTGATTTTTCCAAACTGCGGAGGAGCAATAGATGGGAAACACGTCCGCATAGTGCCACCACCCCGTTCGGGGTCCTACTATTTTAACTACAAAGGTTTTCATAGTATCGTGTTGATGGCGGTGGTGTCGGCACACTACGAATTTTTGTATGTGGACGTGGGGAAGAACGGCCGGCTGTCTGATGGGGGAGTGTTCGCGCGGACCGAATTTTACAGGCGTCTACAAACTGGTGGTCTTGAACTGCCACCGGATGAAGACAATGTGGAAGGACTTCCGTTTGTTTTTTTAGCGGACGAAGCTTTCGGGCTTGGACCTCACCTCATGCGGCCTTTTCCCCAGAGGACTCTTACCCCGGAGAGGAGGGTGTTCAATTTTAGGCTAGCCAGGGCCCGGAGGGTAGTCGAGAATGCCTTTGGGATACTCGCCAGCCGGTTCCGCCTGTTCCTGACAGCGATAAATATGGCGGAATATAAATTGAACCATATTGTTTTTGCCTGTTGCATATTGCATAATTTTTTACGCAGGCATTCCCAGACGTACCTACCCAGCATCGGTGCTGAGGCAGGACTACCCTCAGATACCCTTCCTGGGCTGGACACTGGTCGCGCTGGCTCGGCCACCCAATCTGCTCGTGAGGTACGCGACAAATATGTTGAGTACTTCATGGGTCGGGGGGCCATAGCTATGCCAGATCATATTTCTTTCTAATTCGGCCCCCAAAAGAAAGAAATATTACTAAATATAATAAATAATTTGACCATTGGACTCTATATACAGTTGTTTGTCATTATTGCTTTTTCTTGTTTTCTCGGTCTTCTTGGTTCTGAAACTAGTGCACTTCTAGTGCCAAATGTAGTTGTCATGTTTTAGTAAATAACCACAATTGGACATTACAGGCATACCCCACTTTTAAGTCCACAATAGAAGGGTCACTTCTGCACACAAACCAATGAGCTACCAGCATTTCTAAAATCTGGCTTAACTGAACAAGCTGGTGTTGGAAGAATATTGGTTTTTACGCAGAAGTGAGGCTGATATTGTGATTTGCAGCGGTAAGAAATAAACGCTAGTGTGTACTTAAAACTGGGTTTATGGCTGTAGTTACAAGTCACTCATCTACAAACTGGGTATTGAGCATATATAAACAACAAGCCACTCATGTTAGGGTACAAATTTTTTTATCATAATTTTTTTGGTTTGCGAGCATGTAACATTTTTGGAGTAAAAAATTATTTTTGGTTTATTTTTATTATTTTTTTTATGAAAAACTATGGATTATACCAAACGTATTTTTTAACAAAAATATAAAATATTTAACCAAACCACTAAAAATACTAAGTACAACAAGGTCATTACTACAACAGTCTCCCAATGTCACCCCGGAACACACCAAACTTGGAAGATGCACACATTCTTGTGTGTGAGTGAGAGGGCCCAAAAATGCGGATTATAGCAAAGGTCCACATGTGCAATCTGGCATCATGGGTGATCAATGCATGTGTTTTGTGGGTGCAAACCCTTCCCTCTTACCTGCTTGAGAAGGGAGGAAGGGGGTGTACCCACAAAGCAAACACAATCCATAACCTGTGATGGCAGATAGCACATGTGGACACACTGTGTGTGCATCTTCCTATTTTTTAAAAACATTTTTTTTGGTTTGCAAGACGGATGGGTGATGGGGGGGGGGGCGGATTTGGCAGGGGAATTTAGTCTTTGATACGGCCCATCATATCAATAATATTTTTGTAATTTTGATCAATTACAACCATTCTTTGCCTCATATTATCCATCTCTGTGCTACACTCCATAATTTGTTGGATGACAATTTGTGCACTTGCACGTGAAAAAGGTGGACTACTGGATGTGCTTGCAGCATCTTCATCCCCTATAAACAAATAAAAAAAAAAACATTAGTAATGTGCAGGCCTATCTACACCTCTTTCTCCCTGTGTGAAGCTGCGGTGACACTGACCTGTTGTGCTACTAATCTCCACCTCTCCATCATCCACAACTTCGCCTTCTTCCACAATCAATCCTTCTTCAATAACTCCTCCTTCTTCAATAACTCCTCCTTCTTCAATAACTCCTCCTTCTTCAATAACTCCTCCTTCTTCTACAACAACTCCTTCTTCTACAACAACTCCTTCAATAACTACTCCTTCTTCTTCACCAACTCCTTCTTCTTCACCAACTCCTTCTTCTTCACCAACTCCTTCTTCTTCACCAACTCCTTCTTCTTCACTAAATACTCCTTCCACATTTTCGTATTCCTCATCTCTCCCTTCCACCACTCCTTCTTCTACCTGGTCCTCCTCCTCCACATGGCTCGATTTTTTCTTATGAGAGAGTTTGGGCCTCCTTGCCTCCTCAAAATTCTGTCCTGTTCTTTCCCCTAGAAATATCAGAAAACAAAAGGTATACTTATCAGCACACAGATATTTGAGGAGGGCATTAATAAATCATAATCATTGTGTCAAAGTGTGTTTTAAAATTTGGATTATTGTCTTCCGCCACCAAACCTTAACCTTTGTTTTTCTAATGACTTCTCCCAAGCTGTGCTAATGACCCTTTTTAGCGAAGGGACACACATGGAAGCAGGGCCGGACTGACAACTCATGGGTCCCCCGGGCAATAGAATATTAGGGGCCCCCAGGCTTACAAATGCCCACTAAGCCAGGTGGCAGTATAGAGGCGGGGCAGCTACAATCTCAGTCAGTAGTTTCACATCCAAAGCATGTATGCTTTGGACATATCAGGGACAGATGAGCTAAATTTGCAGATTTTTACATACTGTCCCTGGTTGAAATGAGCCTGGCATCTCTGATGGGGCCCCCTAGGGGCATGGGGCCCTCGGGCAGTGTCCGATTTCCTCAGTGGTCAGTCTGCCCCTGCATGGATGCCCCTCCCTAAAAATTAGGTGTCACAGACTGTTAAAAATGAATCTCATTATGGGGGAGACACAGGTGCTCTTGAGTCCAGATGTGAATCCAGCTGCTTATTATCACTGTGTGTGAATGTGAATGAATCCTGTTTGTCTTTTCACATTCAAATCAGTTTGGAAATCTACATAATTTTATCCAAAATGTGAAAAAACTTTTCTCTCTAAATGGCAAATAGCCATGTCCTGGTGTGCTGTTCCTTAGGACATAGTATTTGGATGAAACGAGGTGATTGAACGATGTTTCTAAAGACCGATCGTGCATAACTTCTTATTTGGTGTGTGTGTTTTTTTTCTTATTACAGGAAATATACCCAAAAAAATCTTACAAAGTACAACCATTCCATCAAGGCACATGCATAAATATACATATTAAACAATGATATCACACAATTGCAAACCACCCCCCCCCCCACAAAAATAATACCTACTTTTATCCAGGATTTTCTTGATCTTCCGAAACTGGTGTGGCTCACGCAACTTCAAATCGGACCAGCGCTTGCGTAGCTGCTCTTTGGACCTGCTCACCCCAAAGATCTCAGTAAGCCTCTTCGCCACCTTGTCCATAATTTTGGCCTTACGGCGGTTCGGGGTGCTGTATGGGCCATAATCCCCATCATAATCCTTCCTGCGCAGGATGTGTACCATCTCCACCATCTCCTCCAAACTCATATTCGTGGCCTTGTACCGTTTGCTCCTTGAGCGTGAGGTTCCTGGTTGTGTCCCTTCCTGATCCTCATGAGAGGGTAATGCTCGCTCGTGGGACATGGCCATCTTTTCGTTTCACACTGATAAGGGGCGTGGAAAAGAGGAAAAGTTCCGTCATGGGCGTGGACGAAGGCGGCGTTTCACGCATGCGCGGAGGAATACATCGTGTTTACGCGGAGCTTACACGCGTGTTAAAACGATGACATACACATATGCCGGTAACTTGCAATATGAGGCCCTAGATGTTGAAATGGGGGGGTTAAAAGTGGGCGGAGACATTGCGAACGAAGAGGGCGGCGGTATAGCTTTGCGCGGCCTATATAAGGATATCGACGTGATTACGTCGGTTACGCGGAGATTACTCGAGCGTACGCGAGGAGCTACAGACACGAAGGTAAATTACAACATGGGATCAGCAGAGGCGTCTCAACTTTTAAACCCCATGTGGGGGTGGGGGTTTGGAATGTTGTTAGGAGCGTTTGCGCTATTTAGGTAGCTTGGGGCCACCAATGCAAGTTTTGGCCAATAATGATTGAACACATCACTACATATATATATGACAATGCTCTACCTCTTTATTTTTGTCTTGTGTATTCACATCATGCATGTATTGTTCTGTATTGTTTGGACAGAGGTAATTAGGTTGTGTATTATCTCCTCAATGCTGTGTGAGGTGCATGATATCTACACAATAACTAGTGGCTTCATTTTTGGAAAAAGATTAAAATTGTGGATGAATAGAGATGGCATGTATTTATTTTCATGTTACCAAAGGGTCTGCATGTTCCTAAAATGAATTGCACAACAGTGGAGCTGGCCAGCATTGTATCAGCAGGACACATTGGGGGTTATTTACTAAAAGGCAAATCCAGTTTGCACTGCAAGTGCACTTGGAAGGGCATTCTCCATAGATGTGGAGGGGAAGATCTGAAATGAAGGGAAGCTCTGCTTATTTTAACAACCAATCAGGTTGAAGCTAAAATTGAATCTATCTTTTTTCTTGCATGTCCCCTTCGGGGCTACAGCGATTGCATTTCCAAGTGCACTTTCAGGCAGTGTACTTTCAAGTGCTTTTGCAGTGCTAAAGTGTTTTTTTCTTTAGTAAATAACCCCCAATGTGTTTGTATACTAGTTCCACAATGATTGTACACATACATATTCAGAAAATGAGAAAGCTGAGCCATTTTTCATGTGGGTTTTAATACATTTTTATTTGTATATTCTAGAGCATTAATCTGAACCTAGAAAAAAAAAGAGAGAGATGGACCAGTTGGCTATTCAAGAAAACACACTTAAATTAATAGAAATATATAGAGAAAAGGCTAATCTATGGGATACCAGGCACCCAGGCTACCCCAATAAGAACCTCAGAGCAAACACTCTAGAAGAGATAGCAACCTACATGCAGACGTGGGTTCCATCCTGCACAGCAAACATGGTGAAGGATAAAATGAGCAATCTCAGGAGCACCTATCGTAAGGTATATAAAGAGGTTAAAACCAAACGATCTGGATCAGCAGCAGATGCGCAAAAGGAGCCCAAGCTGTGGTACTTCCGCGAGCTTGCATTTTTGGATGATGAACTGGAGGGCCGGCCATCACTTTCCAATCTTCCTTCCAGCCTTCCTCCCACGCTTCCTTGCAGCGGAACTTCCCAGGATCCCCACGCCCCTGCAGAGCCAGAGGAGGGCCTGGCTGACATGGACCCAGATCTGGCGATCTTCAGTGAGGTATAGTAGTTTACTAAATATTTATTAGCTTCTAATTTGTGTTTGAATCTTGAGTTAGTATTGTTAACATTCTAACGTTTGGACCTACAAAAAAAGGCGTGTGCAAAAAAATAGGGATCGTAGGGATGCCAACTGAGGGGTCTGAAGGACAGGCAGGTCGATTTAAATTAAGAAAACAAAAAGAGTCTAGAGCCAAATAATGTGTGTGCTTGATTGAGCAAAATATTACAACATGTCCCTTTTTTTGATACAGGAAGAGGCCAGTCAGGAGGTGGCAGCTCCTCAGGACCATGTCATCCAGGGGGAAGGGGTGAGTGGCAGCCAGGAGGAGGCTGGGCCGAGTGGAAGTCAGCATGTCCCCAGGCTCAGCACCATAAGCCAGGTCCCTCCCCTCCAGATGAGGCGACCAGGCCAAAAGAGGCGGATGAGGCAGATGGAGGAGGAGAGCCTCAAAATGATGAGGGAGGCTGCTGAAATAATGAGGGCCCCCCTCAACCCCACAGAAGCCTTCAGTGCCTCTGTGGCTCATGAACTGAGCCGAGCGGAGGAGGATCAAAGGGACCTGGCTAAGGACTTGATCAATAAGGTCATCTTTTGGATGCACAGGGGCATGCTGACCCGGGACACAGACCTGAGTGACCCAGCCCAGCCTGCTCCCCATCTTCTGCCTCTTGCTGCCACATCATCCGCACCTGCAAGGGGCCATGGATGGGCCCGTGGACGTTCCGCTGCAAGGCAGCCAGGAAAGAAGGCTGGAAGTAAGAAGAGAAGGTGATTACCTGCCTTCCAGTTCATTATTCTAAAATGTGAGCTTGTTGGAGTACCACAGCTTGGGTTTGTTTGCTCATGTGCTGCTGATTCAGATTTGATTTGTTTTGTGTCTCCTGAGATTGTTAATTTTATCCTTCATCATGTTTTGTGGAATGCACAAGTCTGCATGTAGGTTGCTATCTGATCAAGTGGTGCAGATCATGTTTATTTTAATTTTTTTTCTTGCCAAAATAAATGGCGTTTTGTATTTACGTTAAAACCTTGTCTATTGTGTTTTCTACTGTGGTGATTATGCCCCAAACCTTCAAAAAATAGAAGGTGGAATTTTGGAAGGACACAAACTCCTGGGTGGGGGGGTAGGTTTGGAGTGACAACTTGGTAACCCATGGAAACCCGAAAAGTCCAAAATTTTACATCATTTGCAAAGGAAAAAAACCGAAAAAATGCATTGAAAAAAAAGCAACAAAAAAATCAAAAAACGCATTGAAAAAAAGGTTACAAAAATCCAAAAAAATGCATTGTAAAAAAAAGGTGAATAAAAAAATAAAATGCATTGAAAAAAAAGGTACAAAAAAACCGAAAAAATGCATTGAAAAAAAAACAACAAAAAACTCAAAAAACGCATTGAAAAAAAAGCACAAAAAAAAAAAAACGCATTGAAAAAAAGGTTACAAAAATCCAAAAAAATGCATTGTAAAAAAAAGGTGAATAAAAAAATAAAATGCATTGAAAAAAAGGTACAAAAAAAACGAAAAAATGCATTGGAAAAAAAACAACAAACAACTCAAAAAACGCATTGAAAAAAAAGCACAAAAAAAAAAAAAACGCATTGAAAAAAAGGTTACAAAAATCCAAAAAAATGCATTGGAAAAAAAAGGTGAATAAAAAAATAAAATGCATTGAAAAAAAAGGTACAAAAAAAACGAAAAAATGCATTGGAAAAAAAAACAACAAAAAAATCAAAAAACGCATTGAAAAAAAAGCACAAAAAAAACAAAAAAACGCATTGAAAAAAAGGTTACAAAAATCCAAAAAAATGCATTGTAAAAAAAAGGTGAATAAAAAAAAAATATGCATTGAAAAAAAAGATACCAAAAAAAATGCATTGAAAAAAAAGGTGAAAAAAATAAATAAAATGCATTGAAAAAAAAGGTACAAAAAAAACCGACAAAAAATGCATTGAAAAAAAAGGTGAAAAAAAAAATAATAAAATGCATTGAACCAAAAAAGGAACAAAACATAAAAAAAGGTTAAACCATGAAAAAATGCATTCAAAAAAAAAAAAAAAGGTGCCAACAAAATAAACAATTAAGCTTTGAAAACAAACAAAAAGAAAAATAAATAATTTAAGCACAAAATAAACAGCAGATGAGAAGGTAAAAATGTATTAGAAGAACATTAAAGTCCAAAAAAAAAATATAGTCATGTGGAGGAAAGCTAAAAACAATTAGGAGATGCAGCAACAAAATTATTACAAAAAAAGGTTACAAAAATCCAAAAAAATGCATTGTAAAAAAAAGGTGAATAAAAAAAAATATGCATTGAAAAAAAAGATACCAAAAAAAATGCATTGAAAAAAAAGGTGAAAAAAATAAATAAAATGCATTGAAAAAAAAGGTACAAAAAAAAAACCGAAAAAAATGCATTGAAAAAAAAAGGTGAAAAAAAATAATAAAATGCATTGAAAAAAAAGGTACAAAAAACCCGAAACGAAAAAAAAAATGCATTTAAAAAAAAAAAGGTGCCAACAAAATAAACAATTAAGCTTTGAAAACAAACAAAAAGAAAAATAAATAATTTAAGCACAAAATAAACAGCAGATGAGAAGGTAAAAATTACGTAAGTAAAAAAACGCATTGAAAAAAAGGTTACAAAAATCCAAAAAAATGCATTGTAAAAAAAAGGTGAATAAAAAAATAAAATGCATTGAAAAAAAAGGTACAAAAAAACCGAAAAAATGCATTGGAAAAAAAAACAACAAAAAAATCAAAAAACGCATTGAAAAAAAAGCACAAAAAAAACAAAAAAACGCATTGAAAAAAAGGTTACAAAAATCCAAAAAAATGCATTGTAAAAAAAAGGTGAATAAAAAAAAAATATGCATTGAAAAAAAAGATACCAAAAAAAATGCATTGAAAAAAAAGGTGAAAAAAATAAATAAAATGCATTGAAAAAAAAGGTACAAAAAAAACGAAAAAATGCATTGAAAAAAAAGGTGAAAAAAAATAATAAAATGCATTGAAAAAAAAGGTACAAAAAA
This sequence comes from Rana kukunoris, assembly GCA_029574335.1. Lineage (NCBI taxonomy): Eukaryota > Metazoa > Chordata > Amphibia > Anura > Ranidae > Rana > Rana kukunoris. The sequence continues at coordinate 225,077,395 of CM056051.1, forward strand.
ACCGAAAAAATGCATTTAAAAAAAAAAAGGTGCCAACAAAATAAACAATTAAGCTTTGAAAACAAACAAAAAGAAAAATAAATAATTTAAGCACAAAATAAACAGCAGATGAGAAGGTAAAAATTTATTAGAAGAACATTAAAGTCCAAAAAAAAAATATAGTCATGTGGAGGAAAGCTAAAAACAATTAGGAGATGCAGCAACAAAATTATTACAAAAAAGGTTACAAAAATCCAAAAAAATGCATTGTAAAAAAAAGGTGAATAAAAAAAAAATATGCATTGAAAAAAAAGATACCAAAAAAAATGCATTGAAAAAAAAGGTGAAAAAAATAAATAAAATGCATTGAAAAAAAAGGTACAAAAAAAACGAAAAAATGCATTGAAAAAAAGGTGAAAAAAAAATAATAAAATGCATTGAAAAAAAAGGTACAAAAAAACCGAAAAAATGCATTTAAAAAAAAAAAGGTGCCAACAAAATAAACAATTAAGCTTTGAAAACAAACAAAAAGAAAAATAAATAATTTAAGCACAAAATAAACAGCAGATGAGAAGGTAAAAATTTATTAGAAGAACATTAAAGTCCAAAAAAAAAATATAGTCATGTGGAGGAAAGCTAAAAACAATTAGGAGATGCAGCAACAAAATTATTACAAAAAAGGTTACAAAAATCCAAAAAAATGCATTGTAAAAAAAAGGTGAATAAAAAAAAATATGCATTGAAAAAAAAGATACCAAAAAAAATGCATTGAAAAAAAAGGTGAAAAAAATAAATAAAATGCATTGAAAAAAAAGGTACAAAAAAAACGAAAAAATGCATTGAAAAAAAAGGTGAAAAAAAATAATAAAATGCATTGAAAAAAAAGGTACAAAAAAACCGAAAAAATGCATTTAAAAAAAAAAAGGTGCCAACAAAATAAACAATTAAGCTTTGAAAACAAACAAAAAGAAAAATAAATAATTTAAGCACAAAATAAACAGCAGATGAGAAGGTAAAAATTTATTAGAAGAACATTAAAGTCCAAAAAAAAAATATAGTCATGTGGAGGAAAGCTAAAAACAATTAGGAGATGCAGCAACAAAATTATTACAAAAAAGGTTACAAAAATCCAAAAAAATGCATTGTAAAAAAAAGGTGAATAAAAAAAAAATATGCATTGAAAAAAAAGATACCAAAAAAAATGCATTGAAAAAAAAGGTGAAAAAAATAAATAAAATGCATTGAAAAAAAAGGTACAAAAAAAAAACGAAAAAAAAAATGCATTGAAAAAAAAGGTGAAAAAAAATAATAAAATGCATTGAAAAAAAAGGAAAAAAAAAATAAAAATTGAAAAAAAAAAAAACAAAAAAACCGAAAAAATGCATTTAAAAAAAAAAAGGTGCCAACAAAATAAACAATTAAGCTTTGAAAACAAACAAAAAGAAAAATAAATAATTTAAGCACAAAATAAACAGCAGATGAGAAGGTAAAAATTTATTAGAAGAACATTAAAGTCCAAAAAAAAAAATATAGTCATGTGGAGGAAAGCTAAAAAAACAATTAGGAGATGCAGCAACAAAATTATTACAAAAAGACAACGCGATATACTACAATCAAACTTTGCTAGATTGAAAAAAAAGGACAACTCAGTCTATATAAATGGCATCAGCAATAGAACAGCTTGATTATAGCAAAAAAAACAAGAGAACGAAGAAAGGCAATAAACGATACACTATAGATAGTTACAATGACGAATGTGCCAACTCACAAACAAACACGAGGTTTACCTGAACAAAAAAAAAAAGAGCGCTCCCGTCCCCTCCTTTTGTCTGAGCATGCGCGCGATTTAAAAAAAAAAAATGGTCCGATGGTTTGGTGTACTAACCAGCGGACATATCCGACGGACAGGTTTGCAGCGGACAGATTTCAAAGCTTGCTTTGAAATCTGTCGGGTGGACAAATCTGTCCGCTAGCCCATACACACGAGCGGAGATGTTGGCTGAAACGGTCCATCCGACCGGTTTCAGCGGACATATCCCCTCGTGTGTACGCGGCCTGAGACGGGTCTTTACCCATATCCAGCTTCCATCTGAGGAGAATGCTTCCCAAATGTTGGTTTCCCTAGATATCGAAAAGGCTTTCGATACGGTTCGATGGTCCTATATGATGCAGGTTCTGGAGGGTTTTGGTTTCGGCCCCACCGTCCGGAAATGGATCGACCTATTATATAGGGCCCCTATGGCCCGTATTAAATTAAATGGCAGGCTTTCGCCCCCCTTTCCGATTAGAAAGGGGACGAGACAAGGGTGTCCTTTATCCCCCGCACTGTTTGCTCTGGTGATGGAGCCCCTAGCTGAGGCCTTGCGGAGGTCGGGGGAGGTGTCTGGGATTCGGGTGGGCTCGGTGGTCGAGAAGTGGCGTTGTATGCAGATGATTTGATCCTTTTTCTCAGGGACCCTGGCCCCTCATTGCCGGGGCATTTGGACTTCTGGACTGTTTTGCGACTCTCTCTGGCCTCAAAACCAATTGGAGCAAATCACTCATTCTACCCATAGACCCTGGGGCACAAAGGCTGAGAGATCCTCCTTCACCTCTGCAATGGCCCGACACCATTAGGTACCTAGGGATCAATATCTCTTCCAATACCCAGGATTTTCTCAAACTTAACTTATCCCCGGTGCTGCTGTGGTGTAAATCTAAACTGAAGGCCTGGTCGAATCTCCCATTGTCTCTTATAGGGAGAATTCATTTAAAACAAATTAAACTACTCCCGGTCCTGCTGTATATCTTGCGACACTCTCCGGTCTGGATTCCCAAGTCTCTTTTCTGGCAGCTAGACTCCTCAGTGGCTTCCTTCTTGTGACAATCACGCCCGGCTAGATTCAGTAAAAAGATCCTGCGTAGGCCATGGACACAGGGGGGACTTGCCTGCCCAGACTTCTACACCTATTATTTAGTGGCAATGCTCACCCATGCACATAACTGGCTGGTATCGGACGATACTAATGCATCAGTCATCCTGGAGGTGGCACACTTGGAGTCCTTCGAAGCCCTTCGAAACTCCCTCTATAGGGGTTCGGGGGGTTTCCCGACCGCCCACCGTCATATTACTGCGGGACGGTGGCGCGGTCTCGCGGGAGCACGTAGCTCTACGTCCTATCCTTTTTGGCCACTAGGGGGCACCCGCGATTGCTCGTTACAGAGCGGGAGGTATGTGGGGAACGGGAGGTTTCCTTTCTAGGCTGGGGCTGTGCCGGGGGGTGGAAGGCGCGAGGGTATTTGCGGTCTTGCTCAACTTTGTATTGGAACATACCTCCCGTTCCTGTCAGCGGGGGAAACTAAATTAGAGGCTACCCACAGGATTTTCTGTTCATACAATGTATGGCTTGGGGGTTGTGAACAGAAGACCAGTGAACTAATTATTTAATACAATTTCCCCTAGTGAGTCCTTATAAAATAAAACAATATGTGTCCAGGAGTGGGTTCCCCATACAGTTAGAACACTTTAAATTTTTTAGTGTGCTTGAATAGGAACACTTTTGTGGTTGTTTTTTTTTGGGATGGACTTATGGGGGTGGGGAGTGTCGGATAGTTTGCGGTTATTTGGGTGGTGCCTTCCCTGTTTAGTATGAGTTGGGGGATGGGGAGTGTTGCCGGGGGTTGTGATGATGTGTTTTGGGGATTGTGGTGGGGGGGGGTTGATTTTGTGTTCATATGTGTTGGACCAGTGATTTTAGTTCCATTTTGTTAACCCCTTCACTTAATTTTTTGGGTTGTATGCCAATGGCATTTTTATAGTAATCCAATGCATTTTTATAGCATTGATCGCTATAAAAATGCCAATGGTCCCAAAAATGTGTCAAAAGTGTCCGATGTGTCCGCCATAATATCGCAGTACCGAAAAAAAACGATAATCGCCGCCATTACTAGTAAAAAAAAAATATTAATAAAAATGGCATAAAACTACCCCATTTTAGGTAAACGCTATAAATTTGGCGCTAACCAATCAATAAGCGCTAAAATTGCGATTTTTTTTAATGAAAAATATGTAGAAGAATACGTATCGGCCTAAACTGAGGAAAAAAAATGTTTTTTTATATCTTTTTTGGGGATATTTATTATAGCAAAATGTAAAAAATATTGCATTTTTTTCAAAATAGTCGCTCTATTTTTGTTTATAGCGCAAAAAATAAAAACCGCAGAGATGATCAAATACCACCAAAAGAAAGCTCTATTTGTGGGAAAAAAAGGACGCCAATTTTGTTTGGGAGCCACGCCGCACGACCGCGCAATTGTCAGTTAAAGCGACGCAGTCCCGAATCACAAAAAGTGCTCTGGTCTTTGGACAGCAATATGGTCCGGGGCTAAAGTGGTTCAGGCATGGTACACGGTAGTGATCAAACCTAATTTGGCAGGGGCCAGTTGGTCCCCAAACACACCACTCTGGTGCAACCCAACGTTGAGGGAGTTCCACTCTCTGTGGGACCCCAGTCTGTGGGCCATTAAGGGCATCAAGTTTTTGAGGGATATCTGCGATGAGTTGAGGTTATTCACATTTAATAGGCTAAAACACAAATTTTAGCTTCCGAACTCTTTCTTTTTCAGATTCCTGCAGCTCCACCATGCCTTTGGCTTAGGCTGACTTGATGACTTGGAGACTCTCCTAGGCGATGCCGATCTCTCCAGGCGATTATCCCAAATTTATTGAGCACTTCTGCCCTCCATCCAGTTTGGTTTGGATGGTCTGCACGATTTGTGGAGGGCTGAGGTGCAGGAGCTGGACAGTGAAGACTGGGAAGATATGTGGGACTATCCATTCCAGCAGCTGGTTGCTACTAGGGACAAATTTATCCAATTCAAAATCCTCCACAGAATCTACTCCACGCCCCAACGCCTTCACTGCATATACCCGGCCCTGCCGGCCAGCTGCTGGAGATGCTCTGGTACTCCTGCGGACTTCACGCATGTCTTCTGGGTTTGCCCACAGATTCGGGACTATTGGCGGGAGGTAACTCAATTTATTCACCACCATCCCTATTCCCCTGATGGTTGATGTCTGCTTTCTGGGCCTGGTGGAGCAACTGGCATTTGCCAAAGCAATACGCACCCTAATAGGTATTCTTCTGTTTTATGCGAGAAAAGCCATAGTATTAAAGTGGAAGTCAAATACCCCCCCCCCCCCCCCCACACCCTGAGCTCATGAAAACTGCTAGTCAACAGAATGATAGCCCTCTACAAAGCAATGTATTTGTCTCAAGGATGCCCCAAAAAATATTAAAAAGTCTGGCATCTGTGGACGGACTCGGAGTCCACGACAGACTACCAGCTATGACTAAGCATCGGTTGTTGATGTGAAACGCGTCAGCTTTTGTTACCCCACTGTTTGCTGTTTTTGCTGTTTTAGTTTTTTGACTGGAATAAACAGGCACTATTTTTAAGTCTTTTCATCCATTGGAGTGCGGCTGTCCATTTTTTTTTCCCTTAGACTACCAGCCCCCTGGGCAGGGCCGTCTTTAATATGGTTTGGGCCCTGGGCAAACATTTTTTTTGGGCCCACCTTCAGCTTATTTTGGGCCTGGCTGGTTCACATGTATGTGTTTTGGCGGCCCTCATTTGTGCAGGCACAGCATTGATTTGAATGGGCTGCCATGCCTTTGTTTCCTGCAGAAAAAAAGTGCATTCAGCATTTTAAAAATCAGTTGCCTTGAAATCCATTCTGCTTTTGCACCATGCTACTTACCTGCAGTTCTTGCACCATGCTACTTACCTGCAGTTCTTGCACACACAAACGCACTGTGTTTTTAAAAGCGTGACCTAAACATCTAAAAATGCAGCGAGTTTGACAGTGCGGGAACTGCAGATAAGTCACAGCAGAATGGACAGACAGTGATGTATTTCATTGCTTGATAGGCATAGATGTGCCGTGTGCTCAGCCTATTACATGAGGCATCAAATGAATGGGCTGCTGTGCCTGCACAAATGTGGGCCGCCAAAACACATACATGTGAACCAGCCAGGCCCAAAATAAGCCCATCAAGCAGTTAAATACAGACAGTAATGCCATGTGCTCTGAGGCCTCACTCAGCCTGGACTGCAGGTCTGGTCTGTGACTTAAAGAGTTCCTGTATTTTACACATGGCATGGCCTGGGGTCCCATGGTGCTAAAGCAGAATGGACAGACGATGCTGTGACCCCATGCCATGCCATGTGTAAAATACAGGAACTTTTTAAAACACTGACCAGACCTGCAGTGAATCATCAAATATTATAAAGACTTTGGGCACACTCTACAGAAAACTTCTATTTACAATATAGATTAGCAAACAGTGACATACATTAAAGAGCAGGACATGAAGAAGTCAGCCGCATCGGGAAGAGCAAACTGGGATATTATAAAATCACATTCTAATTCACTTTTATATACAAGCAGCACCCAGTGGCAGGAAGGGAGAAGTGCACGTCTAAAGGGAAGCCAGGTGTGCTGTACATTTTAAAACACTGGGAAGGGAAGCAGTACTGTCACCTGATTTCAGCCTGATTTGTGGGCAGCACAGGGGCTTAACGGGCGGCAGGGCCGCCATCAGGAATTATGGGGCCCCTTACACAGCTTCATGCATGGGCCCCCTGGAGCAGAGAACGGGAGGGGGGGTGCTGCCCCCTTAAATTGAGACGCGGGGGGGCGGGGCTGCCGCGAATTTAGAAGCGGGAGGCCCTTTACAAAAAAAAGATTTAATAAAGAAAAATATATATAAAAAAAGGGGTGTAGCCATCCGGGGGCCCTGGGGACCTCTGGGCCCTTTAATAAAAAGAAATAAAAAATATATATAAAAAATATATATATTTTTAAAAAAAGGGGGTTGCCATCTGGGGACCTCTGGGCCCTTTAATAATTTTTATTTTTTTTATAAAAATAAACTACAAAAAAAGGGGGGTTGCCATCCGGGACCTCTGGACCCTTTAATAAAAAAAATATATTAAAAAAAAAACACTTATAAAAAAAAAAGTGGGGTTGCCATCCAGGGCCCTGGGAACCTCTGGGCCCTTTAATAAAAAAAATATAAACAAAAATAAAAAAGGGTGTTTGCCACATGGGGCCCTGGGGACCTCTGAGCCCTTTAATTACATATATATATATATATATATATATATATATATATATATATATAAAAAAATAAAAAAAAGGAAATAAAATATAAAAGGGGGTTGTCATCCAGGACCCTGGGGACCTCTGGGTCCTTTAATAATAATAACATTTATATTATATAGTATGTGTATATATATATATATATATATATATATATATATATATATATTAAAAGAAATATATAAAAAAGTTTTTTTTTATAAAAAAGGGGGGTCGTCATCCGGGGCCCTGGGGAAGTACGGGCCCCTGGGGACCTCCAGACCTCTAAAAAAAAATTGGCCCTTTAATAAAAAATAAATTAAAAATATATAAAATAAATATATATTTTTATTTAAAAATAAATAAAAAAAGGGGGTTGTCATCTGGGGCCCTGGGGGCTTCTGGGTCCCTGGGGACCCCTAAAACAAAATGGCCCTTTAATAAAAAATAAAAATATATTTTAAAAAATTGGCCGTTTAATAAAAAATAAAATAAAAATATCTAAAATAAATATATATTTTTTTATTTAAAAATAAATAAAAAAGGGGGGTTGCCATCTTGGGTCCTGGGGGCCTCCGGGTCCCTGGGGACCCCTAAAAAAAAATTGTCCCTTTAATAAAAAAATAAAAATATATTTAAAAAATTGTCCCTTTAATAAAAAATAAAATAAAAATATATAAAATAAATATAATTTTTTATTTAAAAAAAATAAAAAAAGGGGGGGTTGCCATCTTGGGCCCTGGGGACCTCCGGACCCCTAAAAAAAAAAAAAAAAAAAAAAAAATGTTTTTTTTTTTTTTTTCAAAGGGGGTTGCTTTGGGCCCCCAACAGTGACAGGGCCCTGGGCAGCTGCCCCTGTTTGCCCTATGGTAGAGACGGCCCTGCCCCTGGGGAGTAACTCAGATAGATTTCTGAACGGGTAAATGGAGGTGAAGTATAGTTAGCAAGCTCATCGTACCTACTCCTAAATGCTCCAGAAACGTTCAATTCAAACAGCAGGGAAAGGGATGGTATCCTAAAAGGAACAACGACTCCTTTTGTAGTCCTGGCATATGTAACCTGAATGGTGCTTAGGTAGTAGCTCGCTAGACATACTTAGCGTTAGGGTGTGATGTTCATTTTTTTTTGTTATGCATGTGGTTATGTGCTATGGTTGGCCGGGGTATGCCCCTATGACCCTGTTCTGTAACTCAATCTTATTGTAAAGCTTTAATAAAAAGAATTAAAAAAAAAAGCTTCTTAGAAATTGTGCAATCAAGTCTCTGTTTGATAAGGTGCTTCATAGAGATGACACCACAGTGTAACCTCAATTTTACACTCATGCTCTTTTCACCGGGTGAAGTGCAAGCTCACCTCCATTATAGACCCCTGAGGCTTCATTTCCACTGGCGTTTTTACAGCCACGTTTTTTACAGCTTAAAAACGCCTGTCCATGTTTATTTTAGAAAAAAAAAAAAAATATATATATATTTTTTTTTTGGAGCTGGAGCTTTAAAAACGCCGCGGCCGCGTTTTTGAGCGTTTTTGAGCGTTTATGCGCGTTTTTGAGCGTTTTTAACGTCTGGCGTTTTTACAGCTCTATTGCTGGAGCTTCAGAACGCACTGGTCCCGCGTTTTTTTTACAGCTTAGCCATCTACAGCTCAAAAACGTCATAGTGGGCATGAGGCCATAGACTAACATGGACAGGCGTTTTTAAGCTGCAAAAAACGTTCAGAAAAGTGGCTGTAAAAACGCCAGTGGAAATGAGGCCTAAGGGTCAACAAAGCATGTATGTAGACTGTAAATCAATCTGATGGACCAAACTCTGGTGTTCCTTTAAGAATGATGCCATTCCCTCTCCAAGATGGCTTCATACATCTCACACATGGGTCATAGGCAACAAACCTAGGTTATTAAACTCAACATACCACACAGAACCCACGTCATAAAATGCACTCACATTTATTGGGTAAAAAACAAGCATTCAATAAAATCCAGCATCTCACGTAATCCAGTGAAAATTCCCCCTGCCAGGCTTAACCTCTATACGTTACGCCACCAATGCACATGGCTTCATCTGGAGGGAAAACAAGACTCCAAAATTTTACAACTATGTGTCTTTGTGTCCAATTGAAAACAGTCAGCAGGACAAATTGAGAGGGGCAATCTACTTGGCAGAGACAGAGACAGCAATAAAAATTGACAGGGTTCTCATCTTTTGTGTGCTTTATCCAAAACTAAAAGAAAAGTTATGGCTATGCATACACATTTATGAATTAGCATTTCCAGACTGCCTTGATGTGACAGTAATGTAATATTTGCTAGACAGCTGATAAATGCTGCAATTAGTATACAGTTGCTGTATATTGCAAATTAAACTGTAGAAACTCTAGTTGAGTGAATGTGGTGAAATTTCACCAGCAAGCAATGCATTATCGACTAGAAGCATGCACCCAAACAGCACAGTCTATGAGTGCCCTTGAACTTTGGAGTATAGATAGATGTTCAGGCATGTTTGAGCTCCTTTCATGCTAACTGTCTCCAAAGTACTGCTCAATCTTTAGCTCCTTGCATTGATTAGAGCATATATTTGGTGCCTAATGATGCTTGCACCCATCTCCTGCCCAGTTCACATATAGGGTGGATTTACTAAAATAGACTGTTAATTAAAAGTTAATTTTCCCTTAGTCTAATGAATATGGTGAAAGATCACTTTGCAAAGAGTGCCCAATCCAGTGCAAAAAAACAAACAAAAAACTATTAAAAAACAGTATTTTTTTGTTGCACATGAGTGATGGAAGTCAGAAACAGAAAGCTAAGAAAAAATTCCCTTGCCAAGTGAAAAATTCCTTGCAAACTGAAAAGCCTATTTGCCTTTAATAAACCAAACCAAATGTGTTCATTGATATCACCTGCAAAATGTTAATTTACTGTATGTGTAAGGTTACTTTTAACTGTAAGTATTTTAACACATATTTGTGAAATCAATATTATTATATAGGGCTTTGTTTAGAAATGTTGCTATTCTGACAACACCTGAAAAATGGCAACCTTATTACAAGCCACCTTTTGTCACCGACTGTTTAACCACTTCAATACAGGGAACTTATACACCTTCCTGCCCAGACCAATTTTCAGCTTTTAGTGCTCTCAGGCCTCATCGTTTTCTTCGACGAGTTCCTTGTTAGGCTTGTCGAGAATCTTGATGAGCTTTCTTTGCCTACACACTGTCAAGACAAAATCTCGTCGTTCTCAAATGCGGTGACGTACAATATGTACTACGGCACTATAAATGGGAAGTTTGATCCCACTGGCACAACCCTTGGGGCTGCTTTTGCTAATCTCGTGTTACTGCGTGTTAAGTAAAAGTTTGGTGAGAGACGGTTCGCACTTTTCTGTCTGTTACAGCGTGAGGCCACACACACACGACCGTTTTTCTTGGCAAAAAAGCTCTGCTACCAAGTTTCTTGATGGATTCTGTCGAGGAAAACGGTTGTGTGTACGAGGCCTCACACTTCGAATGGCAATTACTCAGTCATACTACACTGTATCCAAACAAAATGTTTTATAACGTTTTCCCCTCACAAATAGAGCTTTCTTTTGGTGGTATTTAATCACCGCTGAGTTTTATTTATTTTTGTGATATAAGTAAAAAATAGCAAAAATTTGGGGGAAAAAAAATTCTATTGTAAAATTCTTCAAATAACACATTTTTATTCATAAATTTGCCCAAAATGTATACTGCTACATATATTTGGTAAAAAGTATCCCAAATTAGTGGATATCATTGTCCTTTAAAATGTAACCAGGGAACTTAATTTGAGTGAGCAAATCATTGGCCTTACTGTGTAAATCTTGCTGCTAGTTAATTACACCATATATTGGGAAGGCTTAAACCTCCATTTGATAGGGATCTATGCTTGAGAGAGTAACCAAACCTCTGCTTTTTGTTATGCCAAATACATTTGTTAATTTTCTTTTTGAAGGGAGTCTATAGTGCTTTTAGGGATCAGTATGAGTAAAGCTCTAAAAAAAAAAAAGTATAAACAAATCTAAAGTTGCTAGCATGGTATAACTTTCTGCTACATAGTCAGGGCATTTTTAGCAACATCTGAAAACCTCCTACTTTCAGTTTGAAGATTGCAACACTAAAAAACACAACACACATCAGTGCATGTTATGCACATCAGAGTTTGTGCCTGCTGGTGTGAACCCCCAGTTTTTTTTTTATATGTTCAGGTGCTTTTAAATAGCCTTGCAGAATAAATGTAATTTTTGTATGTGTGCGCTAATCTGTTTTGTTTGTTGGTCTTATAGCAGCACCATCTTGAATGTAAATGCATTTTAGCGTGTGCCCCCATGTACGATTTCGTATGTATATTGTATGGACTCTGACCAGGTTCCTTGAACCGGAGCACCCCTCCCCCTTCATTACCTCTTATTACCTCTTATTAGTGGCAATCAGTGCATAGGAGGAATCCCTTCAATTCTCCCACATAGAGAAGTTTGTCTCCCATGGTTGAGATGCAGGATCTTTCATTCTATTACTAGGGTAGGACCCACTAATTGTAGGGTACTTTGAGGCAGTGAGTGGGCTTTGCACTATATGACCATATAGTGTGACCAAACCCCCATTTTTTTTTTTTTTATATGTTCAGGTGTTTTTAAATAGCCTTGCAGGATAAATATCATTTTACCTTTTTCTACTTAGTTGACAAAGTATCAGAAAGTTAAACTGTAGCTTTTGAATTCTTTATTAGTGCCAGTTCACAATACAGCGACTTGGGATCTGACTTGTGTCGTCCCATGTCGCCCAAAGTCACACGACATGAGAAATTCCATTGAAGGGAATGAGAGCCGTCTTAATGTACACTACTGAAGTCACTCCGATTTCAGAAAAGGTTCCTGTACTACTTGAAGGCAACTTGTAGGCAACGTGTAGGCAACTTGTACCCATTGATTTCAATGGAAGTTGTCCCCAAAGTCAGATCACTGTCTTAACTGAAGCAAATTTACAGGAAGAGAAAATATTTTTTTCAGGCAAACCCCTACCTCCCACCGAGCTGATTATTGTTTGATTGACCACTGGCAAAGTCGCCTGTCCTGGAGGCAACTTCAAGTCACGTTGTAAGTTGCTCCAAGTCACACTAAAGTTGTGCTGTAATTCAGGTTTTCCCTGTGTGAAACAGCACTAAGGGCATTTGAATTTAAATTGGCAAGATGTCTTTGTTGTCAAAGAACACATGTAATATGACTCTCCTTTGGAATAAAAGAAGATTTACAAATTATTAAGTGTTTTAAATAAGTATCTGTTTCTAGTGTTGATCTTAAATGGTATCCTAAATAACAGAATACTGTAGTGTGTTTTTAGGCTTATTCATGGTGTATTGAAAAAAAGCTGCTCAGCTACTTAGAGAATTAATTTATATTTAAGTCATCGTTTTTAGAACAGTTTTTTATAGTCACTTCATTTAAATTATGAGCAGCTTAACCAATTCTTAGTTAAACATAGGAGTTTTGAAAGCGGTTATTTAATTGGGCAAACACTTTAATATTTGCCAGTTTTTTTTTTTACTTAAAATTGTAGTTTTGAAAATTATATTTGCAGTATAATGTCTGTTTTAAACCTCTCTATTTAAATGAAGAGTGGTGATCATTGATACATACTCGTTTGTTTAAGTAATGTAACCCCCTCCGCCCCCCGCTTTTTTGGAACATTGTTTTTTACCTAGGGTACTGCCTCTATGTTGCATTATCATAAAGCTACATAGTGTCATTTTATGAACCTATCTCCTACCCTCAGCCTTAACTAGAGACACACTGATTGGCAGCTACATGGCAAATAAGTTTTGTGTGAATCTAACTTGACTACCCTTCCTTGGTTGACTGAAGAGCATGCTGGTGACTTGGTCTCTCGACAATTCTCTTCCTTTGCTTTCGTTTTTTTATGTGATTTGTATGGTGTACAGGCATAGGTGTGCGCAGCCTATTGCATTAGGTTGTGCACCCCAAAGCTCAAACACTACCTACGGATCACTCACTATCTTCATTCAGAAAGAGAAGGGGCCAATAAATAACATTTACTGGCCTCTTCCCCCATTTATTCTAAAACATCCCTGAAACAGCTATCGGGAGAGGAGGGAAGCCGGAAGCGGTGTGAGGGAGGTGCTAGGGCAGTAGGGAGAATCTATGCTGCACAGGGTGATTAGGGTGTGCCTGGGCACACCTGGCACACCCTGTGCGCACGCCTGTGTGTACAGGCACAATAAATCACCCTATGACATGCTGCATATGGAAGACTGTATTGTTTGTTTGTTATGGAACCATTAATAAAGATTGATTGAAATAAAAAAAAATGTTTACTGTGAATAAATGTAAAGAATGAATTCAAGGTTACTGTAAGAACCATAAATACTGTAGGTGAAATTGTCTTGTGTTGGAAATGGTTCAAGCAAAATCAGTAGGTTGATTCTTTTCTTAAAGGAGGCAGAATCAACAATTTATTACATAATACTTACATGATGAAAGCTCATAGCAGAATGCCAATTCAGGATTTATTTGATTGCCTTCAAGTTCCAGGAAGAACATTCTTTCCTCATTCCCTGTTAAACCTTACATACCACAAACCGTACAAGTAAGGGTTTTTCTATAAATAGGGGTTAGAAGCTTTGAGAAGGCAAAGCATTTGATGTTTTTTATTCTTAACTATCTAACTTCATGGTCATGAAAATGCAATAGATCAAAGTACTTAACTGTAAGGCAAGGAGTGCAATTTAGTGGTGGATATAACAATAGGCATTGCTTGTGAATTCCAAATAACACTTTTATATGTTATCATTTGATTACCACTTCAGCCCGGACCATTTCGCTGGCCAAAGACCAGAGCATTTTTTGCGATTCGGCACTGCGTAGTGTTAACTGACAAGCGGTCGTGCGGTGTGGCTCCCAAACAAAACTGACGTTCTTTTTTCCCCATAAATAGAGTTTTTTTTTGGTGGTATTTGATCACCTCTGCGGATTTTATTTTTTGCGCTATTAAAAAAAAAATAGAGAGACAATTTTGAAAAAAATTCAATATTTTTTACTTTTTGCTATAATAAATACCCCCCCCCCCAAAAAAAAAAAAATATATATATATATATATATATATATATATATATATGTATATGTTTTTACTCAGTTAAGGCCGATACGTATTCTTCTACATATTTTTGGTAAAAGAAATTGCAATATGCGTTTATTAATTGGTTTGCGCAAAAGTTATAGCGTCTACAAAATAAGGGATCGTTTAATGGCATTTTTATTAATATTTTTTTTTTACTAATGGCGGCGATCAGTGATTTTTATCATGACTGCAACATTGTGGCGGACACATCGGACAATTTTGACACCATTATGTGACCATTGTCATTTTTATAGAGATCGGTGCTATAAAAATGCACTGATTACTGTAAAAATGACACTGGCGGTGAAGGGGTTAACCTGTAGGGGTTGCTGAAGAGGTTAAGTGTTTCCTAGGGAGTGCTTCTAACTGTTAGGGGGCATGGCTACGAGTGACACGTCACTGATCGCTGTTCCCGATGAGAGGTAACAGACGATCAGTGACAGTGTCACTAGGCAGAACGAGGAGAGGCTAGTTTACTCTTGCCTCTCCCCGTTCTGCAGCTCTGTGACCCAATCGTGGGACACGGCGGTATCAAGTCCGCGGGTCCCGCGGTCACGGTAAAGGAGCTGGCAGCAGGGGCGCACGCACGCACGTATGTATACGTTACTTTGCCCAGTCATGCTATTCTGCTGACATATATGTACAGGAGCCGGTCGGGAACTGGTTAAATGGCAAGGTTCTTCATAAAACCATTAAGAGTAATACTTTTTAATTTGAAGTATTAACCTATATAACTTTGCCAATTGATTATTCAAACATTCTTGTATTCGCTCCCTTGGTGCATAATATGAAGAGACTGTTATGGGAGTGACCTGAGTCTTCCTTTGAAAAGTTACAGGGCAAGGAGTACTATTGGTTTGTCATAGCTGAGTTTTTTTAGGCATGGCTGGTTTCCTGTTTCTAGAGTTCAATAATTATTGTGCTACATGCTGTGTGCAATGATGTAGCCATTTTAAAATGATTGAAATTAACTATCAAAAAGCACATTGTAAACTTTTTTTTATATGTAAAGCTGTGGCCCTTTTTCTTCCTTACATAAGTGAAGCTTGTGTTATTTCTGGTGTAGGTGTGGGAATAAATAAAGGCCTATATTTTGGGTACACGACATTTGATAAAAAAACATGAAAGTATTTGTGGCAATAGCATATTGTGGTTTTCTGTAAATAGTAAAGCATGCACTGTTATCTGTAGAGTAAGCAAATGTCAGGTAACATGCTATCCTAGTTCTCTTGTATCCTTAGCCCTATCCAAATGCACCTTATCCAAATACGTCATGATTTGTACTTGCACAGATGGCATTACGTAAAAGTTATTTCAGTTTAAGTTGCTTACCATTTCCAGATCAGATCATAATACAATGTAAAAAACTGGTTCAAATGACATTGTCACTGATGACATTTGTGATCTGACATCATCAACGTCATTTTATGTGTCACTTAAGAATACTCAGCTGTAATGCAATGCAATGAGATTTATTTTTGTAGTTATAATGAAAAAGTAAAATACAAAGAAAAACGTATATTTATAGACAATAAAGCTGATGCATAGACTCAGGTGCAACAAGCGACATGACTAGCAATGAGACCTTCTTTACAAACATTGATTGCAGTGTAAAAGACAAAGGCCCAGATTCACAGAGCGATTACGCCTGCGCAACAGGAGATGCGCGGCGTAAGTCTAAATGTGCGCGTGCGTTTCGATGCACGGCATCCCCAAAACGAGATACGCAAGAAATCTACTTTTTTTTGCAGTGTGCGCAACAGCAAAATGTCCTGTCTAAAATTAGACCATATAAAAGCTGGTCTAAAAAGAGAAACAAAGTCTACTTGTTAGATAAAGCAACACTGTTAGTGAGGAGCTCAGCAGTCACACGTGTTGCACAACAATCTTTATGCCAACATGCCAGTGGCATCGTCGCGCATAGCTATACTACTGACTTTAGATGAGCAAAGAAGGAGGAGGGCACGGAGGATGGCACGGGAGAGGATATACCACACACGCATAGACCACTTTGGCATGAGTGATTCTGAGGTGTATCGCATCTTCAGATTCACCCCTCATGCCATCATGGAATTAACCACAACCCTGCAGGAGGACATCACCAGCCCAACACACCGCTTACATGCAGTGCAGCCACTGGTCAAGGTCATGGCAACACTCCATTTCCTTGCCAGTGGCTCTTTTCAGAGTACAAGTGGAGTGGTGGCTGGGATGTCACAGTCCTCCATGAGCAGATGTGTGCACCAGGTTGTCCCTGCAATCCTCAGACGCATGGCCAATCAAATCATCAAACCCACCACTGAGGAGCTGCGGCTGAAGGCAATGACAGATTTCTACAGAACTGCCAGATTCACACGCACCGTGGGGGCCATTGATTGCACACATGTGGCACTCCAGCCCCCCCAGGAGACAGAGTACATGTACCGCAATCGGAAGCATTGGCATTCCATCAATGTACAGGTGATAGTCGATGCCCAAGGCCTCATATGGCACGTCCGTGCCAAACACCCAGGGTCCAGCCATGACAGCTACATATACAATCAATGCCACATCCGAATGGAATTAGATCAGAACGTGTATGGGGCCACCTGGCTGGTTGGTGAGTGACATGGGTGGCAGGCATGACTGTACCCCCCCCATGATGCACACATCACAAGGGGCACATGCATGACTAACATCCCCAGTCTTTTCCCTTAGGCGGCGTACACACGACCGAGGTTCTCGCTGGAAACCAGCGAGAACCTCGCTGGAAGCTGCATTCCAGCGAGGACCTCGGCCGTGTGTACGCTCCTGGCTCGCCCCGCCCGTCTGGAATCCCGTCGAGCGAAAAGAGAGCACGCTCTCTTTTTGCTCGACGGCCCGCCTGGATGAATGGCTGGTTGCCATTCCCGATGGGCGGGTCGCCGATTTCGACGGCCGGCAGAGAACCTCGACGGGCAGAACGATGTGTTCTGCCCGTCGAGGTTCTCTGCCGTGTGTACGCGGCTTTACAGGTGACTCTGCATATCCACTGGGACCCCATCTCATAACTCCTTTCCGCAACCCCCATACCCCAGGAGAGGAAAGATACAATCAAGCACATGCCCAAACACGAGCAGTGGTGGAGCGCACCTTTGGCCTCCTGAAGTCACGTTTCCGATGCCTGGATAAGTCTGGGGGTACCCTCTTGTATTCCCCAAACTTCGTGTGCCAGATCATCGGTGCATGTTGCATGCTGCACAACTTCGCAGTAAGAAAGGGCCTGCAGATTGACCTACGTGATGACCTGACCCCTGAACCAGACAATCCCCCCCTAACCGAGGATACCCCGTCTTCTGAGGGAAGAGCAGCCAGGAGACAGCTCACATTGGGCATATTTGCACGTTAAACACACACATTAATCATGGCACAATGAGAATGCATGCATGCACACCACTGTGGTCCCTAGCACACACACCCCACATCCACATCAAATTGGATTGGCACCAGTCCACCATGCAGGACTTGTGAGCAGCAACGCACGCCAAGGCTCCAATTATGTCACTGTACATTCATACACCATTCACACGGACCTGGGGATCACTTCTCCCTGGTCCTGGGGAACCCTTCTCCACCAAAATTGAGGGTGACACCCCTTTTCCGGCAGGAATGTCACCCCCACATTCAAACAGCATTCACAACCCAAAAAAAAAAATGACCAGCAAAATCAAAAAAATTCCAGCAAAAAAAAAAAAAAGAGGGGAAAAAAAAAATTATTGCCCTTGACGTGAGCCACGCCTGGGGCGCCCCCGGCCACGGCTCCTCAGGGGAGACTCATGGGGGAGGGGGAAAACCGGGGAAGGAGGAGCAGCCCCTGATCTCTGCCCACCTGGCGGCCTGCCCTCCAAGGCCACGGCTATTCTGTCCAGGGCAGCACCAAGTGTTGCCTTGTTGGCCTGGATAGCCTGGATAAGGGCCCTCACATCCTGCCCAACGCCTGCTGATGTCGTCTGCAGTTCGTTTAGGCAGTTTGTGAAAGCCCGGGAGTGGGAGTCCAGGTTCCCCAGCGTATCCTTGATGGAGGACAGGCTCTCCTCCATCCGCACCAATGTCTGGCTGACCTGTCCCAGATGGCGGGTCTGGAAGAACTGGTCCCTTCTCAGAGTGGCGGGCAGGAGATCGGCCACCCCCTGGTCTTCTGGGACGACTTCCTGCCTCCAGCTGATGCTTGTGGCCGGGGAGAAGGGAAGGCCCTTGGGAGGGGAGCCATGTTGGGGGAGGAGGGGGGGGCTCCCCCTTAGGGAGGGCTGCCTGCTGCCAGCCAGAGGGGAAGAGTCCTCAAAAACCACAAGTCCAGTGCCTGACATGGACTCCTCCTCCTCATGAAACTCCTCCTCCTCAACCTCCTCCTCCTCCTCTTGAACCTCCTCCGCGGACTCCGGCCTTGTCGGGGGGGCCTCATTAGGCTGCTGTCCTGGGGATGGTGCGGTCAGGCCAGATGGCCCTGCACCCTCCTGCACATCTGTGGATGACACAAAACATTCACAGGTTGGAGGATCCACACACTTGCCACATATTCCCTTTCACCCCCTCCCCCACACATGCTACACCTGAAATTAAAAAAAATACTTACCTGGCACCACGGGCTCCGGACTTGAGTCAAAGCCGGGCAGGCCCTCAACTTCATGCCGATGAAAGGTCAGGGCCACCGCACGCTCCTCCGCTGTCAGCCTAAAACGGCATGGTGGGCCCCCTCCTGTGCCCCTGGCATGGGCAAGCATTTTGGACAGCTTCTGTTTGACCAGACGCCGGAGGTCATTAATCTTTTTGTCAATCCCAGACCGGGTCCGTGTCTCCCCCTCCCCCGCTGAATTGACCTGCTCAGTGATGAGGTCCAAAATCTCCCTCCTCCTGGCCAGGGTGGTGTTGGCACTGTCCGGGCCATGGAGGAAACGCCCATAATCGCTAATGGCCCGGGCAAGAATTATTTTTTCCCCCAAAGTAAAATTTAGTTTACGCTTTCTCTCTGTCATACTGCAAAAACTCACTCCCAGTCAACAAAAATCAGTCACAAAAACAAGCACAACCAATCAAGCAAGAACACACACAAAGAGAAAACTAACACCCAAAAAATCACACAAGCATTCAGCAAAAAACAGTCACAAAAACAAACAGCAAAAATTCAGCAAGAAAACAAACGAACAGAAATATATCAAACAAACAGTCTCTCAAACACTTATAAAAAAACACTTTCAAAGATCTACTAACAAACACTTGATCACACAGAACACTAATCTGACAAATACAAAACACAACGCAATGAACAACGGGACAAAAGCACTTGGTTAAATGGGAAGGGACAAAGGGATGTACTTTTGCAATGCAAGTGCGTTTGTGTCTGTCTATTTATGCTGTCTGCGTAGTCCTTAGTCCATTTCCAATTTCACTGATTGCGCCGCTCCCGAGTTGTGAGCATGCGCACAGCGGAGCTGACCATGGTCTCCTTCAAGCGCACATGCGCGAGCCGGCCGGCCCTTCATTTACATGGGGTCACGGCTCATTTCAATATAACCCGCCCACGTCCTTCCCAATTTGTATTACTCCGCCTTACGCCTCTGAAATAACGTTACGTATGCGCAATTTTCTGCGCAAAAGCTACGAGAATAGGGTGATTACGCGGCTACATTGCGCAAGTCTAACGTAAAGGCGGTGCGCTACGCCGGTCCAATAATTTGCAGATGTACCTGAATCTGGGCCAAAGTTTTCCTAGCTAACGGGAAAAGTATTACATCAGAAGGTAAAGGCCAGGGCTTCCTGAACTGCATTAAACCACAAGGAGGTCACCAATGTATCCTTGTAAAGAAAGTGCTGATGTTCCAGAACCAGAAGACTGCTTTTTATCAGTGAAAAGTCTTGCAAACAATGGTCTCAGGCCTCGTACACACGACCGAGGAACTCGTCGTAAATGAAACATCGTTTTCCTCGACGAGTTCCTTGTTAGGCTTGTCGAGAATCTTGACAAGCTCTCTTTGCGTGCACACAGTCAAGACAAAATCTTGTCGTTCTCAAACGCGATTATGTACAACACGTACGACAGCACTATAAAGGGGAAGTTTGATTCTATTGGCGCCACCCTTTGGGCTGCTTTTGCTAATCTCATGTTACTGCGTGTTAAGTAAAAGTTTGGTGAGAGACGATTCGTGGTTTTCAGTCTGTTACAGCGTGACGAATGTGCTATCTCCATTACAAACCCTACTTTTACCGAAGGTGCACTCCCGTCTCATACTTTATTCTGAGCATGCGCGGGTTTCTAAGAATACACGCGATCGTGTTTCTCGTCGTAAACCAGCCCGACGAGAAATTGAGATTCCCCACGAGGAAAGAGAACTTGTTCTCTTTTTTTCTCGTCAAGATCCACAACAGTTTTCTCGACAAAAAACATACACACAACCGTTTTCCTTGGCAAAAAAGCTCTGCCACCAAGTTTCTTGATGGATTCTGTCGAGGAAAACGGTTGTGTGTACGAGGCCTTACAGTTAAAGTGTAAGTAAACTCTCCTATCGTTTTCAGCCAAGGAAGCTGCCATCTTTGCCTCTGTTTAATATACAACTGCCGTGATTCTGCACGTGATCAGTTATGACACCAGCCATTGGATGGTTTGACAGTTTGGTTGAGAGTACAGCCAATGAAACTGTTTTATGGATGGGTTTACTTCCGCTTTAAGTTCCAGGGTGATGAATGCACAATTCACAAAAAAAGCAAATCCTCGCAAAAGGAAAACTGGATGATCACCTATACAGGCTCATTACCACAGATCAACAAGTCAATATGGTATGTAATGATCTATGTATTCACTAATGGCAAAGGCGGCTAGGGCACAGAAGTTCAGAAGCTATACAGGACATTATAAAGAGAGGCTTATCAGAAGATTTGACAATAGCGCCTAGCAAAGTGCTCATGAAATGCAAATGCCTTATTAACCTCCCTGGCGGTATGATTCTGTCTGGAATTACGTACCAAAAGCGGTACAATTATTTTGCATGGAAATTCTGCGTTTTATACTGTAGGCCTGCAATTTTTAGGAATAACTCACTTAAATTTGTCCAAACCAGAGTCTAGTAGACATCCCGGGTATGATAAAGTTTGAAACACAAAATCATAAAATTATAATATAATAAATAACTATAAATAATTATAACAAATAATAATGTAATTATAATAAAAATTATTCACTAATGTAATCAAATCAAAATCACTGAAATTTGCTCAGTTGCAGAATTGTCGCTGTCATTACTTTTATTTTTTTATGACGAATTTCCCCACAAATTGCTATCACTCAATTCTGCAAGTGATTATCATTTATTATCGCTGTTTTCTAGCTGCTCTAAAATCACTTTTGACATAAAGGGACACTTTTGGTTGCTATGGACAATCTACAGTTTGCAGGCACAGAAAAAATTTTTTTATTATGTAAAAGAACATGCAGGGCACTGGGAAGACCACTAGGGACAGGGGGGGTGTGTACTTTTTACATACAGTACTGTAATCTATAAGATTACAGTATTCTGTATGTAATGTGTTTGTTTACTTTTTTGAATTTGCCGCCGGTCTCCGCCCCCGTGCGCCGTTACGTCGCAGGGAACGGAGATCGGCGGCGAGCGGGCACCGTGTGAGTCGAATGGAGGACGCCACTCGCTCACACAGCGGGGATGCATCGCTGGATCCAGGGACAAGGTAAGTACAGTACCATGCCTGGATAAAAAGGTAAGCCAGCGCGTGCTGCAGGCTCTGCATATTCACCCGAGCGTGACTCGGGGATATCGATATTTACATGAAAAATCCACCCCGAGTCGCGCTCGGGGATACCGGCAGGGGGGTTAAAGCAAAAGCCATACGTGCTCCCCTTCCACAGGTTTCTCAAAAATAACTACCCTTCCCCTGCAGCTCAAACACAGTGACATATGCGGTCTAATAAACCATGCACGCCCAAACTCATTTTAATTAATTGGACTCCTTGGGCCAGATTCTCGTAGATCTGCCCTTTGTGTGCGTAGCGTAGAATATTCCATTTACGCTACGCCTCCGCACTATTTACGGGCAAGTGCTGTATTCTCAAAGCACTTGCTCTGTAATGTGCGGCGGCGTAGCGTAAATGGGACAGTGTAAGGCCGCGTAATTCAAATAGGTAAGGAGGGGGGCGTGCTGTATTTAAATTCAGCACGCCCCCGTGCCGAACGAACTGCGCATGCGCCAGCCGTCAACGAAGCCCACTGCGCATGCACCATAGTACGACGCAAATACATTGGTTTTCGACGTGAACATAAATAACGTACAGCCCTATTCGCGAGATACGTAAATGGCGTAAACAACGGAAAAACCAGACGCTGTCCCGACGTCCATACTTAACATGGCTTACCCTGGGCCTACGCAAGGTTACCCCTCATATAGCAGGGATAACCTTACGCTTACGTAAACTACGACGGCGGCGAGCAAAAGCGTTCGGGAATCGGCGTATCATTCTCATTTGCATATTCAACGCAGAAATCGAAGGGAATGCCACCTAGCGCCCAAGCGTAACATTGCAACTTAGATCCGACGGTGTAAGTGACTTACGCCAGTCGGATCTACGCCAAATCTATGCGTAACTGATTCTAAGAATCAGTCGCGTAGATACCCAGGGCCAGATACAGAGATACAACGGTGTATCTGGAGATACACCGTCGTATCTCAGCTGATAATCTGGCCCCATGAGTGCAAACTACTGACAATTTGCATTTCTTGAAGTAATTAGTCTATGGGTTTACTTACTTTTTCTTCCGGCACTGTGAATGTTTAATGAGTGTTTTATCAGATTAACCACTATGGCATACATTTACAAAGTGGTATCTTACCACATCCAAGTATGCGGTAAGATAACACACAGCGTTTTTCAAAACGTTATTTTATGAAGTCGTGGTATTTTAAAAACAGGCTGTAAATAGCTGGTTGTTAAAGAGTGAGCGACCACCGCGTCCTTGACAACCGATGAGTCATCAGTTGTCAGTTGGGTTCTACATTCTCAGCTTAAAGGGGTGTTCCAGTAATTGTTTATGTTTATTTAAAGTCAGCAGCTACAAAAAGTGTAGCTGCTGGCTTTTAATAAACATACACTCACCTGCTCCACGTTCCAGCAATGCGCCGGCCGGAGGTCCACTCCTCTCCCCCCCTCTCTGGCCAGCATCTTCATTCCAAGTGTGGGCACCCGGCCGTGACAGCTTTCGGCTTTACGGCCGGGCACCCACTGCGCATGCGTGAGCGTCACTGCGGATGCGCGAGTGGCCTGGCGCCATCCAATTAGACTACAGGGAAGAGCTGCAGAAAGGCGATTGGACTATTCGCCTTAGCAGCCCCTCAGCGGAAGTAGGAAGTGGAACAGGAAGTCCCACTCCTCCTGAAGCCCCAACTCCCCTCCCCCCAAAAAATGACATGCCAAATGTGGAATGTAAGGGGGCGAGGAGTGGATTAAGCAGAAGTTCCACTTTTGGGTGGAACTCCGCTTTAATGTAAAAAAATAAAAATAAGGAAAAAAAACTCTTGGGTCTGGTATGGATTTTGAGGGGAACCCCCGTGCCAAAATTAAAAAAAAAAATGACATGGGGTCCCCCCAAAAATCCATATCATACCTTAATTAATGCATGCAGCCTGGCAGGTCAGAAACGGGAGGGGATGAGTGAGCCTCCCCTCATGGGGCCTTGTAATTAACAATGGATCCAGGGGAATATTTTTTTTAAAGGACTTGTCAAAAACTGCCTAATGTCATATTTTAGTTACACTTTTTTTGGTAAATAAGTAAGGGGACTATGCACCCCATACTTTTTCACATGGGGGAGGGGGCAGGATCTGGGCGCCCCCATAAGCACCAGCCAGGGTTGTGGGGAAGAGGCCCTATACCCATTAACAGGGGGACACTGTTGTGGCCCAGTATTGTTCAAGAGGAGGAGACACTCGCTCATCCCTCCCTTTCCTGACCTGCCAGGCTGCATGCTCAGCCCTAAAGGGCCTGGTATGGATTTATGGGGCCTACGCCTTTTCTTAATTTTTAATTTGGACTTTTTACATTCAGCTGTCAGGGAGGAACCCTGCTGACAGCTGATGACTCATCTGTTGTTAAGGACATGGCGGCTGCCTGCTCCTTAACAACCATGCTGTTTATTGGTTGTTACGGATGCCAGAGGATGTCGGTTCCTTAAACATCACATGCCGAGATCGCTACTTATTTGCTGCATGTATTCTTTTTTCTTTTTGTGAATTGACTTTCACTCCTGCTTTATGCGAAGTTTACTGAGCGTTTTTTGCTTTATGCAGTAAATACAGGTGAAAGGTGAAAACAGCAATTTATGGAAATTAAAGTTGCTTTAGGAGTAAATGTCTTGCAGTTATGGTTTAGATCTAATTTAAGACAACTATATTTACAAAGCATTTAACCATCACACTTCCCCATTATTGCAAATTGAATAGTTCCTGTTATTTTCTGTAATAATGAATAAAACTAATTTAAACCTAAGGTATTTTTTACACAAGTAACATGGCACATTTGTAACATTCGTGTAAAAAAAGGAAAAAACACGCTTTGCAAAAAGCTTTGTAACATTCTATTATCATAATGCAAATAATGATCTGTCTTTAATGTACAATTTATGTGGTGCATTATCTTTGCAGATGTGTTAGTTGCAGGAAGTAAACACTTGTATTATCCCACACAGCAAGCAGGTACATTAGTCTCCATTAAACGTCATGATATTGGTGATGTCACATACAGCAATGTAAATGTCAGCTGTAAAACAGTAAGAGATGTATGTTTCATTTACATGTATAATGTTCAGCATGCACATACTGTACAGTACATTGAACAAGAATACTGGGTGGATACGAGGTGTTTCATAATAACAAGTATTGCCTTAACGCTGCAGGCTTTTTTTTTTTTTTTTTCTCGGATCATTGCACCCTAACCGGATCTAAGTTGTTTACTCATTTGGTTTATTTTACAGTCAGCAAACTGAACTTTCCTTTGCACTGCCATAAAAGCATAAAGATTAACTGTTACTAGAAGCAGAAGTAAAAGATAAAATCAGTAGATTCTTCCATGATGTTCAACAAACAGTGCATGTGCCCTGTTACTAGTTATTAGACACTTGGCATGTGACACAGAATCTACCCCCTAAAAGCTCACTTGTTTTCTAAAAGTGGACCTGTCCTTTAAATGCATGTATAAAAAGTACCTCTTACATGCTATGATTAAAAAAATACTTTATCAAAGCTTCCAGTCTAGTATATCTGCATTACATTGCCTTTGTCTACCAGTCATCACAGCAGCCATTCTCAATCTTTTCAACACAGAAGAACCCTTGAAATAGCTTTCTGGTCTCAGGTAACCCTTGCTAAAAGTTACTATATCTACAACTCATGATGCATTAGTGTGATGATCAATGGAAAGAATGCTTCTTATGCTCAGGGCCAAGACAAGGGGTGGGTGGGAGGGTCGGCTGCCCTGGCGGCCACAATGGTTTACTGTAGGAGTGTGGGTGCCTTCCTTCTGTTACAAGGATGACAGGAGTAGTGACAGAGACAGTGATTTTGACAAGTGAGTGACTGCTGGGTGTAGGATCCCCTAAGCCTGCTCATCGGGGAGGGGGGGGGGGGGGCACATTTTGGCATCTTTGCCCTGAGCGCTGGGTGACCTTGTCTCGGCAATACTTTTACTTGTGGTCATTAGGAAGAATTACCCCCTTACCGATAGCTAAAAAGATCAATGGTGTCAATGGGATCTTATCTGAGGCAGAAATTTCTCATTGCTTAAGGAACCCCTAGCGACCTCCGGAGGAACCCTAGTATTCCATGGAACCCTGTTTGAGAAACCTTGCATTAGAGAGTGCAGAGAATCTATGCTGATTCTAATGTTACTGGTAGCTTTGCAGTGACAAAAAGGGATTAGCAAAGCAGAAAGGAGGCAAATATAGCTACCCCAAGGACTAAGCTAATAATAAACTGTACACAAAAATAAGGTTTTTAATTAATGAATTGATAAGAATGTTAACATTATATTGATTTATTTCACTTGTGCACTAATTTTTTTTTTTTCAATTTACAGCTTTCCTATGTGTATTCCAAGGGTTAGTGTGGGCACTCTGCCTCATTAGCTGGAAGCATGGGCCCATGGTAAACGGTCTTCAAGTGCCCATTGAGTTCGGAGTGTGGATAGATATTCAGGCACATTCAGGTTCCCCTCTAAATGGTCTCCTGACTACTTCCCAGTCTTTAATCTCTTTGAATTAATCAGAACATATAACATATTTGGTGCCTGATGATGCTTGCACCCATCTCCTGAGCAGTTCATACATAGTATGCTAGATAGCATTGGTGTGTGCCCAGTCAGAATGAGCTTGTCAGGATCAAGAAGACTTCAATAATATGCCCCCTTTTGCATAAATGTAAATGAGAAGGACAAAAGATGGCTTCAGCTCCTGTTCTCCACCAGTAGAGAACGCCTCGAACGCGTTTTGCCGTTTTTGGGGTTTAAAGGAGTTGTAAACCCTCAGGGTTTTTCACCTTCATGCCTTCTATGTATGTTTGTTAATAAAGGTTTAACCCCTTGTCACCAGTGATCACCGTATTATTTTCACGGGTGACGGGTGATGGTTGGCTAGTTGTTTTTTTAATAGTGTCAGGGCCCCCGCCGTATATTACCTAATAAAGGTTTATCCCCTGATCACCCAGCAGGTGATATTAGTTCCAGTGACAAGATTGAGCCCAGCAGCTCCAGCCGATGTCTCGGGTCCTCATCGGACAGTGACACAGAGTTGGGGCTGAGTCCCGCTGTCTGTGTCAATGGACGCAGCAGCAGGACTCAGAAAAGCACGAGTGCCCCCATGGAAGACGGCTCTCTGTGAGGGCACTCGATGAGAAGGAGGAGGAGCGCCACCGGGGGACCCCAGAAAAGGAGGATTGGGGTCACAGGTAAGTACAACATGTTAGTTATTTAAAAAAAGAAAAAACTAACCTTTACAATCACTTTAATTTGAATGTTTATGTACTTATAGTGTAAAGGTGGGTCTGCGCTGTCAAATAATGTGATCAAGTATTGTGATGAATGGTGAAATAAATATAAACTAATGCAAACATAACGATGATAATATCTTCCCAGAAAAAAAAAAATTGGCAAGTGCCGTACTTAACATACAAATAAAAAATATGCCAACATCCTTAAAGAGCAGTGGCTAATGTGATATATAACAAATACAAACATCAATAAAATAAACGTCCAACGGACAGACACTAAAGGTCTGATGAATAAAGTGCAATTAGGGACTAGTGCGGGTTTTTTTTGCATAAGAGAGAATGCTCCTGTGGTTTGATAACGTTTAACTGATTTATTATTATAAAGATGATTATAAAAACAGATTTTCAGTGACCAAAACAAACATAAACTCCAAGAGCGGCGAGCTCGTATTCCCGCGTCACTTCCTGTAGCTACGGATCAGTATACCAGCGCCTGCAGCAGTATTCTTCCACCAAGTAATAGAGCTGGAGTATTATCTTTTTTAATGTTTATGTACTGACACCATTATTGGAAAACTAGAATCAAGAATGTATTTACCATAGGACAATTGTTGGCTTGCGCCAGAGCAGTGGTCTCCAAACTGTGGGCCAAGGGCCAGATGTGGCCCTTTGCTAGGTTCTATCCGGCCCTTGGGGCACTATTCCTTCCACTGATATGAGGCACTATTCCTCCAACTGACAGCAACAATGGGGCACTCTTTCTTCCACTGATACCAATGATGGGATAATATTCCTCCTATTAATAGGGGCACTACTTCTCCTATTGACCACCAATCCTGAGGTCATATTTATTTTCAATGATGCCAAAAAAAATTGCCCCTGCTGGCCACAATCCTGCCGTCCTAAAATCTAAAGGACAATAAACTGGCCCTTTGTTTAAAAAGTTTGGAGAACCCTGGCCTAGAGCAACAGGGTTTAAGGGGTAGGATCAAGCCTCAACATTTATACGTTTTTATAACCTTTATCTTTTTTCACTCTTCTGTCCACATTTGAAAAAAAATCTGTAAATTCAGCAAGAAAATTGTAGTTTGTCAAAAAGGATTAGGGGGCTCCTAATAGTTCAGAAAGCATAAACTCATCTTTACTGTTTCATGAACAGTGGCTGCACATCCCCCTCCCCCTTTTCCCCCAAATAACAATCATAGATAATTAATAGCCTTCAAAAGAAATACACAACTAATTAATTGGAATAATAATGGCTGTGACACTTTTATTGGTTTAATTAAATTACTAATAGAACATTACTTATTAAATTCAATTACACAAATTATAATAACTCATTTAAATACTTAGTCATAAGAACTCAAGCAAATACTCTAAATCTAATGCAATAACAAAGTCCCTTTTTGATTCAAAGGTGACATACCACATAAAGAGCTTGCAACTTTAGCTGTTTTGCTAATACTGACCAACTGCAAGATTGATTTGGTTTGTAGCCCTTTATATACTGAGCCCTATACCTTCTGGAAGGTTCTGCCACATCTTATTGGACACCCCTTAAGGCCTGGTTCACACCTATGCATTTTTTAGTGCATTTTCAGTTTTACAGAAACACACTACAGTCCATTTAACCGCTTGCCGACTGCCTCACACACTTATATGTCAGTAGAATGGCATGGGCAGGCAAAGCCTATATATATATATATATATATATATATATATATATACGTTGCTTTGAATCTACCACCTAGCAGGCGTGTGCCCGCTGCGGTCTCCATGATAGTGTCCGCGGGAACCCCCGGACTCGATGTCCGCTGGGGGCCTGCGATCGTTTCACGGAACGGCAGATTGGGGAAATGTTTATGTAAACAAGCCATCTCCCTGTTCTTCCTAGTGACAGGGCACTGATCGTCTTCTCCCTCTCATCGGGAACAGTGATCAGTGTCATGTCACAGTAAGCCCAACCCCCACACAGTTAGAATCACTCCCTAGGACACACTTTATACCTTCCCTGTCCCCGACTGCTTAATCCCTGCACTGCCAGTGCCATATATATATATACACAGTAATAAGTGCATTTTTATAGCACCGATCACTGTATAAATGACAATGGTCCCCAAATAGTGTCCTATGTGTCCGCCATAATGTCGCAGTCACGATAAAAATCGCAGATCGCCGCCATAACTAGTAAAAAAAAAAAAAAAAAATGCCATAAAACTACCCCCTATATTGTAGATTCTCTAACTTTTGCGCAAAGCAATCAATATACGCTTCTTGCGATTTTTTTTAGCAAAAATATGTAAAAGAATACATATCGGCCTAAATATATTTTTGGGGGATATTTATTATAGCGAAAAGTAAAACATATTGCTTTTTTTTCCAAAATTGTTGCTCTATTTTTGTTTATAGCGCAAAAAATAAAAACCGCAAAGGTGATCAAATACCACCAAAAGAAAGCTCTATTTGTGGGAAAAAAAGGACGTTTTGTTTGGGAGCCACATCGTACGACCGCGTAATTGTCAGTTAAAACGACGCAGTGCCGAATCGCAAAAAAGCGGCCCGGTCATTTGGCAGCCAAGTCCTCCAGGGCTGAAGTGGTTAACATGGTTTCCTATAGATGTAGTTCAGATCTGTGCATTTTATGGATAGGGCCAGAGTTTTTGTTCTGGTTTTTGGTTCCAAAGACTTCAATGGTTTAAAGATGTGAGTGAAAAAGAAAGGGGAGGCCTCTGCAAACCCATGCAAGTGTGCCAAAACAAATTGTGCCCTCTTTTACATCCTAGAAGTATTTTTTACTAAAATAAGCATATGACACTAAGGGTGAAGCTTGTACCTAGGGTACCACAATATCTAAATCTAGTCCTAATTTAATAATTTGTAAGTAATATACACTATACAAGTGCAGAATATGGATAGGCTATAGTAAATTTTAACTATTTTAATGGCAGGTTACTTTGTGAAGCATGTGTTCATTTCTACTTCCTGTATCCCAGATAAAGTCAGCATGTCAATGGAGTATTGTATATTATTATTGACTGTAAGAAACTTATACTAACTTATTACTAAAACCTTGTTATGTCATGTTTTCTGTATCGGAAGAACATACATACAGTGAATACATATATACTTTACATACAGTACATAAATACAGACATACAAACAGGACATACAGTATCATATATCATGTGTGTTTTGGAGCTGCTTTTCAAACAGGTACAAGAAGAGGGCTTTCAGATCAGGAAATAACCATGTAAAAGAACTGACTACACTACAGCTATGCCTGGATGAAAACCTAAACACCTAATGCCGCGTGCACACGATCAGGCGTTTGCCCGGCCAAATCACATCGGAATTCCGACAGAAAAACAGAACATGTTCTATATCTAAACTCCCATGGAATTCATTGGAATTTCCAATGAAAAACTCAGATGAGGCTACACACGATCGGAATATTCGATGGAAAAAGTCTGTCTGACTTTTTCCATCGGAAATTCCGATCGTGTGTACACGGCATAAGCCAGACAACTATGGGCCAGATTCTCGTAGATGCGCGCCTAATTATGCAGGCGTTGCGCATCTCAGATGCACTACGCCGACGTAACACGGAGTGGCAAGTACCGTATTCCCTAAGTAAATGCGCTCCAAGATGCGCCTGCGTCGCGTAAAACCATCGGCGTAATCCGGCGCAACTCCAAAGTAGGAGGGAAGTGGGCGTGTTGCATTGTAATGAAGCGTGACCCCATGCAAATGCAGGCCGGGATGAACGGAGCATGCGCCGTGACATGGATGACCCGCGCCATGACGTGGTTGACCCGCGCCGTGACGTGGATGCCTTCTGCGGATGCGCAAAGCCTCCCTACGATGCGCCGGCGCAGGGTATATAATGCGCCCACACATGCGCCCGTGCAGCGCAAACGTCTCCCATTTTTTTGATAGTGACGGCCAAAGTTTGTGCTGGACAAGATGACAACTGCTGTTAAGGAGAGGAGGAAGAAGAATTTCTCCCCAGAGGAGAGGGCCATTGTCGTGAGGGCCATGGAGAAGTATGACTCGCGGCTCCATGGTGCTGACAGTGCCCGGACCAGCAAGTCCCAGAGGGACCAAATACTTATGAGGGTCGCGTGCCAGGTCAATGTCCTCTCTCATGAGGTACGGACACCGCAGGACATTCAGAAGAAAATGAATGACCTGCGGCGTCATGTGAAGGGCAAGCTGGCTGCCATAGCTCGGCATGCCAGGGGCACTGGAGGGGGCCCACCCTGCCCTGTCCGCCTGACTGAGGAGGAGAAGGTGGTTGCCCGCTGCCTGCAGACGGAGCAGGTAGAGGGAGTTGGGCGCTATGAGTCCCAGAAGCCAGCCGTGAGGACAGGTAAGTGTGTTTTATATTCTATCTGTTGTGTACATGTATGGGGGTGGAAGGGAACATGTGCCAAGTGTGTGGGTCCACCAACATGGGCATCTTTTGTGTCATCCACAGATGTGCAGGAGGGAGCGGGGCCATCTGTTGATGCCAGGGCCCATCAGGATCCATCCCCTGAAGATACAGTCCCTCTGGCTGCCCCCCTGGAACAGGACTTGGAGGGAAGTGGGCACACCTCAACGGAGCAGGTGGTTGAGGAGGGTGTCATAGTCCAGGACCAGGACCTATATGTTGTTGTGGAGGAGGATGGTGGGTTGGCCGGACCAGCCCAGGCTATCCCTCTACCTTTAGCAAACCCCTCAGTGTCCCCCTCCAACCTCTCCAGTCCCTCTCTTTCCCCCCCCTCATCTCCGGCCCCTCAACATCCTCCCGTTATGCCTGGTCCCCTGCCACTCCACGTAAGGCAACGTGCAAGACCAGGGGTGTATCCAAGGTCCTGCCGGAACAGCTGGTCAGACAGCAGGACCAGCAAAATCAGCACCTGGACGAGGTTGTGGAGGAGATGAAGCGCCTGGCCGACAGCCTGGCATCCTCGGGACATATTACAGATGCCATCCAGGATCTTGCTGTCAACAGCGCAGCAACGCTGACCAGCCTGAGGGAGCTGCAGGAAAACACCTCCGAACTTGTGGGGGAGGTTCATGCCCTGCGCCTTGCTGTCGAGGCGCAGACTGCTGTGCAGACCTGCATAGCGGTTGCCCTGGAGGGCATGCAGGCAGCCAGGGAGGGACGTGGGGATGCTCCTCCTCAACCTGCTCCCCCCCCCCATCTGTGGCTGCCCCCAGGCAAGTGAGGGGCAGGACCCGTGGCACCAGGCGGAGCCCCCGCCAGGCCCATTAATTTTCTTTTTGGTTAATATTATGCTCTGGTTAAGAGCTATTTTTGTTTCTTTTTGGATACTGCACACGGTGCAGTGTGAATGGTGTGTGAATGTGAGGGGGTGGCACTCCTGCCAGTAAGGGGTGTCACCCTCGGCCGTGGTGGTGAAGTTAACCCCACGGCTGTATGAATGATGTGTGAAAGGTGTATGAATGGACAGCAACATCATTGGGGCCTTGACGTGGCGTTGCTGCTCCCAAGTCCTACATGCTGGACTTGGGCTAATCCAATGTGATGTGCATGTGGTGTGTGTGATCTAGGGACATCAGTGGTGTACACGCATGCATTGTCTGTGTGCCATGCTGTATGTGTGTGTTTAACGGTCAAAGATTCGTAACACGAGGACCCTCCTGACTGCTCTTCCATCAGATGACGGGGTCTCCTCTGGCGGGGGGGGGCTGTGTGGTTTGGGGGTCAGGTCATCACGTAGGGCAATGTGCAGGCCCTTTCGCATGGCAAAGTTGTGCAGAATACAACATGCACCAATGATCTGACCCACAAAGTTGGGGGAATACAATAGGGCCCCCCCAGACTTATCCAGGCATCGGAAACGGGACTTCAGGAGGCCAAATGTGCGCTCCACCACTGCACGGGTTTTGATGTGTGCTTCATTGTATCTTCTCTCTCCTCTGGTTTGGGGGTTCCGGAAAGGAGTCATGAGATGGGGTCCCAGTGTATATGCAGAGTCACCTGTAAGGGAAAAGACAGGAGGATGGTAGTCATGCATGTGCCACTTCTGTTGTGCATCATGGGAGGGGATAGTCATGGCTGCCACCCATGTCACTCACCAACCAGCCAGCTGTCCCCATACATGTCCTGCTCAAAATCTTCGGGGATGTTGCTTTGACGGTAGATGTAGCTGTCATGGCTGGACCCGGGGTCTTTGGCACGGACGTGCCATATGAGGTATTTGGCATCGGCTATCACCTGTACGTTGATGGAATGCCAATGCTTCCGATTGCGGTATATGTGCTCTGTGACACTGGGGGGCTGTAGTGCCACATGTGTGCAATCAATGGCCCCGATGGTGCGTGGGAATCCGTCAATTCTGTAGAAATCTGTCATTGCCTTCTGCCACAGGTGCACAGTGGTGGGTCTGATGAACTGGTTGGACATGCGTCTGAGGATTGCGGGGACAACCTGGTGCAGACATCTGCTTATGCTGGTTTGTGACATCCCAGCCACCACTCCACTTGTACGCTGGAATGATCCACTGGCCAGGAAATGGAGTGTTGCCAGGACCTTCACCAGTGGCTGCAGTGCATGTGAGCGGTATGTCTGGCTGGTGATGTCATCCTGCAGGGCTGTGGTTATTTCCAGGATGGCAGCAGGGGTGAATCTGAAGATGCGATACACCTCCTCATCACCCATGCCAAAGAGGCTCATGCGCGCTCGGTAGATCCTCTCACGTGCCCCCCTCCTCCTCCTCCTTCTATGCTCCTCTTCCTCTGCATACCTTAGTAGTGATAAGACCATGGCTGGGCCTGGCATCTTGGCATACGAATGTGTTGTCCAGTAAGTGTGATTGCTCAGCTCGTCCGTTACGGTGCTGCTGTAGTTGCTCTCCAGCTGACTTGCACACGGCCTTGAGCAAAGTTACCCGTGCTTTTATGAGGGGTATGTTTACTCAAGGCTTTCGAGTTACGCGCACCACGAGTAGCCAACGCCGGACGCGCGTAGTTTCGGGAATACGCGCATCTCCCTCATTTGCATATTTGCATGCTAATTCAATGGGAACTGAATATTTTTGATGCGTAACTATGCGCCTACGCCGCGCTAGCTTAATGCATTTTCGCCGCCCAGACGGAAAAAAAAATTGCGCGTATGTGGTTCTGTGTTTACCGCGCATCGATACGCAGGCGCACATTTACTATTACGCCGCGCATATACATTTACGCAGGCGTAGCGCCGCTGAGAATCTGGCCCTATGTTTCTTCTCTCGTGGCTGCATTTGTTTTTTATTTTCAATCTTCCTCCTTTATTTTCACCTGGTGACCTGGCCAATATCACACTTCCTGTCAAAGAGTCACTCCTCTATATATGAAGAAACAATGGATAGAAGATACCCTTGGACAGAAGCACTGTCTGAGAGGGTAGTGTTAAAAAGGGGGGATAGGGTTGGGACTTTGAATGAGGCATATGATACAGGCCTCCATCCCTGTAAATGTATAAAAAAGGGGGGAGAGTTGGGACTTTGAATGAGATGCATTTTTAGCAGTATGCGATTAAATATATACAGTATATGGAATATGAAAAATGTTTCCATAATTGCCAGGCTCAAAGTTGCCAACCAAAAAAGCACTAAACCAAATTAATCTGTCTAACTGTATGTAATTAAAAAACAGAGGTTTAGTTGCATGTATTTGCAAATACCTGTTTAAGCTGCAGGCCAACGCCAAGGCACTCTGTGTGCTGCAGTCCTAGCTATGATTTTAAAGCCTCCTAATAAGGAGCACAGGCGTGCTAATCAATAGATAGGGGGCAGGTGGTAACCTAAACCCACCCCTACCTATAGTTGGTGTGGCAAAAAAGAGCACTGGAAAAACAAAGAAATACAGGAGTGGAACCAAAACATGCCTACCAAACCAAAATACCACCAGACTAAGTGCAAACCACATCAAATTGGGCCAGCTAGTCAAAAAATTACAATATATAAGTTAACTATTGGTGGTAGATCGGTGGAGGCACTCTATTCCACTCCTGCTGAGAGGGTAGTGTTAAAGGGGTGTTCCAGACTTTTTTTATGTTTATTAAAAGTGTAGCTGCTGGCTTTTGATAAACATACACTTACCTTCTCCACGGTTCCAGCGACGCGCCGGCCAGGGCTCCGCTCCTCTCCCCCCTCCCCGGCCGGCGTCTTCATTCCAAGAGTGGGCACCCGGTCGTGACAGCTTTCGGCTTCATGGCCGGGCACCCATTGCGTATGTGGGAGCGGCACTGCGCATGCACGAATGGCGCTGCGCCGTCCCATTGGACAGGCGATCGCCTGGGACCTGTGCCGTGTCCCAGGCGATCGCCTACAGGGAGGGGCTACAGTAAGGCGATTAAGCTAATCGCCTTACCAGCCCCTCGGCAGAAGGAGGAAGTGGGACAGGAAGTCCCACTCCTCCTAAAGCCCCCACTCCCCCCCAAAAAAAATGACATGCCAAATGTGGCATGTAAGGGGGTGAGGAGTGGGTTAAGCAGAAGTTCAATTTTTGGGTGGAACTCTGCTTTAAGCTGGGTACACACGATGAGAAAATCGGAAGAAAAATTCCGTACGAAGCAAATCTTTTGATTTCCTTATAGTATATACACAATTTTCAACATTCGTTTCAGACTTTCCAAATGAAAATATCTGAAGAGGCAAACTCCCAGTTGTTTCTCGTATGTGAACACAACAAAGGATCACTTGACATCCAGCAGGATAAGCCAGTCTGACACACTGCAACATCGATTTCGGTAAATAGCCTCTGACGGAAGGCTCTTTACCGCATGATCAGCTGTGTCCAATCATGGCTGATCACAGTGTAAACAGGAAGAGCCATTTATCAGCATTCCGCCCGCCCAGGAACACCAGGGATGCCGCCAGGACCACCAGGGATGCCCACAAAAGATGCCCACCAGGTATGTCACCCTGGACCACAAGGGATATGCCAATCAGTGCCCAAGCAGATGCCAATCAGTGCCTATTAGCAATGTCTGCCAGTGGCAGTGCCATCAGTGATGCCTATCAGTGCCTATTAATGCCCATCAGTGCTGCATATCAGTGCCACCTATCCCTGCATTCTATCAGTGCCACCTATCAGTGCCCATCATCAGTGCCACCTTATTAGTGACCGTCAGTGCAGCCTCATCAGTGCCCATCAGTGAAGGAGAAAACGTACATAATTGTATAACAGAAACAAAAAAAACATATTTTTTATAAAAAAATTGTTTAGGTACAGTGTAGCATGACCGCACAATTGTCTTTTAAAAAGTGACAGCAAAAAAAACTGAATATTGGCTTGAGCAAGAAGGGGGAAAAGTGCCTAGTATTGAAGTGGTTAAAGAGAAAAACAAGACTGCTTTTTTAATGCTAGTGACAAACTGTATCCATGTCATACTGCATATTTTATTGTTTTGTCTTTATTACCACTTTAATGTTCAAGCTAATCTGTAAAGTCAATATTTTGGGGAAATGAACAGTTCCATCTGAATGATTTGCACAGATTGCAAGGATTTTTAGCAACCTTTTTTTGCAGATTCTTACCTTTTTCTTTTTAAAGACATAGCTATTCATCCTTTCTAGACTGATTCATGAATGGGAGGGTTTATTATAACCAACTGAGCAATGGGGAGGCTTCTCTGCCATTAGAATACACTTATCAGCATTGTCGGCTATAGCAGAGAGAGAATTTTGGCACACAAGTCAATCAATAGATGCACAATCAGCCTGCCCATACATGGATATCTATTGATCTGAAATCTATTGGTACAAGTTGCCTACAAGTTGCCTAGAAGTCGCCTTGAAGTAGTACAGGAACCTTTTCTGAAGTCGGAGCGACTTCAAGAGGGGGTTCACCCTAAAAAAAAAAAAAAAATCTTTGTCTCCACTGATAGATTAATCTGTAAGTACAGCGCAAAAAAAAAAAAAAATATAGGCATACTGTAGCTGACGCTAATATCCCTGTATGGATAGCCTTACAGTACTTCCATCGTTCATATTGATTTGAAAGGGTGGACATTGGAACAATTCTTTGCTGCCTTTAATGAGTCGTTTTTCCAAAAACTTTCTTTATATAGGCATAGCGGACAGATGACTAAGTCGCTTAAGTGACCCTCACTCTTCAAAAGGTTGGGCATCCCTGTCTTAGAGCCCGTTCATACAGGGGCAATCTGACTTACAGCGCGACTTTGCAAGGCAACTTCAGCGCGACTTGGAGCAACTTAAAACGCGACTTAAAGTTTCCTCCAGGACTGGCGTCTTTGGCTGTGGCCAATCACAAAATAATCAGCTCGGTGGGAGGCAGGGGGTTTGCCTGAGTAAACTATTTTCTCTTCCTGTAAAGTTGCTTTAGTTAAGATGGTGATCCGACTTTGGAGGCAAATTCCATTGAAATCTATTGGTACAAGTTGCCTACAAGTTGCCTAGAAGTCGCCTTAAAGTAGTACAGGAACCTTTTCTGAAGTCGGAGCGACTTCAAGAGGGGGTTCACCCTAAAAAAAAAAAAAAAAAAGATCTTTGTCTCCACTGACATTCAGCATACTAGCGTGAGCTACAGTATGCCTTTATTTATTTTTTCTGTGCTGTACTTACAGTTTAATCCGTTTTTTTCGTTTCAGACTCCGGGCAGGAAATAGGCATTCCTATCAAGAGGGGAACAGGATTGACGGCCGGCTATGGCGCGTCACGCGTTCCGAAAATAGCCGGAGTAGGACT
This sequence comes from Rana kukunoris, assembly GCA_029574335.1. Taxonomy (NCBI): domain Eukaryota; kingdom Metazoa; phylum Chordata; class Amphibia; order Anura; family Ranidae; genus Rana; species Rana kukunoris. The sequence continues at coordinate 225,115,335 of CM056051.1, forward strand.
CGGCTCTTCATGGCACCTGCGCACAGACTAGGAGCTGACTGCGCAGGCGCCGTGAAGAGCCGAGTCCTACACGGGCGCCTGCGCAGTCAGCTCCTAGTCTGTGCGCAGGCGCCGTGAAGAGCCGAGTCTACTCTGGCTATTTTCGGAACGCGTGACGCGCCATAGCCGGCCGTCAATCATGTTCCCCTCTTGATAGGAACGCCTATTACCCCGCGGTAGCCTGAAACAAACGAATAGATTAATCTGTAAGTACAGCGCAAAAAAATTAAATATAGGCATACTGTAGCTGACGCTAATATGCAGGATGACATGGTGTTTTTTAGGGTGAACCTCCGCTTTCAGTAGTGTACATTAAAATGTCTCTCATTCACTTCAATTGAATTTCTCATGTTGCGCGACTTGGTGCGATCCCAAGTGGCGGTAGTGTGGACAGGCACTATGGTATTTTTTTACTTTGCAACAAACGACTAACAAATTTAGTATTGTACTTTTTGAAAAATACAATACTCTTGAATATTCTTTGAAAAATACTTTGAAAAATACTCTTTGAAAAATACAATAAAAATATTTTGAAATTGAGTATTGTACTGTATATGCAGTCTTTAACCTGATCTCTGCTGAGCTATGCCATGCTATTTCTACTTGTAGTAGCCAAATCGATTTTATTACTTTTCACATGCACAATACAGCCTTGAAAGTTTGGGACATACCTGTATCTCACCAAACCACATATTCTTTAAGTTCAAAACCTACAGCGTAAGAGCCCCTTTACACAGGGGCAACACAACTAGTAGCAACTTGGACACGACTTGAGTATGAATCATCAGGCAACTTACAAGGCAACTTCAAGTTGCCTCCAGGGCAGGATGCTTTCCAGTGGCCAATCAAACAACAATCAGCTCTATGGGAGAGAGGGGGAGGGAGGGGTTTGCCTGAGACATGTATGTTAACTTCCTGTATTGTTGCTTCAGTGATCTGACTTCTGAGGCGACTTCCATTGAAATCAATGGGTATAAGTTGCCTACAAGTTGCCTAGAAGTCGGATTGAAGAAGTACAGGAACCTTTTCTAAAGTCGGAGCGACTTCAGTAGTGTACATTAAAACGGCTCCATTCACTTAAATTGATTTTCTCGACCAGTGTGAACCGGCTCTTAAGCGATGGTATTGTTAATTTTGTACGTTCCATTGTAATTACATAAATGCTATTTTATAGAAAGATAGAAAGATATCTCTGAAATTGATATCAGTGCACACAAACACAACATAATTGCCCAATTTTTTTGCTAAATTTAAAAAAAAATGTAACACTCTAATACATTTTTTTTTTTTAATAGTGGAAACCTCTAAAACCGTTTCTCTTTAATATCACTAGTAACAGTAACCCAAATAACATCACTAACATATCTTACTTCCCTTTCTTCTAGTTCCTGAATCTGTGGTGATACCTGCTCTTTAAATCCCTGTATCTACATCCATGACCTTTATTTTCTAACACCTTTACTTTCCTAGGCCTCACTAAACATAGCTGACTCACTCTGCTGTTGGTAGGACAGGCATTCTCGTCTAAGCGCTATTCATTTCATCCTCTTTCCTGTCCTTTCAGGTTCTGTACACATATTTTTTGCTTCTCACTTTCCAACTACAGTGATCTATTGACCTTCTGGCCCAGATACTTTGATGATCATAGATCACTGTTTTGCATGGCTCCTTCAATTCCTCTCTACTGTCATCCCTACAATAATCATGGGTGATTTAACATCACTGTTGGTATTAAAGCGGGGGTTCACCCTAAAAAATGTTTTTAACATTACAATGAGCAGACTCCTGAGAGGGTCATTATGCTGGTGTTTTTTTTTTCCGTACATACCGTTTTATGTGTATTTTCCTCCTGGATTCCCCACGGGACTGGGTGTTCCTATTAACAGGGTCATTGATTGACGTCCTTCCGACCGGCGCATACAGCGCGTCACGAGTTGCCAAAAGAAGCCAAACGTCGGTGCGCAGGCGTCGTATCGAGCCGACCTGACGTTCGGCTTTTTTCGGCAACTCGTGACGCGCTGTATGCGTCAGTCGGAAGGACGTCAATCAATGACCCTGTGAATAGGAACACCCAGTCCCGCGGGGAATCTAGGAGGAAAATACAGATAAAACGGTATGTACGAAAAAAAAAAAAAAAACACCAGCATAATATCCCTCTCAGGAGTCTGCTCATTGTAATGTTAAATTTTTTTTTTAGGGTGAACCCCCGCTTTAATACTCTTGCAAATAAACGTATTCATCTTCTCCTTTGGCCTCATGCAATGGACTTCGGCTTCTGTTAACAATGATAGTTGCACAGTTGACCTCATCTTCACTTGGCCCTGCTCTGCATCCGATTTTTTACAATCTATGACCATAATTTCCTAACACATACCTTCCCCCCCCCCATCCTTTCTGAAGTCTCTCCTGTACTAAAGTCCCTAGACATAGAATTGTTAATGATTGAGAACTTTACTCCTACTATTTGGCTCTGCAGCCTTCTCTACTGTGTTCTTCTCCACTGATCCCTGAGAGACCAGTCATTACTTAAAATAATAACCTTGTCCTTGGAGTCAGCACCAACGTCTAACCTTGCTATACAGACTGTCAACACTGGCAGACCAAATATACTAAAATTTCAAGAGGCATTTCCTGTGGTAGAACAGCACTTGGGAATAAACAATATAGCAAAACACCAAACAGGATTTCCTGATATACAAACATACTTTGCAGGAGTTTTATCTGCTAAGCAATCATACCACACAGTCCCTAGTAGCCCTAAAGTAAAGTTGTACCATGGGTTGTGAACCAACCCATGGTACATATCATATATAGACTGCCATCATTTTTTTATGAAATAAATGGCAAGATTAAAAATAGTCACTCCAAAGGCTATCTACCTTTATTTAAAATTTCCAGTTAGTAGCTTATCATCTTGTTTACCTAATGTTCCTCATTTTTAACAACCCTCTTTTAACCTTTCCCTTTACTGCCCTAGTCACTCAGACATGCAGACATAACATTAAAGTGATACTAAAGGTTTTTTAACCTTTTTCGAAAACCGATTCCCAAAGCTAGATATGTAGAAAAATAAGGCTTCAGCCGCCCAACGTAACTTGCCTACGCCAGCGTATCGTGGGCGCATAGTTACGCTGGACCCATCTGGCGTTCCCGAATCACGAACATACTTGAGCCCGGCGCATGTTTTAAGCGATTTGCGTAAGGGTTACGTCCGGCGTAAAGTTATTCCTCATATAGGAGACGCAACCCATGCAAAGGTATGGACCAGGGAACGAACACCGTCCATTTTTACGCCGTTTACGTAGTATGTGAATAGGGCTGTGCGTAGGTTACGTTCACGTCGTAGGCAGTGTTTTGACGTATCTTAGGCAGTTATTTTGACGTGACTGTGAGCATGCGCACTGGGATGCGTCCAAGATACGATGCATGCGCCGTTCGTTTTTAGTACTTGTTTGAAGCTCAGCCCATCATTTGCATGGGGTCACGCTTCATTTAAATGTTACACGCCCACTTCCAGCCCACTTCCACCTACTTTGACTTACCCCGACTTACGCCAACGAATATACGCAATGCCGGCGCAACGTTGGGAGCATTTGCTTTGTGAATTCCATGCTTGCCTCTCAACGTTGCGCCGGCGTAGCGTAAAGAAGGTACGCTTCACCCCCATAAAGATGCGCCGAGGTACGTGAATCTACCCCTGTGTGTTTATTATCACCTTAAAAATACTTAAACTATTTTCCTTTGAATATCCCCTCTGCACATATTCTTTCTGTAAAACTGTATATAGTCATCATCTGAAATCTATTTATATAATATAATACATGTGTTTTCAACTCCTCTTTGTGCAATTTTACCTTGTACTGTGCCCTGGAAGATAAGAGTGCTATAAATAATAATATTAAATGCACACATACAGTACAGACCAAAAGTTTGGACACACCTTCTCATTCCAAGAGTTTTCTTTATTTTCATGACTATGAAAATTGTAGAGTCACACTGGAGGCATCAAGACTATTAAATAACACATGTGGAATTATATACATAACAAAAAAGTGTGAAACAACTGAAAATATATGTCATATTCTGGGTTCTTCAAAGTAGCCACCTTTTGCAGCACACACAACTGTTAAGAGGAGATTGTGTGAATCAGGCCTTCATGGTAGAATATCTGCTAGGAAACCACTGCTAAAGAAAGGCAACAAGCAGAAGAGACTTGTGTGGGCTAAAGAACACAAGGAATGAACATTAGACCAGTGGAAATCTGTGCTTTGGTCTGATGAGTCCAAATTTGAGATCTTTGGTTCCAACCACCGTGTCTTTGTGCGACGCAGAAAAGGTGAACGGATGGACTCTACATGCCTGGTTCCCACCGTGAAGCATGGAGGAGGAGGTGTGATGGTGTGGGGGTGCTTTGCTGGTGACACTGTTTGGGATTTATTCAAAATTGAAGGCATACTGAACCAGCATGGCTACCACAGCATCTTGCAGCGGCATGCTATTCCATCTGCTTTGCGTTTAGTTGGACCATCATTTATTTTTCAACAGAACAATGACCCCAAACACACCTCCAGGCTGTGTAAGGGCTATTTGACCAAGAAGGAGAGTGATGGGGTGCTGCGCCAGATGACCTGGCCTCCACAGTCACCGGACCTGAACACAATCGAGATGGTTTGAGGTGAGCTGGACCCAGGGGAGGGCTGGCAGGGGGGGGCAGGGTGGAAATCTCCCCCTGGGCTGGTGACACTATGCACAGCCACCGGCCGCCACTACCAAATGCTGTTTTTGCAGAGCAGGAATATGCCTGCTGGAGTGCTGTTAACACAGGTCACAGCCGCTGCTCACCTCCCACTGTGCAGCCGTGCCTGTGTCAGCTCTGAGGTAGATGGCTGCAGAGCTGAGCTATGTCTCGTCTCACACATAGCTCAGCCTCAGCGCACACCAGCGCTAACATCCCCTTCTCTCTCTGCACAGACACGAGGAGAGATAGAGCTCATCTGCTCCTCCTCCTTCTGAGTCTGCCCCGCCCACACTCCCCGGGCATGTGTGGGCACTGGACAGGAAGTTTGATCCCAAAAAAGCATCAGACAGCCTGCCTGCGCCTCAGCCTCCATCCTGGTAAGCTTACCCTCTCTAGTCTCTCCTGCCTCCCAGTGTATAAAAAGGGGTGCTCTGTGGACTTTGTTAAAGGGAAGGGGGCAGGCATTGGTGAGCAAAGACCCTCTTTACACAATAGTCCACAGCATGCACCCTTAAATCAAGTTTCCCAGAACCGCCCTTACATTAGATCTGATGTATATGGGGTCTGTGCGGACTCTGATGTATATGGGGTCTGTGTGGACTCTGATGTAAGGGAAGGCTCTGTGCGGACTCTCATATAAGGGGGGCCTCTGTGCGGACTCTCATGTGAGGGGGGCCTCTGTGCAGACTCTCATGTAAGGGGGGCCTCTGTGCGGACTCTCATGTAAGGGGGGCCTCTGAACGGACTCTTATGTAAAGGGGGCCTCTGTGCGGACTCTCATGTAAGGGGGGCCTCTGTGCGGACTCTCATGTAAGGGGGCCACTGTGCGGACTCTGATGTAAGGGGGGCCTCTGTGCGGACTCTGATGTAAGGGGGGCCTCTGTGTGGACTCTCATATAAGGGGGGCCTCTGTGCGGACTCTCATGTAAGGGGGGCCTCTGTGCGGACTCTCATGTAAAGGGGGCCACTGTGCGGACTCTGATGTAAGGGGGGCCTCTGTGCGGACTCTGATGTAAGGAGGGCCTCTGTGCGGACTCTGATGTAAGGGTGGCCTCTGTGCGGACTCTGATGTAAGGGGGGCCTCTGTGCGGACTCTCATGTAAGGGGGGCCTCTGTGCGGACTCTCATGTAAGGGGGGCCTCTGTGCGGACTCTCATGTAAGGGGGTGCCTCTATGCGGACTCTCATGTAAGGGGGGCCTCTGTGCGGACTCTCATGTAAGGGGGGCCTCTGTGCGGACTCTCATGTGAGGGGGGCCTCTGTGCAGACTCTCATGTAATGGGGGGCCTCTGTGCGGACTCTCATGTAAGGGGGGCCTCTGTGCGGACTCTTATGTAAGGGGGGCCTCTGTGCGGACTCTCATGTAAGGGGGGCCTCTGTGCGGACTCTCATGTAAGGGGGGCCTCTGTGCGGACTCTGATGTAAGGGGGGTCTCTGTGCGGACTCTGATGTAAGGGGGGTCTCTGTGCGGACTCTGATGTAAAGGGGCTCTGTGTGGATTTTGATGTAAGAGACTCTGATGTAAGGGGGGCCACTGTGCGGACTCTGATGTAAGGGGGGCCTCTGTGCGGACTCTGATGTAAGGAGGGCCTCTGTGCGGACTCTGATGTAAGGAGGGCCTCTTTGCGGACTCTGGTGTAAGGGGGGCCTCTGTGCGGACTCTGATGTAAGGGGGGTCTCTGTGCGGACTCTGATGTAAGGGGGGTCTCTGTGCGGACTCTGATGTAAGGGGGGCTCTGTGTGGATTTTGATGTAAGGGACTCTGATGTAAGGGGAGCCTCTGTTCGGACTCTGATGTAAGGGGAGCCTCTGTTCGGACTCTGATGTAAGGGGAGCCTCTGTGCGGACTCTGATGTAAGGGGAGCCTCTGTGTGGACTCTGATGTAAGAGGAGCCTCTGTGCGGACTCTGATGTAAGGGGAGCCTCTGTGCAGACTCTGATGTAAGGGGGGCCTCTGTGCGGACTCTTGTGATCATGAAAAATCTTAGACTGTTTTCATCGATCCATCACTTTTCCATGCTCTATGGGCCACTTGACTGGACTTGCCCCCCAGGCCTAAGGCTGCCAGCCCTCCCCAGGCTGGACCGCAGAGTGAAGACAAAAGGGCCAACTCCTTCAAGACTGTTGGAAGACCATTTCAGGTGACTACCTCTTGAAGCTCATCAAGAGAATGCCAAGAGTGTGCAAAGCAGTAATCAAAGCAAAAGGTGGATACATTGAAGAACCTAGAATATGGCATATTTTCAGTTGTTTCACACTTTTTTTGATATGTATATAATTCCACATGTGTTAATTCATAGTTTGTATGCCTTCAGTGTGAATCTACAATTTTCATAGACATGAAAATAAAGAAAACTCTTGGAATGAGAAGGTGTGTCCAAACTTTTGGTCTGTACTGTACATATATCATTCTCTCACCTCTGGCTTAATAGTCCCTAAATATATAACTCGCTTATCCCGTCTATTCCCTTTCCATAGCCCAACAGTAGAAACCCCTAAGGCTTCATTTACACTTGAACTACTTTCCAGCTCGGAAATTTTGTGCATTTTGTGGTCGGCGGTCGGTCAAAACGTTCCTATCCTGAACGCGATACCTTCACGTTCAGGAGAGGGAGGTAAAGGGAAGCCCCTATCCACAGTAGCTCCTAAACGATCCTCAAAGCCTACCTGTACATGGACACCCAGGCTGTTATGTAGTTGAGTTTAGAAGCTTTGGCAAAAAAACGCCAAAAGCTTCAAAACGCGAGTTTAGGAGCTGCTAGTGTACATGGAGCCTTATAGATGTTACTTTCCTATCCTTGGCTCATCAAAAAAATGTATGTTCACCCACAGTACCATCCCAAACCTCTCATCTAATTGAAAAATCTTCTAATTTTAGAAAAAGGACATGTAAAAAGTTGAGGATTAATTCATCACCAAATCTAAACCTTTAATAATTTTCAAATGTTATTTGATGAAGTAAGCACTGATGGTTATTTTAACAAATACCCATCATTGGGTAATATGGAAGCAATCCAGCTTCTGAAAATGGTAGCTGCCTTTTATTCCAGTACTTTCTGCATCATCGATCCATAAAAAACTTGCAGCAAGTGGAGTCAAAACTACTAATCTGCATCTATGAATCAGAATTCAAACTAGAGAGTCAGCATGACAAACAGGCAACTAGCACTATAAGAAGGTCAGTAATGGCTGTCTTAACATTTCTGTCATGCCCGATTTCTTTAACCACTTAAGGACCCGCTCACGTAAATATACGTCATTTTTTAAAAGATGGATATCTCGGTAACGGCAGCAGCCGCTGCCACAACCGATATATCCATCTTTCCTGTGAGCGGTCCTTTAAACAATAACGGTGGTCTCCGCGGCGGATTCGCCGCAAGATCACCGTTATCGGCGGTGGGAGAGGGCCCACTCCCGCCCCTCTCCCACCCCCTCCGCTGCTTACTGGAGCCGGTGGCGGAGGTGACCGGGTCCTCTCTCCTGCTCTGCTGGAATATGAGTGAGGGCAAGAGGCCAAGATGGCTCCCACCTGTCTCCATAGCAGAACAGGGCAGAAGCAACGTCAAAACGTCACTTCCGCCCATGCTTCTTAACCACTTATGGACCGCCTCCTGCACATATACGTCGGCAGAATGGCACGGCTGGGCACATGTACGTACAGGTACGTCCTGTACTAGTACCCAGCCGTGGGTCACAGGTGCGCGTGGCCCGGTCCGAAGCTGAAGAACGGGGAGAGCCGTGTGTAAACACGGCTTCCCCGTCCTTCACTGTGGCAGCGTCATCGATTGCGTGATCCCTTATTCAGGGAATCGCAATCGATGACGTCACACCTAGAGCCACACCCCCTACAGTTGTAAACACACATTAGGGAACACATAACCCCTTTAGCGCCCCCTTGTGGTTAACTCCCAAACTGCAAATGTAATTTTCACAATAAACAATGCAATTTAAATGCATTTTTTGCTGTGAAAATCACAATTGTCCCAAAAATGTGTCAAAATTGGCCGAAGTGTCCGCCATATTGTTGCAGTCACACAAAAAATCGCTGATCGCCACCATTAGTAGTAAAAAAAATTGCGCAAACCAACCGATAAATGCTTATTGCGATTTTTTTTACCAAAAATTGGTAGAAGAATACGTATCGGCCTAAACTGAAGAAAAAAAATTATTTTTATATATTTTTGGTGGATATTTAGTATAGCAAAAAGTTAAAAATATTGCATTTTTTTCAAAATTGTCGCTCTATTTTTGTTTATTGCGCAAAAAATAAAAACCGCCGAGGTGATCAAATACCATTATAGTCTAAATATGACATCTGAGGTCTTTTTAACCCCAGATCTCATATTTAAGAGGACCTGTCATGCTTTTTTCTATTACAAGGGATGTTTACATTCCTTGTAATAGGAATAAAAGTGACCCATTTTTATTTATTGTTTGTGTAAAAAATTATAAAATAAATAAAAATAAATAAGAAAACAAATATTTTTTTTTTAAAGCGCCCCCTCCCAACAAGCCTGTGCGCAGAAGCGAACGCATACGTGAGTAGCGCCCGCATATAAAAATGGTGTTCAAACCACACAAGTGAGGTATCACCGCGATCGTTAGAGCGAGAGCAATAATTCTAGCCTATGGAGATTTTTAAGGGTAAAAGTTTGACCCCATTCCAGGAGCGGGCGCAATTTTGAAGTGTGACATGTTGGGTATCATTTTACTCGGCGTAACATTATCTTCACAATATAAAAAAAAAATTGGGCTGACTTCACTGTTGTCTAATTTTTTAATTCAAAAAAGTGTTTTTTTTTTTTTCAAAAAAAGTGCGCTTGTAATACAGTGTGACAAAAAGTATTGCAATGACCGCCATTTTATTCTCTAGAGTGTTAGAAAAAAAAATATATATATATAATGTTTGGGGGTTTTAAGTAATTTTCTAGCAAAAAAAAAAAAACAGTTTTAATCTTGTAAACACCAAGTCTGAAAAACAGGCAAGGTCCTTAAAGGGTTAGTAAAGAATTTTTTTTTTCCTTTAAAACAACAAACATGTCATACTTACCTCCACTGTGCAGTTAGTTTTGCACAGAGTGGCCCCGATCCACGTCTTCTGGGGTCCCTCGGCGGCTCTGGTCTGGTCTCTGGTCCTCCCCGCAAGTACTGACCACAGTCATGCGAGAGAGCTCGCATGGTGGTAAATAATTGCGGGCGTCCTCCCGTGATACAGTTAGCGGCCATAGCCGCTCACTGTATTACTCGGCCACGTCCCTCGGCGCACCACGTCACTGGATGTGATTGACAGCAGCGCCAGCCAATGGCTGCTCTGTTCTCAATCCATCCGCTCTAGCCAATCAGCGGCCAGGCTAAGCGGCGAAGAGGATCTCGGGACCGCACACGGGACTTTCGAGGGGTCAGGAAAGTAAAACGGGGGCTCGGGGGGGGGGGGGGGCGGCATCATCAGGTGTTTTTTTCACCTTAATGCATAGATTGCATTAAGGTGAAAAAATAATAATTCTTTACAACTCCATTAAGTGGTTAATAAATGTTTTATGAACTTTTTTAGCATATGCTTTTTGCCATCATCCAAAGAAGGAAACTGGGACAGCCATTTGGCTTTGTAAAACTCAGCCATTTTACTATCAAATAAATGTTTTATTAAACCATAAAATGTTAATAGTGTTAACTTATCATGGTCACCACTATGGCTCAAAATACCTTTACCGAAGTCTGAAAGTTAAAGCTGAACTTTAAGCAATACACGGCTTATACAGAGATGTTCTACAGTATCTGCCAAAGATTTGATTTACTGTATTAGTTCTAAGATTTATTGTTATTAAAAACAAAACAATAGCAAGTTGGAGAGCTGACACTCTCTCCACAATTTAGCAATGTGTATTTTTTTTAATTATAGGTTTCCGAATAAAAAAATGATTTTACCTTACTCAAGCCTTAAATCCATGTCTCCCACCAGCGCCTCTTCTGGGAAAAAAAAATGGTAGGAATAAAAACTGGTGATCTAGCTCTGTAGTCTGTGTTTGTGTTGACTAGTTCCCATGTTGTTACATCATCACACCCATTGCAGTCTTCTGGATCCTGAGAGAATCTCACCACTGGGCAACACGAAGGGAGTTTCCATACGAGCCAGGCAACAACTAGGGCACTGAAGAAGGACTACCTTACTCTGCAGTAAGGTAGAGAGAAAATGTGGGACCCGGAATGCATTATGGCTATGGATTCAAGTAAGTAGTTTGGGCTTTTCGTTTATTATTTTTGTGTAAGGTTAGGGTGACTATTTAGAACAGGTTGAGGCATAATTCTTGCATGTGGGATGCCTGGCTGGAGTTCAGAAACCTTCCTGGAAGCCCTATATAATGAGGGAGAACAGGATTTTAAGATCTGCCTTTTGTCAAGAAGAATAAACTTCTTGCATTCATTAATTACATAATAATTACAAATCAAAGGAAAAGTTTTAATACAGACATTGATTCCCTTCACACTACATGCAGGTTAAGTCAGGCCATTTTTTTCTGATAAGTACACAAGTTCACAATGCACATAAAAATAGAAATGTATATTTTCTTTTCAATTGTTTTTTATTGGATATTTAACAATAAAACAGTAAACTGAGAGTTACACAATATTGCAAAATACTCATTGCACCATCAGTAGGTAAGGCAATAGTACATCAAGTAAGCATGAGGGATACAGGATTCTTTAATTTGTGTGAGTCAAATGATAACATAAACTTTTGATCATTCCTAGGTAATGGTGTCAACACTGTGCTCCTGACACCCCCAGTGGGATCTATGAGAAAAGAAAAACTGCCACTCCAGGTGAGTACACTAAGCAATCAATGTCCTCTCAGAGACCGTGGGTGCCGGCAATGCACAAAGCAAGACTCAGAAAAGAAAATATGGATGGCCACACACCAAAAAAACTTTAAAAGGTAGCCTTTAATGGTAAAAAAGCACCACAACACACAGCAAGCAGTGGGGTATGTAGCTGACGCATTTCACACTGAGGTCCAGTGCTTAGTCATGAGCTAAGTATTTTCCATAATTAATAAAGTCACAGGAATCATTATCTTACCCACGCCACAGTTGGCCATTCTTAGCATAGGGGTGCACTTAGTTCAAACCAAATATAGGCCTCTAGTCACACACATTTTAATTGCAGCAAAAATAACTATAACTTCTAAATGGAAGTCTATAGAGGCTCCTACTCTATTCTGAGTCATATATAGAGTCAAAAAACAATATACATATGACTTTTTTTTTGCCATAGGGAGTCAAACTATACCCAAATTTAATTCCTGCTGGGAGTCATGGGTAGCGTCCTATCCTATTGATTAATGATAGGTTGTTCACTTGCATCTATATGTGGTACGTACAACTTGTTAATGCTATTTATGTTAATGTTGTTATATTTTTCTTGCTTTTTTTTCCTGTTTTGTGAGAGTTATGTCTGGGGGGGGGGGGGGGGTTGGTGTGCGGCCGTCCATATTTTCTTTTCTGACCCAGTGGGATCTAACTGTGCCATGGATCACAGAGCCACACTCTCACATAATGCTATTCACGTTACCATATGACTATTATACAATATATTCATTTTTTGTTTTTGTTCCCCTTTAGACCAGTTGTACATTCAGACATAACTCTCACAAAACAGAAAAAAAAAAGCAAGAAAAATATAACAACATTAACATAAATAACATTAACAAGTTCCACGTACCACATATAGATGCAAGTGAACAACCTATCATTAATCAATAGGATAGGATATGGCAAAAAAAAGTCATATGTATATTGTGTTTTGACTCTATATATGACTCCGAATAGAGTAGGAGCCTCTATAGACTTCCATTTAGAAGTTATAGTTAATTTTGCTGCAATTAAAATGTGTGTGACTAGAGGCCTATATTATGTTGGAAATAAGTGCACCCCTATGCTAAGAATGGCCAACTGTGGCGTGGGTAAGATAATGATTCCTGTGACTTTATTAATTATGGAAAATACTTCTTTCCAGAAGCTTTTCACTACTTTACAATTCCAGAAATGTATATTTTCATTGCAGTACACTAAACATACAGATGGTTTCCACCTAGGTGCATTTGCAAAGCTTGTTTGGTTGAAAACTAAGGACCAAAGGGACGAGTCATGGACTTTTTAGGCACAATTAAATGGTACGTATATAGTCTAAATTACTTAAAAAGGGGAATTTATTACAAAAATATTTTTTTACACATAAAATATCAGTTCCATAGGAACTGTACACAAGTACAAACTTAATAGCATTCTAAGCGTCTACAGCATTAACCAAAAGAGTACAGAAGCAAAACAAAAAGACTGTCCTTCAGATGTAAGCAAAACCTGTGGCTAGTTGTATAGTGGATGGATCCTGAAGGAGATTGAGGAGCAGTAAATTTGCTGTCTGTGGGTTTGTGTAGACCATAGGTGGCAAACACAAGTCCCGCGGGCCGAATGCGGCCCTCCAGGCCATTTCATGTGGCCCTCGCACCTCTCCTGCAGCTGCAGCCCTCCTCTGGTCCTCCTCCAGTCCCTTACTTTCTGCTTCTTCCCAGCAGCAGCATAAGGAAAGGGGGTGCACTGTGATGTAAGGGAGAGTGGGGGACTTAATTTCTGATGGTGGGGTGGCTCTTGGCATCTAATCTTCCAGATACAACCGGCCCTTTTGAGGGCAATCATAATGCTGATGTGGCCCATGATGAAATTGAGTTTGACACCCCTGGTGTAGACCAAGCTGAGGCTGACATGTTTCGCGCCAAATTAGCGCTTCTTCAAAGAGCCTGTATAATAAGTTTGAACGATAGGTAGGAAAACCGCAGAAGTGTAAGGCCCCGTACACACGAGCAAATAGATTTGTTCAAATCGGTCGGACAGACCGATTTGAACAAATCTGTCTGCTGGGATGTATTGGTTTGATCGTGTACACACGATCAAACCAAAATCCCCGCCGGCAGACAGCGTGCTGACGTGTCGGTGACGTGACGATGACGTTGACGCCGCCACGTCACCGCACCAGGAAGTTAAACACTTCCGCGAATGCGTCGAAACCATTCGACGCGTGTGCGAGCAGATATGTCTGCTGGTTAGCATACTAACCAGCAGACATATCGGTCCGACGGGTTCCCGCAGACAGATTTTAAAGCATGCTTTAAAATCTGTCGGCTGGCCAAATCCGTCGGCTCGCCCGTACACACGATCGAATCTGTCTGCTGAGACGCTCTGTCAGACCGTTTTCAGCAGATAGATTTGATCGTGTGTACGCGGCCTAAGGGTTAAATGTACTAACATATACTGGCCAGTATTAAGTCATGAAAGTATTCAAGTAATCGGCGGTCCCTAGCCAGGGTTATTGGGTCCGAATAATCCCGCAGTGCAACCTGGTGAAAAGCAGGCAATATGTATAGCACTTTATTGTACTAAAGCAGTAAAATGTAGCTGCCAAATAGAGGCAGATATAGTTGCACTAAGGTTGCTAGTTGCAGGTCATATTTGATCCACAGACCTCCCAGTTCAAACTTATTATACAGGCTCTTTGAAGAAGCACTAGTTTGGAGCGAAACATGTCAGCCTCAGCTTGGTCTACACAAACCCACAGACAGCAAATTTACTGCTCCTCAATCTCCTTCAGGATCCATCCACTATACAACTAGCTGTATACAAATGCTGTAGACGCTTAGAATGCTATTAAGTTTGTACTTATGTACAGTTCCTATGGAACTGATATTTTATGTGTAAAAAAATCTTTTTGTAATAAATTTCCCTTTTTAAGTAATGTTGACTATATACGTACCATTTAATTGTGCCTAAAAAGTCCATGACTCGCCCCTTTGGTCCTTAGTTTTCAATTATATTTAGGACGTTGGCACATTTATTACTTCCCATGTACCACTATGCGTGTTGATACATTTTTCCCTTATTTCAAGCTTGTTTGGTTGCTTTTCAAAATGATCCTAGGATATTGTGCCAAAATGATGGTACTGTATATGCAGCACACTGCAATCATATTTTTTTAAAGAGAGGAGATCTAGATTTATGTTTCTGACAGACTAATTTACATTAAAATTCAGCTTGTTCGATTAAAAAAAAAAAAAAAAAAAAAATGGAAGCTGATTGTGCCATTTTAACCCTTAGGCAGCTAAGATAAATGCATTTAAAAAAGTATTGCAGGTCCAGTGCATTAGAGATCCTTGGCAGCCCATTCAAAAGAAAATACAAAATGATGTAAAAGAACAGAAGGACCAGTTTCACACAGGCCAACATGTGTATAAGAGCAGTGTGAACAACAAGCTTTAAAGGACCATTCAGCTCCAGTTTGTAAATGCTGAACACAGATCCTAATAAGATCACCACCGTTTTTTTTTTTTGGCTCTATAAACGAAAAAATATGCTTATATATATTTTACTTTATGATATAAAACATATCAAATAAAAAAACTGTAAAAAATCAAATTTCTTCATATATTTAGGTCAATATGTGTTCTGCTACATATTTTTGGTAAAAAAGAATGGTAGAATTTTTATTTATGAATTGTTTTATACTAGTGATGTCAGTGATCAGTGACTTATAGCGGGACTGTGATAGCATGGTGGGCACTCTGACACTAACCAACATTTCTGACACTTCTGACACTTTGTAGGAACCAGTGACACTAATACAGTGATCGGCGCTAAAAATATGCACTGTCACTGTACTAATGAATCTGGCTGGAAAGGGGTTAACATCTAAGGCGATCAAGGGGTTAACTGTGTGCATTTACTATGAGGTGCTTTTACTAAGGGATCTGTAAATTTTTATTCCTTGCTTTGCAGAAAAACAAAAACTCTCCCATCCCCTTTAAGGCCTTGTACACACGAGGGAATATTTCCGCTGAACATGGTCCGACGGACCATTTCAGCCGAAAAATCCGCTCGTGTGTAGGGGCAAACGGACCGTTTTGGCCGGATTCCTCCGGCGGAAAAATTTCAAAGCATGCTTTGAAATATTTCCGCCGGATAGGTGCCCGTCAGATATGTCCGCTGGTTAGTACGGCAAACCAGCGGACATATCTGCCCGCACATGCGTCGTATCCTGTGAATGGATCCGACGTATTCACGCGGAAGTGTTTACTTCTTGGTGCGGTCACGTGGCGGTGACGTAGCGGTGACGTAGCGGTGACGTAGCGGTGACGTGGCGGCGTCAACGTCACCGCCGCGTCACCGCGCTGTCTGCCGGCGGGGAATTTGATCCGATGGTGTGTACAGCCATCGGATCAAAGCAATCCGGCGGACAGATCCGATGGGAACGGTCCGTCGGACCGTTCCCATCGGATTTATTACCTCGTGTGTACAAGGCCTTAGAGGACAGAATTTTGTATTGTTTACATTCACAGAGAACTGTCCTGTTATTCTCTTCGCTGATCAACGGGTGCCAGTGGTCAATCTTTGACTAATCACAGCTGGCATGGTGGCCATTCACCCCCTACCTTGAAGTGCTTGATCATGTGCTAGATGCTTGATCCAGAGCAAGAAAGCAGCTCTGCCGCCATACTCCTAAAGGAGGCGGTCATCAAGTGGTTGGGCATTTTGCTAGCAGACTTTCAACAAGCTTCAAAAAGTTCTGAAGCCTGCTAGCAGCTTGCTTTAAATAGCAATCAACACTCCCATTAGGGTCAGTGTTCAACATTTACAAACTGGAGCTGAATGGTACCCTAGAAGCTTCAACAAAGCTTGCTGAAAGCTTTGCAAATGCTTTGTCAAAGCTTGCTGTTCACACTGTTCTTATACAACCTGACAATTGTATGAATCTGGCCTAAAAGCAAGGGGGCAGATTCACAGAGAATTAGATTATCGTAGCGTTTCCGAAATACACTACGCCGCCGTATTTTACCTGGCTCTATGTGGAATCCAGGTAGATTTTGTCCAGTAAACGACGGCGGCGTAGTGTATTTCTCCCGGCGCAATCCATCTACGCGAGTAGGGGGCGTGAAGCATTTAAAATAGGCGCGTTCCCGCGGCAATCGAACTGCGCATGCTCCGTTCCCAAATTTCCCGCCGTGCATTGCGCAAAAAAACCACGTCGTTACGTCGTAGTAGCGTCGTTTACGTACATTCCTATTCCCGAACGAGTTACGTTAAAAAAAGAAAAAAAATTGATGTGGGAACGACGGCCATACTTAACATGGGTTACGCACTGTTAGACCAGCAAAAAGCTGCTCTAACATTACGTAGCCAAAAAATGACGTAGGCGATTGCGAAGGACACTCGTACCTTCGTGGATCGCCGTAAAAACTCATTTGCATACCCCGACGGTGAAAACGACGCGGACTCCACCCAGCGGCCGCAAAAATATCGCAACGTAGATCCGAAGGCTTGCGAAGACGTAAGCCTCTCGGATCGAAGCCCGAAGCCGCCGTATCATGGTTTGAGGATTCAAACTAGTGATACGGCGCGCGAAATTTGAAATTACTCCTGTCTAACACCAGTTAGACAGGCGTAATCTCTCTCTGAATCTGGGCCAAGCTTTCTAAATGCTATTTTGCAGTGTTTTTCTATTTTTTTTATTATTTTCATTCACTCTCAATATGCATTTAAACTTGGTAGAAAATACCCCCTCCCTTGTATTTCATAACCCTCTCTTCTTCTGGATGTGTCTAATGACCCAGCTTCTTTGCTCCTCCCTTCACCTATCTGCATAATCTTTTAGGGTGAATTCACACTGACTTGTAATACAATGTTTCATTGCAATACAAATGTATATATGTTGCATTTTAAACGCAATGTAGCACAGGTCAACTCAGTGTTGTAGTGTGAACAGGTGTCCTTGTTTTTAGGTGTCCTCGCATTTACCTAGGTTTTAAAGCTGTGCTAAAACGCAGATCAACACACTAGTGTGAATTAGCCCTTATGTAGCTGCTGGAGGAGGAACAAAGAGGAATACTATAGAGAATCACTTGGGCGACTGCTATGAGTCTACACAAGTTAGGATTTTACAGGTAGATATTGTGCCTAAAACATTTTAAATTCACATATAATCTTGTAAAGATTTTTGTTGAAATGAAAGGTCTGGTGACAGAGTCTCTTTAAAGGAGTTCTATGAATGAATGAATTAAAAACTTATATAGCGCGGCACATGCGAACTAAATCGCCTCTAAAGGTTTATTTATTTATTTTTTAAAACATGTCATACTTACCTCCACTGTGCAGCTCGTTTTACACAGAGTGGCCTGTCTTCTGGGGTCCCTCGGTGTCTGTCTCGGCTCCTCCCCGCAAGAGCTAACCCCCCTCTGGGAAACGCTCTGCCAAGGGGGTTAGCTTGCAGGCTTGCTCCAGTGATATAGTCGGCGGCCATAGCCGTATCACTCGGCCCCGCCCACCGGCACGTGTGCCATTGATTTGATTGACTAACAGTGGGAGCAGATGGCTGCGCTGCTACCAATTATCCAATGAAGAGCTGAGAAGAGCCGAAAAGCCCATGCCGAGAAGGCAGCGCGTTCATGATGCAGAACTTTCGAGGGCTCTTGTAAGTAAACGGGGGGCCTATAAGCATTGGATGTTTTTTCACCTTAATGCATAGGATGCATTAAGGTGAAAAAATGCAAAGCTTTACAACCCCTTTAAGCAGAGAAACAGTTACATGATTTTCTATAAAAACTTTCTAAGGTTATCCAATAAACAAAGCCTCAGAACTTGTCTCTTCCTATTGTTTTCAATGTCTGACAACACCCAATGGCCTTTTCCTGCTTCCATCAAAAAGCAATGTTCTCCAATATTCCCTTGGATTATACCGTGCTGTATACTTCAATACTACTACATCTCATAAATCGTATTATTGTCCTCACATGAATCCTAGTTTCTAACTAAATCCTCTTTTTCTGTATACAGTTATAATGCCAACAATCCATAAAGGTATTATACAATCTTCATAAACCAATTCATTTTATGAAAAAATATATCAGAGTGATAATAAATCAGGAATTACAATTTTATATTTACTGTTCATATATTGTTCTCATACTTTGAACAGTGCTCAAAAGATTTTAGTGCAAAATTAGATCTTTGATTGGTGCCAAAGTTTAGTTAAAGAGGAACTTAGGGAATGTGTTTAAAAATTAAAAGTCAGCAGCTACAAATACTGTAACTGATGAATTTTAATAAACACAAATTTGGCACTCCGGGGCTGTCATCACCTGAGCTGATTCTCTGTCAGTCTTTGGGTCCCCAGTGCTGCCATCTTGCTTCTGGGAAACCGGATTTGACTTTGTGTGGCTTCAAGGCTTGCATTCACAAGTCGTGCTGTGCATTATGAATGAACCCACAGCTTCCTGGAATGTGCCTAGGTAAGCAAAGCGAAGTTGAAGCGGGTACCTGTCAGAAATAGGTACCCTCTCCCAGAAAAAAAAAAATAACATCCACAAGTGGAAGAGGAGGAGAAGGCGTAGTGGAGGAAGGGGAAAAGTGGAATGTCCCTTTTTAGGTGAAGTTCTGCTTTAAGTGCCACCTGTACAAGTCAAGATTGTTAGAAGAAAGGCTTCATCTTTCATGTTGTAAACCAGGGGTGTCAAACTCAATTTCATTGCGGGCCGCATCAGCATTATGATTGCTCTCAAAAGGGCTCTCAAAAGGGCCGGTTGTATCTGTAAAATTTGATGTACGGTGCATCCCCTCCTCTTACATTAGATGTCAGAAGTTGAGTGCCCCAATCTCCCTTACATCACAGTGCACCCCCCTTTCCCTATGCTTCTGCTGGGAAGAAGCTGGATGCATTGCTTGAAAGCAGAAAGTAAGGGTCTGAAGGAGGCAGGAGCTCTCCTGCAGCTGCAGGAAAGGTGTGAGGGCCACATGAAATGGCCTGGAGGGCCGTATTCAGCCCACAAGGCTTGTGTTTGACACCTGTGTTGTAAACAATAAAACAGACCATCTATTGATGACATGATGCTCTTTCGAATTAGAAAACATATGCAAGTGAGAATGTGAAAATTCTGCCTCTTTTCAAACATATAAAGTTGCAATATTGCAACTCCAGGATATTCATGTCAAATCATGGTCTTTCATAATCTATGTACTAACTGTGTGTCTGTTGTGAAAAGATAAAAAAGGTCCTAAAAGCTGCACTTTCCTTATACAGTAAAACCTTGGTTTGGGAGTATAATTCGTTCCAGAAACATGCTTGTAATCCAAAGCACTTGTATATCAAAGCATTTTTTTACAGGGTTCTAAAGAGAAGCGAGGCACCTCTAAGTGTAGCAATAAGTTGCTAAATGTTGTACCTTCATTAAAGGTAACCATATTGCTACACTTAGAGGCTCCTTTCTTTTTTTTGATACTCAGTTGTGACATGACACTACTCTTATATCAAGACATTGCTTGTATATCAAGGAAAAATGTATTAAAACATGGGACTCGAACGTTCGAATTCAAAAACGCTAATTTTAAAGACCAATATTCAAGTTATTGTTGGAAAACTTCTTTGAGAACCCAGGTCTTGCCCCAGGGAACATGTATCAATGGGAAAAAGTTTAAAAAACGGTCGTTATTTTCAGGAGCAGGACTCCTGAAAAAGTGACCGTTTTTAAAACTTTTTTCCATTGATACATGTTCCCTCGGGCAAGACCCGGGTTCTCAAAAACGTTTTCACAGGCAAGCTATAGACACCCAGCAGGTGCAATATTTAACCACTTTACAACCGCCCTATAGACAAAGTACGTCTACAGGGCGGTTGCTTAACTCTAGGAGGCCGTTAATTAACGGCCTCCCAGATTTGTGCTCCCGCGCGCCCCCTGAGGCGTGCACGCGGGAGTGTATGTGACCACCGGGTCCTCGCGGATCACGGTAAATCGCCGCTGATAGCGGCGGTTTACCACGTGATCGCTCCGTCCAATGACGGCGCGATCACTTGTAAACAAACCGGCGTCATGTAATGATGTCGGTTCCTCCCTCCCCTCCCCATCGCTACAGTGTGAGAGGAGAGGGGAGGGAGCGGATGTCAGCGGCAGTGCTGTGGGCTGGATCTGTGACAAATGTAGTCACAGATCCACCCATCCATCCCTCCATGCTCAGCCATCCCTGGGGCCAATACTCTGCAAAATACTGTGCAATATTCTGCAAACTCTGGGCAATACTCTGCAAACTCTGGGGCAATACTCTGCAAACTCTGGGGCAATACTCTGCAAACTCTGGGGCAATACTCTGGGCAATACTCTGCAAACTCTGGGCAATACTCTGCAAACTCTGGGCAAAACTCTGCAAAACTCTGCAATACTCTGCAAATACTCTGGGCAATACTCTGCAAATACTCTGGGCAATACTTTGCAAATACTCTGGGCAATACTCTGCAAATACTCTGGGCAATACTCTGCAAACTCTGGGCAGTACTCTGCAAACTCTGGGCAATACTCTGCAAAATACTCTGGGCAATACTCTGCAAAATACTCTGGGCAATACTCTGCAAACTCTGGGCAATACTCTGCATACACTCTGGGCAATACTCTGCATACACTCTGGGCAATACTCTGCAAATACTCTGGGCAATACTCTGCAAATACTCTGGGCAATACTCTGCATACACTCTGGGCAATACTCTGCAAACACTCTGGGCAATACTCTGCATACACTCTGGACAATACTCTGCATACACTCTGGGCAATACTCTGCAAATACTCTGGGCAATACTCTGCAAATACTCTGGGCAATACTCTGCATACACTCTGGGCAATACTCTGCATACACTCTGGGCAATACTCTGGGCAATACTCTGGGTAATAATCTGCATACACTCTGGGCAATACTCTGCAAATACTCTGGGTAATACTCTGCAAATATTCTGGGAAATACTCTGCAAACACTCTGGGCAATACTCTGCAAATACTCTGGGCAATACTCTGCAAATACTCTGAGCATTACTCTGCAAATACTCTGGGCAATACTCTGCAATACCCTGGGCAATACTCTGCAAATACTCTGGGCAATACTCTGCATACACTCTGGGCAATACTCTGCAAACACTCTGGGCAATACTCTGCATACACTCTGGACAATACTCTGCATACACTCTGGGCAATACTCTGCAAATACTCTGGGCAATACTCTGCAAATACTCTGGGCAATACTCTGCATACACTCTGGGCAATACTCTGCATACACTCTGGGCAATACTCTGGGCAATACTCTGGGTAATATTCTGCATACACTCTGGGCAATACTCTGCAAATACTCTGGGTAATACTCTGCAAATATTCTGGGAAATACTCTGCAAACACTCTGGGCAATACTCTGCAAATACTCTGGGCAATACTCTGCAAATACTCTGAGCATTACTCTGCAAATACTCTGGGCAATACTCTGCAATACCCTGGGCAATACTCTGCAAATACTCTGGGCAATACTCTGCAAATACTCTGGGCAATACTCTGCATACACTCTGGGCAATACTCTGCAAACACTCTGGGCAATACTCTGCATACACTCTGGGCAATACTCTGCATACACTCTGGGCAATACTCTGCAAATACTCTGGGCAATACTCTGCAAATACTCTGGGCAATACTCTGCATACACTCTGGGCAATACTCTGCAAACACTCTGGGCAATACTATGCATACACTCTGGACAATACTCTGCATACACTCTGGGCAATACTCTGCAAATACTCTGGGCAATACTCTGCAAATACTCTGGGCAATACTCTGCATACACTCTGGGCAATACTCTGCATACACTCTGGGCAATACTCTGGGCAATACTCTGGGTAATAATCTGCATACACTCTGGGCAATACTCTGCAAATACTCTGGGTAATACTCTGCAAATATTCTGGGAAATACTCTGCAAACACTCTGGGCAATACTCTGCAAATACTCTGGGCAATACTCTGCAAATACTCTGAGCATTACTCTGCAAATACTCTGGGCAATACTCTGCAATACCCTGGGCAATACTCTGCAAATACTCTGGGCAATACTCTGCAAATACTCTGGGCAATACTCTGCAAATACTCTGGGCAATACAATGCAATACTCTGGGCAATACTCTGGGCAAAACTGTGAATACTCTGCAGAACCCCACAATATGCCCCCCTCCTGCTTATACCGACAACGCTACGATCGAAATCAGGATTGTTTTTTTTTCAGGCTTCCCAGCCTAGTGGTGAGATGTGGGGTCTTATTGACCCCATATCTCACTGAAGAGGACCTGTCATGTCATATTTCTATTACAAGGGATGTTTACATTCCTCGTAATAGGAATAAAAGTGATCAACATTTTTTATTTTTTTGCGGAAAAACGTGTCAAACTAAAATAAATAAAGTAAAATTAACAATAAAATATATATTTTTTTAAAGTGCCCCTGTCCCCGTAAGCTCGCATGCAGAAGCGAACGCATACGCAAGTCCCGCCCACATATGAAAATAGTGTTCAAACCACACATGGGTGACATGTTGGGTATTTATTTACTTGGCGTAACTTCATATTCATCCAAAAAAAAACGTGTTAGAAAAATTGCTGTGCAAATACCATGCGCGATAAAAAGCTGCAACGACCGCCATTGTATTCTCTAGGGTCTTTGCTAAAAAAGCATATATAATGTTTTGGGGTTCTATGTAATTTTCTAGCAAATAAATTATGATTTTTCCATGTAGGAGAGGAATGTCAGAATTGGCCTGGGTTCTTCAGAACGCCTGATGGTGCTCCCTGCATGTTGGGCCTCTGTATGTGGCCACGCGGTGTAAAAGTCTCACACATGTGGTATTGCCATACTCGGGAGGAATAGTAGAATGTGTTTTGGGGTGTAATTTGTGGTATTCATATGCTGTGTGTGAGAAATAACCCGCTAATATGAACATTTTGTGAAAAAAAATTAAATTAAAATAAAAAAAATCTTGATTTTGCAAAGAATTGTGGGAAAGAATGACAACTTCAAAAAACTCACAATGCCTCTTTCTAAAGACCTTGGAATGTCTTATTTCCAAAAAGGGGTCATTTGGGGGTATTTGTACTTTTCTGGCATGTTAGGGTCTCAAGAAATGAGAGAGGCTGTCAGTACATCAGGTATGATCAAATTGATCAATTTTCAGTAATTGATACCAGAGCTTGTAGACCCTATAACTTTCACCCAGACTAAATAATATTCCAATTTTT
The DNA here is from genome assembly GCA_029574335.1 of Rana kukunoris. Taxonomy (NCBI): domain Eukaryota; kingdom Metazoa; phylum Chordata; class Amphibia; order Anura; family Ranidae; genus Rana; species Rana kukunoris. Next base: position 225,139,235 of record CM056051.1, read on the forward strand.
TTTTTTGTTTAACAAAGATATGTAGCAGTATACATTTTAGGCCAAATTTATGAAAAAAAAATAACTTTTTGGCAAAATCTTATAATAGAAACAAAGAAAAATTCATTTTTTTACAAAATTTGCGTTCTTTTTTCATTCATAGCGAAAAAAATAAAAGCCACAGAGGTGATCAAATACCACCAAAAGAAATCTCTATTTGTGGGAAAAAAAGGACAAAAATGTCATTTGGTTACATTGTTGTATGACTGAGTTATTGTCATTCAAAATGTGAGAGCACCGAAAGCTAAAAATTGGTCTGGTTATTAAGGGTGTTTAAGTGCCCAGTGGTCAAGTGGAATTTTTTTTATTTTTTATTTAAGCATCATTAAATTTACTGATCCAGGAGCAGTGATTTTAATAATGTTTAAATAAAATAAAAAATGAAAAAATGAAAAATTCCTTTAAATATTGTACCTGCAGTGCTGGGTGTCTATAGTTTGCCTGTGAAAACGTCTTTAACCACTTAAGGACCCTGCACTGTATATATACGTCCTCTTTTTAAAGATGGATATCTCGGTAACGGCAGCAGCTGCTGCCACAACCGAGATATCCATCTCTTCAGTGCAGGGTCCTGTGTACAATAACGGCGGTCTCCGCGGCGGAGAGGCGATCGGGTCTGTGCGGCTCCTCTGCTGGGATACGAGTGAGGGAAAAATCGCCCCCACCCGTTCCCCATAGCAGCGCTGGGCGGAAGTGACGTCAAAACGTCATTTCCGCCCACTGTCTTAAAGAGACATTTTCTTTTTAAGGCTATTTAAAAAATGACATTTTCCTTCTTTTTTTTTTTTTTTTTTAAGCCTAAATATGAGATCTGAGGTCTTTTTGACCCCAGATCTCATATTTAAGAGGACCTGTCATGCTTTTTTCTATTACAAGGGATGTTTACATTTCTTGTAATAGGAATAAAAGTGATCAATTATTATATTTTTTTTTTTTCAGTGTAAAAAATGTTAAAATAAATACAAATAAATAGGAAAACAAAAAAATATTTTTTTAAAGCGCCCCGTCCCAACGAGCTCGCGTGCAGAAGCGAACGCATACGCGAGTAGCGCCCGCATATGAAAACGGTGTTCAAACCACACAAGTGAGGTATCGCCGCAATCATTAGAGCGAGAGCAATAATTCTAGCCCTAGACCTCCTCTCTAAAAAAATGCAACCTATAGAATTTTTTAAACGTCGCCTATGGAGATTTTTAAGGGTAAAAGTTTGACGCCATGCTACGAGCGGGCGCAAATTCTAAACGTGACATGTTGGGTGTCATTTTACTCGGCGTAACATTATCTTTCACAATATATAAAAAAATTGGACCAAATTTATTGTTGTCTTATTTTTTAATTCAAAAAAGTGTATTTTTTCCAAAAAAAGTGCGCTTGTAAGACCGCTGCGCAAATACGGTGTGACAAAAAGTATTGCAATGACCACTATTTTATTCTCTAGGGTGTTAGAAAAAAATATATAATGTTTGGGGGTTTTAAAGCGGATGGTTCACTAGAAAAAAATATTAAAAGCCAGCAGCAACAAATACTGCAGCTGCTGATTTTTAATATTAGGACACTTACCTGTCCTGGAGTCCAGCGGCGTCCGCAGCAGAGGATGAGCGATCGCTCGTCACCCTGCTGCTCCCCCCTCCATCCACGGTGAGGGAACCAGGAAGTGAAGCGCTGCGGCTTCACTGCCCGGTTCCCTACGGCGCATGCGCGAGTCGCGCTGCGCCCGGCGATTGGCTCCCGCTGTGTGCTGGGAGCTGAGAGTTCCCAGCACACAACGGGGGGGCGACGGGATGTCGCCAAAAAACCCGTCTTTTGCCCGAGACTGCGGGCCGGAAGTGGTTGCAGATACCTGTCTTTAGACAGGTATCTGCACCCCCCTCCCCCCTGAAAGGTGTCAATTGTGACACCGGAGGGGGGGAGGGTTCCGATCAGCGGATCTTCACTTTAGGGTGGAGATCCGCTTTAAGTGATTTTCTAGCAGAAAAAACTGTTTCAGTCTTGCAAACACCAAAACTGAAAAACACCCAAGGTCCTTAAGTGGTTAAGAACACAACCGTTTTTAAATCTTTTTTTCCATTGATACATGTTCCCTCGGGCAAGACCCATGTTCTCAAAGACGTTTTCACAGGCAAACTATAGACACCCAGCAGGTACAATATTTAAAGGAATCTTAAAAAATTTTTTTTTTAAACATTATTAAAATCACTGCTCCAGCAGTGATTTTAATGATGCTTAAATTAAAAAAATTAAAATAAAATTCCTTTAAATATTGTACCTGCTGGGTGTCTATACGTGTGATAATGTCTTTAAATAGCACAATCACCTGCCTGCCAGTAAATTAGGAAGAACTGATCTAACTAAGCTATACAGTGTATAAATATATGTACAACTCCTAGGGATGTATATATATTCTCTACACACTGTGGGGCAGATTCACAGAGAAATGGATTATCGTAGCGTATTAGAAATACACTACGCCGCCGTTTTTTACCTTGCTCTACGTGGAATTCAGGTAGATTTTCTACGGTAAACGACGGCGGCGTAGTGTATTTCTCCCGTCGCAATCCATCTGCGCGAGTAGGGGGCGTGAAACATTTAAATTAGGCGCGTTCCCGCGGCGATCGATCTGCGCATGCTCTGTTCGCAAATTTCCCGCCGTGCATTGCGCGAAATCACGTCGTGACGTCATTCGTTGTTTATGTAGCGTACTTTACGGCCGATCCACGTCCCGACGAGTTACGTAAACAAAATAAAATCTTAAATAAATTCGAAGCGGGAACGACGGCCATACTTAACATGGGCTACGTAAAGTTAGAGCAGCAAAAAGCTGCTCTAACATTACGTATAAAAAAATAGACGAAAACGATTGCGACGCCCGCTCGTATGTTCGTGAATCCCCGTAAAAACACATTTGCATATCCCGACGCACCAAAACGACGCAAACTCCTCCCAGCGGCCGCAAATAGATGGCAGCGTAGATCCGAAGGCTTACGAAGACGTAAGCCTCTCGGATCGAAGCCCGAAGCCGGCGTATCATGGTTTGAGGATTCAAACTAGTGATACGCCGCGCGAAATTTGAAATTACTCCTGTCTAACCCCAGTTAGACAGGCGTAATTGTTTTGTGAATCTGCCCCTGTAAGTTTAGCTAAACTGACTAGCCTGCCTGCCTGCTCTATCTAGCTATATAAAAAGACAATCTCTCTGTCTCTCTGACTGCTCTCATTAACAAGCCGGAACACACTACAGGAGGCCGCCCAGCAGGCGGCCTTATATAGTGTGGGGTGTGTGCTAAAGCCTTGAGCCATAATTATGGCTTTTCGTTTTTGCGCGCTGTGATTGGCCAAGCATGCGGGACATACAGTAAAGCAGTAGAGAGATAATCCTTAAATAAAAAAGCAGTAGAGAGATAATTTCCCAATGGTGACATTTGTTCTAGTTCCTCTCACTTGGTTCTTCTAACTTCCTGTTTGAGTCTGTGACAAGAAGTGAAAGGAAACCTCCCGGTGGGGACAAGGAGGACAATACTAAAATACTAAAAAAGTGTTGTGGTTTTAGTTTTACTTTCAGCACTGCAGTTAAATGGCTACTTCATTACTTAGCCTGAAGAGACAGAACCCTCTTCAAAATTACCTACTTGCTCCTTTGCTACTTAAACTACAGATTTAGGCCATTAGTTATCTTTGTAATTGCTGATTGTCACAGATATAGTTTAATTAAATGCACTGTATTTTCACATCAAAATTGTTATCTAGAACATTTTGTCCTTTTTTGGCATTACAAATCAAAATTTTGAGCTTTTCTTCGTAGGACAACACATACTTTATTATAATCAGAAGTTTAACTTTAGCTTCTAACGTCAATGGTCTGAAATTAGAAATGCAATTACCTACTTTTTATGTCTTCACATTTTTATATTTGTCACATTCTGAATATCTTGTTTTGATTATCTGCCAAAAATGATGAGGAAGATTAGCACATGCCTAGGCTCATCTTGAACAATGATAAAAAGGCTGTTAAATATATTATATTAAAACAACAATAATTTTTTAGGAATTTCAAGCAGGGTCACAGCAACCCTTATGCTCTGTACACACAACTGGAATTTTCAAAACATGTTCTATTTCTAAACTCCCGCGGAAAAAAGTCTCACATGGTCGGAATATCGGATGAAAAAATTACGTCTGACTTTTTTCATCGGAAATTCCGATCGTGTGTACAAGGCATAACTGTCCAGCCATGCACTAGTCTTTAAATACTCATTTTACAAAAGATTCTCATTAAAATACACCAAAAACTTAGGTCGTTGTAAAATATTTAGTGCGCTAATGGCAAAGGATGATTCCTACTATTGAGCATCAGGACATTGAAATTTAACCTGCATTGGTAATATATTGACAAATCTAATAAATAGACCATGTCCCTTAAAAGAAGCAGTTATGCCATTAGACCAATGTAGTGTACTGCGACTTCAATAAGAGATTGCTTGAAGAACCCACAACTATATTTGTATACACTTTGGATTGTATGGCTAGCCATTGCTGGACTGTTTTGTATCACTAGACTTTCCACACAAGAGAAGGCTACTGCCATATTTAATTTTTGTGCTGGCAGAGAAAAACGTTTGTGTGTACGAGGCTTTCAGGTTTCTCGTCAGGAAATCTGGCCAGAATCTCGACGAAAAAAATAGGGAAACTGCACTCTATTTTCTCGTCAAGATTCTTGTCGGCCTGTTTCCCGACGAGAAACCCGAGCGTCTGTATACTTACGTGTCGCCGTGGAAACCTGCGCATGCTCGAAATGACTTTGACGCATTGGCGGTAGCTTCCACGGCATAGGTAGGGTGAACCAAGATGGCTGCGACTGCATCGAATGTGACGAGCGCATGCTCGTTGTACGCGATGATGTCACTGCGTTCTTGCCTTTCAAGAGAACCGCGGTGTACACAGTGTACACTCGGGCGGCAGGAGATTCTTGCCCGTGTGTACGAGGCCTGAGGCTATCCTCCCTGTTCCCTTGAAGGGAATCTTGAGGGAGCACAACGGAAAAATCCCTGGATATTAATCGGTTAATGGTTATTACAGCATTGTGGTAGGAGATTGCCTAAACTTGGATTATAATAATGTGGCTTTGCCTTATGGCTTGTTCTATGTTTTTTTTTGTTTGTTTCTTTCAGGTGATTCAGGTATTTATTAAAAAGGCTTTCATTAATAATAAAAAAAGCAAGCACAATAGATCAGAGGTACAATTTTGTGCAACATACAAGGAAGAGTCCAACTTAAGGGCATAAATTGAATGACCATAGACGAAGATGCAGCATGAACCATGAGTTCCATGTTAATTAAGAAAGATTGTCTACTTCAGGGGTGTCCAACCTTTTGAAGTGCAAGGTCCACTTAAGTCACTTGGTAACCAGTCGCGGGCCACAATGAGCGGAGCGGGTGGAGCCAACTCGGCTCTATAGAGCCCACTCTACTCTAAGCACAACAAACTCTGAGGTAATAGAAGTCTATGGCTCAGTGCAGGTAACCCACAAGTGCACTTCTTTGCACCTTTCGATCAGTTTGAAAGCAGCCCAGAAACCACTTCAGAAGAGATATGCCCATATATACACTGTAATTTTAGGAATAAACTTACCTTTAATAACAGTATTCTATTCTATTTTATTCCATCCCAGAACAGGAGGTCGTGGGCCACATCAGAGGGCTCCGCAGGCCACTGGTTGGGCACCCCTGGTCTACTACAACCCATGGATCTGACCGCTCTTTGGCCATGTAAATTACATGTAACCAAAAACAGTAAGAGAAAATTATTTAAACAGACCTCTATAAACGATCTCTACACAACAACACAGCATAGAGATGGAAGGAAACACCAAGTATAGAGAGAAGCATGATTTTTTTTTTTTTTTTTGTGAAAGGGATGAGTGGGGTATGGGACAGTGTGAGTGGAAAAGTGGAAGGCAAGATGGGTTGGGGGACCACCATGTTCAAAAAAGGTTTTGCATTATGTTTATGCTATACATACCTGCTCATATACGTGGGAGGACATATAAATATATAAAAATAACAAACATGTTATACTTTCCTCCTCTGTGCAGTTGGTTTTGCACAGAGCAGCCCAAATTCTCCTCTTCTCAAGGCCCTCCTTGCTGCTCCTTGCCCCTCCCTCCTATTGAGTGCCCCCACAGTCAGCAGCTTCTTATGGGGATACCGAAGTCGAGCCATAGCCCAGACCCAGCCCCGCCCCCTCTCTCCTCTGATTGGCTGGCTGACTTTGATTGATAGCCGTGGGAGCCAATGGTGCCGCTGCTGTGTCTCAGCCAATCAGGAGGAGTGTCTCAGATCATGTGGCCATTTGTGGAGGAGGAACAGGAAGTGAGAAATTTAGACAGGGAAATAAACATTTAGAAGGGAAAATGAAAGAAAAGGTAAGTGAACCAACAATGCACTAGCTTAAAGGAACCTATTTAGAAAATAAAAAACAAACCTTTACAACCCCTTTAAACTGTCATTCTGTGCACCCAGCCCTTATGCAAGCTCCACGCAGGATCACTGGGAATGAATGTCCTGAATCATGTTCTATATAACTTCCCTTCTGTCCGCCTTTTTTAACATTCAGACATCTGAGGCAGGCTGATCAATTTAGTGGATAGGAGAAACTTCCCAGTACAGATACACTTTCTGTGTGTGAGAGACAGGAAGGAGTCTCTGGTGGGTATGTTAGATAATAGCATTCCTGCATTAAAAGCAGATGTTCTCAAATCACCGGTTTATCAACCAATTGGAATGGAGTAGGCCGGTACATTGCAGCATTGCTTGGACTGAAAACTGTTTTACATAGCAGTTAGACTATGCTCATTGTAGATCTCAGAGGTCCATTATCAATTTCCAAAGTGTACTGTTCTGTCACTACACAGCCAACAATTTAGATATTTTATTTATTTATTTATTACAGGTACTTATATAATGCCGTCAGTTTACGCAGCGCTTACATTTATAAGTACATTCACATCAGTCCCTGCTCTCAAGAAGCTTACAGTCCAAGGTCCCTAACTCTTATTCATACATACACATGCTAGGTCCAATTTAGACAGGAGACAATTTACTAACCAGCATGTCTTTGTAATGTGGGAGGAAACCAGAGTACCCAAAGGAAACCCACACAGGCACAGGAAGAACATGCAAACTCCAGGCAGGTATTATTATTATGTTTTGGAGCTATTGAGAAGATTATTGCTATCAATAGAGTAGACAAAGGGTAGACATAGACAGGGCCGTCTTAATAGCATCATGGGCCCCAGGGCAAAGTAACGCTCTGGGGCCCCTACAATGGTGACAGTGCAGGTAAACAGACATCAAGTGGGTAGGAGGCAGACGGTCTCCCCTGTGTATCTATCACTCTCAGTGCCATCATGGGACCCCCAATTTCGGGGCAGCGTGGGCTCAAGGACCAGCTGCTTTGGGGAAAGTGCAGGGGCCCCCCATGCAGATGGGGCCCCTGGGCAGTGCCCAGGTGTGCCCTCTTATTAAGACAGCCCTGGACATAGACACAATATGACAGTCTCCTAACCTTTGGAAGAGAAAAACATGCAAGCCTAACTATTGCTTGCTACATTTTATGCCAGTAAATTGTGAGACAGTCAAGTCATGTTTGTTTGCTCAACCATTCTCTAATGGCTATGACAAGCTATGCTACAAACTCTACGGAAATCTCCATCCAATTGCTGTCACCAATTTGTTTAGCTTAGAAGGCTAAAATGTGATTTCTGCTACAACCTCCACTGGGCAATGGTGCCTCTGCAACCAAAAGGATCATTCTGTATAGAGAGAAATACATTGCGGTTAGACAGAAGCAAGTACTTGCAATATTTGTGAGCACACGGTGCATTTACACAATCCAGTTATAGCAAACAATACTCAAATCTATTATTATACAGGATTTATATAGCGCCAACAGTTTGCACAGCGCTTTACAACATCCGGAAAGACAGTAAAATTACAATACAGTAGGAATCAGAGGGCCTTGCTCGTTAGAGTTTACAATCTAGAAACATTTAGTAGCTTCCAAAACCATCCTGTGTACAGGCATCAATAGCAGTGTCTGGCTGCTATTAGTAAAATGCTGCCTGGTACATTCTGTAGCCCGGTGTTTTTTAGTCATGTTACTCTTTAAAAGTATGCAAAATCTCATGGCACCCTTGAGGTCTAAAATGGGGTCCTCCGTCACAATAGAAATTCTCCCTTAGGCCTCGTACACACGATCAAATCTGTCTGCTGGAAACGGTCGGCCCGACCGTCCCAGCAAACAGATTAGATCGTGTGTACGGGCGAGCCGACGGATTTGGCCACCCGACAGATTTCAAAGCATGCTTTGAAATCTATCGGGTGGGAATCCGTCCTCCCGACATGTCTGCTGGTTAGTACACTTACCAGCAGACATGTCGTCCCGCACCGCCGCCGAATGGATTCGGCGCATGCGCAGAAGTGTTTTACTTCCTGGTGCGGTGACGTGGCGGCGTCAACGTCACCGCCACGTCACCGACACGTCAGCGCGCCGTCTGCTGGCGGGGATTTTGGTTTGCTCGTGTGTACACGCGAGCAAACCAAAATCCAAACAGAGAGATTTGTTCAAATCGGTCGGACAGACCGTTTTGAACAAATCTATTGCCTCGTGTGTACGAGGCCTTAGACATCAGAATTCACTTTAGAGCTCTGTCTCCCCCTCCCTTCACATGAGAGTCCTCAGCCTCCCACCTTTTACAACAGAGTTGTCATGCCCACTCTTTAAAATCAAGGTCCTTAGCCCCCCCCATCAGTCCTCATCCCACCACTTTCACATCATAGTCCTCAGCTGGCTCATCTTCACCATTGCAAAGCACGATGGCATGCAAATATATAGGACACAGAACAGCACCCCTGACGACTCAGTAGGCTATTGCACCCTGTTTGAGAAATGTTGCTGTATCTTACTACAAGCTGTACGAAATGGCACTACTATTGGCTTGCAATAATAACAGCTCCTTCAATGGCCTAGAGGGATATGCAATTAGCGGACCTCCAGCTGTTGCAAAACTCCAAGTCCCATCATGCTTCTGCCTTTGGTAGTCATGCTTGTGGCTGTCAGAGTCTTGCTGTGCCTCATGGGACTTGTAGTTTTGAAACAGCTGGAGGTCCGTTAATTGCATATCCATGAGGAAGATGCTAGGTAATCATTTTTTTCCCTCTTTAATGTTTCTTTGCCATGGCAGATTTTAGTTAAAGTGAATACATGATGCATCCATAATTTTAAAAATATGCAAGCCTTCTGTTTGAGGCACCAGTTTCAAGACAATCCGCAAACCTCTTTAGTGCAGTGCTTTTCATTTAAATGCTACTTACCAGAAAGCCTGACAACTTAAACATTAGAACAACAACAGAAAGTGTGTCATACAGCTCCAGTCACCTCATGTGCAATATGTCATGACTTTGTAACAAATCTATTGTTTATTTCTCTAAGTAAAAGTGGAGACTTCCATACAAGGAACTGTGCAACGTGCAGAGAACAATCGGTATAACACTTGTTCTTCTTTTACTTAACCTTTGACGTACAATAAAATATACACGCAATATGTAATGAAAACATGACATTAGTTCCTCATTCCTGTGGCTTTTCAAAAAATGTAACATATTTCAAGGGACACTGTATGCAAATAATGAAAAATTATAATATATATATAAAAACAGAAATTAATAGTTCTTCAGGGAAAACTTGTAGGCAGGCTGCCTATTGCAGTTTAGTTTCCCATTTTTTTCTTGGCAGGCTTCTTGGGTCCGACCCACTGGTCCTGTTCATTATAAAATGGACAGGGCTCCGGATCCTGGGGTCGTCTTCACTGCTGATGCCGTTGCCAGAGTCAGACTGGCAGAATAGATTTTGGAGTTCGTAATGATGCCTGGAAATTCCTGCTGATAAAAGCCTGGTTTCAGGAGCCTTCCACAATACAGGGGGATTGCTGGGACTTACAGTCCACACTGGAGACCCCCGGCTTCTGGATACTTTCAAGATGGACTTTGCCAAGTATGGACTCTTTCCTATGCATGTACGCTGGGGCAACCACCAGCCTGAGCTAGGGACTAGGTTATTAAAGGACAGTGCTACTATAGTCTGTAATGCTCAAGTTATTCAAGCAAAGCTTTTGAAACTTTGCCTTTGCCTGGTCTGAAGTTACTAAAGAGGTATAATGCAAGTAACCAGCACACATAGTCTACAGCATGGGTGCTCAATCTATGACCTTCCAGCTGTTGCAGAACTACAATTCCCATCATGCCTCTGCTTTTGGGAGTCATGCTTGTAGTGGCTTGCAATGCCTCATTTAGTGCTGCAACAGCTGGAGGGCTACAGGTTGTGCACCCATAGTCTACAGCCTGGGTCAGTCAAAACACATTGAGGTATGAAGACACACGTGGTTACCAAGAGTGTCATTAAGCCTGTCGTTAAGCATTTGGGTGTGGCAGGTGAGACAGCCTCTTAAAGCGAGGGGTTTGTTGCCAGCTCTCTCTCCCTGAGTGGTCCATCTCCCATGGCAACAGGAGCAGATCAGCACTGCAGAGGTCCTCCACTTGTACACAGGTATGGAAGGGGAAGAGTGAAGTGAGTGCACGCATGGAGTCTGCGCTAGGTACACAGCGGGACAGCATTACGATTATTGGGAGTGAGGTAGCGGAGATACACTGGACAGGTGGAGTGGGCATCAGCTTCAGCATGTCCCTCCTAAATACAACAAGTGACAGTAGTGGTGTACATTAACATGAAGAGATTTAACTAGAATTCAGCCATCTGTTCAAGCGCACACAGTGTACAGCTATCTTTGAGTTAGAGGTCTGCCATAAGGATGATTTATCCCTGAAAGCGACCCCTACCTTGTCCCAGGGCATTGGTGAGCATGGCACAAGTAAAGGTACCCCATGTGTAAGACAGTGGCCCTATCCAAGGTGCCTAGTGTAGCCAAGAAGAACCCACCGCGGGGTAGGTCTCTTATGTGATCTACGTTTGGTGCCCAAGGAGGAGGAACATGGACGAGGTACCACCCGCCTACCCTACAAACTGTCCTAACTATTCGATTACAAATTGCTGTGAGGGAGATGGGCACAGTGCATTTACACATTTATTACCTTATTAGACCTCATGTAAAGTGACACTAATCTCTGGCATTTCAAAAATATATACTATTCAATCATGTATTGTTAACTCAAAACGCATCTTCTATTGCTCTCAACCCCCTTACTCTTTTTTGCTGCTGTGATTCAACTTCCTGTTAGAGGGTGGCTATGTTAGTTCTTCAAGTAAGTAAGTAAAGCTGGCCATACATGGATTGAAATCTGGCTATTTCAGCAGAGACCAGCCAAATTTCTATCTGTGTCTGGCTGTCCTTGTTTGACAGAGGTTTATTGTTAGATCATCTTCAGTCAAACAGACAAGCTGGAAAACTTTTGTTGATCGATGATGTTTGGGAGCTCTGGTTTGTGAGATCATGAAGGATGTTACAAGAAGGCAGAATAAGACAGAAGAGATTTCATGAAAAAAAAAAAAAAAAACGATTTAAGGGTCATGAGGTAGTAGATGTGCATGGATTTTTATCCTTTTTTTTTTTTTTACTTTAATTTATTTGTAATTTAGTGTCACTTTAAGTTCCTCCCATGACATCTATTTTTTACTGCTTGCACAGGGGCCTCTTGGAATTCACTAGCGGTAAAATAACCTTCTAAGGTTGCTTTTCATGAAAGATGATCATAAGCCAATTGACCATGCCTAGTTTACAACAAGTTACATTTTTTTTTTAAATGGCCAAAGTATATTTGCAGATATGCCAGCACTGGCACTATCTGTATGTGCCTTTGTCATTTCATAGCATAAACAGAATGGCTTTGGCACCATGATCCTTAATTTTCAAGACTGAAGCTAATCAGGGTGGTATCTCCATATACTCAGACTATGCCTGGTCGTATAATGGTCCTCTTATGTCTGTTGACAGTAGGGATGAGCTTCGTGTTCAATGCGAACACATGTTCACATCGAACATTGGCCGTTCGATCGTTCGTCGAAAACTAACAAATCGGGTCGTTCGCGCCAAATTCGAATGACCCATAATTCACTGCGGCGTTGCGCGCTGATGATTGGCCAAGCATGCACCATGAAGCTTGGGTGCTTTGGCCAATTAGGGCTCAGGGCTTTAGCACACGCCCCACACTATGAAACGCCTCCCGGGCGGCCTCGTGTAGTGTGTTCCGGCTTGCTTAGAGAAGTGAGACACACAGACAGAGAGAGAGATAGATAGATAGAGACACTGGGGTAGATTCACATAGAGATACGACGGTGTATCTACTGATACACCGTCGTATCTGTGAGATCCGACGCTCGGATCTATGCGGCTGATTCCTCGAATCAGGTTCCGCATAGATCTCCCTTAGAGCCGACTGGTGTAAGTGAGTTACACTGTCGGATCTTAGGCTGCAATCTCCCGCCGTCCGCTAGGTGGCGCTTCTGTTATATATGCAAATGAGGAGAACCGCCGATTCAGAAACGAACGCCCGGCCGTCGCTTTCTTTTTACGTCGTTTGCGTTCGGCTTTTTCCAGCGGATCGTTACCCCTGCTATATGCGGGGTAAGTGCGGCGGATCCTATGTTAAGTATGGCCGTCGTTCCCGCGTCGAGTTTTGAATTTTTTACGTCGTTTACGTAAGTCGTCCGGGAATACGGCCATACGTTAATTGCGTTAACGTCGAAAACAATGGCTCCTTGTTGCGCTCCAATTGGAGTTATTGTGAGGGGTTGCAGTGTTGTGTTGTGCCCAAGGCCCAATTTTTCTGCCCCTGTTTTAACAGGGGCGCCTAATAACAATTTTTGATGCAATACTTTGCACGTGGCTCCTTGTTGCGCTCCAATTGGAGTTATTGTGAGGGGTTGCAGTGTTGTGTTGTGCCCAAGGCCCAATTTTTCTGCCCCTGTTTTAACAGGGGCGCCTAATAACAATTTTTGATGCAATACTTTGCACATGGCTCCTTGTTGCGCTCCAATTGGAGTTATTGTGAGGGGTTGCAAGTGTTGTATTGTGCCCAAGGCACAATTTTTCAGCCCCTGTTTAACAGAGGCGCCTAATAACAATTTTTGATGCAATAATTTGCACGTGGCTCCTTGTTGCGCTCCAATTGGAGTTATTGGGAGGGGTTGCAAGTGTTGTGTTGTGCCCACGGCCCAATTTTTCTGCCCCTGTTTAACAGGGGCGCCTAATAACAATTTTTGATGCAATAATTTGCACGTGGCTCCTTGTTGCGCTCCAATTGGAGTTATTGGGAGGGGTTGCGAGTGTTGTGTTGTGCCCAAGGCCCAATTTTTCTGCCCCTGTTTAACAGGGGTGCCTAATAACAATTTTTGATGCAATAATTTGCATGTGGCTCCTTGTTGCGCTCCAATTGGAGTTATTGGGAGGGGTTGCAAGTGTTGTGTTGTGCCCAAAGCACAATTTTTCAGCACCTGCTTAACAGGGGCGCCTAATAACAATTTTTGATGCAATAATTTGCACGTGGCTCCTTGTTGCGCTCCAATTGGAGTTATTGGGAGGGGTTGCAAGTGTTGTGTTGTGCCCGAGGCACAATTTTTCAGCCCCTGTTTAACAGGGGCGCCTAATAACAATTTTTGATGCAATACTTTGCACGTGGCTCCTTGTTGCGCTCCAATTACAGTATGTTTGAGGGGTGCCCTTTTTTCTAAAAATGTTCTTTCACAAAACAATAATGGCCCCCCACCACCGCTAAAATATTCGACATAATGTTGCCACACAGAACTTGCGCAAGTAGCATTAATTACTTTTTTTTTATAGTCCTCTCATGTTGTGCAGGGACATTTCTAAACACGTGCCACTACTATAGACACCCAGCAGGTGTGATATTTAAAGGAATTTTTTTTTTCACTTTAAGCATCATTAAAATGGCTGCTCCGCAAAAAGCGGCCGTTTTAAAAAAATTATTTAACGTTCGGGTCCCATAGACTTCAATGGGGTTCGAAATATTCGTGCGAACCCGCGGTCTGTTCGAACGTTCTGGTGCGAACCGAACCCAGGGGTGTTCGGCTCATCCCTAGTTGACAGCTTTTATCTCAGTTGAATGAAACATATGACAGAAGGCAGGGTTATCTTTCATAGCGTGGGAAGTAAATTTGCACAAAAATCATATTTTGTTTGTTTTATTTCTCCTTTTTAACATAGAGTAGCATTGATTGCTGTATTTATTGTTTTTTTCATGTGAATGCATAAACTGTGAATTGTATTACCTATAAAAGCTCATAAATAAATCTTTAATAAATGAAGTGTTCATGTTGAAACATTTCTTTTTTTCATCAGCATGCTGTCAGTCTCTGTAATAGAGAGTAAAAGACAACAAGCTACATAATAGAACCATTTTTTAAAGCGGAGTTCCACCCAAAATAGGAACTTCCGCTTAATCCACTCCATACCCCCTTACATGCCACATTTGGCATGTAATTTTTTTTGGGGGGGGAGTGGGGGCTTTAGGAGGAGTGGGACTTCCTGTCCCACTTCCTCCTTCCGCCGAGGGGCTAGTTAGGCGATTAAGCTTAATCGCCTACAGCAGCCCCTCCCTGTAGGCGATTGCATGGGACACATGACAGGTCCCATGCGATCGCCTGTCCAATCAGAGGAGGGGAGAGGAGCGGAGCCCCGGTCGGCTCGTCGCTGGAGCGTGGAGAAGGTAGGTGAATGTTTATTAAAAGCCACCAGCAGCTACACTTTTTGTAGCTGCTGACTTTTAATAAACATTATATTTGGCTGGAACACCCCTTTAACATCTCAAATTTTTAAACAATCCAGGTACACTCCTGGAAAGATTCTATAAACAGAGAGAGCGATACAGGTGGCTTTAAAGCAAGCCTAGCATTGTAGAAAAGTGGAAGCTGCCATTGCTGACCTTTTCTTTTGAAAATGCTAGCTGCCTGACCGTCAAGCTGGCCCAATCACTTTTCTCTTTCAAGTCCCGGGAACAGGTATGCAGATAAAAACTGGTGATTTTTTAAAATTTTTGGGCAGTATTGGCCAGTTCAATAAAAACCATCCGACATTTGGCCCATGTGTCTGGCAGCCAAACCAACAGAAGCCCGCTGGATTGAATGAAAAAAACTGCTAGTGTGTACCAGGATTTAGAAATGATTGAAGACAGCGGGGTTGATTTAACGAATCCAAATATAATTATTACTTTTCAAAGTAAGTTGCACTATGCATGGGGATTTCCCATGCTTAGTGAATGAGGTGAAATTCTGGTGACTACCATCATCCAATCATGTGCAAGCAAAAAAAGCTGTTTTTTCTTAACCTTGCACATGATTGGATATTCGTTGTAAAGTGAAATTTCACCACATTTACTAAATTCTTTGGAAATTTTAATTGCAAAGTGCAACTTTCCTTGCAAAGTGAACAGGTGGTCATGCACCATGGCAAGATTGAGCACAGCAACAAGACACAAGGTAGTTATACTGAATCAGCAAAGTCTCTCCCATGCAAAGATTTAAACGCAGACTGGGATTTCAAGATGTGCTCTTCAAGCTCTTTTATTGAAGCACAAAGAAATGAGCAACGTTGAGGACCGTAGTCGCAGTGGTTGGCCAAGGAAACCTATTGCTGCAGATGAAAGACACATCATGTTCACTTCCTTTCCACATTGTAAGATGTCCAGCAGTGCCATCAGCACATGACTGGCTGAAACCAATGGGACCCAGGTATACCCATCTACTGTCCTGAGAAGTCTGGCCAGAAGTGATCTTCATGGAAGAATTGTGGCTCAAAAGCCATGCCTTTTATGTGGAAATAACGCTAAGTGACTCATCTATACACAATAGCAAAAAAACTGGAATGCAGATGCTCTGGACTGATCGATCAAACTTTGAAGTATCTGGCTGTAGCAGGAGGCAGTTTGTTCACTGAAAGGCTGGAGAGCGGTACAATAATGAATGTCTGCAGTCAACAGTGAAGTATGGTGGAGGTTCCTTGCAAGTTTGAGGCTGTATTTCTGCAAATAGAGTTGGTGTTTTGGTAAGGATCCATAGTGTCCTGAGACACTGCTGAGAAATGCAGGCAGATACTTATCCATCATACCATACCTTCAGGGAGGTATGTGACTGGCCCCAAATGTATTCTGCAGCAGGACAACGATCCCAAATATATAACCAATGTCATTAAGAATTATCTTCAGCGTAAAGAACAATAAAAGTGATAAATTGGCCCCCACAGAGCACTGATCTCAACATCATCAAGTCTGTCTGGGATTACACAAAGAGACAGAAGGATACGAGATAGCCTACATCCACAGAAGATCTGTGTTTAGTTCTCCAGGATGTTTGGAACAACCACCTTGCCAAATTCCTTCAAAAACTGTGTGCAAGTGTACCTAGAAGAATTGATTCTGTTATAAAGGCAAAGGATGGTCACACCAAATATTGATGTGATTTGGATTTCTCTTTTGTTAGGTGGAGCCAACTGGGGTGTTTGAGGAGTCCTGATCAATCCCAAATCTTTATTGGCAGGGGGCAAGCCTCCTTAAATACCCAGGGTCAGCCCAGTTTGGGAGAAGTTGTCAGGTGGAAGAGCTGGAAGGAGAGGGTGTGGAGGCTGTTGTGCTCTTGTGGGAGCTCCCCTGTTTGGGGGGAGGGGGTAACCTTGGGCATGGGCTCGGGTACAGTCTGGACCACCTTCAGGAACACATAAGAAGGTCCTGGACCGGAGGCACTAGAGAGAGCAAGGAGAGGACAGCGGGAGAGAGCACTGCTAAGAGACTCCAGGGAGGACAGCCAGGAGGGCTGGTGAGTGAGGCACAGTCAGGAGAACTGGGGAGGCACGCCTGAGAGGACTGGGAGCTTGCAGTCTGCAATGGGTGCAGAACCAGAAGTGTGGACTTTGGAGGAAGGGATGGAGGAAAGAGGCAGCTGCAGCCAGGATGGCTGGCAGGGCCCAAAGAGGGCTAACTGGGATCAGTAGCAATAGTAGGGCATCTAGCACAAGGACTTTTCTTTGCTACACTATTGGGGCCTGCGGTCCCAGCCTGCAAAGGGCATTTGCTGAGGCCTAACTGAGTCAGTGTCAGGCCTAACCAACAAATAGTGCTAGCTGTTTCTGGGAAATTAAGTGTTGTGCTGGAGGTGACTAGAAGTAACAGTCTGAAGCAAGTGATGTGCTGGTGGAGTGAGGAGTAATGAGCTTCAAGCAAGTTTGTGCCAGAGGAAACTGAAGGAGTATGTACAGGGAGTGTACATAGTTGTCAGAAAAAAAAAAAAAAAAACAATTGCTGTTTATATTGATCTGTACTGAGCATCCCATATCTCCCATCCCCATCCAAGTTATACCCCTCAATAAACAACAAAAACTAATTTCATTAACTGCTTTATCTCGGAGTGCCTGAGAGTGAATGCAGGGCTGGGCAAGGTGAGAAACAAGCAAAAATTCTCAGCAGCCCCTACTGGAGTACCTCTACATTTCAAAAACGGAATTTTCAAAATAAATTCTACTAGTGTATGGCCAGCTTTAATGTCACACTAATAAGGCTGTCATAGCCACACAAGTTACACCAGGGAAAGAAGGGTAGGCAGACTGTAATCCTGCTCTGACAGAGGTTCTATTCTAGGTCTTCCGATTCAAAAGGGGGCATTCAATACCATATTGCATCAATGAAGATGCACGTGGTATAGCAGGACAGCAACAATGAAGATGTGGCTGAGCTACAATAGCAGGCAATGTAGCAGTACTAAACATTTTATTCACATGGCAATTTGTCATTAAATGGGAGCATGATCTGTGGGTCAATTGGCACTGCTATGGGTGGTCCTGTTGCTTTGAGCTAATGCAGAAATGTGGCCCTGCACTTGTTTGGGAAAAACTTTTTGCTAGTTAGTTTAATTACAGCACTTGAAAGCAAACAGACCCTAAAAGTATGACTGCTCAAGGTCACAGATTTACACTAGACTATAGAAGTTTATTACAATTATCTATCTAATTGTGATTTAATAATAATAATAATAATAATATACCAAAAGTGTGGTTTGTTTGCTAAGGAGAAAATCAGTATGCTTGTTTTATGGGAGAAATTAAGGAAAATAATTTACTTGTTACAATGTTCAAATGAAGTTTAAAATTATTTTACATATGAAAAATTTAAAAGATAAATGCAAATAATAGGATCCCTATTCTCCTTAAATAGTCTAGGGAAATCTCCAAAACTGAAGATATTTTTGTCCATGAATCAGACCATATTTAGTATTTCTGTAGCCGCATTCCAAATGCTTTGTGAGAAAGACAATATCAGTTACAAATTACATGGAGCTAGATGTGACCACTTCTCAATGAACAAATTCTTCAGCTGCAGGTGTCCTTGTCAACGCTCAGCTAGAATTTAACCTACAGAAAAAATAGGGCCTTGTATATAAAGAACTGAGAACATCTACTATCATGCAGATAAAATTAGGTCCATATTACTATAAAAACATATGGCTCATTGTCTGTAGGAGATACAGCATAATCCCTGTCATATACTGTAGGACTCTAGTGCCAGGCTGAGTCTCAGGGCTCAACCACCTGTAACAAGTAGGTTATGAAGAAAGTTTTCATATTATCTTGGTCAACACTTTAGGCTTTCCATGTGTATACTAGCTGTTTGTTTGCAGTCTATCCACTATGTCATGGTCCTTTTACCAACATACACCCACTATTTAACATGTATCGCACAGGCAAACTAAGCTTCAAGATGGTAGATGGGTAACCATTAGTCAATCATCCAGAGATAGTGCATCTATTAATTTTGTCTGACACGAACATTTCTAAACATATGAGTTGCACCAAGTTCCCAAATAGTTAAAACTGTTTACTTTACAAACATCTTTTTGCATTTATGACCATTTCTAGAAACAATGGTTTATACATGATTGGTATCAATAACTACAATCTCAGGTGAAGTAAAGCACACCTTGAGTGTTGGGGACCTTGGTCTTTTTGGAAAACAGAAAGAAATTGAGACCGAGCTGGTAGTCACTCTGCATGGGATTTTTTTCTCCAGTTTACTGCTATGATTGGTATACACTGATACAGACCTAATTAGGGGGTATTGCATGCATACTGCTTTTAAGGGCATGATTTAGTAGTAACAGGCCTTCCTGGAGGTGGCACATGGTCCTCAGTGACATGGACATATTCAGCAATAAGTAGCAGTGACAGATTAAGGCAAACCATACATTCATCATTTTTTTTCATTCAACTAGCAGGTTGAACAAAATAAATGATTAGATTCCCACATCCACATCGAATCCGCCTTCTGTGCTATTGTGTTTTGATGGCGGTGAGACTTTGCCACTCTCAGAAAACTAAAGCCAGCAGCACTGATTGATTAGGAAAAGTCTGGCAGCCTGGTTGTACAGAAGTTGATCGGTAGTGTCCATACATTGATCGAAATTCTGCTGCCCTCTGCTGAATGGATGAGGTTTGATCCATGTATGTCTGGCGTACGTCCAAATGATGCCTTGAGCTTATCCCACCAATGGTACCCCCCTCAGCCGCTCTATTGCTTAAAGAGTAACTCCACTTTTGTTGAGAAAAAAATTCTCTCTGGGTGATCAGTGTACATTGCAGGGATTTTAACAACTTTTGTTGTAGATTCCTACCTGTTTCTGTTGTTCAGAGTATTGATATAAGCGCTGGAAGCTTCTTGGATGCTGCAATAGCTTTTCTTTTATGGAGGATTAGCAATGCATGTCTTACAGCATGAGAAACATCAAACAGGAACAAGGAGCATACAAGTATATACACTGAACATAGACAGTACATCCTGTGATCACTTTACCATAGAATAACACACTATAACACTGTAGTGCCATCTGCTGGATAGATAACTATAATGCATATATATAGTTCACAATATGGAAAGCTACTTCCTGTTGCTTTTCCAACACCCCTTCTCAACATCATATGCTTTGTCAAATTATATTCAGCTTCTTCTGGAAATAACTATGATGTTCCTTCAACAAAGACTTGGTGAGTACATTCGCAGTCATCTCCTCTCATGGACAGTATTGAATGTCAAAAGGACCGTGCTCTTGATTGTCTCTCAGTAAGTAATACTTGACGTTGATGTGTTTGGCCCTAGGATTAACCCTTTCTGATTGCGTAAACTTTATACATTTCTGGTTGTCTTCAAAAATGGGAATTGGTTTTGACATGTCTATCCCAATGTCCACTAAAAAGTCGACAAATCCATATAGCTTCTTGACATGCGTGTGCTGCTTCAATGTACTCTGCTTCAGTTGAATATAGAGTGACAGTTGCTTGTTTTTGACTAGACCAACTTATGGTTTCTTCCCCATACTGGAAGATGGTCTTGTCACAGTGGCAACATATAGCAGCTTACTGATTACTCTGCAATACGTGTCATTGTTTGGTAGCAAGTTTTCTGTTTCATTGCTCTTTTGATAGCATGGTTCCATACGAGTTTATTAAAATTGTTCCAAGATTGGATGAGATTGGATGAGAAGATAACTTCCATCTTCTTCTCTCTCTATTTAGATTCCCAGATAGTAGCTAATGTTACCTAGCTCTATGATTTCAAAATTTTCTTTCAGCTTGTGAACTGATCTGATTGTAATCCAGTTCTTGTTTAAAACAAGTTATAATGTTATCGACATAGATAAGGATGTATATCTATCTGTCATCTTGATTTCTCGAGTAGAGATAGGAGTCTGCTTTACTTCTTGAGAATCCCTCTCTGGTAAGTACTTTGTTCACTTTCTCATTCCACATCCTTGCAGTTTGTTTAAGACCGTAGATGCTCTACTAAAGATTACACACAAGATTATCTCCTTGCTCAAACTCTGATGGTTTGTGCCTGTAGAGGTCTTCCTTAATGTCTTCATTTAGGAAAGCAGCTTTAATGTCTAGGTGTTTGACTTGCATGCACTTCCCGGCTGCAACGCTAAGAAGTACTTTGATGTTTTACGGCGAGAGCAAATGTTTTATCGTAATCTTTACCAAATTTCTGGGAGTAACCCTTGGCAGCTAATCTGGCTTTGTATTTGTGAATATACCCTTCTGTGTCTGACTACTTTGAAAGTCCACTTACTTTCTATAGTTTTGTGGTTAGGAGGGAGCTCTGTGAGTGTCCAGTTTTTATATTCTTGAAGTGACTTCTTCTTCTTCTTCTGCTGCCTTTCTCCATTAATTGGCTTCACATTTTAGTAGTTTGTCTATGTCTTCCCAGGGTGTTGGTTTGAGTATGCAGGTGTGTTAAATTTGGTGTTATCACTCTCACTCTCTCATACTGGTCACTGGAAGTTGAACATAGCACCTCATGCCAAAGAACTCTCTGAGGACCTGAAAAAAAAGAATTGTTGCTCTACATAAAGATGGCCTAGGCTATAAGAAGATTGCCAAGACCCTGAAACTGAGCTGCAGCATGGTGGCCAGGATCATACAGCAGTTTAACAGAACAGGTTCCACTCAGAACAGGCTGTGCTTGGTGTCATATCAGCAGACTAAGGGCATGGATTACTGGAACCATGTCCCGTGGTCCGATGAGACCAAGATAAACGTATTTGGTTTAGATGGTGTCAAGCGTGTTTGGCGGCCTCCAGGTGAGGAGTACGAAGACAAGTGTGTCTTACCTACAGTCAAGCATGGTGGTGGGAGTGTCATGGTCTGGGGCTGCATGAGTGCTGCCGGCACTGGGGAGCTACAAATCATTGAGGGAACCATGAATGCTAACATGTACTGTGACATACTGAAGCAGAGCATGATCCCCTCCCTTCGGATACTGGGCTGCAGGGCAAAATTCCCACATGATAATAACCCCAAACACACCTCCAAGACGACTACTGCCTCGCTAAAGAAGATGAGGGTAAAGTTGATAGACTGCCCAAGCATTTCTCCAGACCTAAACCCTATTGAGCATCTGTGGGGCATCTTCAAACAGAGGGTGGATGAGCACAAGATCGCTAACATCCACCAGTTACGTGATGTCGTCATGGAGGAGTGGAAGAGGACTCCAGTGGCAAACTGTGAAGCTCTGGTGAACTTCATGCCCAAGAGGGTGCTGGAAAATAATGGTGGCCACACAAAATATTGACACTTTGGACCCAATTTGGACATTTTCACTTAGGAGTGTACTCACTTTTGTTGCCAGACGTTTAGACATTAATGACTGTGTGTTGAATTATTTTGAGGGGACAGCAAATGCACACTGTTATACAAGCTGGCTGTACACTTTACATTGTAGCAAAGTGTCACATGAAAAGACATAATAAAATATTTACAAAAATGTGAGGGTTGTACTCACTTTTGTGATGAGATACTGTATATATATATATATATATATATATATATATATATATATATATATACAGTATATATACTGTATATGTAGCGCTCCGCCCTCTATTTGCGGGGTATTACGCTAAAGTTAGTGGGGAATGGCAGAGTTACTGTTAGTTACTCCCATTCACAAATTGCCTAAATTTGGGTTGCTGTCAGTTTTGGAACTGCCTTGTAGGTCAGTCTGCATGCCAGGGGGGTGTTATTACCCCTGGGTGACAGTCGGCGCTAGAAGGGGTTCTGACAGATCCACCTTCTCCCAGCAGCCAATCAGAGGAGCGGTTCTTTCTCCGGACATGCTGGCGGATGGGTATATCTGGGGCAGTCGCCTGTGAGCGTGTGCTATCCGGGGCCCGCGTTCCAGGTGCGGCATCCACCTTCAGGGTGCGCGCATCCATGGGCCCCACAATCGAGGCCTGCCTGGCCGAGGTTGCGTCCCAAGCGGAACTTCATTCTAATGCAAAGAGGGGCCCCAGCGGCTTGCTGGGTCTCAGATCCTAAGCGGGAGCTGAACGGTGGGGGATCAGCTCGGGAGAACCCAGAGGCAGAGGTTGTCCGCGAGGCCTGGACGAACCACCGGGGATCCGGTCACCACGCCACATGACAGGTACACTTCAGCTGTCAGTCGGTGACTTTGAAATTGGACATACTGGGAGGATTCATTGGTTCTAGCCTTTGACAAATCTAAGAAAATACACCAGGCCTGTGCAGAGGCCCTGTTTTCCTCCCAGTGACTTTGTTAAAAAGTGGCCCTTCGGCTGCCAGGCTCCAGTAAATCGCCTGTCCGGGGGCACTTTACCCACTCTGTTGAGAGTAGTGACGTTTGAACTTGACTGTGCTGAGAGCGGGTTTGCTCTCTCTTTGATATCCAAGGCCTGATACTACAGTTCTCTCCTTGCACATCAACCTTTTCTCTATCATGTGTCATGTTGATATTGGCCATGTTGGGCCTTGGAATAAAGCATTAAAAACTCAAGTTGACGTCTGGACACTTTATCCACTCTCACTAATATTATCCCTAGGCAAGAATCACTGGTAACCTAACATGCCGGTCCCAAACTAATCAGCGGCTCCTTCGGGGGTGATCGCTACATATATATATATATATATATATATATATATATATATATTGTGTACAATATATATATATATCTATGCTGTATATATAGATATGTATATACATATATATACTGTATGTGTATATATATATACATTTTTACATACTGTATACTTCACTGATTTTGACAATAGGTTCTAATTTACCCTCAGGTGTCAAATTCTACAGCTGTAGGTCATCGTGGTATTTTTTTCTGTCCCAGGATCTTTCCCTTACTCCACTGGCTGCCAAGCAAACTTCCCAATCTTACAGGCTTGTGGTCAGCATGCTGCTTATTCAGAACATTCAGAACACTGAAGGAGAGATGCATGTACAGGGGCAGATTCTGCAGGGCAAGAAGAGTCAACGTATGGGTGAATATGCTGATGGAAAAGTAGATGAGTAAAACAGGTGCATGATGTACATGAAAAACAGGAGCTTTGGGGGAGGAATACTGAAAGGGTGTGGAGAGGCGTGATTTATTGGTGAAGATAGAGGTGGAAAAGTAGAGAAGTACCGTACATAAAGACACTGGATGAGGATCAGCGGTGTAGAGCAAGAATGTGTTGAAATGGAGAATCAGTATGGGTGGGTGCTGAGGATGAAATTAGCAGCAAAGAGGTGTGCTGGAGGTCCACTAGAGGAGTCATATGGGGCCTCCGGTGGGGGACAAGAAATGCAGCACAAAGGGGCAGTGAAGGTTGATGAGAATAGCAGTACATGAGGGTGCTGGAGGCAGACAAGTGGCACAAAACATAGGCCAGAGGAACTGTAAGGAAGGTCTGGTCACTACAAGGACACAGGCACCTGTGCATGTGGGTTCTGTGGCATGCCATCCTCAACACAAGGTTTGGGATGGATGTGCGCCTCTGCATATTGGTGTATGGTTCAAGCCTACATATGAGTGTTCGTCCGTGGGAGGCGATTGTGTGCATCTGTCTGTACACATCTAGTACTGGCACGAAAATGCCTATTATAGGTTATTCTCTCCTAGCCTCCTTGTTGGATGGTCCTCAGCTGTTACCTGCCTTGACTTACCTGTGCACCAGTGCATAAGCTTTATTGACTCCATTCCTACCCTTCTTGTCTTGATATTCCTCAAGTCTTCTGATTTCTGTTGCTGACCTTGGCTTTATCTCAGGATTACACTTTTGCCTTCTGAGTTTGTACTTTGCTGCCCTGGCCATGTCTGAATATGCTTCTGCCTAGGTTCCCAGTTTCTGACTGCCTTTGTAATCTTGCACTTGTTACTGTTGCTCTGGGTACCAGCTTCACCAGTTGTTCTCATCAGCCCCCCCAGTGTGTGTGCATATTGCAGCCTAAGATCTTACTTTTAGGGTCATTGCTAAGTGCACACCTGGTGTTGGTATGAATCACTCTATATAGCAGTATCGAGGAAAGTGTCTGAGTGGTCATCAGCTCTTTCTGTGACCTAACACATCTGTTATCTTGTGTTTGACCTGACCTGCCTGGTGTTTTGCTAGCTTTGTGGCCCATCTGTTTTGGACCTTGGCCATGACTTTGCTTTTGTTCTCTAAATTGGTACCTCTGCTGCCTGGCTGTTGCTGACTCCTACTCACCCTGATTATAATTCTTCTTTCTGCTGTTGCACATTCCTTTGTTTGATCTTTGAAGCCAAATTTTCACAGATCTAATCTGAACTTTTCCCAGCATTGCTGCACTATCCAAACTCTCTTAAAGCGGGGGTTCCGCGGGTTTTCGTTTTTTTTTACATCCCTCGGGCGCTCTTACCTTGGTCAAACAGCCACTCATGTGTCCCACACTTATAGCTGCCCGCATTGTGTTTGAGCCGCAAACGATAACTTATAAAATTGTTTCCATCTTCAGTGTGGGCACTCTGAAGCCCAGCAGGACGTCCTTCCGGGATACAGTGAATGCTGACTTCCCAGCATTCACCGCTCTATCCCAAGCATGTGCAGTGTTGACGGCGAGCATCGCCGTCAACACTACACTGTTGCCATTGAATTAGGATCCGAGTCACGTGACCCGCGAGATGCCGCGAGATTACGCTACAGCGCGTCTCCTGGGAGTATCGACACATCACTCCCAGGAGACTTTGCGCTGATCGGGGAAAAATAAAGGCACGCCCACTCCCGTGGGGAAAGTCTCCATGATGGAAGATAAAATGCTGCCGAATCACGGTAAGCACACATAGAAAAAAAAAAAACTACGGGTTATACATTAGTGAGGGCTAATTGTATGGATAAGACAAACTTGTATTTTAGGGTGAACCTCCGCTTTAAGGTCTTAAACTCCTTCTGGACCCACCACAGGTATCTGGGTAACTCCTCGTCCTGCTACGCCCTGGTACTAACTCCAGGGGGTATTGAACAATAGGTGTTAGGGAAGCCATCTCATCAATTTAGCCTCCACCAGGTATGTGAGAGGTGCTTGCACTCCAATCTTCTCTTCACTGGTTTTGATTTTTATTTAGGAATTACTTTACTTCCTCATAATGATGAGAGTGCTCAAAGCCATAACCATAGAGGTGAGTGGTGTAATGATTCAGTGCCAAACACAGCTGTACACAGTAACAACGCTCCTCTTATTCTTTAATTTGTTCCAGTTAAAGTGATGACCAAACCATAGAGAGCAGATCAGTGTTCCAGCACCACTGCGCTGGTCGCCAGGTGATCTAAAACCTGCTTATGGGCAAGAGGGATTAGATGGATTTTAGTCTTCCACTTGTGCCCCCTTTCCTTTTAAAAACTTCAGTGTGGGTCCTCCTACAGTACAAGGGTTAAATGCTCATTTGTATCTAAAGGGAAAGTTCATGCTACCTTATCCTTTGCTCCCCTGGCAGATTGCACATCACCTCTTTTCTTTGACACTCTAGGTTGTTGCCGAGGTACCCACTGAGAGAGGAATCAATCCCTCAGTGTCCAGTACCTTGATTCCCGATGGTTTGTCTCAATACTGTTGGACCGCCAGGCACTCAATGGCGCTCCTCAACTGGACTCCCCACCGAACAGCCAAACTTGCTTGGGATCTCTAGAGGTGAGAACCCAGACGATCACTGGGTCCCTGTACAGCTTGGATGTTCCGGACCAGCTTGGCTCTGGAACCAAATGTGCAGCGTAGCACACACACCCCGGCCAGGTAGGCCATAATGCTCGGGGCGCAGTGATGTGGCCACCCTAAAAGTGGGTGCCACACTCCAGGAAGACTGACTTAAAATGGTGTCTGCCTCATAAGTACCCTCTCCCAGCATGCCCAGCGAGGCCCAGGCCTCCTGATTGGTCGCATGGAGAGAACACCCAAACCTCAACTTCCACTGCCGCGACCTGTCGTCCTTTACTAGCACCCGTACTTGGAAGTACATGGGCGCTACACAAGTAAAGTGCTTTTCAATGTTTTCCTAAGCATTTAACCCTTGCAGTGCAGGGAGAGTCCCACCACGAGGATATGTTTTAAAACATTCACTGTAGATTGGTCTTTTCAACAAACATTGAGAATACAGCATACAGTACCAATACAAGGTGTAAACTTGTATTTGACAGAATTTTACATGTGACTTGCTCAAGCTGAATAGTAACACAATGGTGTTATTTATTAGACTGAACCATTTGCAGATGCAATAATGAACTGCAGTTTATATAATGTCGCCTTAATGACAACCTAGACATATCTACTGCTGTTAAAAGTGCTCAGAGAAAGCATGGCATGTGATAATGCCAACCCTAAAAATAAAGGCAAGGCATTTAAGTATATTTTCTAGAACATATTACTGGACTAACAAACAAGGGCTGAACAGTTCCAGGCCTGAAGGGACACATCCCCTAATTAAGTACAGGTGTGTCAGTCTAAGGAAGCACTATTTTGGTTGCCACACCTATTGTTGTACAAATCCAGTCTGGAAGAACACCTTCCCTTTTCCAGCTGTTCCTACAGCGGATGCAATTCCCACTGGGAGTGGCGAATATATGCCAATCACTGAGTTATGTATAGTCAAGCTGTGATTTGAGTTCAGTTACAATCATACTCCACATGAATCAATCAAGTACATGTCAGCACTAACAATAACATGATATACTGTAGAGGAAACAAGGAGCTCTTTTTTTTAACAATAAATAAAAATGAATAAAAAACCTTACTCTGAGCAAACTGTGTCACTTATAAGCTAGGAATAGATGACACGGTCTTTGGTTACCAGGTGCAATGTGGGCACTAGGCCTCCTAAAGGACTGCAGAGAGTCTATTGTTTTCAACCCCTACATTTTCTGCTTGGTTTTCCATTCCCCCATAAAGATGAATGAAAATGGGTCACCTCTGCTCTAAATGTCATTTATCTAAAGGGTGGTGAGTGAAGCCAGGGATGGACTGACCATTGGGACTACAGGGAGTTTCCCGGTGGGCCGATGGCTCAGTGGGCTAGCTTCAGTGACAACTGAGGAGCACAGGGGAGGGGACAGACAGCTGACTCAACAGCTATGGCCTGGGAGTCTCTCACTTCTCTCTAATCTTGTCCCATAAGGGGAGGTACCAAACTGATTCTTTGCCCTGGGTGAAATAATGTCTAGCTTCCCCACTGGTACTGCCTATAAGAGTACCAGTACCAGCCGTTCTACTCTAATAAAGTAGAACGCCTAGTGGCTAATGAAGGGGGAGAGGGGGCTTGGGCGGCTGGGGGAAAGGGGGCTTGGGTGGCCGGGGGGGTGCAGGAGTTGTCCGGCCGCCATGGGAGAGACCTGTCAAAGTGGGCCAGTCTGGGTGAAGTCCAGGGCCAAAATTTTGTCCCAGTCCAGCCCTAAATGAAGCTCACCATTTTGTGTAGAACGTTAGCACCTCGATGATGCCTCCCAGTGGCACATTAAATGGAAAGTAACGTCAGGAGGAGCTCTTGATCATTTGCCAGCCCACTTACCACCTAGCTAAAAATAATTACTCTAACAATTTGTGTTAAAAACAGAGGCCCAGATTCATAAAGCAATTACGCCTGTCTAACTGGTGTTAGACAGGAGTAATTTCAAATTTTGCGCGCCGTATCACTAGTTTGAATCCTCAAACCATGATACGGCGGCTTCGGGCTTCGATCCGAGAGGCTTACGTCTTTGTAAGCCTTCGGATCTACGCTGCGATATTTTTGCGGCCGCTGGGAGGAGTTTGCGTCGTTTTCATGCGTCGGGATATGCAAATGTGTTTTTACGGCGATCCACGAAGATACGAGCGGTCTTCGCAATCGCTTACGTCTGTTTTTTTTTACGTACTGTTAGACCAGCTTTTTGCTGGTCTAACGGTGCGTAGCCCATGTTAAGTATGGCCGTCGTTCCCGCGTCGAATTTAAATTTTTTTTTTTTCGTAACTCGTTCGGGAATAGAAATGTCCGTAAACTACGCTACTCAAACAACGAATGACGTAACGACGTGATTTCGCGCAATGCACGGCGGGAAATTTGCGAACGGAGCATGCGCAGTTCGATCGCCGCGGGAACGCGCCTATTTTAAATCCTTCACGCCCCCTACTCGTCTAGATGGATTGCGACGGGAGAAATACACTATGCCGCCGTCGTTTACTGGACAAAATCTACATGGATTCCACGTAGAGCCAGGTAAAAAACGGCGGCGTAGTGTATTTCTGATACGCTACGAGAATCCAATTCTCTCTGAATCTGGGCCAGAGGTTTTAGTTGCACATTACTGTATTTTTATCATTTAAAGAGGTTGTAAAGGTTTGTGTTCTTTTTTACCTATGCATCCTATGCATTAAGGTAAAAAAACACCTGGTAATCCCAGCCCCCAGCCCCCCCCCCCCTATTTTACTTACCTGAGTCAGTTCACCTGTTTGGCACATCCCCGGCGTCCTCTTCTCCACAGAGTCCTGACATTGATTGGATAGATTGATAGCAGTGCAGCCATTGGCTCCCGCTGCTGTCAATCAAATCCAATGACCTATCGTATAACTTTAAGCAATTGGTTTTCACAGCAGTTAAATGACCGGAAGTTATATATTCGACTCGAACACAAAGCTCATCCCTACTCCTGATTGTAAATGAAGCCTGGGAGTTGTTGTGCTGGGATCGTGCAGTAATCATTCTCTCAGCACACAATGGGCACAATTGACTAAAGCCATATTTTACTGCATCCGAGTAAGTCAAAAAATAACGCACAGCGTTTCAAAGAAAGAAAAAAAACTGTGTAATTCACAAAGAAAC
Source organism: Rana kukunoris (assembly GCA_029574335.1). Classification (NCBI taxonomy): domain Eukaryota; kingdom Metazoa; phylum Chordata; class Amphibia; order Anura; family Ranidae; genus Rana; species Rana kukunoris. Next base: position 225,168,918 of record CM056051.1, read on the forward strand.
ACTGAATTATGCCTTAAATACTGCATGAAACCGTGCGGTAAGTTATTGCAAACATCTTGCAACTCCAGCTACCATTTGATAGGATGCTTTCCCAAAAAAGTGTAAGGCAGACAACAATTTAGCCATGGCTGGTATGGCATATCTTCTCTTGGTTGAGGGCTCAAGGTACCCTATGAGTTGGGCATACAGCTCCATGATTAGTGCCTTGGATAAGCAAAACTTCTGTAGGGTAACAGCATCCGTGAGCTAATCCATCAATGTGTGCTCCTTAAAGCATCTTTCCTTTAAAAGGACCACTCAAGATCTTCTCTTCCTAAATTCCAGAAGACTGGATTCAAAGGGGCTCTGTCCTCTGTGCTATGCCATCTGCCAGCCTCTAGAGACAACTCCTGAGTAAAATCTCAAGAGTAAAATCTAGCTGACACCTACTCCAGCGTGCACTTTCCCACTTTTTTTTTTAAACCAATCATTACTTCAAACTCAGGGTCTAACCATTGCCATAGTTACCTCAACCTTCAACCAGTACTTAATTACTGCATGCATGTATTTATTTATTTCCTTCTGTGAATCGCCTTTTTTTAGTATTTAACCAATCAATAATCAATACCGGGCACTTGTACCCAGGCCAATTTTAAGCTTTCCGCGCTGTCCCACTTTAAATGACAATCGCACGGTCATGCAACGCTGTACCCAATTACATTTTTATAATATTTTTCCCACAAATAGAGCTTTCTTTTGGTGGTATTTAATCACCACTGGGTTTTTTATTTTTTGCTAAGAAAAAAAAAAAAAAAAGTCAGAACATTTTTATAAAACGTTTTTGTTGGTTTCTGTCAGAAACTTTTGAAAAAAATAAAATGTTCTCCTTTACTGATGTACACTAATGAGGCTGCACTGATGGGCACTGATTGGCTGCACTGATGAGGCAGCACTGATGAGGCAGCACTGAAGAGCACTGATAAGGTGGCACTGATGAGGAGGCACTAATATGCAGCACTGATGGGCACTGATAAGTGGCACTGATGAGCACTGATAGGAGGCATTGATCGGCACTTATGGGCAATGATAGGTGACACAGATAGGGGGCACTGATGAGCAGGCACTGATGACCACAGAAAGGCAGCACTGACTTGCATCACTGATGGGCACAGATTGACCTCACTGATGGGCACAAATTGTTATCACTGAGGGCACATATTGGTGTAACTGATTGGCACAGGTTGGCATCACAGATAGGTACAGACTGGCATCACTGCTGGGCACTGTTGGGGCTGCACTGATCATCAGGGCACTGATTATTTGTACAGGTCTCCCCTGTGAGGAGATGCCACTGATTGGCTCTCCTCTCCTCACACTCTGTCACATGTCAGAGATGATAAATGGCATTTCCTTGTTTATATGTGATCAACGGTGATTGGACACAGCTGATCACATGGGTAAAGAGCTCTTTACCAAGATCAGGGTTGCACCATCATATGAGGCTTTCCAAGAACAAAGGAGTATCCCATCCGCCAACATTTGTCTATATGGCGGGCGTGAGGTAGTTAACAAGCATTTTTGGTGTTTATGCTAAATACCGCATACGAGTAAGGCCCCTTTCACACAGGGCGGATCAGTAATGATCCGCCTCGTGAACCTCCGCTTGCTCAGTGGGGATCGCTCCGTTGATCCCCGCTGAGCCGGCGGATCACAGGGTGGTCCCCGCACACTGTGCAGGGACCGACCTGTCTCTTCTCCACTCTCCCCTATGGGGGAATCAGATGAACACGGACCGTTTGTCCCTGTTCACCCGATCCGATCTGCCAGACGGATGGAAAAGTAGGTTTTTCCTCCGTCACACTTTGGCGGATCAGAGCGGGTCGGATGTCAGCGGGCATGCCACTGCTGACATCCTTGGCTCCATAGAGGTGCACGGAGCGCCCGTTCAGGTCCGCCTTAAAAACTGGCAGGCGGATCTGAACGGTCCGTCCGTGTGAAAGAGTCCTTATAGAGAATTTACATTTTTAATTATCACATGCATTAAGTGGTTACATGACCGTCATAACGCATTTGATAACCTTTAGTGAATCATGCCCAATATAATGCTCCTTGTATGCACATGTGTAGAAGCCAGGTGTTATGGCCCACCTGCTGTGATGCCCAATATATGTGTTTGCCATTGAGAACAAGTTAATGATAAACAATGATTATAGCGACCCAAAACCTATAACATAACCAATTCAGATTCCAAATTATGTCTATGCTGCTACCATGTCATACTTTCCCTCTTATGTAAAAAAAAAAAAGGAACACACGATCGGTCAATCCTCTGATGGACCGTTTTCATCAGACCAAACCGATCGTGTGTGGGCCCCATCAGTTATTTATCCATCGGTTAAAACAAGTGAAACTTGTTTTAAAATTAACCTATGGATACCAAACCGATAGAAAAAAACCGATTGTTTGTAGGCACGTCCATCGGTTAAAAATCCACGCATGCTCAGAATCAAGTCGATGCATGCTTGGAAGCATTGAACTTCATTTTTTTCAGTACGTTGTTGTGTTTTACGTCACTGCGTTCTGACACAATCGTTTTTTTAAACCGATGGTTTGTAGGCACGACTGACCATCAGTCAATCCATCAGACCCTTCTCATCGGATTGGCCGATCATGTGTACAGAGCATAACAGTTCTAATAGGTTAAACAAACCTAAAAGTGAAACTTAAAGCGGAACTTTACCCATAACAATTTGATAATTTTCTTTAACAGTACATTCCATATTAATAATTATGCTACTAACATAAGTGTGTGCTGTAAGTTGCTCCTGTTTCTTCTTGCTGGAGGCTGCCATTTTGTTTAAGCCCAGAGCGGTTGCTTCCTTATTGTTTATGATACACAATGGTTTTGCAATCTATATGCCATTAGGGTGTAAATCAAATGCAATCCGAAAAAAATAAAACTTTTACTACTTTATTGTCTTTACAATCCTCTTCTTTTTTTTTTGTCAGTGATACTTTATAATCATTTATTGCCCCATATCAAGGCCAAAAAAGACTTATGCTATCTGAAAATGCTCTAGGCTGGAAAAGTAACCTTCATTAATGCACTACAACTTGAAACATTCTTTGCAAGGTCATAGCAGGTTAAACAAACTAAACCTTGTTTTAAGCCCATGCCAGTACTCTTTCTGACTGAATGAAAGTAATTAAGTGAGGCAGTGAAACATCAATATTCAGCAAAAACAATGAAACCTATTCATTGAACACAGCTATCCAACAATGCCAACCGCCTCTCAAGTCCAGAAACTAGTGCTAATTTGTATAACAAAAGCAAAGCCTAGAAGCATTCACATCTAAAATAGTAAAGCATCAAACTAAGCAAAAAAAATAAAAAATCACTGGAGGAAAGTAAAATACAATTAAACTCTGAAAGTAAAACTGCCCTGTACATTAAGTTTCATCCAAATAGTGTAATCTCTTCTTTTTTTTTTTGTGCCCCCTTACCTTCTAGTGTTTTTTCCCCCCTCAGGAGCACGCCCTTTGCACAGCAGTAGGGCTGCTGGCGCTGTGCCTGGCTGGCATGTGTGTGGTAGGGCCCCCTTGCTCTGTCTGGCCAGCCCATTTCACAGTAGGATCTCCTGTCTTTCTAAAGGTCTGGCACTATGCCTGGCTGGCATGTGTGTGGTAGGGCCCCCTTGCTCTGTCTGACCAGCCAATTTCACAGTAGGAGCTCCTGTCTTTCTGAGGTCTGGCACTGTGCTTGATCAACGAATGCGCAGTACTGTCTTTAGTTTGCAAAGCACAGTACTGGGTGTGCACAAGCCAGGCACAGCTTCAAAGGCCTCTACTGTGCATGCACTGGGTGGGAACAGTGCCAAATTTAAGAACTGGCCAGACAGGGCCAAGAGGCCCTACTACACTGGTAGGGCACAGCGCCAGAGCACTGAATGTTAGTGGCCTCTACTGCACATACCCACACGCAAGGCACTGAATGGAGTCCTCTCCTTTTTCTAGGAGGGTTTAAATGTGTGAATGTTGCACCTTTAATAAGACATTTTAAAAAGGACCTTCACTTAAAAGTGAAAATAACACTAATCTGCTTCTCCCCACACCCCCCACAATATAATTTTTTTTGTTGTGGGAAGGAAAGCTGACCAGATGAGGAACTCTGAGAGACTAGTTGCCCAGCAGGTCCACCTGTCTTGTGATTGATAGCAAATGGAAGTGAGCGGATTCCATAGCAGCTATTGAGCTGTCTAACGGATATGGAATCCTCCTACTGCTGTCAATCACAAGGAAGGTGGACCTGATGGGGCACTAGTCTCTCAGCTTCCCTATCAGGCTTTGATTACTGTCTAAGCTCAGTCCAACGTCATTTGTTGCTAGAACACTGGCAGCCTGCGTCCTAGTCACCAATGAAACAAATACGAAACACAATAAAGTAAAGTTAGCACATTAAACTCCCTCTTCCCTGATAACTCTCACCTGTATCTGTACATCAACTTGTTGGTCTTAATTATTTCCAGTGTCTTTATCTATAAATTGGTGGTAATTATTTTTAATTGGTTGCAGCCATAGTGACAAAATGTAAAATTGACACAAAAAATAACTACTTGAATCTGTTGCACATGTCAGAACTGTTAACAAAACTGTTGGGCCAATACCACTAAAAAAGTGTTGCAAACACAAATTTTCCCCATTGTGCGTTATTGTGCATTAAAATAAGGAGGATTTAAGTTATAATCGTCAAATAAAGAAAAAAAAAAAAAAAGAAAGGTGATCCCACCAGAGAGGTGTTGCTTAGGGAGCCAAAGATGGCACGGGTAGATGTTCTGAGAACTGCCAGGTAGGGTTTGATAGGAATACCTAATTCCAAAAAAATTCCAAAATTGTTATCATTTTAATTTTGTTTCTTTTTTTCACCTTTGTTATGGGGAAGAAGCACTTTTGATCACTTTTTTATTTATTCGAGCAGTAGTAAAGCTTCTTAAAAAATACTTACCCTAAAATAAAGCCCTCCAGCAGAGCGCTATCACTGTTAACAGGGCTTCCATCTTCACCAGGTCATCTTTCCGGGTTTGCAGGCTCTGACCATCTGATTGGCCGAGCCACGATGACATCACTTCCTCGCATGCACGTGGAACCCCCGGGCATGGCATGGGTATGCTGTTCCTTCAGAGCACATATGCTAATGATTTTACCGACTGCTGCTCGCTGGAATCTCTCCTAAATGGTGCTCGTTTAGAAGATATTAATCTTACCTACTTTATTATAAGCTTACCAGTAGGTAAAAATGTCACACAAGGGTTTAGTACCACTTTCACTCCTGCTGAAGCCATATAAGAACGTGGAGAAACATGTTGGGTGGTTAGAGGACATTTGCACTTGGATTTGATGCCTTTTTTTTTTTTTTAAGGTAGATTTCTGACTGCTTGATATAGCCTGAGATGTTTTAGTCTCCTTTGGAGTCACTGCAACAGGGACACTGTTCCATCTTGGAGGCAGTTTCCACTCAAAAAGGTAGTCTTATGCTGCGTACACCTGACTGTTTTTGACGAGAAAGATGCCATTTCTTAAATTGGTCATTAAAAACGACCATGTGTAGGCTCCAGAGAATTTTTCTTGTCGTGAAAAATGGGCATTAAAAATTTAGAACATGTTTTTCACGTCGTCGTTTTTCACGTTGTGAAAAACGGTCGTGTAGACTTTAACGACGGGGAAAAAACGTGCATGCTCAGAAGCAAGTTATGAGATGGGAGCACTCGTTCTGGTAAAACTAGCATTTGTAATGGAGATAGCACATTCTTCACGCTGTAACAGACTGAAAAGCACGAAGACTGAAAAGCGCAAATTCTCTCTCACCAAACTTTTACTAACACGAAATCAGCAAAAGCAGCCCAAAGGGTGGCGCCATCCGGATGGAACTTTCCCTTTATAGTGCCGTCGTACGTCACTGCGCTTTGCTCAAAATTTTTTTTTTCACGATCGTGTGTATGCAAGGCAGGATTGACAAGAATCACGTTGAGAAAAGCGTAGTTTTTCCCATGACATGAAAAATGGTCGTGTGTACGTGGCTTTACTTTTGATGGAAAAGATAGTTCTGAAAGGAATGTAATATTCTTTTTGACAGTAAAAGTTTTTTTATTTTATTGACATACCAACAAGTAACAGAAAATAATGACAGTTGAAAGGAAACATGCACATTCAGTCGCATAATGCAGTTATAAATTGGTCACAGAAATCAAAGGAAGTACGATGTAAAGGCCATAAAGTCATACGGACGAGTGAGCAGAACCCAAACCAGCAGAACCCTAAGGCCCCATACACACGATCGGATATATCCGATGAAAACGGTCCGCGGACCATTTCCATCGGATATGTCCGATCGGGAGTTTGATCCGATGGCGTGTACACACCATCGGATCAAATTCCCCGCCGCCGGACAGCGCGGTGACGTAGTGGTGACGCGGCGGTGACGTTGACGCCGCCGCGTCACCGCCACGTCACCGCACCAGGAAGTAAAACACTTCCGCGCATGCGCCGAATCCATTCGGCAGCGGCGCGGCGGTGGTGGGAGCCGACATGTCTGCTGGTAAGTGTACTAACCAGCAGACATGTCGGGCGGACAGATTCCCACCGGATAGATTTCAAAGCTTGCTTTGAAATCTGTCGGGTGGAGAAATCTGTCCGCTAGCCCATACACACGAGCGGAGATGTCTGCTGAAACGGTCCATCGGACCGTTTTCAGCGGACATATCCCCTCATGTGTACGCGGCCTTAGACCGGGGGGGGGGGGCAGCTAGCCCGAGGCATCAACCCAGCTGGACCATATCTTGTCGAACTTGGTCGGACAGTTCCTGCTCTCGTATGTGATCCTATAGAGTGGTAGAACCTTATCAATCGCCGCTCGCCACGAGGCTCCCGTAGGAAGTTCCTGACCCCTCCAGCGGAGGAGTATCTCCCTTCTGGCGTAAAATAGAGCAAACGTGATGCACAGCTTGACATATCTATCTCCCTCAATTTCACCCAGATAACTAAGCAGGAATATGAATGTAATATTCTAAATAAAATTAAAACATACATAACACATTTATAATATTTTGGCCAAAAAAAAACAAAAAACCTGATTAGACACTGGTGGGAAACAAACGTTTGCATTGCAAGACAGCTCCTATGTGAAAGAATATTACTATTATATTATTATACAGGAATTATATGGCGTCAACAGTTTGTGCAGTTTTTTACAACATAAAGGGAGACAATACAGCAGCAATACAATTCAATAGAAGGGCCCTGCCCCTGCAAGCTTACAATCTAATATTTATTTAACTCGACAACATTGATTCATTTAGAAATCTCCCTTTGATTATTTTCTGAGAAAGGTGGGAAGTGTGCACTCCTGTTTGTATTTGCACAGTGACCAGTGGTAATAACCTTGACTCTGACACATATAAAGTTAGCAAAAAATGTAAAAAAATCCACAAGACTGACATATTTTGTGATTTTACAGCAAAAATAATGTCTTCCTGATTAGGAGCAGAAAAGCAGCATGGTTTTATTGATCCAGGGTTATCTTCAGCAACCATTATGAAAAAAAAGTCTCCTGGTTGATTTGACAGCCTGCCAAAAGGTCTTCTGATGCTCAAGTGCTCTTTATTGTATAAATAATTAATGCTGATTCTACAACGGAGGTGCCTTTGATTCTGCTTGAATTGCATAAGTGGCCCGTCAGCTCCTAATCCACTAACACACAATTATTTGCTCCATGCATTAAAATATATGCTGCTATCACTTTGGACAAATAGGAAATTTCCTGCAATGCTAATTGAGAAACACATGAATCTGGTTCCTTTAAATTTACATTTTACTGACGTATCAAAGAACACTACAGCATCCTGCCAGCCTGTGCTAGCCTCCAGATACATGCTGTGTAGATGTGAAGATAAATTCCCTTTATATGGTATTCTGACTCCGATTGTTGTGGAGCGACTTATCCCTTGTGAGACCTCAATGCTTGGCCTGTATAAGCAGATGTAATCACTGAGGACAATCCTTATCAGATAGCTTGAACTCACCAATACCGATTCTTTTCACAGAAATTGCTATAATCCAAACATCAGAATACATCAGATGACAGGTTACAGCAGATGAACAGGTTGTAGTATTGTGTGGTCAAAAGATGATACTGTCTGTAGCTTACTATGCAGAATACATGTGCCCTTGTTACATGTGGCCTGTAAGCAGTCTCCATAGACAGGAAGAAGAAAATCAGGAAGAAGGGGTGGAGCATTACACAGAAAGGAAGTGTGTAATAGATCAGACAAAGAAAATACAGAAACAGTGCATTACCACAAAAAGTCACTAGATGGCAGCATGTAAACAAAACATAACATACATAGAAAATAGTTGAGAAACAGTATTATATATAGCGAATTATACGCCTATTTGGCGGCACATATGGTGTATTTCAGTATTGAATGGATGGTAAATCACAATGCAAGCTGGGGAAGCAATATCCCCTCCTCAAAGAAGAATGACAGACTTTTCGTTGTCTTGTGCGATATATGTGAAAGAGATCACCAAGTACCAATGTGTCTTAACATTTGAAACACCTTTTTTAATGCATAGTTTTCAAATATAGTTAGTGTGGCAGCCATATTTCTTTATTACATATGCAGGTTTCTTGCGTTGCAATATGTTGTACCTTGTAGGGTGATCACATTTCCAAACTGCCATTCAGGGACACACCTCTTCTCTCACCTTCCCCCAAAAAAGATAAGGGGGCGGTAATGTAGTCTCGGGGGTTGATAGGGAATTTGGCGGCGGGTTATTTGTCAGGTGAATGTGCCACTTGCCACCAGATGCAGTGCTGCTTGCCACCCATAGCCTTCCACCAGATGCAGTGCTGCTGTCACTCCCTCTGCATGAGCCACGTGCGTAGAAGGAAAGGAGTGGCGTCACTATGTGGAGAGTGAAGATCACACCAGTCCCTGCTCATTGCTGCTGGGTGCCAGAGAAGGAGGAGGTGTTGAGGTGGGTGGGGACAGCAGTGCTGCACTAGGTGCAGGCCTCACTGCTGGTCTCACTGTCTGAGGGTAAATTGTCACTGGTTGCAAGATGCCAGGCAGCGTTGGTCCTAGCAACCAGTTCTGGAAATGTAGTTATTAAATAGTAGGGGGTGGCTGTATCATCTATTCCATTCCGGGACATTATATTGTTCCAGAATGTAGGTGCCCGGGACCCAGGACAGACATGTCAATTGCGGGACAGTCCCGGGCAATCCGGGACACGTGGGCACCCTAGTACCTTGCTGATCCTTTAATCTATTCTCTAAAATTCCACTACACCTCTACAAGACAGAGTATGTCTTATCAGGGTATTTCTTATTTATAATTATCAATGATATGAATATAGGGTTGAGGTGGCGAAAATTTCTATAGTTAACTGTTAGGTGGTTGGAGGGAGAGGAGGTGGAAGACAGGGAGATAGCGAAACTAATAGGGTAGTGATAAGAGTGAGGAAAAGGATTGATAGAGAGGTTTCACAGAGTGCATAGGTAAGAGAAAACAAGGTCAAGGGTGTTGCCGTCGGAGTAAGTAGAAGCATGAATCCATTGCTTCAGGTCAAATGAGGAGGTTAGACTGGGAAGTTTAGAAATAGCAGGAGTGTTAGTATTAACAGGGATATTAAAGTCATGGAGAATGATTTGTGCGATTTCAGAACAGAGAAAGTAGGGCAGCCAGGCAGATAAGTCATCAAGGAAGGTTGATACCAATCCAGTAGGGAAACTAGAGAAAACAGACGAATGCAATGTGCCTCAAATGAGTAGCGCGCTAGAGAGGGAATTTTGGCGAAGTACTTGAGTGCTATGTGGGGACAGGATTCCCACCCCACCTCCCTTTCATCCACTGGGTCTGGGGGAGTGAGTCCAGAGAAGGCCACCATTGGAGATGGAAGCAGGAGAAGCAGTGTTGGATTCATGAAGCCAGGTTTCAATAACAGCAAGTAGATTAAAAGAGTTAAGAGGCCGTGAAAAGAGACACGTTTTTTACAGACAGAGCGGGCATTCCAAAGGGCGCAAGTGAAGGGAAAGCTGGTTTTGGAAACAAGAGGAATGGACACTAAAGTGTGGATTATCTATGATAGGGACTATACATACTGAATGAAAAATAGGAAAACCCAATTTCTCTTAAGTTCCTAGGCCCTAATTTATAGTTATACTTATTACTTTTGTGGATATAACTGTGATTTTGGGTATCTTAAAAAATCAGACATATAGGATTGTTAATGACTTGACGCAAAATAAATTGATATTTGTTCTATCGTTAGGTAGTTTATACTTTCAGTTAAAATTTTATAGGGCTCTACAGATTTAAAAGAACAGCAGTGTACAAACTTTATGTAAAGTGTAGAAAACACTTTATTCATGGCAATGTGCAGCAGTGTGATGGGCTGGGCTGCTGTACAGTGCCATGCGATGTGGCACAGTGCACTATGATAAAATGCAGTACGTCTGCATTTTATCGCAGCATGCTGCAGCACAGCCATGGGGTGTGTTGCAGTGAGAATGGGACACATAAGAAGCAATTGTTTCCTCGGTGTCCTCGCAGTGACAGGCATTAGCTCTAGTATAACTTCTGTCAGGTACCTCACCTGATGATCTTTTACTATAGGTTTTGTAAGTCTAATAAGAAGTGTCATTGATGTCATTGGTTGCTATGTGAAAATTTTAGGGCTGTTACTGATCAAAATTTTTGTGTTCGATTAATCGTTTTTGTTTTTAATCGATTAATCGACTAATTTCGATTAATTATAACGCACATACAGATCTAACTACTTTTAGCTGATCTCCTTGCAGGCCGATTCCCAGAGCAGCTCCCAACCACTGGAAAAATTGATAGCAGGATACAAAAAACACACAAAGGCAGCACTCGATGGGAATAGCATTAAAACTTTTATAGTCTTCAAGTAGGTAACCAAATAAATATTGCACTGGAGATAAAATCGATGTAGCTACATAAACTGGAAAAATGGTGCGAGTAATACCAAACGGTACCAAAATCAGTCATAAAAACATGTAGCTAAGTATGATACTGGTATACAAATGTGTACAACAATACCACTGCTGAATCCAGATGAGGAGAGGTTAACATCAGTCCGTCGGCATGTAGGTGTCCCGTGAAGGGAACTATCACAACTCCCAGTGGATGGTTGTAGAATCCCAGGTTGATAGAGGGAAGTGTAACAGCCCTTGTGTGTGGCAGATAGTAAGGTCCCGCCGGCATGCAGATATGAAGGCACAGCAAAGGAGCCCTTCAGATGGACACGGCAAGCCCTGCTGATGTCCGTGACGTCACCAGATCTCCGACGGAACTCCCTGAAGGCCCAGAAGCCGGTGGAGAGGTGAGTACCAAATCGAAAGAATTTTAATCGATCAAAAAGATTTTGATCAATCAAAAAAATTAAAGATTAATCGATTAATTAAAAGTTCATTTGCACAACCCTAGAAAATTTCAATAAAAAATATTGTTAAAAAAATGTCTGTCACAACATATACAGTGAATTAGCCCTTAAAAGTCCTGCTTGCTGCATTTTTTGTGTGCTTTTCAAAGCTACGGCTCCCCATGGAAATAATTATAAAACACATAAAAAACGCATCAAAATGCATCCAGATTGCACCGTTGTTTGTGTTTTTTTGGAGCATTTTTTGAGTCACATGTCCACATTTCACAGTTGTATTCTGGGAGACTTAAAAGAACTCAGGAAATCAACCGGGCCAGTGTGGTTTATGTTTAACCAATATATGTTATGCTAATTAAGTTGGCACGTTGCAAGGCTGGAGGCACTGTCTTAAATTGATTAAATAAAGTTGGTATTGCTGTCTTGATTAATAGTTTAGTCTTCCTGACAGTTTGAGTGGAATCAATAACTGCAACGACCACACTTCACCTGGTAGGCTAAAGCCTCGTATATACGATTGGATTTTCCGAAGGGAAAAGTCTGATGGCAGGATGTTGTTGGATAATCCGACAGTTTGTACGCTCCACCGGACAATTGTTGTCAGAATTTCGGACGACAAATGTGGGATAGCATGCTTTAAAATTTCCCGACAACAAATGTGTGATGTCCAATTATCCGATTATCATGATTAGTGACGTGACATGCCAAGCCACGCCCCCATACAGTAAGAATCACTCATTAGGTCACACTTAACCCCTTCAGCGCCCCCTACAGGTTAACCCCTTCACTGCCAGTGTCATTTTCACAGTAAACAGTGCATTTTTATAGCATTGATCGCTGTAAAAATGACAATGGTCCCCAAATAGTGTCAAAAGTGTCCGGTGTGTCAGCCATAATATCACAGTCACGATAATAATCGCTGATCGCTGCCATTACTAGTAAAAAATAAAAATATTCATAAAAATGCCATAAAACGATCCCCTGTTTTGTAAACGCTATAAATTTTGCGCAAACCAATCAATAAACGCTTATTGCGATTTCTTTTACCAAAAATATGTAGAAGAATACGTATCTGCCTAAATTGAGGGGAAAAAAAATCATATATATTTTTGGGGGATATTTATTATAGCAAAAATTAAAAAATATTGCTTTTTTTTTTTTTTAAATTGGCGCTCTATTTTTGTTTATAGCGCAAAAAATAAAAACCGGCAGAGGTGATCAAATACCACCAAAAGAAAGCTCTATTTGTGGGAAAAAAAGGACGTAAATTTTGTTTGGGAGCCACGTCACACGACCGCGCAGTTGTCAGTTAAAGTGACGCAAAAAGGGGCCTGGTCCTTTAGCAACAAAATGGTCTGGGGCTTAAGTGGTTAAAGTGAAAAAAATAAATTGTGCTAAATAAAGTGCTCTATAGTACAAAATATCATCACTGCAAAAGTGGCCATATAATAAATTAAATTAATAAAATGGCATCCCCATTTATTACACGTTTTCACTCATTTCCTAAACACAAGCGACATTTTGTGCAAGAATGGTAAGCATGTATTTTCAGCATGTTTTGTGTGTTATAAAAAACTTGAAGGAAAAATATGAACACCAATGGATCTTAACCACTTCCTTACTGGGCATGTATACCCCCTTCCTGACCAGGTGAAATTTCAGCTTGCGGCACTGCGTCGCTTTAACTGACAATTGCGCGGTCGTGCGATATGGCTCCCAAACAAAATTGGCGTCCTTTTTTCTCCACAAATAGAGCTTTCTTTTGGTCACCTCTGCAGTTTTTATTTTTTGCGCTATAAACAAAAAAGAACGACAATTTTGAAAAAAAAATACAATATTTTTTACTTGTTGCTATAAAAAATAGCTCAATTTAAAAAAAAAATAATTCAGTCTAGGCCGATACGTATTCTTCTACATATTTTTGGTAAAAAAAATTAAAAAAAATCGCAATAAGCGTCTGGTTTGCGCAAAAGTAATAGCGCCTACAAAATAAGGGACAGAATTATTATTTTTTATTATTTATTTTTTTACTAGTAATGGCGGCGATCTGCGATTTTTATTGCGACTGCGACATCATGGCGGACACATCGGACACTTTTGACACATTTTTGGCACCATTCACATTTATACTGCAATCAGTGCTATAAACATGCACTAATTACTGTATAAATGTGACTGGCAGGGAAAGGGTTAACACTAGGGGGTGAGGAAGGGGTTAAGTGTGTATCCTGCATTGTGTTCTAACTGTGGGGGGAGGGGGTGACCGATCTGTGTCCCTTTGTACAAGAGACACAGATCAGTCTCCTCTCTCTATGACAGGAGGCTGTCATTGTGAGAGCCGGCAATGAGAAATGATCTCATATGTTTACATATGAGATCATCTCTCATTCGCTGCACAGATCGCCTCGCAAACGGCCACTCTGATTGGCCGTTCGCAGCGATCTGTGATTGGCTGTGTCCAAGGCCAGTACAGAAGTTCCCCGCTGCGCGCTCTGGAGCGCACGCTGGGAACGAAGAAAGGGGCTGCCGTGAAAACACAGGGCCCCAGATTTAGAACCACCCTGCGGCCGTATATAGTCATACGGCCGTAGGGAAGTGGTTAAAAAAGGTTAGCCTTTAATGTTAAAAAAGGAAAGGCACTACAAAAAAAAATGTTTCTGAGAGGACATTGATTGCCTAGGCACGCTCACCTGGAGCGGCAGATCCTCCCTTTATTTTTGTGTGTTATACATTCCTTCTATTGTGTTCTATGTCTTGGGTCAGGTTAATTAAACGTAATTCATGTGTAAGAACCATCTGCACAGAGTCCTTGGTTGATTAATTTGTTGAGTCAGTGGCCCTTGAGAAGGAAGGGTTAACGTTGCTGATCAGGTTTTCCTGCTCTTTTTAGGGAGGTTACCACCCCTTGCAGGTCACACCATGTAATTAGGGGCTCATTTGTGCCCCAACAGAGGAGGAAGGGAGACAGTTCAAGATGTAGCTGTTACCCTGACGCCAGGGCTGTCTTAATGAGAGGGCACACCTGGGCACTGCCCAGGGGCCCCAGCTGCATGGAGGGCCCCTGCCCTTTCCCCAAAGCAGCTGATTCTTGAGCCTGGGCTGCCCTTCTACATCCCAGATATCCCCCCAGCACTCTGACCCCTCTACACCCTAGATATCCCTTACCTCCTACCTACTTGATTTCTGTTTACCTGCACTGTCTCCATTGTAGGGGCCCCAGAGCATTACTTTGTCCAGGGGCCCATGATGCTAAGAAGATGGCCCTGCCTGACACTCCCTGACTTACATGGACTTGTGCTACCAAATGCTGGACTTTTTATGCATTATTGCTACCTTGTGTGGATTTACTGCCAATAATGCAACTTGCTTTGAAAAAGACTCTTCATGGACTTTATCAGCTGAATCAAGTATGACTACGGGCCCTTTCACACGTCCGTTCAGTTCGTCCGTTTTTTGGACGTCCGTTAACGGACCTCAATGCTTCCCTATGGGTTAGCGTCCGTTAGCGGATGAGCATCCGCTAACGTCCGTTAACATCCGTCTGCGGTAAGCTCCGTTTTTTTGGACGGAAGAAAACCCTATTTTTCTTCCGTCAAAAAAACAGAACGGACGAAAAATGGACGTTAGCGGATGATCCGTTTACCATCCGATCCGCTAACGTCAGTTTTTCATCAAAATATGTAAAAAAAAAAAAAAAGTTCTAAAAAAAAAAAAATAACAGATGAAAAAACTGATGAAAAAAACTGATGAAAAACGGACGGAAAACGGAACGGAAACGGATGTAAACGGACGGAAAACTGACGAAAAACTGATGAAAAAACGGATCAACTGAAGGGGGAAAAAACTGATCTAAAAAACTGAACTGACGTGTGAAAGAGCCCTACCTCATAGGACACTGCAACGCCGGGGCACTGAGAGAAATTTGTCAGGGATGTTTTGAAGATGTTATGAAGCACTGCTCAAATGTCTCATTTAACTGCTTTGGTAAAAGACCTTTTTTTGCTCATCCACATTGCCTGGTCAGAAGTCATTAAAGAGGTGCATGCAAAGCCTATCAAAAAACAAACAAAAAAACAGGGCTTATTCAAGAGGATGGGAGAAGTTAGAGAAGATACAGTACATGGGTCTAACAAGTAGAGGCACTGTCCTAAGGAGGCTATTTTACCACTTCTAATGGCTATTGTACTTGTGTCACATGCTAATGCAACCAACCAGCCAGGAAATGGGTAACATGGCTCTGGGAGAGAATATGTATTATGCTTGGCCCCGTCACTAACAACTGGTTCCTCACATACTGAGATTGTCCTCACGGCACGGAGTAACCAGGGATCTAACCTGGAGCCACGGAGATAGAGATAGGGGGTAAGGGCCCCGGAGGAGAACAAGCATGGAGGTTTAGAGTAGTGCATTTTCTGTATCCAATAGCAACATACAAATCGTATCCAATAGCAACATACATATCTGCCCGCACATGCGTCGTATCCTGTGAATGGATCCGATGCATGCGCGCGGAAGTGTTTACTTCCTGGTGCGGTCACGTGGCGGTCACGTGGCGGCGTCAACGTCACCGCCGCGTCACCGCACTGTCCTCCGGCGGGGAATTTGATCTGATGGTGTGTACAGCCATCGGATCAAAGCAATCCGGCGGACAGATCCGATGGGAACGGTCCGTCGGACCGTTCCCATCGGATATATTACCTCGTGTGTACAAGGCCTAAGAGTAGTAAGCATGTGGCATTCTCTTCCACAGGTAGTGGTTACAGCAGGGATCATAGATCATTTAAAAAAACTATTAGATAAGCACCTAAACGACCTTAACATACAGGGATATAAAAGGTAATACTGACATAAAATCACACACATGAGTTGGACTTGATGGACTTGTGTCTTTTTTCAACCTCACCAACTATATTTAAATTACAGCAGTGCTCCTATTAAGCTCTTTCATGTTTGTATCTGTTTATACATCGATGTATGTACTATTACTAACCACTTCAGCCCCGAACCATTTTGGTGGTCAAAGACCAGGTTATTTTTTGCGATTCGGCACTGCATCGTTTTAACTGCCAATTGTGCGTTCGTGCGACGTGGCTTCCAAACAAAATTAGTGTCCTTTTTTTAGAGCTTTCTTTTGTTAGTATTTGATTACCGCTGCGGTTTTTATTTTTTTGCGCTATAAACAAAAATATTGAAAAAATTCAATATTTTTTAATTTTCGCTATAATAAATATCCTCCAAAAAATATCTAAAAAATTTTTTTCCACAGTTACGCCGATATGTATTCTTCTACATATTTTTGGTAAAAAAAAAAAAATCGCAATAAGCGTTTATTGTTTGGTTTGTGCAAAAGTTATAGCTTCTCTTAAATAGGGGACTGTTTTATAGCATTTTTATTTACATTTTTTTTTACTAGTTATGGTGGCGATCAGCGGTTTTTATCATGACTGCGACATTATGGCGGACACATCGGACACTTTTGTTTACAAAGGCATTCCCCTGTTCTGCCCTTGCTGACCGCAATGGCGGGCCTCCCACTGGCTGGTACTGGCTGGTACTGTTGGTGCATACTTCTGGCGGGTACTGCTGGTGGGTACTGCTGGCTGGTACTATTGGTGCGTACTGCTGGTGGGTACCACTGGCTGGAACTGCTGGTGCATACTGCTGACGGGTACTGCTGGCTGGTACTGTTGGTGCGTACTGCTGGTGGGTACCACTGGCTGGAACTGCTGGTGCATACTGCTGACGGGTACTGCTGGTGGGTACTGCTGGCTGGTACTGTTGGTGCGTACTGCTGGTGGGTACCACTGGCTGGAACTGCTGGTGCATACTGCTGACGGGTACTGCTGGTGGGTACTGCTGGCTGGTACTGTTGGTGCGTACTGCTGGTGGGTACCACTGGCTGGAACTGCTGGTGCATACTGCTGACGGGTTCTGCTGGTGGGTACTGCTGGCTGGTACTGTTGGTGCGTACTGCTGGTGGGTACCACTGGCTGGAACTGCTGGTGCATACTGCTGACGGGTACTGCTGGCTGGTACTGTTGGTGGGTTCCCGACCCGCCATCCCCGTGCATCAGTGTGACAGGAGCTGGTGCTGGAGGAAGAATGCGGCTGCAGTGGAGAGCAGAGCCAATGCTTCCTGTCCCAGGCAGAGTACATTTGGTATCACTTCGCCTCTGCTTCTTCTAGTGCCGGCTTCCCTCTTTATTTTCGGATGCTCAGGGATGGCAGGTCAGGAACTGGGCTTGCCGACCTGCCATCCCAGCATGGTCCAGCATTTGGGCACCCCTGTTGTATTATTTCCATACTGGTGTGCATCTATCATATGCTTCTAGTTTATGGTATTTGCTGGTTGCAGTAATTCCTCTACTCTTCCATTAGATTACTGGTAAAGTAAAACAAAATGATTTTTTTGAATAGAGAATGGAATTGATGTAACCCATGTCTGTTTTTTTTTTATTATTCCTGTGCCCCCCTTGGGGAGATTTTCCTTCACTTCCTGTCCCATAGCCAAAACAGGAAGTGAGAGGAAATCCCTGCCAATTAAAGGGGGCCCTGTCTTATAAGATTTCCCCCTGTATGACTTTTGTGAGGAGAACCCAACACGTGGGCTATGTATAGTGTGTATGGGAGGGGATGGTGTATTTTCTGTGGCCCCAGCCATTGATAATAAGAGGAGAGCAGTGTGAGGGGAATGTGAGTGGCAGAGCTCGGAATTCCTGTACACGTTGTACAAGGCAGCTCACTCCCCCCTCCCCCGTCCTCCTTCCTTCCTCTCCCCCCCTCCTCCTCCTCCCCTCATCTGCTGTTGCCGCTTGTTTGCACTCGGCTGATCCAGAGCGGAAATTCCTTTCCGTTTTTGTGAATGACAAACTCATTAACAATTCATCAACACAACCTGTTCCAGCCGGCCCGTCTCCAAGGCAACCGGCGCTGGGCGCGCTGTGATTGGCCGGCGCGCACAATGTATCCATTGAGACGTCCCGTGTTTGTATCCATTCAGTAGGTGGCTGGGCCGCGCGGAGCTGATTGATCCTGAGAAGGAGAGAGATAGAGAGAAGGAAGAGGAGGAGGAAAGGAGGCCATTCACTGGGATCTGCAGCAAGCGGCTCCATTCAAGGAAGGCTCCGCACCCCGCTCCCTCCGCACCCCGCTCCCGTCCCCAATGATAGACAAGCTGAGACCCGTACACCCAGACATGGCGCTCAGCAAGTCGGTGGCCTGGCTCAATGAGCAGCTCCAGCTGGCCAACGAGCGCCTCCTTGTCATGGACTGCAGACCCCCGGAGCTCTACGAATCGTCCCATATCGACGCCGCCATCAATGTGGCCATCCCCGGCATCATGCTGCGCCGACTCAAGAAGGGCAACCTACCCATCCGATCGCTCTTCACCCGGGGAGAGGACCGGGACACGTTCGCCCGGAGGTGCGGCTCCGACACCGTCATCCTCTATGATGAGGGAAGTGCCGACTGGAACGAGAACACCGGAGGGGAGTCCGTGCTGGGACTTCTCATGAAGAGGCTCAAGGACGAGGGATGCAAGGCGTTCTACCTGGAAGGTACTTACCGCACACACGAGGGGTGTGCTGCACCATGACGGGGACCCCCAAAGAGCAGGATGGTGGTCCCTGTCATTCTGCAGACTATATTTTCTTGTTGGGGGTCCCTGTCATTCTTGCAGACTATTCATTCTCGTTGGGGGGTCCCTGTCATTCTTGCAGACTATTCATTCTCGTTGGGGGGTCCCTGTCATTCTTGCAGACTATTCATTCTCGTTGGGGGTCCCTGTCATTCTTGCAGACTATTCATTCTCGTTGGGGGTCCCTGTCATTCTTGCAGACTATTCATTCTCGTTGGGGGGTCCCTGTCATTCTTGCAGACTATTCATTCTCGTTGGGGGGTCCCTGTCATTCTTGCAGACTATTCATTCTCGTTGGGGGGTCCCTGTCATTCTTGCAGACTATTCATTCTCGTTGGGGGGGTCCCTGTCATTCTTGCAGACTATTCATTCTCGTTGGGGGGTCCCTGTCATTCTTGCAGACTATTCATTCTCGTTGGGGGGTCCCTGTCATTCTTGCAGACTATTCATTCTCGTTGGGGGGTCCCTGTCATTTTTGCAGACTATTCATTCTCATTGGGGGGGGGGGTCCCTGTCATTTTTGCAGACTATTCATTCTCGTTGGGGGGGGGGGGTCCCTGTCATTCTTGCAGACTATTCATTCTTGTTGGGGGTCCCTGTCGGATTATCCCCCCTGTTAGGGGTTCATGTCATGCTGTAGACTAACAGGAGGGATATTCTGCAGAATAAGGACCCCCAAAGAGCAGGGCTAGTCTGGACATGGGCTCAGAGAGAAGGCATAGTCTCTGCATAACGAAAGGGACCCCCAAACAGAAGGGATGGTTTGCAGCATGGCAGGGGGGAATAGACCCCCCCCCCCCCCCAAAATGGGATAGTCTGCACCAGTATTCAGGAGGAATAGTCGGCACCATGACGGGGGCCCCAAAGAGGAATGGTATGCAGTAGTACAGGGACCTAAAAATGAGAAATGGGGGCACAGGAGGGATAGTCTGCACTGGGGGGGGGTGTTATTGTCTGGGCATGGACGCCAGAAAGAAGGGATAGTCTGCAGTGTGACACGGATACAGGAGGGACAGTCTGCAGTAGAAGGGAGAAT
The DNA here is from genome assembly GCA_029574335.1 of Rana kukunoris. Lineage (NCBI taxonomy): Eukaryota > Metazoa > Chordata > Amphibia > Anura > Ranidae > Rana > Rana kukunoris. Next base: position 225,189,029 of record CM056051.1, read on the forward strand.
AGTCTGCATCAGGACCCTAAAGAGGGAAGGTCTGCAGCACAACAGACACAGGAGGGAAAAGCTGCAGTAAGACAGGGGGCCCCCAAAGAGGGAGGATGGTCTGCACTGTGACCCTAAAGAGGGATGGTCTGTATCACGACAGACACAGGAGGAACCGTCTATAGTAGGACAGGGGCCCCCAAAGAAGAGGGATGGTCTCAACTGTGACAGGAAGGACGGTCTGCACTGGGGCCCCAAAGAGGAGGGATAGTCTGCATAGAGACAGGGACCCCTGAAGAGGAGAGATGGTCTACAGCAGTACAGGGGTGACAGTCTGAATCAATACAGGGACTTCTAATAGAAGGGATAGTCTGCAGCAGTATTGGGGCACAGAAGTGATGGTCCCCAGACAGAGGTTGTAGTCTGTGTGCCAGAACTAGAGCCCCAGCAGGAATGACAGTCCAGTATTGCAAAGCTCATATTCAGCACAGAAATGCGGTTCCAGGTGGAATTCTGACTCCCTAGACAAGAGCGATGGTCTGCCTTCAGTAGAGGCACCCAGGAGTGATAGTCTGCATCCCAGCAATGACAGCCTCATCATTTGTTAGATTGTGCACCCAAATGTTCCAGGTGGAGTGTAGGCACCTTAGACTAGAATGACAGTAATGTGCAGGCATCTCCACATAAGAAAATGTGCTGGCACCACTTGAGTGACAGGCTGAGCCAGTAGCTGCCATTTGTCATTGATGGCTGGCATCCATTAGAAGGGGCTCATTGCTTCCTTAGACAGGTGTGACAGGCTACCCCAGAAGCTGGCACAGCTCATCCCTCTCCTAATGAAATGAAGCTGGCCTTCCAATGTGACTGGTTAGCACCATATTAAGCCTGCAGCAGCGTACCCCAGGAGCTGGCATTCGTCACTGTCACCCCATTACACTCATTGCCTCAATTCTCTATTTTTACACTGAAATAAAAGGCCAAGCCAGTGCCTTCTTCTTACTGACAGATGGCATTGTCTTATTAATGGACCCCTAGCCTAAATCCTTCCATGCACATACATGGTGATCATTCATCTTTGGAATATGGTAGTACAATCCAAGCATCCGGATAAACCAATGCCAGTCTGGGTGTATTTTCTGGGCACAAACAATGAGTATTGGTATCTTTTTACTGGTAGTCCTGGACTTTGACCAAACGAGCGTCTTCACTAATGGTCTGGAGATAATCATTTCCTTCCTGTGTGATTGCTGCTAAGAAATCCGAGTACACATAGCTAGTTTACTGATTATTACCACAGAGATTATCAGCAGCCATGATAAGAATATCACCAGGCGAGTCCAGGTCCAAAGTCTAACCTTGTGTATAAAATATGAGCTTGTACTTTATTTGCATTCCATTGATGAAGGACAAGAGGATCTTATCAATGGAACGTGACTGCACTGTTATTCATAAAGATCAGCTCTGTTTCCCTCCTGACAGTGTGCTCTAACTAGACTTCTCCCTCTCTCTCCCTCCTCCTTTCAGCCTGACAGTGTGCTCTAACTAGACTTCTCCCTCTCTCCCTCCTCCTCTCAGCCTGACAGTGTGCTCTAACTAGACTTCTCCCTCCTGACAGTGTGCTCTAACTAGACTTCTCTCTGTTTTGCAGGTGGTTTTAACAAATTCCAGGCCGAGTATCCAGTGCATTGTGAAACCAATCTGGATAGTTCTTGCAGCAGTAGTTCCCCGCCAGTGCTAGGCTTGGGAGGCCTTCGAATTAGCTCCGATTCTTCATCGGACATCGAATCTGACATCGACAGGGACCCCAGTAGTGCTACGGACTCGGACGGCAGCCCCTTGTGCAACACACAACCTTCATTCCCAGTTGAAATACTGCCCTACTTATACCTCGGCTGTGCCAAAGATTCTACCAATCTGGATGTTTTAGAAGAGTTTGGGATTAAATACATCTTGAATGTGACCCCTAACCTGCCCAATCTCTTTGAAAATGCCGGGGAGTTCAGGTACAAGCAGATTCCAATATCGGACCACTGGAGCCAAAACCTGTCCCAGTTTTTCCCAGAAGCCATCTCTTTTATTGGTGAGTATCAGTGCTGCTTATCTGCTTCTTTATCATGTGTGTGTGCCTGCTAGGGCTTAACCCAGAGTCTTTTATATTGCAAATACAAGTGCTGTGAGTTCCTTTTTAAATGCCTGATCTAGCCTTGGACTAGTGAACTTTCATCCTCAGTCTAACATAGTGAGATGGTAATCTGAGCACTGCAGGAAGACATTTTTGGCCGTCTGCCACATAGTACCTAATCTTCAAGCATTGTAGTGCATTTCCTCTTACAAAGGAACCCATTTTACAGCAATGTTGACATCCTGTTCCTCTTAATCGGCTGTCCCCTGTGACTTCCCTCTTTCTCTTATCGTGACTGAATAAAGCTATTGTTGCTGGCACAACAGTTGGATAATTATATTAGATTTTTTATTTATTTTTTATATATATTATTCAGTACATATATTATATCTTGCTTGGCTGTTTGCTCTTTTTCTTAAATGCTGGGACTTCTATGTTCTATATACTAGATCTTGTTTGTATGGTTGCTCTTTTTGCTGGGGCTTCTATAGTATTTAAAGTGTATATTCTATTTAAAAATAAGAAAACACATGCACAATTTTTTTTATCCATTTTAAAAGTTCATTCACGCTGACTCTTACCAGATGCCCTCCAGTGCATGGTGGTGGGGGTATTTTAAATTTCTCTGCAGATTGTATGGATTTTAGTCGCATCACTGCAGCCAGTTCAGGAAGAAAAAAAAAAAAAAACATGCTGAGGTGTTTTTCCGTGCAGAAAAAAAAAACACCCTAACATTTTTTTTTTCCTGTACTGGAACATGGTAAAATGCATCAAAAATGTATTACAGGGAAAAAAATAAAAACCCAGATAACTTTGGAAGAACACTTTTAAAAACATGCATGTAGAAACGCATCCGGACTAGGGTGGCTATTTACTAAAGGCAAATCTACTTTGCACTTATAGTTGCACTTGGATGTGCAGTCACTGTAGATCCAATGGGGACATGCAAGGAAAATGGCATTTTAGCTTGCAAATGATTGGATTAAAAAAATCTGCAGAGCTTCTCCTCGTTTCCGATCTGATTTACAGCAAGTGCACTTGTAGTGCAAAGTGGATTCGCCTTTCATAAATAACCCCCTGTATGTTTCTGTAATGTGAGCCAGCACTTCACATACAGAAAAATACTTGATCTGCCAGAAATGCACCTGGTTCTTAAATCCTGTTATGAAGCGTTGACACTGGGGTTATTTACTAAAACCTGGTGCAGTTGTGCATAGATATCAATCGGCTGTCAGGTTTTATTGTTAAAGTTATAAGCTGATTAAGCTACTATGCACAGCTGCATTCGATTCTGAGTGCACCAGTTTTAGTATATTTACCCCGTAGGGGGTTATTTACAAAAACTGGGAAGAGCAAATTTTGGCACAACTCTGCATAAAAGCCAATGAGCTTTCAGGTTTTATTGACAGCTTAATTTAGAAGTTGATTGGCTACTGTGCACAGCTACACCAGATTCTGTGTGCTCCAGTTTTAGTAAATCTGGCACACAGTATGAGTGTAGTCAGTCGGTCCTTCTAGTTGGCTTTTGCTAAAGTACTCTCAAGCCCCATTCACACTATCGGTTTTTCTGCAGGTTTTCTCTTCAGGTTTACCAAACCCATCTAATATGAAGTCAAACCTTAAGAGTTTCGATTTGTATGCAATCAGGCAGGCCCTTACACTACAGGATTTTGGTAGATCTGAAGAGAAAAACCTGCAGGAAAACTGATGGTGTGTGTGTGTGTGTGTGTGTGTGTCTTCAATCTCTACAACATGGGTCCTCAAACTATGGCCCTCCAGTTGTTCAGGAACTACAATTCCCGTCATGTCTGTGAATGTCGGCGTTTTACAATGCCTCATGGGATGTGTAGTTCTGTAACAGCTGGAGGGCCGTAGTTTGAGGATCCCTGCTCTACAACATAAAGGCAAATTATTCTGTAGTCCAAGAGAAGTACTAGGTGGGTTCTTTCAGACAACACCAAGTGTATGGAGGACAGCTTTGAATTTCTACAGGATCAGCAATGTGCAGATTTTGTTTTTCTCTACTAGATTAACTAATATTTATTTATTCCCCCCCCCCCCCTTTTTTTTCTTGTTCCAGATGAGGCTAGAGGAAAAAGTTGTGGCGTCCTGGTACACTGCCTTGCAGGAATCAGCAGGTCCGTCACAGTCACGGTGGCCTATCTCATGCAGAAGCTAAACCTTTCCATGAATGATGCCTATGACATAGTCAAGATGAAGAAGTCCAACATTTCCCCCAACTTTAATTTCATGGGTCAGCTGTTGGATTTTGAAAGGACATTGGGACTTACCAGCCCTTGTGACAATCGTGTCCCTCCTCAACAATTGTATTTCTCGAGTCCAGGCAATCAAAATGTCTTTAAAGTAGAATCTTTGCATTCTACGTGAGACTGAATCTCTGCAATATGTTGGTGATAATCATTCCTATACAGAAAAGGTTTTTGTCTGTCGCAAGCTTTTGACAGATGTGTTACCGATAGGAGGTAATAACCTGTGAATCAAGATTATTAAAGTGAGAAGAGATGGCTGGTTGGAAGTCTCCGTGTTCTGGAGAGAGGAATCTTCGGACCTCCAAATGATTTGGCAGGGTTACATGAGAGCACTGCCTTAATAATGCAGTGTCTTGAGATCCAATCAAGTAGAGTTGGACTACAAACAATCCATGTATTGGATGGACTATATATATATTTTACGTATATATCCTTGTCTTCTGTGAAGACCGGTTCTCCTAAAATTCAAAGGAGCCAAAGAAAGCATTTAAAACTTCAAAATAATTTTGAATTATTATATATATATATATATATATATATATATATATATATATATATATATATATATATATATATATATATATATATATATATATATATATATATATATATATTTTTTTTTTTTTTGGTAGCACTTGTCAATATTTTTACTTTCTCTCCTTTTCTTCTTTTTTTTTTTTTTTTTTTTTTTTTTTTTTTTTTTGAGAAGACTTGAGGTGAACTGGACTTGACATAAATGGTTTTCAGAAAAAGCATAGCAGAGTTCAGTAGTGAAAAGCACTGCAAATCGTCATTATTGCTTAAGCTGAGGCACATCTTGCGTGGCTTGGTGGTAGTTGTAATGACTAATGTTGCTCTTCAGCATCAGGATATGAAGATCCTGTATTTGTATGCACAGAAGGTTGTTTGTTCATTTACAATTGTAATTCTGATTCACATTCATGTAAACTTTGCCTGAGCGTTTGAACCACATGGTGGTTTTCATGTTTTTAACACTTTTTAATTGCTCTTAAACTTAATGTGAATTACCTCTGACCTTTTTTTTATGGAGCCACACCTATAATGCTATGGTATGTATGAGTTTATTTTTTTTGGATTGTGTAAACTGGAAGTATGTACCAGTGACCTGCAAAGCTTGGATTGCACACTTATTGCCAATAAGGGAGAAGCATTGCGCTCCCAAATGTCCACGGGATAAAGTTTTAAGAAATTTATTATAGATCTTTAAATTATTAATAAATCACTATTTTGGTTATTGAACGTATTTGCATTCTTCATTTTCTTTGTGTGGGTATTTTTCTGACCCTGGGATTGTAAAACTATTCATTCACTGTGTGTACTAACTGTCTGGTGTCTGTTTTTACACGGGTACCACTGCACAGTTGTTCTACGCCAAAGGTCTCCAAACTTTTCAAACAAAGGGCCAGTTTATTGTCCTTAGGACTTTAGGAGGGTCGGATTGTGGCCAGCGGGAGCAGAAAATGTCCCGGGCCCAGCATCCGTGAGAATAAATATGGCCTCAAGGTTGGTTCTCAGTAGGAGTAGTAGTAGGAGGAATAGTAGGAGGAATAGTATCACATCATTGGTATCGGTGGAAGAAATGGTGGGAATAGAGCCTCATATCAGTGAGGAATATTGCCCCAAGGGCCATATGTGGCCCTTGGGCCGCAGTTTGGAGACGCCTGTTCTATGCTGATCATTGAAACTAATTTTTGACTTTCTACACAAGTAGCTTACGACACTGTACAGTTATTTATTTTGTTACTGTATAGCACATTTGCTATGTTGCAGCCAATGGTGTGACTGAACATGTTGTACCCTAACCAAGCCTGTAGATCAGGGATATGCAATTAGCGGACCTCCAGCTGTTGCAGAACTACAAGTCCCATGAGGCATAGCAAGACTCTAACAGCCACAAGCATGACACCCAGAGGCATGATGGGACTTGTAGTTTTGCAACAGCTGGAGGTCCGCTAATTGCAGAAGAGGGCTGTAGATCATATGTGGGGGTCCTAAATGTACGGTGCTCAAGAGATGCCATCCCACCTACATCTGCATTTATTGGCAGGTCTCACAAGGCCTGAGGCTGTTATAATGTATATCTATTAAATATAATTGTAGGCCAAATTTTAATAAGAAAAATGTCAATAGCTAGACATTTTCATAATAAATACACATTGGGGGTTATTTATGAGGGGCAAATCCACATTGCACTTGGAAGTGCAGTCTCTGTAAATCTTGAGGGGAGATCTGAAATGAGAGAAAGCTCTGAAATCATGTGCAAGCTAAAATGCTGTGGTGTATGTTTGTGTTTTTTTTTTTTTCTTGCATGAAAAGTGGATTTGCCTTTCGTAAATAACCCGCATTGTGTGCTGCTCTGCACATTCACTGGGGTCGATTTTCTAAAACTGGAGAGTGCAAAATCTGATGGAACTGCTGTACATAATTTTGTAATCAACATCTTTGCCATTCTTAAGCTTCCCCCCCCCCCCCCCCCCCCCCTGTACATACATTTACTGACAGTTTGCAAACAAATCTGTTCCTTGATCATTAACTGTCCATGATGTGTTGCCATTTATTTTTTAATAAGAAAGCAGAGGGACAATCGGGAACACCAGGGATTTTGCACAAAGAGAACAGGATTCTTTATACATACAAGTACACGGTACAGCATACACATATTGGGAAAATGAAATGCTGTGTTTACGTACGCTTTAATGTCTAAATGGTGGTCCCAAAAAAAAATTGCCTAGCAAGTAGTCTTAGTTGCTCCTTCCTGCTCCCCTCGTCCCCTCGTCTTGGCTACGTGTATGATGGGCATCCAATGTTGAGGACTAATGGGGAAAGTGAGGAGAGATGCAACATTGTCATCCTAGGACCACAAGTGTTAAAGCGGAAGTAAACCATCCATAAAACCGCTACCTTTCCAGCATGTGCCAGAAATGTAACACTCCCATTGGTTGTGCTTTCAACCAAACTGTCAAACCATCCAATGGCTCCCATCCATTCATAACTGATCACATGTACAACATCATGGCAGTTGTAGATTAAATTGAGGACCGGATTGCAGCTTCCTTGGCTAAAAAACAGGAGGGTTTATTTCCACTTTAAGACTCCAGAACACCTCCCAATCTCCATTGCCTTGGGTGGAGGTGTTCTGTAGTCAACACCTGAAAACGATGCTAACTCAGTGCTGTGTTTAGGAAATGTCAAGCCTGCTACTCTCCTGGCAGGGTCACTGGGTATTTATTGCACTTATTAAACGGCTATAACAAAAATACTTTCAATTGTATATTTAACACATGTAATGGAGGTTTCTTTCTAGAAACTCTTAATAAATTGGGATGCAAAAAAGCTGCCTTTAATCAATAGCCGGCAGAATCTGACGTGTTCTGCACAGGCATAGTGCTTTTTCAAAGTGATCTTTAAGAAAAAAACTGTGCCTGTAATTGACTTGTATCAGCTTGTTCTTGCTGTCTGTTGCAGTTTACTGCATCCTGGTTTGGCTGTGTAATTTGAAAACAATGCTCTGCGGGGAAAACAAGCCACCACTTTGTACGTTATAGATTGCAGCTGTATTTTAAGAACGGCATAAGATAAATTCATTGTTAAATGGGTTGTGTGTGTTTTTTTTTTGTTTCTCAATCGGTTTCATTTTAAGCTAGTGCATTGTTGGGTCACTTACCTTTTTCCCTTCTAAATGTTTTTTTTTTTCTTTGTCTGAATTTCTCACTTCCTGTTCCTCCTCAGTAAGCTGTTCTGGTTGACTAACCCCCAGCCAGAATGGCTCAGATGATGGGGGCAAGCTTACTGAGGAGAAACAGGAAGTGATAAATTCAGACAAAGAAAAAAAATATATTGAGAAGGGAAAGGTAAGTGAACTAACAATGCACTAGCTTAAAGGAACTTATTTAAGCCAGCCGTAGATTATTCCAGTCTTAGTCAGTTCAGCAGGGACCTACCATCTATAAGCAGGCTGAATGTACCCAAGTTGATCCATTCAGCATGTGACTATTACTTGCTGCTATATTCGCTAGCCATAATCTCTGTGTGCTCTCCTGGCATGGATGGCTCCCCACGCCACCTGTGGTTGTAGGAAAGAAAATCGCACCATCTATGGCCTGCCTTCGAATATTCCGTATTTATCGGTGTATTACACGCACACTAACTTCAAGAGGGAAGTTTCAGGAAAAAAACTTTCCACAGCCCCCTGTGTATAACACGCAGGCACAGTTTGCCCTCTATTTTCAGGGTAAAAAAGTGAGTGTTATATGCCAATAAATACAGTACATTTTGAATTTTAACTTAACCCAAAAACAAATATCAGTGGTGAGGGTAGTTTTGGATGGACTTAAAAAGTAAGATGGCCATATACCTTAGTTTTTTTTGATCAGCCCGTGGGCTGATTGAAAGAGAAAAAAAACAAACAAACAAAAAACAACAGATTTCCCCCATCCACATAATAGAGTTGGACAGAGGAATCCTCCCTGCTTGTGCCATTGTGTCCAGACAGCAGGGATTCCTCCCCTATCAGAGTACACTGATCAACACTGTCGTTAAAGACAGCTTGCCTTTAACGTTAAAAAAAAAAAAAAAAAAAAATGTTTTTACTCACTTCTATCTGGCTGTTGTAGTAATAATGAGTCGGTGCATGCAGTGTGGTGATAGGTGTTGCTGTGTGTCAGTCTGACGCACTGCAACTCTGATCTAGGTAAGGAGCCTCTGGCGGTGGCTCCTTATCATGTGATCATCTGTGACCAATCACTAAGTGCCGCTAAATGGCTTTCCTCGGTTCACCATGTGATCAGCTTTGACCAATCACTAAGTGCCGTAAAGGGCTCTCCTCGGTTCACGCCGATGGGGAGAGCTGATCGGTGGCTCTCCCTGTCAGAGGGGGGGATCTGCGCTGATAATCGGCACATTGATTATCAGCACAGTCCCTATAAGATGTGCCATAACAATGCCAATTAGTGCCCATCAGTGGCCTGTCAGTGCCCATAAAAGTGCCCTTCAGTAATTCCTGTCAGTACCTCCAATTAATGCCCATTATTTCCACCTAATAAGTGCCCTTCAGTGCCGCCTCATCAGTGACTGTCAGTGAACGAGAAAACTAAATTTTATAACAGAAACAAAGAAAAACATATTTTTGTTTTTTAGTTTATTTAGTAAAAAAACGCAGTGTTGATCAAATACCAATAACATTTTATTTGTGGGAAGAAAATTATAAAAATGTAGTCTGGGTACAGTGTAGCATGACCGCGCAATTGTCATTCAAAGTGTGACGCTGCATACACACGACCATTTTTAATGGTCTAGAAAAAACAATTTTTTTTCAACCTGATTATTGTTAAGCCGGCCTTGCCTATACACGCTCGTGAAAAAAATGCTCTAGCAAAGTGTGGTGACGTACAACAACACGGACGACGGCACTATAAAGGGGAAGTACCATTCGGATGGCACCACCCTTGGGGCTGATTTTGTGTTGGCAAAAGATTGGTGAGAGACGATTTGCGCTTTTCAGTCTGTTACAGCGTGATGAATGTGCTATCTCCATTACGAACAGTAGTTTTACCAGAACGAGCGCTCCCGTCTCATAACTTGCTTCTGAGCATGCGCATTATTTTCACGTCATTCAAGCCCACACACGACCATTTTTTACGACGTTAAAAACAACACGAACATTTAGAGCATGTTTTAAATTTTTAATGCCCATTTTTAACGTAAAAAAAATACTCTGGAGCCCACACACGATCGTTTTTAATGACATTAGAAAAAAAAAAAATTCACATTGCGAAAAACGTTGTGTGTATGCGGCATGACAGCTCCAAAAAATGTCCTGGGCAGGAAGGTGTATAAGTGGCCGGTATTGAAGTGGTTAACAGACCTAAAGGGAGAAAAACAGAAAAGGTCATTGTTAGGGTTTACATTAAAAATGAATAGCTTTGGAGAGCCACTGCTTTAGAAAAGCTATGGCCAGCATGGCATCAGCAGCAGGTTCGGGTACACCATTATATTTGACTTTTGCATTGTTTTTTCTTTCTTTTACAGAACTGTATGCTTTGTGCTTTGCTGCTAAAAAGAGAACTAGAGGAAAGAACACAGGGAAGGGAAGGGGGTGGCGTGAGTTATGTTATTATTTGCAGATGGGATTTTTTTTCTTTGTATCATGGAAGTTTTTTTTTTATCTTGCATGCTTAGAGAAGTATGGGGGCTACCGTAACATTGCTGAACTCCTTTTCTGTAAACAGTAGTTCTAAAGCTGTCCAAATGTCTTCAATAGTTTCTGATTCGCAGGACTAGAAGAAGGCTTGACTTGAGTCTGACTTCAGTTGCTGTTTACTTTTTCAAGGGATTTAAAGTGGTTCTAAACTCAACATTTTTTTATTTTTATCTTAATGCATTCTCTGGATTAAGGTTAAAAAACGTTCCGATACCTGTCCAAACCCCCAGCCTTTCTTGATCCAGCATCCAGCGCTCTCCCATCTGTAGACTTGCTCCGCTGTTTTCTCTTCCTGATATCACAGGAGACTCAGAGAGCAGCGGGAGCTATAGGCTACAACTGATGTTAGTCAAATCCAATGATGGAGGGAGTGGGGTATGTGGCCGCGTCACACTGAATGTCACACAAAGACTGGCTCGGGAGCGCATCTGCATGGGTGCCCCCAAAGCACGCGGCTTGGTATGGGGGCAGCCGCAAGAAGGAGCGGACAGCACCAATATGCGCTCCAGACGTGGTAAGTGGCCACTGTCATTTCACAAAGCAGGTAAGTTTAACATTTTTATTTTATTTTAGGAGAATTATTTTTAGCTTTTAATATCGCTTTATTTGATTTTTTTTAACAGAAGGAATGTTTATTGAAAAAGACACAGCATAGTACACGTGTGAATTTACAGAGAACATTATAGTATACAATCATCAATAGATACATACAAGTAAAAAAAAATGAAGGTCCCTTCCAGGCAATTCGGTAAAAGTTATCTCCACCATATGTCTACCACAATGTTTTGAGAACACATCAAAATATACAAATATAATGGGAGCCCCATCACTTCACTATCCCCAGCACTTCAGATGTAATGGAAGGGAAAGGGAGAGGTATAGGTAGAAGGGTCTTCCAATATCCTTACAGGGCCAGATCCAGAAGTCAGGATGGGCAGGAGGGGGAGGAAACAGAACCTGGACAGCCTGAGGTAAAGGACTGTAAACCCGAAAAAAAAGACAAAGGCATAATCAGCTAGTATGCATTGCATACTAGTTCATTATGAAATACCTTAGATCAAAGCTGTTGTAATGGCCCTGCACACCGCTATGACCAGTAACATGTCTCCCAGAGTTATCTCTGGGTTTGTGGGCTTTGGCACTGTGATTGGCTGGAGCCGCGATGATGTCACTCCTACGCATTTACGTGGGAGCCACCGGTCACAGCACGCCACTGAAGAAACGGCACGAGCGAGCCGTTTCTTCAGTGAGCATGTGCCGATGACTTTGGCGCAAGCGTATATGGTAAATATCTCTTAAACCTGCAGGTTTAGGAGATATTTACAGTACCTACAGGTAAGCCTTATTATAGGCATACCTGTAGGTACAAGTGGTGCAAGGCTCGGTTCACACTGCTGCGCTGCAATTTTTTTCTGTTTTTTTTGTCCTGTGTGAGGTGCAAATTTACAGCCAATTTACTGCGATTTTACTGTAAATTTCAGGAGTTGGACATAGCTGCGATTGATGTTCTGGCCAATGGAATCATAATGTAAAAATAAAAAAGGTGTTAACTTCCTGTGTACTTCCTGGTTTTTGTGGAGAGTAGTGTGGTGGAATTCACACATATCTGAACCAACAATGCGATTCCAGAATGATTTACATTGATGTCTATGGAGACTAAATTCGCAATGCTGTAAACTCGCACAAGACCCTTTTTGTTTATCGCATTCGCAGAGGAGTCGCAACGCATGTATGTGAACGACCGTCATTGAAAACAATGACTTTATGGGTAACATGCAAATTTAGAATGTTTTTGACGCATTACATTCGTTATGAACTCACATCAGTGTGAATCGGGCCTAACAGACTTTACAACCACTTTAATAATAGCATTCAGTTATATGGAAGGGGAGGTGATTATGCATAAATCACCTATTGTCCACAGGACAATAAGAGAAGGAAGTTCTTGTCAGTTATCTCACACTGTGAGGTGTCTAGCCTGTATCCATTATGACCATATTTTGTCAAATTTCTTTGGGCTTTAATATCACTTTAAGCTGGCCAAGCATTTTTTATTTATTTTTTTCATTCGGCCAGTGGGCTGAAGAAAAGAGAAAAAAATTCTTCCATTCCATACAACTGAGGTGGATGAAAAAACCTCCCCCGGTGGCACACTGTATTGTGAAAAGTGTCTCCTTTTCTACAATGTCCCTTCAACAAAAGTTGATGAAACGACTGACCTCTGTTGAGCGGGGACTGCCATGCACTAACCACAATTTGGCTGGTCCCTTCAAAACCGGATGGCCAGCTTTAGGAATTGCAATTTTTCTTTTATCGGTGGGGTTTCTCTATCACAGTACATATCTAAAGGTGAATTATTAACATAACAAAACACTTTTGAAACGCAGATGCTGATTCCTGGGTTACATCCTACTTTCAAGGCAGTGAAGTTGAAAAGCTTGTTTGCAGAATGTGGATCGATGACTAACAATAAACATTCTAATTCACAGTTAAAGTGGAAGTAAACCCTGTTTTTGAACTTGTACCTACAGGTAAGCCTAAATAAGGCTTACCCGTAGATACAGTGACTATCTCCTAAGCCGGCACAGTTTAGGAGATATTCTTATTGCATGCAGTCAGTGATGTCGCTGGCGCATGCGCTCTAAAGGGATGGCCAATCAGTAGGCTGGATGACGCAAACCCGTTACGAAGACTGGGTGAACATGGAAGCCCTGTCAGTGGTGACAGCTAGCCGCTGGAGGGCTTCGTTCTAAGGTAAGAATTTCATAATGTGCTAGTATGTGATGCATACTAGAACATTTGGCCTTTACGTTGCAGGTTAAAAAAAATAAAAATAGGTTTACTACTACTTTCAATGTTCCAAGTGTTAATTGCTATCTGAATGTTGAGCCTAAAGTGACACTAAACAATATCTTTAAGTATTGGCAGTGTATGCATTATTTTTGGAGAATAAAGTGGTTGTTATCGGTTGTTTTTTTTATTTTTTTTAAATAACAAACATGTCTATACATACCTGCTCTGTGCAATGGTTTTGCACAGAGCAACCACAATCTTCTTCTACTGGGGTCCCCCGCTGGTGCTCCAGGCTCCTCCTCTTCATCAGATACCCCCACGGAAAGCAGCTACCCATGGGGGCACCCGTGCGGATCTGCTTCTGAGTCCCACTGCTCTTTCCATTGACACAGATAGCAGGACTTGGCCCCTCCCCCTGCTCACGTTCCATGGGTTTTGATTAACATAGGATTCATTAAAGGGATTGTAAAGATAAAAAAAAATTGGTGTGGAGAAAGCCTCTTGAAGGTGAGGGGGCGAGCAGGAGTGTTATTATTATTATTGTTATTATTTAGAAAATAAAAACTGAACCTTTACAACCCCTTTAAGAATACATACCTGAATATAATTTTAGTGAATTTAGTGTCACTTTAATGTGCTAAAAAAGAAAGAAAATTTTATTAATAGATGTCTGAGTTTGAGAGAGGGGAAATTGCTGGCATTGGGTCAATATGTTGTACTGTGAAACTGCGTGAATTGTTGAGAAGGATGTTGATTTGCTAATCAACTAATGGGCAAATGTGGGCGAACACTAGAAGACTAGCTACACCTCTGACTAGGACAATAGGGTAAAAAAGTCAAAGGGTTTTATTTATCAATGTATTCATTTAAGAGTCTCTCATTTTCACATAAGATTCAGAAAACTTTTCTAAATATACTCCAGAGAGTTTTTTTGAATGGTATTGCAGCCCTAATCATATCAGTTATCAACAGTGCTAGACCCTTCAGATCAATTATCATTAATTAGCTTGCTGCAGGAGGTCTGTCTCTACACTGTCTACCCCTAAACAAAGCAAATAAATGTGGGCATGGTGGAAATGGACAACTGAGAGTCAAAGGCAGACTAAAGACAAAAGTGCAAATTTCCCCATCAACACAGACAGGGGAATCACTCCTCCCGAGACATTATCTGCTCCCGGCAGGGGGGGAAGCCGAGAAGACAGTGAGTATTGCTAGTTTCTAAAATAGCCTGTAGTGATAATTGCAAGTAAAATCCAGCAGGTTGGTTGTACCCAAGTTGATCGATCAACTGCCCATACTCATTTGAATCTTGCCCTGTTCCTGCTAACCTGGCCATCATTTGAATCTTCTATGGCTGACCAAAGTGTATTTATTTGGGACAGTTAACAATTAAAACAACAAAAGTTCAGAAATGGCTGTCATGACTCCTAATTTTAGAAAACCGCACACTGGTTATACCTTAAACCAGTGGTCTCCAAGCTTTTCAGTATGAGGGCCACATTATATATTTTACAAATAGTTGTTGGCTGAAAAAAGAATCCCTATCAGAGTCCCTGCTTACATCAGCTTTCACATCAGAGTCCCCTATACATCAGGGTCCCCATCAGAGTTTCCATTAGATCAGGGTCCCCATCAGAGTTTCCATTAGATCAGGGTCCCCATCAGAGTTCTCATTAGATCAGGTCCCCATCAGAGTTCCCATTAGATCAGGGTCCCCACCAGAATTCCCATTAGATCAGGGTCCCCATCAGAGTTCCCATTAGATCAGGGTCCCCATCAGAGTTCCCATTAGATCAGGGTCCCCATCAGAGTCCCCTTTACATTAGGGTCCCCATCAGAGTCCCCTTTACATCGGGGTCCCCATCAGAGTCCCCTTTACATCGGGGTCCCCATCAGAGTCCCCTTTACATCAGGGTCCCAATCAGAGTTCCCATTAGATCAGGGTCCCAATCAGAGTTCCGATTAGATCAGGGTCCCCATCAGAGTTCCCATTAGATCAGGGTCCCCACCAGAATTCCCATTAGATCAGGGTCCCCATCAGAGTTCCCATTAGATCAGGGTCCCCATCAGAGTCCCCTTTACATTAGGGTCCCCATCAGAGTCCCCTTTACATCGGGGTCCCCATCAGAGTTCCCATTAGATCAGGGTCCCAATCAGAGTTCCCATTAGATCAGGGTCCCAATCAGAGTTCCGATTAGATCAGGGTCCCCATCAGAGTCCCCCTTACATCAGGGCCCCCATCAGAGTTCACATTAGATCAGGGTCCCCATCAGAGTTCACATTAGATCAGGGTCCCCATCAGAGTCCACTTTACATCAGGATCCCCATCAGAGTTCCCATTATATCAGGGTCCTCATCAGAGTCCCCATTATATCAGGGTCCCCATCAGAGTTCCCATTATATCAGGGTCCCCTTTAGAGCCCCATTTACATCAGGGTCCCCATCAGAGTTCCCATTATATCAGGGTCCTCATCAGAGTCCCCATTATATCAGGGTCCCCATCAGAGTTCCCATTATATCAGGGTCCCCTTTAGAGCCCCATTTACATCAGCGTCCCCATCAGAGCCCCATTTACATCAGGGTCCCCATCAGAGCCCCATTGTACTGGCGGAGCAAATTTTTTTCTGGCAACCTGAGTAATTACAGAACTTCTATTAAAAACGAAAGCCTCGTACACACAATCGGATTTTCAGTGTGATGACAGGCTGTTGTCGAAAAATCCGAACGTTTGTACGGAAAATTGTTGTCAGATTTTCCATGGTGTCACGTTTGGCACCTTTCAGGGGGAAGGGAGGAGCAGATACCTGTCTAATACAAGTATTTTGCTCCCACTTCTGGCATTGATACCCGAGCCACCCACGTCTATGCCTTCTCTGTCCCCCCCCCCCCGCTGTCTTCTGGAAAACACACAGGTCCCAGAAGACAGCAGGGACCAGTGGAATAGCGCAGCGCAGTAGGGAACCTAGGGAACCAGGAAGTGAAGCTGCAAGGCTTCACTTTCTGATTCCCTTAGGGAAGATGATGGCGGCAGCACCTGGGTTGTTCCAAATCAGGGACAGTCTATGAAAATCAGGGACAGTTGGGAGCTATGCTTATGTGTCATTATGGGGAAAACAGGTTGTACTTGCAGCCAATATGAATACAGTGCAAAGTATCTGACACATGTACAACCTTTACCTAATGCTAAGTTGTATTTTAGGCTTACAGTTGTTTTACACTACTAATACAAGCATTAGTATTATCTATTCCAAAAAATAAACGAGAAGTGACTTGCAGATAAATGTAACACTGCTAATCTGCTTTTATAAGTCTTCCCGTCTTGGCATTCAGGCCCTGTTCAAAGTACAGATTTGCTAGCAGCTCTTGCTATTTTCTTGTCCAGCTGTATCGCAAGTTTTTTTTTTTTCTTTAATATGGCCTGCAGATGATTTTAGCCAGAATTTCCTCTTCGTGGATTAATAATCTGTTTCCCTCGAAGAATCTGCATGGCTGTGTTCAGCAGAAATCAACAGATGGCTGTTTCACCACTATTTCCGTTTGCTTTGCTGTGGGTTTTATTTTCTTTGTCAGACTATTTCTGAAATTAACAGTGTTGGTGAAATGCCATATGCTGTTACCACAATGGAAAAGGAAAAGCTTTCAATAGAAGAAGACGGCGCGGGGTCGCTGTGTGAACTAAACCTGTTGAGTCTAAACGAGCCTCACGTTCACAGCATGCTTTTGGCTTGCAATTTCTTTCAACTAATTACCCGGTGCTGTTGCTTGCTTTATCGCCTCCCTAAACACATTTAAGTTTTTTTTTTTTTTTTTTACTCGCACAGGATGTTATGCGCATAATACTTAATGATTTACCTTTTTATGGCTGTTTCAGCCAGACTTTACAGTTTTCTCTAAAAGCGATGTTTACCTTAAACGGAAAGAACAAAGGCATGAAGGCCACTTGTTCCACACTGTACACATGTATATTACATTGATTGAAATGTATCACGTCCATTTACATTAGTTTATTGCTCTATGAGAGTTTATTGTAGCGATAAGGCGCTTTATTTTAGAAAAGTTATGGAAGTCATACACAATCATTTCGGCCAACGGTTCACAGTATTTAAGTCTTTGGAATGTCATTACGTTTTGGAAACAGAGATTAGAGAAACCGTGTAAAGTCGGGCACATGTGAGTCATTTGTGCGACTGACACTCATTTTGCCCGTGAATAATTGCTAAAGATTGCTACAAATGCAGTTGCAGGAAGTAGTGATTGATTGCACAAATTCAGAGCCATTTGCTATTTTTAGAGATTAAAAGAGAAGTATGGACTTTGAAAAAAAAAAAACATTTATACTCACTTGGGTGAATGCAGCATGGATCCAATGCTGCATCTGTCCCCAGCAGCCTCTGCAGTGAGAATTGAGCGATCAAACACCACGATCGGTCAGTTATCCCCCTCTCCTCTCAGCAGAGAGTCAGGACTGTCAGTCTCCGGCTTTCTGCTTTTCCCCTCCAGCGCTCACTAGAAATGCTGGGCTGTGGAGAAGGGCGAGAAGGGCTGGCTGAGGCTCTTGGCGGATTGCTGAGAGGTTGAGCCAGGTGACCATATATGGTCGGAATCTTTTCAGAGCTTGGACCGCTCTGTGAAGTCAGCCGACAGAGGGCTTCAGCTCTGTCAGCTGAAAATAGGTCACACAAACTAAATGCATTTCTTTGATCCATAGGAGAAGTAGGGCCAAAAAAGCTTTCTCCAATAATTTATCATTGTTCCCTATGTGTGGCATTCATTAACTACTTGTTATTAAAGGAGAAGTCCAGACCAAGCTTTTTAGGCTGAGCTTCTCCTCTGAGTCACAGGAGTGCAATTCGTTTTGCATTACTGTGACCCATTTTCAGTGGAGAGCAGTCAGAAGTCCACTCTCTGCTGATGTCACTGTCATCAATCACAGCAGCGCGTCATCCCGACTTCCCGACCGCTGAGACGGCCGCTTCCTGCTTCTCCACAGCTCAGCGCTCCAATGAGTATGGAGAAGCAGTGACAGTCAGCAGCTCTCCTTTCTGTGATCTGTGAAAACCGAGCCATCGGAGGTGTTTGGTGACTCGGTTCTCAGTGCAGAGACGGCGGGTGACAGCTGCAGCATCGGTCTAATGCTGCATCCACATTGGTAAGTATAGATAAAAAAAAACATACTTCTCTTTTAATCAGATTTTTAGTAGCATCATTGCGCTTGGGAAAAATCACCATCTTAAACCGTATCTATGGTCAAAATGTAAAATCATATATTAATTTCTACATTGTATTTCAATTATTTCTACCCTTCTCCTATATATTACGGAAGGATCCTGAAGTTTGTAAACTTACTCTGTGAAGATCCCCACACATTTACCGTATTTATCGGCGTGTACAGCGCACTTTTTTGCCCTGAAAATCAGGGCAAAATCGTGGGTGCGCGGTATACGCCGATACTCGCTTTTCCACGATTTTGAATACTGCGCCGGCATATACCGAGCGCAGTACACTTGGGTATAGTCGGGCAGACTTGGCTCCTCTCGCACTGACGTCCTGGACGTACAGGACATGAGCGCGAAAGGAGCCGAGCCTGCCCGACTATACGCGAGTGTACTGCGCTCGGTATATGCAGGCGCAGTACACTCGTGAATAGTCGGGCAGACTCGGCTCCTCTCGCGGTGACGTCCTGTACGTCCAGGACGTCAGCGCGAGAGGAGCCGAGTCTGCCCGACTATACCCGAGTGTACTGCGCTCGGTATATGCCGGCGCAGTATTCGAAATCGGCGCGGGGAGGACGCCGCAGAAGGACGCCGGACCCAACGAAGAGGACACCCGAAGCCGCCGATGGACGCCGCGCAAGACACCAAAACTGTAAGTATAAAAAACTTTTTTTCCACAGGAATGGGGGCCACTTTAGGGGTGCGCGCTATACGCGGGAGCGCGCTATACCCCGATAAATACGGTACTTTCTTGAATTCTCAGAGCCTGCCTTCTATAATACAGAGGTGCTGAAAGGAGGAGTGTCAGGAGTCATTACAGGAAATGTGGCTTGCAGGCAGCAAGGTACCTTGGGATATACAGGGAGTGCAGAATTATTAGGCAAATGAGTATTTTGACCACATCATCCTCTTTATGCATGTTGTCTTACTCCAAGCTGTATAGGCTCGAAAGCCTACTACCAATTAAGCATATTAGGTGATGTGCATCTCTGTAATGAAAAGGGGTGTGGTCTAATGACATCAACACCCTATATCAGGTGTGCATAATTATTGGGCAACTTCCTTTCCTTTGGCAAAATGGGTCAAAAGAAGGACTTGACAGGCTCAGAAAAGTCAAAAATAGTGAGATATCTTGCAGAGGGATGCAGCACTCTTAAAATTGCAAAGCTTCTGAAGCATGATCATCGAACAATCAAGCGTTTCATTCAAAATAGTCAACAGGGTCGCAAGAAGCGTGTGGAAAAACCAAGGCGCAAAATAACTGCCCATGAACTGAGAAAAGTCAAGCGTGCAGCTGCCAAGATGCCACTTGCCACCAGTTTGGCCATATTTCAGAGCTGCAACATCACTGGAGTGCCCAAAAGCACAAGGTGTGCAATACTCAGAGACATGGCCAAGGTAAGAAAGGCTGAAAGACGACCACCACTGAACAAGACACACAAGCTGAAACGTCAAGACTGGGCCACGAAATATCTCAAGACTGATTTTTCTAAGGTTTTATGGACTGATGAAATGAGAGTGAGTCTTGATGGGCCAGATGGATGGACCCGTGGCTGGATTAGTAAAGGGCAGAGAGCTCCAGTCCGACTCAGACGCCAGCAAGGTGGAGGTGGAGTACTGGTTTGGGCTGGTATCATCAAAGATGAGCTTGTGGGGCCTTTTCGGGTTGAGGATGGAGTCAAGCTCAACTCCCAGTCCTACTGCCAGTTTCTGGAAGACACCTTCTTCAAGCAGTGGTACAGGAAGAAGTCTGCATCCTTCAAGAAAAACATGATTTTCATGCAGGACAATGCTCCATCACACGCGTCCAAGTACTCCACAGCGTGGCTGGCAAGAAAGGGTATAAAAGAAGAAAAACGAATGACATGGCCTCCTTGTTCACCTGATCTGAACCCCATTGAGAACCTGTGGTCCATCATCAAATGTGAGATTTACAAGGAGGGAAAACAGTACACCTCTCTGAACAGTGTCTGGGAGGCTGTGGTTGCTGCTGCACGCAATGTTGATGGTGAACAGATCAAAACACTGACAGAATCCATGGATGGCAGGCTTTTGAGTGTCCTTGCAAAGAAAGGTGGCTATATTGGTCACTGATTTGTTTTTGTTTTGTTTTTGAATGTCAGAAATGTATATTTGTGAATGTTGAGATGTTATATTGGTTTCACTGGTAAAAATAAATAATTGAAATGGGTATATATTTGTTTTTTGTTAAGTTGCCTAATAATTATGCACAGTAATAGTCACCGGCACACACAGATATCCCCCTAAAATAGCTAAAACTAAAAACAAACTAAAAACTACTTCCAAAAATATTCAGCTTTAATATTAATGAGTTTTTTGGGTTCATTGAGAACATGGATGTTGTTCAATAATACAATTAATCCTCAAAAATACAACTTGCCTAATAATTCTGCACTCCCTGTATAGTCCTTAGAAATCGAAAACAAACAGCACAGGAGAAGCTGCAAAGCATGTAGGGAATCCAGGAATTTGTGGAAAGACTTAGCTAGCGGAAGACAGGCAGCACTCACAGCTTGAAAGTAGATTTTTCAAGTAAGCTTAAGCCCCATACACACGGTCGGACTTTTTGACAACAAACTTCAAAATGAGCAGGTTTTCCAAAAAATCAGACCGTGTGTACACTCCATCGGACAAACTTTTTCGGTTTTCATCGGGCATTTGTTCACTCTGCAAACGGACAAACTTTTCGGCAACAAAAGTCCTACAGCGTAAAATCCTAGCGTGTGTACATAGGTCCATCGGACTTTAGTTCAAAGTACAAACACGCATGCTCAGAATGTTAAAATCAACCAACATAAGCAGAATTTGACCAAAGGGTGGCGGTAAAGAGCAGAAAAAACGTGCTTTGGTGAAAGTTGGCTGAAAAAGTCCTGCCGTGTGTATGCATACAAAGTTCACGGCCAATGCCTTGTGAACAAAAATCCACGGAAAAGTTTGTTTGAAGTCTGATCGTGTGTATGAGGAGTTACAATGATAGACATGCTTTGTCTTGGCATACTAAAGGTGTGTGTTCATTGGCGAGCATGGATTCTTCCTGACCAATCACTATTGTTCTCCTCCATGGCTGGTACCATAGATATCTGTTGAATGCTCACCATAACTCCCCTGTGGACTCCACCTGATGCAAATGTACATGTTTTTACAACTGCTTTTCTTTGGAAGGGTCATTTTCTTTCTGGCCACCACTGGATCTCTGTATCTAGCATTAGAGCAGATTTAAATTATTATTGTACAGGATTTATATAGTGCCAATAGTTAGCGCAGCACTTAACAACTTGAGGGCACATAGTACATGTACAATATATTTCAATAGAGGAGGAATCAGAGGGCCCTGCTCGTTAGAGCTTATAATCTAAAAGGGAGGGTCAAGTGATACAAAAGGTAATAATTGCGGGGAATGGTCTGATAGAGAAAATAAAGCACAGTTATTATGTGGGACAGGATACGTTTCTGTGAAGAGGATTATAGGGATCATCTAAAAGTAGAAAGAGTAGAAGACAGTCGGACAGATTTGGGTAGCGAATTCCATAGGATGGGAGAGGCTTGGGAAAAGTCTTGGAGGCGAACATGGGAGGAGGTGACAAGGAGGCTAGAGAGCAGAAGGTTCTTAGGAGGAACGAAAATAAAGTTTTGGTTGGTATTTGATTAATGATGTAGCGTAATGATGTAGTTGGGGGCCGAGTTGAGGATAGCTTTTTAAGTTGTTGTTAGTTTGTTGAATTTAATTCGTTGAGTGGACGAAATTCTACTTGGATACGTGCCGAATGTCAGACGGCATCGGCTGGTTCAATAGAAACCGGTCGACATTCAGGCCATGTGTACAGCAGCCAGTCTGACAGAAGCCAGAATTCAGCCAGCTTCTGTTGAAGGGTCATAACTGAAAAAGGTCTGCTGACTGGAGTGTTCTGGACACAATAACACAGCAGGGGAGATTGGTGTACTAACATCGTATTGTTAGTACAGTGGCATCGAACTGAGCTGTCAGTAGTGGCTAGTCTAAGAGAAGGCTTATTTACATAGGACACTGTACAAATAATATGTCTATGACAGGGTATGCTGGCCATACAGGGCTCAAATTTTGTCCAATTCCTGGGAATTGGACACATTTTTTTTAGCAATGCTAACATCACCCGGCTCGACAAAATTTCACTGAGAAATGGAAGAATCCAGGCAAAAAAATTGTCCAGTGACTGCAGCCGTATAGCTGTAGTTATTGTTCAAGTATTCTGACCGCCATAGGTGCTGGTTGTCAGAATACCTTAGCCAGCAGCAGAAGATCGGTCCATCTATTATGATTAGCATGAATGGAGGGAATCCTCCGATTTTGCTCATTCAGGACAGCATAAAATGTACATGTATGACCATCTTAACCACTTAAGACCCGGACCTTTAGGCAGCTAAAGGACCTGGCCAGTTTTTGCGATTCGGCACTGCGTCGCTTTAACTGACAATTGAGCGGTCGTGCGACGTGGCTCCCAAACAAAAATTGGCGTCCTTTTCCCCCCCACAAATAGAGCTTTATTTTGGTGGTATTCGATCACCTCTGCAGTTTTTATTTTTTGCGATATAAACAAAAATAGAGCGTCAATTTTGAAAAAAAAACAATATTTTTTACTTTTTGCTATAATAAATATCCCCCAAAAATATTTTAAGGCGATACGTATTCTTCTACCTATTTTTGGTAAAAAAATTGCAATAAGCGTTTATCGATTGGTTTGCGCAAAATTTATAGCGTTTAGAAAATAGGGGATAGTTTTATTGCATTTCTATAAAAAAGATTTTTTTTTACTACTAATGGCATTTTTGGGACCATTGTCATTTCCACAGCAAAAAATGCATTAAAAATACATTGTTTACTGTGAAAATGACAATTGCAGTTTGGGAGTTAACCACAAGGGGGCGCTGAAGGGGTTAAGTGTGACCTCATTTGTGTTTCCAACTGTAGGGGTGTGTGGCTGTAGGTGTGACGATCGCGGGACTCCAGCGGGGATCGGGTTTGCGGGGTCCGCGGTCATGGTGCTTCGGACCAGGTCGCGGGCGCTTAAAGAGGATGTACATGTACGTGCTTGTGCCCAGCCGTGCCATTCTGCCGACGTATATGTGCAGGAGGCGGTCCTTAAGTGGTTAAAATGGTTCTAAAGGCTGAAGGTTTTTTAATCTTCATGCATTCTAGGCACGAAGGTAAAAAACCTTATGTGTGCTGCTCCCACAGCAGCCTCCCTAACATTCACCTGAGCCCCCTCTCAATCCGGCGTTGTGCACAGGAGCTTCGGATGCCCCGAGTCTCTCTTTCCCCATTGGCTGAGACAGCAGTGGGAGCCAATGGCAATTACAGCCAGTGAGCCAAAAAGTAGAGGCTTGCTATTGGGAGCACTGGTCATGGGAGTGGAGCCAGGAGCACCATCGGGAAACCCGAGAAGGGGAGGATCAGGGCTGTTCTGTGCAAAACTGTTACACAGAGCAGGTAAGTATAATATGTTTGTTATTTAAAAAAAACAAAAACCTTTCATATCACCTAAACATTGTCCACAAGCAATCTAAAGGGGAACTATACTCACCTTCTCTCCAGTGCTGCAGTGTCCAGGAGCTCCCCACCATTCGCTGAAATTTTTGGCTGGTTGGCTTCCAGGTACCAATCTTCAGCCATTTTCCTTGGCTAAGCCGGGAATTATGTCATTCCTATGCATGCATGATAGTTCATTCATTTTAGCATTCTTGAGATTGTGCACTGAGCTTGTGCTAGAAACTTGCAAAAGAAACATACTGGGGTTGATTTGCTAAAATTTGGAGTGAAGCTTTTACAACTTGAAACCGTGAAAAATATAATAATCGTGTGAAAATGGTTCAGATTCCATAGACCATAAAAGAGAAGGACAAGCAACATATCATGTATTGTTTAGTGATAATAATGGCTATATAACTTTTTTGTCTAGTTTAACATTTCCTTGACCCTCATATTAACTTTTTACATGGTCATTTGAAGAATTTGATTGTAGCAATTCAGCTTTCACTATGGCCAGCCTTTAAAATGCATTGTCCTTTCATGTAAAAGGAGAGGATTAACAGACCTTACCCTAATTACCTGGAATTGTGCAGCTGTTACAAACTAAAGACAGAAAGCAAAAATCTCTGGCTCCAGGAGAGAAATATATAGGCAGACAGACTGCAGCCTCGGGATCACATGTCTGCTAAGGTTTGGCTCCACAAGCCTATAAAACTCAAGTGATGATTGAACACAAACACCATTCACTGGAATGGGGCCATTGCCTAGGAAATGACAGATGCCCATCATTCATTTTGGTAAATGACAAATGCAGTAGGAGAAGTGTGGAGGAATGTAGTATTCCCTATTACTGAATGGAGATTTTCAGTTTGGTTTATCAATCGACATGTAATGGAAATCTCACAAAAAAATATTGTAACCAATTACCCAAACCCATCTAATCAACAGTGATATTCTATAAGTTTTTAACATATTTGGACAGTACATTTCTAGTTGCCCATTGCCTTATTTCAATAGTTTTGACTCAATGAGGAAGGGTAATGCCTAGTAAACACGTTGAGAAAATTGGATGAAAAATACCGCTTTCGGAGCCGATAATCTGATCATTAGTACAAAGCCTCCAAGAACCGATCATGACAGTTCATGCGAGAATATCCAAAGGGACAAGCACAATTTTTTTTTTCCAGACGATAGCAGAATGAAGGTTTATTGTATAATTAGTATAATATTTGTGCGTAAAAAATTTGAGTGAACAAGACCACACATGCTCAAAACTGAAATAATACATTACAACACAATAAAACACATCACTTCCGAAGTTGTATTCTGTTGTATGAGAATTTTTATAACTTTCCAGAAGTGAAGAACGCTACGTGTCAAAAACAAGTACCCGTTCCCCCTCCCCTGAAAGGTTCCAAATGTGGCACCGGAGGGGGGGGGGGGGCGGTCAACGAGACGGATAAGTGGAAGTTCCTTCTTTTGAACCAAACTCCGCTTTAAAGTAGAACTATGGGCAAAACTTTTTTTAATTTTGAATAGAGCAAGGGAGGGTTATAGCCCTTATCCGATTTTATTTCGCCATTTGTGTCTCATTGCGGAGATTTCCTATTCATTCCTGTCCCATAGTCAAACAGAACGTGGGAGGAACTCCCTGCAAATTAAGGACATTTTTTGGAGACCCCCTAGGTCACCAGTACTAGTGTCCTCATTGGAAGATTTACCCTCTATTACTTTTCTGGGGACAACCCACAATTTTAGATTTTCTTTTACTTTCAATGATAACAGTAAACAGGACAAATAGAGAGGGTGACTCTCCTTGAGACCCGGTTCACACTGGGGCGATTCGTCAGGCGGCTCAGCTACCTGACGAGTCGTGTCCCATTGAAGGCAATGGAACCGTTCTAATAGGAGCGACGCAAGTCGCTCCGACTTAGAAAAAGGTTCCTGTACAACTTCGGGGGCGGCTTGTGGCGACCTGCATTGACTTCTATACAGAAGTCGTTTTGCAGGTCGCCTCTAAAGTCGTCCTCAGGACGCCTTGCAGAGCCGCCCCCGGAGTGGTGCCGCTGGAGTGTGAACCGGCTCTAACAGGGGCACAGACAACAATAAAAGCTGACAGCGGGTTCTAATTCTTCTGCACTTTTTAAAAAACTTAAAAAAAATATTTTGCCCTTAGTTATACTTTAAGATTACATCAGATAGCATTGGAAGTAATGTCTACTGATCAAGTTCCAGATTTTTACTTGTGTTCTATTGAATAGAGACAACGCAATTCACTACCTATATACCGAAAGAAGATAAACATTTGTATTGTTCACAATAAGAAATACCTGCTATTAACTGGATGAGTTCTTTAAGAATACGTGTATTTTTGTAAGTAAAGGCTTAGATTAGTTTAGGATGCATGCTAGGCAAGTGGAATATGGACCAGCTAGTCGAAGAACCAGCTAGTCAATAAACCTACCTCCAGGCAGTTGGGCCATACCTGCTTGACCTAGGTCTATAATATATCTATTCTCATTTTAAATTCTACGTAAAAACCAACTAAGCTGTGTCTATATGATACATTGTAGTGGCTAATTCCATACCAATTCTGAACTTTTAAGTAGGAACACATAAAGTTTAATGATACTTTTTATTGGCTAACTGAATAGATTCCAGTTGCAATCTTTTTGAGACATCTTAGATCTTTTGTCAGGCATGGTTTAATCCTGAAAGTGAAATTTCTTATAATTTATACACAGAGGGATAGGAAAATAGCCTTGCTATTATTTTGACATCCCTGTGAAAACGAAATGACTGTACAGATTAGACTGAGAGACTCGTTCTTCAGACAAGAGGTAGTAAACCTCTTTTAGCCTATTCATTTTTCCTTAAAAAAAAGGCCTCCTGCTGAGTCCTCTAAGTTCAATGTGATAGCTTGTCTGAGATAATGGCGGGTAGGAAGATTAAACCTATCATTAAGTGACTGTTAAGGAAGGTCAGGAGTTCATTTGACAAAGTGTGAAGTGGCCGGTCACCTCCTCACCTCTGGGAACTAGAGTGTCATGAACAGGTCATGAGGTTAACATAGGAATGTAACATTTAGATTCTTTCTTATGAATCAAAGGCAAAGTTCAGATACCTTTGAAGTGTGGTTCCTTTATATATCCCATGGCTCTCACATGTTCATGCATATCTAATATGTTCTGCATGAAACACAATACTCATGATGTTTTGTATAGCAAATATAGAAAACATGGTGTATAATAAAGCTGGCCATACACCAGTACAATTTTGTTTTCAAAAGGTTTGCATTACTTTCTAATGGTTAATTGGGTCATATGGATGTACATTTCCAACTGTAGTACAAAGACATTTGAATGAGCAGGATAGAAATATTTAATTATGAAATTCTAACTGTAAATTTTCGGTTTACGTTCAGGAACAATTTGACATATTTAATAGGCATGTTCTAAGCACAAAGGAAACTAAAGGCACGATACTTAAGCCAGCCAAGGATGAATCAAATTTCGACCATGATTCGATCCATGTATGGACAGGCTATTTTGGCCTGTCCAGCAGCAACCGGTCAAGATTCAATCTATGTATGGACAGGCTGGTTCTTATAAAGTCGAGAGAAAATAAAATCATCCATGGCGGGCATTACCTCCTCTCTAATGGTCCAGGCCCCTCACTAGCGCTAGCATCTTCTCCTTGAGTGCAGTTCTTTAGGAATCTCCTCACAAAGATCATGCCAGTGATGTAAGTGGAGCTTCACGTTGAGGATTTAAATAACTTTCAAATGAATACTCTGATGAAAGATTTTTCAGAATTTCCATACAAATGTTCAAACTAAATTTTACTAGTGTATGACCAGTTTAATCACTTCCCATCTGACTGATTTTGGAAACAACTGCATTGGAACAGCATTGATGTGAGAGAGCATGTATATACACTCTCCGCTTGTGCACGGCTTCTAGACAGCGCAGCAGCACACCCTGTGACTGCAGTGTCTCTTTGACAATTAAATTGGCCCTGTACCATGTGACTGCTGTGTCCAATCATGGCAATATCAAATGTAAGCAAAGGCTGCAAGAGTCTGTGATAGGGGAGGCAACTGTTATCGTCGATGATCTGTAAATGATTTTTACCCTGAAACGATATTACACAGCGTTTTCTACACCAAAACCCCAATGTTCACCAAAACATCAGTGTTCATCCACCAAACCACCAGTGCAGCCAGTCACAGTGTCCTGAAGCTGCCAGTAACAGTGTATCTAATCCCTAGCTACACCAGTCATACTGTCACCAGACTAGTGCACCCAGCCAGTTACCCTAATTACTGTGTCACCAGACCAGTGCAAGTCACTGTAATCTAGCACCAGTGTCCTGATTGCCACCACACCAGTGCCAATCTGCACAAATGTTCTGATTTCTGCTACTCCAGCGCCAGAGTAAACAGAGCCAGTAAAGCCAGTAACACTAATCTGAAAATTAGCCACACTAATGTTAGTGTCAGCAGAGCCAGTTAAGCCAGCAATGATGTTCCTGATCAGTACAGTGTCACCAGAGCCAGCCCAACCTGATCACCAGTGTTCTGACAGTGTCAACATCGCCAGCGAAGCCAGCAACACTATTCTAGTCACTAGTCACATCAGTGCCAGCAGAGTCAGTGAGGCCATCACCGCCACATCAGTGCAGCGTCACCAAAGCCAGTCAGAACCAGTGTCCTGAATGCCATGTCCAAAAAAAGGTTCACAAGTAAGGAGGCCTTTCAAAATCTGAGCATGACAGATGAGAGTAACGGGGAGGAGCTTTCACAGCCAGATTCATAATATGAACATGTGGAGACCAGCAGCTCAGTATTGGCTTCTTATGCAGAGGATGAAAGGGTCCCCACAAAAAGAATCAGGCATACTGAACAGCTGCAGGCAAGCACCAACAGCGCAGTTCATCCAGATGAAAGGCCAAACACAAGTAATGTGTTGATACATCAGCTACAAAAGATTAGGGTCCATACTAGTGTCCCAGAGGCACTTTTAAATCCTTAATGGCTAGCTTTTAATTCATCAGCACCTATCATCTCCCCATTTAAAGTTCAACCAGGCATTCAATTAGAAGCCAAAGATTTTTTTAAATCATTTTTAGACCAATGTAATCTGTTTCCCTAGTAATACATCACCAATGATCCCCATTCCTTTTAAGCTCATCACAATTGAAGCCTTTTTGGCTATACCCTAAAAATGGGACTTTATGAACTATAGGCCTGCTGTTGGTCCACACAGCCTATTCACCATATTTCATTGTATTCATCTCTAATGAGCAGGCACTCTTAAAAGTCACCTGAATATGACAAGCTTTACAAAATTAGGTGACTTATCAATTATTTCTACCCAAAATGTTCTGAAATTTACACTTCCAAAAACATACTGTATCTGCATTGATGAGTCCCTTAAACATTTTACAGGAAGACGACATCAGACGGTATATCCTTTGTAAACATGCCAAACCTGTGTGAGAGGGCCACAGGATACTCATATGACTCCTGCATTTAAAAAGGGAAAGATAACCAAATGGAGACCCCTGGATAAGCAACGTATATGGTTAGCTGGCTAGCTGAGGAAATGTAGCGCGAGACCCGATGTAACCCTTTTGTAATACAACCGAAAAAGTGGCAGGCTGGTGTAGAAATGTCCGCATGTGCGTCACTTGAACATGTGACACCTCCGCACAGACTTATGGGGGAGGGTATTTAAGGAAAGGGAGTGGCTGATCTTCTCTTGGGACTTGCATCTTCTCCTGGGCAGAGCTGCTGAGGAGCACAGCCGTGCTGCTAGGCCAGAAGCCTGGGCCTAAATTCACCAAGAGACCAGCCATCCGGAAGGAAGCAAGACTCCAACATCCAGCCCGTGTTCCCGGAGATCGTAGAGGCAACCCAGCTGACAACTGAAACAGTGGAGAACCCTCATCCAGGATCCTTGTGCTGTGGAGCAGTGATTTATTATTACACCTTCTGAGAAGAACTCAGGCAGATCGGCCTGTCGGGTGAGAGCACACGCTCAGCTTGAAACTCTCCCTTTAGACAGTTAACCTAGTGCCATCCCACAGGCCGGAGACACGTGTAGGGCCTCCAGCTGAAGTTTAGAGGCCCCTTTCACTCTTCATAGTTATTATACTGAAGTGACTGACGCTGGCTAGCGATCAGCTCACCAACATTGCTGTTCGGGATACTTTATTTAATCAATCTTCCCCTATTATTTACCACCAGTGGATTATAGTTTTAATGTGCACCAACCGGCCGCAATGGGGATATTGACTGTCCAGTAGAACTGTCCGCTAGAGGGCGCTCGCGAGCATAGACTGCCTGTTTAGTTTAGATGAATGGTACCATTCTTAGGTTTAGATCTCTTTTACTTGCATTAATTGCTGATTCCTGCGAGGGCCCTTGCGAATCAGTCTGACTCATTACTTGCCAGTTCTGTTTGTTTTTTCAACCCTATGCCTGTCTTCCTTAAGTTGCTATACAGTAAACTTACCCCCTTATATTTAAATATATTCACTGTGTGGAGTGTATTTTCTCATCTGAAGGGACCGTCCATAACAACAGGTAATTCATTGTTATATTGCCACTGCATGCTGTGTGCCTGTTATTGTGACCCCAGCCCAGCAGAGGTCACAATATCTCACTCACTAGATTTCTGATGTGTCAAGGAAGGGTTCGAGCTAGTTAAATAGGGTTGAGCTAAGCCAAAAGAGAGTAGATCCCAAATCAACCAGCGGCTCCTTTGGGGGTAGCGCTACAGACACTTCCCTGATATTATCCCTACTACCAAAACAGGGCAAATACCCCCAAACAATTTCCAAAAAAGACACATGCTACCTACCCTACAATTACATTTTTTTTTAGTGTGGGGAGGGGGGGGTCCCCTCCAAATATATACAAGACCCAAAGGGCCTTGTATGGACTTGGGGGGGGCGCCAATTTTTTAATTTTTTATTTTGACGGCAAATCTTTTTTTTACATTTAGCTGTCAGCGGGGAACCCTGGTGACAGCTGATGACCGATTGGTTGTGGAGGATATGGCGGCCGGCTTCCCGGCTCACTCCTTAGCAACCAGCTATATACGGTGTGTTTAGAGTGTTTAAAGAGAAAAAATACAAAAAGCAAAATGCACGAAAATTGCATGCAAAACGCATCAAAAACTAGGGTTGAAAAAGCAAAATGTGCATGAAAAACGCATTAAGCACAACCCGTATAAATGTGA
Organism: Rana kukunoris; assembly: GCA_029574335.1. Classification (NCBI taxonomy): domain Eukaryota; kingdom Metazoa; phylum Chordata; class Amphibia; order Anura; family Ranidae; genus Rana; species Rana kukunoris. The sequence goes on from CM056051.1 coordinate 225,220,397, forward strand.
CCCTAGACTTAATTCACCCAACAGCTTTTCTAAAACTTCTGCCAACATTCTGACATCATGGACCAACCTTGCTTGATGTGTTGTGTCCCAGTGGGACACAGAATCTAGGGACCAAAAAGCAAAAGAGGACCACAAAACAAAAAACAAGGGGGGAGGAGAAAAAATAAATAAATATATAAATAAATAAATAAAGGGGGATGAAAAGGGAAACTCCCTCCCCTCCCTATTGTCTCCCTTTATACCTATCCCTCTCTATAGTAGTTACCCTTATGTCACTACCCTAGATACCAGGAAGGTTTCCCAGGAAGACCATATTTTAAAGTATCTTTCTTGTTGGTGTCGTGCTGTCAATACAAGTTCTTCTAGCTTACTAATTTCTTTCACCTTATTTATCCACATCTCTATAGTTGGTGGGGCTGGTGATTTCCACCTCTTTGTTATACAGGCTTTTGCCGCATCTAGTAGGTGGCGTATACTTATCTCTCTATATACTTTTTCTGGGATTTGGTTCATATGTAGGAGGTAAAATTCTGGATCTTCAGGTATCTCATATTCTGAACAGAATTGGAGGGCCCTTTTGATCTCTAACCAAAAACCCTTTAACAAGGGGCAGTCCCAGAATATATGCAACATCGTTCCTTTACTTCCTTGGCACCTCCAACATTTATCTGACACTTCTGGGAAGATTTTATTTAGTCTTTCTGGTGTCCTGTACCATCTTGCAAAAATCTTACAATTTGTCTCTTGGGTCCGCGCGCAAATTGAAGTTTCGTGCGTTCGTTTGTATATACGTTGCCGTTGTTCCGTATTGAATGTCTTTTTTAGTTCCCGTTCCCAGTCTTGGACACACTTCGGGGGGCAGTTCCCTGATCGTACTAATATTTCATAACTCCTCGATAGGGTATGTGACAGTGTTCCCCTCTCACTACACATTTTCTCAAATCTCGTGAGTGGTCTCTCAAAAACCCCCGGGTTTGGTAATGTGTTCAAGAAATGAGCCATCTGGAGTGCGTTCCAAAACTTTAGACAAAATACATTCCCTTGTTCCATCAGGTCGACTATGGTGACCCATTTTCCCCTTTGGATAAAGTCAGCCGCCTGCGTGTGTTCTCTGTCCCGTAGGTGTCGAAAGGCCCCATCTTGATATCCCGTTGGAAACAACGGGTTACCTATTACCGGGTATAGTGGGGAGGTCCTGGGGTCAATGCCAATCATAGGAAGCGCTACTGCGCATATCTTCACTGTATTTCCCCATATTGGGTTCTTATTTATTTCTTTAGGTAGTGAGGCAAACCACCATGGTGCTCTTTCTAATGGTACTTTGGATTGGGACAGTTCTATTTGTACCCATAATTTTGTACCTGAGTGCCTGTTCCAGTCTATTAGCCTACTCAGGTGTACAGCATAGTAGTACTTCCTTATGTCTGGGACCCCCAGTCCTCCCTGTTGTTTGGTATACATTAATTGTCTCCTTTGTATCCTGGGATTTTTGTGTGCCCATACAAACTCAAAGATAACTCTCTGACATTGTTTAAAATACTGTACTGGGATGTGTATTGGTAGTGTTTGTAGTAAGTAGAGAATTTTCGGGAGTATACTCATCTTAATGATATTGCATCTGCCCAACCAGGTATGGAACCCTTGGTTCCATTTGTCAAGCAGTAACTTCACCTTTTGCAATAATGGTGGGAAGTTTAGATCGAAAATTTTGTCCACTTTCCCTGGTAGTTGTATGCCAAGATATGTCAGTGCTCTATCTGTCCATTTGAACTTAAATGTTTTCTTTAGGTGAGTTATAGATGTTTGTGGGACATTGACTCCCATTGCTTCTGACTTATTAAAATTAATGCTTAAGTTCGAAAGATATCCATAGTTCTCAAATTCCTTCATCAAATTCGGGATTGAGATCAACGGATTAGTGAGAGTAAACAGCATATCGTCTGCATATGCTGTAATTTTGCAGTGGTTCTTCCCTATTTGTATTCCTGAGATATCTTGGTTCCGATGCAGAGTACACAAAAATGGCTCTAGTGACAGGGCGAAGAGGAGTGGGGATAGGGGGCAGCCCTCTCTAGTTCCATTCGAAATCTGTAGAGGCTCAGATAATATTCCGTTGGCCCTTACCTGGGCCGTTAGGCCTGTATACATGGAGAATATCCATTTTATTATTTTATTTCCAAAGCCTCCGTGTTGTAGGACTGCCTGCATGAACCTCCAATTCACCCTGTCAAAGGCCTTCTCTGCGTCTGTATTTAGGAACACACATTGCGTCTGAGTTCTGTTTGCTATCTGTACCAGGTTAATGGCTTTAATAGTATTGTCGCGTGCCTCCCGTGTAGGGACGAATCCCACCTGGTCCAGATGTATCAGGTCTGGGATATGCTGTTGTATCCTATTTGCCAGGACCTTGGCGAAAATCTTCACATCTAAGTTTAGCAAGGAGATCGGCCGGTAGCTTCCGCATACTTCCTGATCTTTCCCCTCTTTTGGTATAACCGAGATGTAAGCTAATAAAGTTTCTTTCATTAAGTTAGCCGCCGTCCCCAGCGCATTAAATAATTTAGTCATGTATTTCGATAGCGAGGGGAACAGAATTTTATAATATTGACACGTGTAGCCATCTGGTCCCGGAGCTTTCCCCATTTTAATTGAACTTACTGCCTTTTTTAGTTCTTCTTCAGTTATGGGGGCATCTAAGCTGTCTTTGTCTGATTCTGATAGTCTTGGGATATCTGATTCTTTCAGGTACCGATCTATCTGTTCTAGGGTCGGGTGTTTACTCTGTATATTGTAAAGGGAGCAGTAATATTCTTGAAACTCTTTAGCTATTTCATTTGGCTTAGTGACCTTCGGTTTCTTTGGTGGCTTAATCTGTGGGATATAATTACTAATTTTTTGTTCTCTTAGTAGTCTGGCAAGTCTTTTCCCGCATTTATCACCTGATTCGTATGTAAACTTCTTGCATCTCTGTATTGCTGCTTTAGCTTTGTAGTACAGTAGATCTGTAATTTCCTTTCTCTTCCTAACCATCTCTTCTTCAACTCTAGTTGATCTTATTTGCTTATGTCTGCTCTCTAGTATGGCTAATTCTTCTAAAAGCCTTTTTAATTTTTCAGTACGTTTCCTTTTTATTCTAGATCCATGCTTAATTAGTATCCCTCTGATTACCGCCTTATGAGCCTCCCAGACGACGCCTGGGTCGCATTCTGGGGTGTCATTAGTGCTGAAGTAAAACTCCAGCTCTTGGATTACATCTTCTAGCACCGCTTTGTCCTGCAGCAAGCTTTCGTTTAATCTCCATTGATTTGGTCTAGTCTGTCTTAGATCTTGTATCTCATACTCCAGGAAGATCGGTGCGTGATCTGACCATGTAGTATGTCCTATTTTAGCCGATTGTACTGAGTGCAGTTGGGCATGTGGGATTAGGAAGAGGTCTATACGAGAGTATGTTTTATGTGGAACAGAATACAACGTATAATCTTTTTCTTTGTTGTGTAGCAACCTCCATATATCGATCAACTGGTTTTTATGCAGAGTTTGAATGGTACGATTTCTCACACCATGTGGGGTAGATGACTTCCCGGATGATGTATCCTCTTTAGGAACTAACACAACATTCAGGTCCCCTCCCAGGATCAGATGGCCTTCTGTAAAATCTTGCAGACTCGTGAGCGTTTTGGCTAGGAAGCTGTCCTGTCCTTCATTCGGTACATATACCGTGGCAAATGTTAGCCCCACTTCCCCTATCCTACCTTTCACAAATATATATCTTCCTCTCGGGTCTCTCAGGGTGTCTACATATGTCCATTTAATTCTCCCTGCTATCAGGATAGACACCCCCTTAGACTTGGCCTCCTGATTTGTCGCGTGGTATACTGTTGGATATATTCTATTCTTTAGGATGGGAGTTTTATCTTCTTTAAAATGTGTTTCCTGTATGTATGCCACGTCTACTCTCAAACTCTGCAGGTCCTCCATGAGTACCCTCCTTTTTTCGGGGATATTTAATCCCTTAGCGTTCAGTGATAGTATCTTTAATGTTTCCATCCTCCTTTCCTATTTCCCAACCTAAATTTTTATTGTACTTATAGTGTCCATTTTTTTTTCTTTTTTTTTCTTTATGTAGTGCGTGTTTCAGGTTTTAGGTAATGCTGTTGCTCCCCCCAGATAACCAGGTGGAGGGAGGGCCTAAATAGGGCTGGGAAGCAAGGACGATGATGACCAAGGTTTAAAGGGGCACATGACAGTATGTACCGTATTGTTGTATATTATAGGTTCAGTTGTATTTACCTGTACATGTACTATTATTTTATTTTCAAATAAAAAAAGACTTAAATCATAAAAAAGAAAAAAAAAAAAAAAAAGAATCTAGGGACCAATCAGCAACTGAACGTTTTAAATAGAAATACACAGGATGACAGCAGGATTACCCAGGGCTGGTGTCCCTTCTGCCCCCCTTGTCTCAGACCTCCCTATGTTTTAAGTATTAGTGTCCAAACATACCACATGCTTTTTCCAAGACCTAGCCGTTTCCTTGCTTTTCCATTATCTACGCTGATTAATTGTTTTAACCTATCTTTTCAACTATACCAGAGTTCTGGATTCAATTGGTTGCTACTGGATAATGCACTAAAGCTGGCCATACACTGTCAGCCACAAATGAGGAGGAAAGGAGGAGGTAACTGTCAGGATACATGCTGTCAGAATTAGTGGCGATACGTCTATAGAGGGCGCTGGAGAGCCGCCCCCTCTGGCTCTCCCACTGCCACTGATTACAATAACATAGATTCATGCATTGAATGAATCTATGTTATTGTTGCCGGCTGCTGGTCTATTCAGATGGCCGGACCTTGCGTGCCGGCCACCTGAATAACGGCAGCTGGTTGGCTGTGCGGAAGTGCCTATCAGAGCCAGCGGCTCTGATAGGCTTTCCGAGTACAGCCCTCGGCTCACGGATGCTTGTCCAGGGGACGTACAGGGGGTGCGTTCCTTGGATAAGACTGACAGGCGTCTCAGCCAATCAGGTTCACCGGTTCTGGTCATCGGTAACCTGATTGGCTGAAGCGTCATAGAGGGCGGAAGAAGACATTGAGGGACGTGGAAGGAGGATGGCTGACTTCCAGAAAGGTAAGTGCCGGGCGGGGGGCATTTTAACAGGGCACAGCGGCGACAATGGGCACAGTGGTGACAATTGGCACAATGGGGACAATAGGCACAGTGGTGTCAATGGGCACAGTGGGGACAATGGGCACAGTGGCGACAATTAAAGGGCACAGTGACATCAATGGGCACAGTGGCAACAAGGGACACAGTATCGACAATTAAAGGGCACAGTAGTGACAATTGGCACAGTGGCAACAATTGATGGGCACAGTGGCTGCGTTTGATGGCATGGCACAGTGGTAACAATTGATGGCACAGTGGCTGCATTTGATGGCATGGCACAGTGGTGCGAATTGATGGCACATTGGCTACATTTGATGGCATGGCGCAGTGGTGCGAATTGATGGCAAAGTGGCTGCGTTTGATGACATGGCATAGTCACTGCATTTGATGGCATGGAACAGTGGTGACAATTGATGGCACAGTGGCTGCGTTTGATGGCAAGGCACAGTGGTGCAAATTGATGGCACAGTGGCTGTGTTTGATGGCATGGCATAGTGACTGCATTTGATGGCATGGAACAGTGGTGACAATTGATGGCACAGTGGCTGCATTTGATGGCATCGCACAGTGGCTGTGTTTGATGGCATGGTATAATGGTGCGAATTGATGGCACAGTGGCTGCGTTTGATGGCATTGCACAGTGGTGACAATTGATGGCACAGTGGCTGCGTTTGATGGCATCGCACAGTGGCTGTGTTTGATGGCATGATATAGTGGTGCGAATTGATGGCACAGTGGCTGCGTTTGATGGCATTGCACAGTGGTGACAATTGATGGCACAGTGGCTTCATTTGATGGGCACAGTGAGGCTGCAATTTTTATTTTTTTCGTTTGAGCCCCCCAAAAATGTTAAGCACCAGCCGCCACTGGTCAGAATACATTACAGGCTACAGGCCCCAGTCAAAAAAATATATTCATAATGACCCTTTAACAGAAGTCAATGAAATGACTGCCATGCTCTGATTGAAATTTGGCCTGTCCTTGTTGAACCAGCTGAAATTTGATTAATGTATTGCCATCTTTTATAACACTCTTAACATGTCAGATGAGATCTCTTTACCTTAAAAAAAAAATACGATCACCTTAAAGTGTATCTAAAGTTAAACAGTTTTTTATTTTATTTTTATTATGGGTAGAGTAGGGAAGGGTTAGAACTCCTACCATTTTTCTATTATGGTGGTCGCATGCGCTTTCATTTATTTTTATCTGATCAATGTGAGATTCAATCAAGTTGATTGAGTTGTTACCCAAACTTTCAATGGGATTACTTTCTGCAGTGGCAACTAAGAAAGGACTTCCATTAATTTGGAAAGTTCTTACTTCTGTTGTGTCTCAAAACAAAAAGTGAAGTAACATCTTCCCAATGGGACACAGACAGCAAAAATAAAAATAAATAAATGCATAAATAAATAAATAAAAGTATTGGAGGTATTTAACAAGAACAAAACAAAATGGCCTAAGATACTTTGGGCCAGATTCAGATACACTTAATATTGCGCTGCGTAATCGAAATACTCTACGCTGCCGTATTTCACCAGGCTCTACACCGAATCCTGGTAGATTTTTGCCCGTACGCTACGGCGGCGTAGTCTATTTCTCGCCGCGTAATCGAAATACGCAATTGGGGGGCGTGAAGCATTTAAATTAAGCGCGTCCCCGCGGCGATCGAACTGCGCATGCTCCGTTCAGAAATTTCCCGCCGTGCATTGCGCGAAATAACGTCGATACGTCATTCGTTGTTTGAGTAGCGTCGTTTTTCGGACATTCCTATTCCCGGACGTTTTACGTCAAAAATAAAAAAAGACGTCGGAAAACGTTGATATTCGACGCGGGAACGACGGCCATACTTAACATGGGCTGTCTAATATTAGACCAGCAAAAAGCTGGTATAGTATTACGCAGCAAAAAGATGACTAAAGATGCCGTAAGAGATTGCGATAGACGTTCGTAATTTCGTGGATAGTCGGCAAAAGTTCATTTGCATACCCCGACGCGGAAAACGACGGGAACTCCACCCAGCGGCCGCAATTTTTTTGCAGCGTAGATCCGAAGGCGTACGAACACGTAAGCCAGTCGGATTGAAGCGCAAAGCCGTCTTTTCATGGTTTGAGGATTCAAACTAGTGAAAAAACGCGCGTAATTAGAAAGTACTCCAGTCTAACACCAGTTAGACAGGAGTTACGGCTCTCTGAATCTGGCCCTTTAATTCTATCTATTAGACAAGAACTCCTGCATGATGGAAGTCCTGACAATTAGCACTGATGTGATGTAAAACAACATTTCTGTCCAAAACATATATTTTTTTAACAACAAAAGCAGTCATTACACACCTTAATTGACTACCAAAATATCATAACTCTATTCAGTATTAGTTAATGGTGGGCCTGTTGCTAATATTTATTTTTATGTTATTCAATGAAAGTGTATCAAATACCTAAAACTCCAATTGTTCCTTTAGCTACAGTATGTAATGAAATCAGACTGTGTATACAGAAAAACATATGTTGCTCTATTTTTTACTAGCTATGTGCTACAGCATGGTTTAAAATATATTATTAGAGAGTTGGACCCCTTCTTTCATACACAATACACCGGCCCAATGTGCCTCCCTGCACACTGCTCCAATCAACAGCGTTCACACTCGCTAAGAAGCATGTTGATTAGAGCAGTGTGCAAGTGGGCACGTCAAACTGCTGGAGATCCACACCATTGCATTAAGTGTAAGAGCAGCTGTCGGATTCTACATGGTGCTACCAATACATGGTATTTTGAGCTTTGCTTCACACAAAGATCAAGCTATTTATTATTGTACAGTATATACAGCCTGACAACATTACAGTAATATATACTGTGTAAAGGGTACAGTTGAGCTTTATATATTTTAAAAGGGGAAACTCCGCTTATCTGCCTCCTCTATCCCTCCAATGCCACATTTGGCACCTTTCGGGGGCAGCAGGAACCTGGTTTTGACAGGTAGCGGCTCTCATTTTCAGCTAACTTCGCTCATCCGGAAGTTTGGGCCCCTTCCTATTTTTCCCCACAGCCAAGTCATTCACAAAGCACAGCGCAATTTGCGCATGCACAGTAGAGGACTAGCTGTGAAGCTGAGATGGTGGCTGAAAAATTGTCTCGGGTGAGAATACCGCTGGATTCCTGGACAGGTAAGTGCCCTAGTATTAAAAGTCAGCAGCAAGAGTGTTTTTTTTTTTTTTTAATTCAATCGTTATTTAAGGCTGTACATGTTACAGAAAATCTGATGAACATGTCTTAGATAATAGCCAAAAACATAACAGCAACCATTTCCATCTTGACAATAATACCATGCAACATCATTGACATACTCTTGTGGGAATATGCCTACAGGCAACAAGACCAATCCAGGATGAAAGGAAGACAGGACAAGGAACTCAATTGCAGTAACAATTTTGGTTGAGCAGCTACAGTATTTGTAGCTGCTGATTTTAATTTTTTTTCTGAAGGAGTCTGGAGTTCCGCTTTAAGATACATTTCTGAATTGGTAAACACTAAGGGAAAAGAGGATCTTCCACCTTAAGAGTAACGTCTTCTAGGGATTTTCTTAGTGACACTTTTGTCTTTAAGGTAAGAAAGCTGAATAATTGTGATGACGAAGCGTATGTCAGGCCTATGAACATATAGGGGCAACGTACGTCAATTCATGATATGACTGTCCTCAGGCAATGTGATGGGCTGGTGGCTTCAAGAACAGGAAAGTTTTCTCAGCAGACAAATCTACATTTAATACTTTATCTGCTGTGAGCTTGTTCCAGCTCAGTGGCTCAATGTGTACCAAAGAAAGAAGGATAGGATAACTGCCAGGCAGTTAGCAATGTCAGAAGGTGGTCAATAATGAAAGCTTCCAGGTTTCTCATTGTATACAGTTTCCTCAATCGGAAAGAACTACAGTCCATGTTTTCATGTAAACTTTTTATTAATAGAGATTTTTCTATTTTGTTTAAACTACTTTAATTAGATGTTATATTTAGTGAAGCAGAGTACGTATCTGTATGTCTCACTTCCATCACAAATCCCCCAAAAAAGACATACCTCACTTTAGGATAGTGGGGGCAACTGTACATCAAAAACTGCTGGATTTCATCACAAACAGACCCTGATATTATAGAGCCATTTATTCCAAACTGTATACAGCTGTTACAGGCTGGTTGGTCATCATCAGTCTAGTAAAGCCTTTCTCAACCAGTGTTCTGTGGAATCTTAGGATTCCTCCAGAGGCTGCTAAGGGTTCCTTGAGCAATGAGCAACTTCTTAGAAGAGTAAGCACTGACATCAATGATCTTTTTAGTTATCTGTAATGCCCCGTACACACGATCGGAATTTCTGATGGAAAAAGTCAGACGGAGAACATGTTTTATTTTCCTCTGATGGAATTCTGTCGGAATTCTGATGTGAATTTGGTTCGACAAAGGTCCGATCATGTGTACGGGGCATAATGGGCACTCTTCCCAATGATTGAAAATGTAAGGAGCATTCTTCCCATTCACCTTAACACTAATGTACTATGAGCTATAAATATAGATTTAGTAGCAGGGGTTCTCTCAGCAGCCCAGCAAGTTATTTTCTTCCTTGGTAATAAGGTTGAGAAAGTCTGGTGTAGTGTATATAAACCATGGCTTCTTTGCACTAAGGCTTATGGTGCATATGGTTCTATTTAGCCCAACTCACTATAAGCTGTCTGGTTGCACTTTCTATTCATGAGAAATTACTCATAACTTGTTCTGATAGTGCTGTAGTTTGCCCCATACCACTTCCCTTTATATAATGTATGCAATCTAGCATTAGCGTTTGATGTTTTTCTAGTGCCACACTCCTCTGCTCCTTGAGCATGTGGACTGGCACGTACTCGTTGGCCTTCCTGGAGCCTGGCAGGAAAAGGGAAATGAGACTAGAGTCATAATGCAGTCAGTCCGTGGGTGGCATCTAATGAACACTATAGAGATTAAACATTCTTCAGTGGCCAATGTTTTCCTGCTTAGAGTTGACAGATGTTGACATTTCAGATTATGTAGCTACAGATTCAGGATTTTTAATTGTTAAGATAATTAAGTGATTTGCACTAAAAGATCTCTGTCCCTGAAATACATCTGTGCTCCTACACTTTCGTATTCAGCTTATGCTTTTAGCTGCAGTAAAGAAGAAGTGGCGACAATAAGATAGCAAAGTGAAATTACAAGTTATATTTTTTTCACTTACTTACTACTATTCATTTATGTAGCACCAACATCTTCTGCAGGACTGTACAATGGCAGTTATTACAGGGGTACTATAAAAGTAAATTTTCCTAAATAGCTTCCTTTACCTCAGTGCAGTCCTCCTTCACTTACCTCATCCTTCGATTTTCTTTTAAATGTCCTTATTTCTTCTGAGAAATCCTCACTTCCTGTTCTTCTGTCTGTAACTCAACACCGTAATGCAAGGCTTTCTTCCTGGTGTGGAAAAAGCCTCTTGAGGGGAGAAGGGGCAAGCAGGCAAGTCAGGACACTCTCTACTTTGCAATGAAAGGAGTTGTGTGTTAGTGGGCGTCCTGACACTCCCGCTCGCCCCCCAAAAGAAAAGGAAGCTATTTAGAGAAACATTTGTTTTCCTTTACAACACATTTAAACTGAGATCTCTAGTCCAAACAGGAGAAGTATAAGATGAGCGATAAACAAAAGCTAAAGCAAAAGGGATTGCTAATAAAGGGGTGCATTGATAGTTATGTTGTAGGCAGTACTAGGACAGGGTTATCTAGCGCCCAGGGCAAGAACTGTGCCCCCTCCACTACTGGTAATGCATGCCATATTCTCTTCCCCCTTGCTCAGCTGTGCCCAGGACAGCTTCCCCTCCTGCCCACCCCTTGTCCCGACCCTGGTTGTAGGTATAGGTGTGGCAGTGATAGTTATGTTGTAGGCAACACTGGGAAAGGGTCGTCTAGCGCCCAGGGCAAGCATGTGGAACTGCGCCCCCCTCCGCCACTGGTAATGCATGCCCTAGACTATCATGTTCATTCTCTGCCCCCTTGCTCAGCTGTGCCCAGGACAGCTGCCCCCTCCTGTCCACCCCTTGTCCCGACCCTTGTTGTAGGTAACCTGAAACTGATGGTAAAAGTCATGGATAATCATGCTGTAAAGAGGAAGACATTAAAAGCCAAGGTTAAATGTCTTTGTGGAAAGTAAAGTTTTGGAGGAGCTATCTTGAATGCATTTTACTACCAAACAAAAGTACTAAAAGACTTAAAACAGATCTTCAGGGAATACAGAAGGTACACATTAACATTCCCTTCTCAGCAGCATATACCCATCTTTCCTTCACTCTCCTGACACTCTGTTCATCAATGATGAACAAAGAAATGCCCTGATACCTCTGGGTATAGACTAGCATTCCGTCTTCTCACATGACAGCACTGGTGCTTGGTGATTGGACCAGTGCTGTCACATGGGGTAGAAGAAATAATCCTGACATAGAGCTTACACAGGGTTTTGTTTTTTCATTTGTTGTTGAATAAAACTGCAAAGAAGTGAAAGAAAGGTAAATATGTGCCAATGGCAAGGATAAGCAAAAGTTCCCCTGTGGGTACACAGACTGCAAAATTGATACAAATTATACAAGTGTATGGCAGGGTTAGATCTTCTAATGGACTCTGCCATAAAGCCCAACACTTTGGAGCGTACGGCTTTTGTCGTCCTATGTACAGATACTCCAGTCTCTGCTGTGAATCTCTGCAGCTCCTCCAGGGTTACCTTAGGTCTTTGTGCTGCCTCTCTGACTAATGCCCTCCTTACCCGGTCTGTGAGTTTTGGCGTGCGGCCGTCTCTTGCCAGGTTTGCTGTTGTGCCATGTTCTTTCCATTTGGTTATGATAGATTTGATGGTGCTCCTAGGGATCATCAAAGATTTGGATATTTTTTTTATAACCTGACCCTGACTTGTACTTCTCAACAACATTGTCCCTTACTTGCTTGGTCTTCATGGCAGTGTTTGGTTAGAAGTGCCTCTTGCTTAGGTGTTACAGCCTCTGGGCCCTTAAAAAAGGTGTGTATATGTAATGACAGATCATGTGACACTTAGATTGCACACAGGTGGACATCATTTCACTAATTATGTGACTTCTGAAGGTAATTGGTTGCACCAGAGTTTTTTTATGGGCTTCATAACAAAGGGGGGTGAATACATACACACATGCCAATTATCTAATTTTACTTCACCAACGTAGACTATTGTGTTCTGATCCATCACATATAATTCAGATTAAAAAAACATTAAACTAAAGGCTGTAATGTAACAAAATAGGTAAAAAGCCAGGGGGGGGGGGGGGGATAGTTTTGCTAGGCACTGTATTATTTACACAGGTTCTGTGGCTGATTAAGGTGGTAATTAAACTCACTTAGTGCTTTATCTGCATTAATTTAGCCTCAGTGTTCTGAGGCTAAGGATGCATTAAGGTGAAAAAACACAACGCTTTACAACCCCTTTAAGAGCCCTCAGGCCTGATGCAAGCACTTAGAAGGAGTTATGCAAATATCAAAATTCCTTGATGAATGGATGTCAGTCTGGAGAAATGGGCATTTTTGAGCAGGCTCCATTTGTATGCAGACTGCCCTGCATATTGCTCATATGTGATGCTGAGCCTCCATGATTAAAAGAACCAAAATTTAATGAATGAAAGGCCTCCAGCCAGGAAATTAATTACTGCAGTTTCTATTGCATACTGTTCACAATGTGCAGTGAAATCAGGGTTAAAAATTATGAGGACAGAAGAGGAGCATGTACAGATGTATAAGACTGAAGGTAAAGGTGGCCATAAATAGGTTGAAATTCAACCCGTTTATCAGGGACCAGCCACATTTTGATCCATGTGTGGCCACTGCAGTTGATCCATGTGTGGCCACTGAACCATAGATATGTGTCTTCTGACAGCAAGGGAGTCTTACTGCTGTCAGAATACAAAAGTACAGCGAAGAAGATTCTTCCATTACCTTGAATGCGAGGATGGGGGAATCGGTTCAGTTTTCTGCTGGCTGAAAGAAATAAACTGCACCATGTATGGCCAAATTTAGGCCGGCCATAGACTGAGCGAAGTTATTTCCTGCAACCACAAGTTGACAGGGGTTAATAGACAGTGTTGACAGAAGAATCCCTCTAGCCGAGTCGAGAGCACAGTGACTATTTCTAGTGGCTAAAACAGGTTGATCAACTCGGATACATTCAGTCTGCCCATACACGTTTTAAAGCTCAGCTGGTTCATGCTGAACTAGCTGAGATTCGCAGCGTCTATGGCCGGCTTTTGGCTGGAGTATAGTTATACACAGCTGTAGTCAACGCTGTCCAGTCCTTTGAAGACTAGCATCATTTATCTTATACTGTACAGTATATGTAGATATCTTTACTTATGAGTTTTAATGCAGAGTATTTCTTTTAAAGAGTTACATTTTATTGATTGATTGATGATAAAAAAAATGAACTTATGTATTAACCCAACTAGTTGTCCAGCGGTAACACATTCCCGGTCTTACCAGGGATTGTGTGCTAGACCACCCATGGACTTTTTGACCTACTTGTAAGTGATGTTATCTTAGCAGAGTTTAATGATCACAGACGATCATTAGGGAAATAGTAGCCATCTCAGTATTGAGAAACCTCCCATTAGTTTGCTATCAAATCTAGAAAGGATTTAGGAAACCTGTTTGTATTTGTAGGAAGCTCATTATCAGTTCATTTGACTGACTTCTAAATGCCACCCAGGCTTGTGTCTCCTTGTTTTTCAAGTGAGAAAGAATGTGTGGTAATGAATGGGAATTCAGGTGAAAATATTTTCTTTTTGATCTGAGATTTTGAGATGAAAAGAATCTAAGCCTAGTTATCAATAAGAAACCCAGCACTTTTGAATTACTATTAATGCAGAAAGTCAATGGTTGAACATTTTCTTACATTTGTTATTCTAAAGCTTGTTGGTATTGAGAGAATTTGGAAAAATAACATATTGTATTTCACCCTAGCATCCTTTTCAGCTTAAAGTAGAGAAGCTTTGTGGTTTTTATTGTTGTGCTAGCAATTTCTTGCTCTTTGTGCTATTTATTGAACGTCAAAGCACTGTATAGTGATTGCAAGCATTCCAAGATATCACCACGGAGAGAAATGCTCCGTTATACCTATGGATGTGGTTTCTAAAAAAAAGGGAACTTCTCAGTACATTTATTACTGCCACATGAAAGAAACACTTACCAAATACGTCTATCCTGAATGGAATAACTAACCTGCCACCCATTGAATTTTCTGTAGCTACATAAGTAGAACACTGCACATTGGCATGAGGTCAAGCAAGGCCACAATGTGAATCGTGTACAGTACTGGACTGGGGTCATGTTGATAGCTGGAACGACTCACACACCTCAAATCAACAGCTGATGTCTTAAATGCCCTTCACCCCCGGAAGATTTGGCTGAATGACCAGGCATTTTTTTGCGATACGGAACTGTGTAGTTTTAACTGAAAATTGCGCGGTCGTGCGATGTAGTACCCAAACACAATTTACGTCCTTTTTTCCCCACAAATAGAGCTTTCTTTTGGTGGTATTCGATCACCTCTGCTGTTTTTTTTTTTTTTTTGCACTATAAACAAAAAAAAAAAGAGTCAATTTTGAAAAATACGCAATATGTTGTACTTTTGCTGTAATAAATAGCCCCAATTTTTTTTTACCTCCTTCACGACCAGAGCATTTTTTGCGATCCGGCACTGCGTCGCTTTTACTGACAATTGCGTGGTGGTGCAACGCTGTACCCAAACAAAATTGACGTCCTTTTCCCCCCAGAAATAGAGCTTTCTTTTGGTGGTACAGTACCTGCCCACGAGAATGTGTTTCCAGCGCGATCCCATTGCGCTGGTTCTTGGTGTACTGTACATCTCGTGCTCACAATAGGAAAAACACATTACAGCGAGCGCGAGAAAGAAGCGACAGGGATCCGACTTGGATCCCCGTCAATATCAGGCACTGTTTGGTATGAATCATGAGGCATTTATTTGGCAGCTCTGGGGGTCTTCTTCCTAATTCGGGGGTCTTCTTCCGACTCCCTCCGCTTTCTGGCATTTTCTCCCCTTTCCGGTGTCCTTCTGCTGGGCTCCTTAGCTATCTTCTTCCAGCTCTTTTACTAGCGGTGGCCTGGTCTTCTCTGTCATCTCCTCCCGCTCTCCGGTTCTTCTCCTGCTCTCCGTTGTCCTTCTGCTGGGCTCCTCCGCTATCTTCTTCCAGCTCTTTTACTAGCGGTGGCCCGGTCTTCTACGGCGTCTTCTTCCCTCTTCTTTGATGTTCACACAACGCTCTCTCCCACTGTAATGCCGTGTGCGCAATGATTTATAGAAGCATGGGACGTGGTCAGCGGGTGACCCCCGTCTCTTATGAAGTCACAGTCCCATCATGCTCCGGGTGGTGACAACATAGGGGGTGGGGTCACCGGGTGACAACACCCTGTGACCATACCCCATGCCTATATAAATCGTTACATTGGTCCAGCTTGGACCAATATAATTGTGTGTATTTACCATACCTGTGGGATCCCTCTAGAAATGGTGTAAATCACTGTAGTAGACACCACTACTTAAGGGGTCTCCACTAACTGCTACTCTGCTGCACTGTGAACGAAGGAGGTTGTCCACTCAGCATGACACCATTCAGAGATTACCAAGCATTTTCTCAATTAATGCAAAGCATTCTTGGATTGGATGAGGAGGATAGGCAGGGCGGTGACATCACACTTTCCACCTTGCCCAATCACAGGATGCTTTGCATTCACTGGGAAAATGCATTCTCCCAATGGCACCTGTGCCCAGCATCTGACCTCTTGTGTTCCCATTGCAGCAGGGCTAGGACCAGCACAGGACTAGGAAGCTGGTGGAGATCACTGTAGTAGCGGTGACTACTAGAGTGATTTCCAGCATCTCTGGGGATTGTACAGCTATGATACATTTGGCCAATACCTAAAGTGTAGCTTTAAGCACAGATTTGTTTAAGGTACCTTAACTTCCTGATTCCCTTACCGAAGATGGCAGCGGCAGCTCACAAGAGCCGAGCGGTAGATTGGCTTTGGGTGCCGACATCGCGGGCGCCCTGGACAGGTAAGTGTCCTTATTTTAAAAGTTAGCAGCTGCAGTATTTGTAGCTGCTGACTTTAAAAAAAAATAAAAAATTGGCGGACCTCCGCTTTAACCCGCCTAAATACTACTGCTTGACCATTAATTAATTTCAATGGCCAGAATATATTCTCTCCCTTTCCTTTAGATTGTAAGCTCCAAGAGCAGGGCCCTCCTGTTCCTTCTTCATTGAACTGTCTTGTAATTGTACAGTTCCCTGCTCTAGATTGTAAAGTGCTGAGCAAACTGTTGGCACTATATAAATCCTGTATAATAAAAAATAATAATACTAATAATTAACGCCCCAAGAGCTTGATGCCTGTAAAAGCTCCTAAAAGGTTGTAAAAGCTTTAGACTATTTTACAAGCGTCAGGCATCTACAAAAACGATGTTGGCTTTTAGCAGTGTTAAATCAATGTCCTGTGTGCACGAGGCCATACCGTTTTACTTGCTACTAGTTGTTTGTAGGGTCATGCATATTGGAAACACAATCTATGGCTAATGGAATGAAAAGCAGCAACTTAGCCCCTGCATATCCGGGTCTTTCTGCTGATATATTTAAAAATGTAACTCAATTCTTAAGGCGACCTCTATGGTAGGCCAAAAAAAATATTCACCTTTGGTGGTCTTCACTTGTGATGGTATCATCCCCTGTCTTTGCATACTTTGTGCTAAAGTCTTACCGGTTATTTGAGAAGTGGTCAGTGTCCTATGACTATGTTTAGTAAACATTTAAACCAGTACTGCAACTTTCCGGGCCTCCCTGGGTGGCTTAGTACAGGAACTACTTTTATTTTCTTTAACTCGGATTACAGAAAGGAAGCTACGTGGTTTTCGTATTTTTGCTCTATTTATAGCTTATGTCAATGAGTTCAACCATTGTAAAGATATAAACTTAGTAAACTTTTTACGTAACAGAGTGGAGCTAAATGATTGTTATAGGGAAAATATTAAAGGAGTAGAAAAAAGCAACAAAAACATACTAAATAAAAGTTGATTTAAGTATGGAGCTTAACCAATATTCATTAATAGCATAATAACAAATGATCTCTTGCGGTACGGTTACTAGGCTCCAAATATTGAGGATGTTTGTTTGCAGATATAATTTAAAGGTTTGCACATAAGACTGTCAAATGGTTTACATTCTTCCTGTGTGCCAAGTGCCTTCTAGACTACATATATAACAAGTGTATAAATTAGGGTGACCACGTTTCCCGCATTGCCCGGGACAGTCCGGCATTTTGCAGGTGTGTCCCAGGTCCCGGGCACCTTCATTCCAGGACAATATAGTGTCCTGGAATGAAGCTGACACTGCCACCCCTCCTCCCCTCTATCTGTTGCCCCCAAAAAAGGCCACCACATAGCTTTCACTCACTGACAGCATTTGTCCTGGCCGGGAATGTCTGGAGAGGCACAATCCCCGCCCCCTGTCTATGATTGGAGAAATCATAAATGATTTTTGGGAAGGGGGTCCCTGAATGGCCGTTTGGAAATGTGGTCAACCTAGTATAGACACAGTCATTTGTAAAGCTTTTGTTCTATATTAAAATCATTAAAGCTGAGCACTAGGCAAACAGGTAAATTCACAAATGAAATACACATATGATTTACCTGCTAAAAGGATTTGTATTTCTGTCCAACCAGTGCTTACATTTACACAGCTCTGCCAAGTAGTACTGCCTGGCAGGGGAGAGAACCTGACCTTCCTCAGCTACAATCTCACTTTTTCACACAGGTCCCACAATCATTTGGTTGAACAGTGAAAGGAGAAGCAGCACAACGATGAGGACATATCTCTGTCACTCTGCTCTGCTACAATCAGCATGCTCCGTCCTCTGCAGCATAGCTGATTGGCTGTTTGTGATGATTCTCCCTCCCCTCTCTAAGCTCTGCTGCACAGAGGACTACAAAGAGGCAGATACCAATTCAAATGGGGGCACTTATTCTGCAGCATAGCTGATTGGCTGTTTGTGATGATTCTCCCTCCCCTCTCTAAGCTCTGCTGCACATAGGACTACAAAGAGGCAGATACCAATTCAAATGGGGGCACTTATTCTGCTTGCAGTAAAAAAATGAATAAGGTTGAATTAATGAATTTAAAGCTGCATCAATATGTGCCTTTTAAATTTGCTCAGAGTTTGGCTTTTAGAAGACCTAAAATCGAACATGAACTTTACATAAACTGCAGCCTCTTGCTAACTACTTAAAGCGGGGTTCCAACCACAATTAGCATTTTTTAAATGTATGTCCTTTCATCATGTGTTTTTATAATATAAATCCGGTCACTTACTATTTTACAATCTGCCACCGCTCCGCATAGTTATTCAAAAAAAGATAGTTTATAAAACTATGTCCACATGGTTGTCATTTTGCTTGTGGGCATTGTGAAGCCAACAAGCACTTACTTCCTGGAAGTCTTGGATGGGGAGTGATAATTGGACAGCGCACTGCATCCTGGGAAGTGATGACACACATTTCCCAGGAGCATTAGAGGGAGATGATGTCAGAATCCTAGGTGATTCCTTAGGCAGATTTTGTGGGACCGCATAGCAACAGGCATTTCCAGATGAGTAAAAAAATAAAAAATAAATTTCTTTTTTTTCTTTTTTAGGTCTAATGAGCACAATAATGAAAAAAAATGGGATGGAAACTCCACTTTAAAAAAAAGTATATGTTAATGTGACCATACATTTCACAATCTGATTGTGTAATCTCCTTTTAGATGTAGTACCTGGGCCTGTCTGATTGGATACAAATTGAAATTAATGTTCATCTAGTTTTGGCAAATCTGAAAGAGATTGTACATGCTTCCCATGCTTCCCCTGCTTCCCATGGAATATCAATAGCCAACTAACCCAGAAGCATGTTTCAGATTATATAGTTAGTAGCCAGCTTTAGAGCCCTGTAATATATACTGGATTGCCAGAACAGGATTTGATCAGCTGTTGGCTCTCTTGAACGTTTGGTTCTTTGCCACAGTCAAGGGCAAAGGCACTAAACATAGGGTTGCCACCTGTCCGGGATTCATCCGAACAGTCCGGGTTTTGAATCACATGCCCGGGTTTCAGACTGCCTGATACCCTGACACTGCCCAGAGCCAGCACTGAAAGTTCCCCCCCTCCTCCCCCTGCATGGACTGGAGATTAGAGAGCTCAATGAGCTCCTCCTCCTCCCACCCCTCTTTCCCTGTGTCTGTACTACACGCCAATCCCCAGCAGTGCTGTGCCTCAGAAAGGAGGTAAGTGGGCAGGAAAATTGAAGCCCAGCAGCAGGCAACTACATCCTGGATGAACGACGCCAATGGCTGAGCCTCCATCTTGGGTGAATGAGCTCATTATCGATCTATTCCCTGTCTGTGACTGAAGTCTGCCCATTTCTTCCTTCTCTATCCTGCCTCTCAGTGTGTACACTAATGTAAGGCGGGGGTCTGATGTAAGAGATGCTCTGCAGACTCTGATGTATGTGGGGCTTTGGTGAGCAGAGACTTCCTTACGTCAAAGTTCCTCTAACTACCAGACTCCACAGCATTTTCCCTTACATCAGAGCTCCCTTAAATCAGGGTTCACAGAGGACCCCTTAAGTCAGAGTTCCCCATTTACACCACAGTCTGCAGAATTCCCTCTTACATCAGAGTCTCCCCCTTTAAATCAGGTTTCCTCAAAGGTAAGGGGTTCTCTACAGACTCTGATGTAAGCGGTGCTTTGGTGAGAAAAGACCCCCTTACTGTACATCAGAGTTCCCCTTTACATTAGATTCTGCAGAGCTCACGGTTACAGTGTAAGTGGAAATTCTGCGGACTTAAGACATAAAGGAGAATTTTGCGGACTCAGACATAAGAGGGGAATTTTGTGGACTCTGATGTAAGGTGGAACTCTGCAGACTCAGAAGTAAGGGGGAATTCTGCAGACTCAAATGTAAGGGGGGACTCTGCAGACTCAGATGTAAGGGGGGCTCTGGAAACCCGGATTAAAGAGAAATGCTAGGAACTATGATGTATGTGGGGACTCTGGTTCCCAGAGACCCCCTTACATAAGAGTTTCCCTTTACACCAGAATCTGCAGTGTAACATTGGCGTACCCTTCTTACATCAGATTTGTCAGTGTTCCTCCTTAAATGAGAGTTCTCAGAGGTTTCTCCTACATCAAAGTCTGCAGAGCCCCCACTTACAGTGTAAGTGAACTCTGTGGATTCAGATGTAAAGGGGGAACTGGGTGGATTCAGATTTAAAGGGGAACTCTGCCAATTTAGATATAAAGGGGAACGCTAAGGATTCACATGTAAAGGGGGAACCTTGCGGATTCAGATCTAAAGGGGAACTCTATAGATTGAGATCTAAAGGGGATTTCTGCCTATTCAAATATAAGGGGAGACTCTTGTGATTAACGCTATATGATTAGAAGTGTTATTTAATCACAAAATATATGAATAGTGTATACTGCACAATAAAATTTGTGGTGTGCCGCCAAAGTGCTCAAACCTACTTGTGGTGTGCCACCAAAGTGGAAACCCTATTTAAAGTGGTTGTAAACCCACTCTTACAACTTGCACCTAGAGGTAAGCCTTGATTAAGGCTTACCTCTAGGTGCAAGAAACATCTCCTTAACCCACACTGTTAAGGAGATATTTGCAGAAAACACAGCACTGTGCGGCGTGCGCGCCGTAGACAACGACGCAGGTGCACTGAGCGTCCCGGCATTATGATTGTGATCATGCCGGGATTATGCCGGTCCCTCTCGTATGCGCAGGATCGTGCCGGTCCTGCGCACTTGCCCCGGAGTGACGTCATCACCGCTCCGGCAAATCACAGTGCGGAGCGGCGTTACTCGGAAGAAGCGCGTAGGGGACATGGCGGTGGAGGAGGGGAGCGAGAATCGCTTCGGGAGGCCTCGATCTCAGGTAAGTCATTCATAATGAGCTAGTATGCTATGCATACTAGCTCATTATGCCTTTCTCTTGCAGTTCTTTTTTTTTTAGAGAGGAAAAAACACACAGTGAATGTGGAAATCTGAAGACAAAGATAGGTAGGCTGACCACACTCCAATGATGTAGAACATGGGTTCTCAACTTGTGGCCCTCCAGTTGTTGCGGAACTACAAGTTCCACAAGGAATTGCAAGGCTGACCGTTATCCCAAATGCTCCTAAAGGCAGCAGAGGCATAATGGGACTTGTAGTTCCACAACAGCTGGAGGGCCACAAGTTGAGAACCCATGATGTAGAAGATAAATGATATTAAAAAAAAATCTTTAATATACAAAGCTCCAAACCAGGGATGACAGTTAATGCGTTTCATGCAGAATGCGCCTCCTTTAATTTGAGTAACACGTTTACTGTCATCCCTGGTCTGGAGCTGTGATGTCTGTCCTGTACTGTATATTAAAGATTTCAATACATTTATTTTATCTTCTACATCGTTGGAGTGCGGTCAGCCTGCCTATCTTTACCTGCATTTAACTCGGTTCAATGTAGGGACAACGTTTCAGTACCCAATCAATGAAATGATTTTGGTTTCCTATGCATCCCTACTAATATACTGTTTTCTACTATAAAACACTTAAAGGATCACTAAAGGATTTTTTTTTAGCTAAATAGCTTTCTTTACCTTACTGCAGTCCTGGTTTAATGTCCTCATTGTTCGTTTTTGCTTTGAAGTAGCTGTAATTCTGCTCTGATCTCCACACTTCCTGCTTGTCTGGCTCCTTATGAAAAATCTCATAGCAGCTTTTCACTGTGGTCTAAGCTGTCATTACTGTGTGTCTAAGGCTGGGTTCACACTTGTGCGGTGCGAATTTCAGCTCTGTAATGTCTCTGCAAAGATAAGGGAAGTGTTCAGCAGATTAGCTCCGTTTTTGCTGCGAATTTGGAGACCTGGGGGAAGTTCTGAGTGAGAGGAGAGTGGGGGAGAAATGTATTGAGCTGAATGAGAGAAATTCCTGAAGAGAACTGAACACATCTGCGAATCAGCTGCGTACCCATAGAAGATAATGGGACTGAATTCGCACCTGAGCCGCACCGCAAGGCCTCCACAACGCATACGGATTTCCGGCAATGCGCAGTGCGAATGCATCGTACATATGTGAACCAGCCTCATTGAAAACAATGTCTTTAGAAATGTTCTGCGTTTTGGATGCGGTTGAAACCGCAACCAATTCGCATAGGTATGAACCCAGCCTAAAACTCCTCAGAACCAGATTCATTTTAAAAACAAAACACTGCCCTGGATTTGTTTGTTTTTGTTCTGTGTGTCTCTTTAATTCACAGAAACATAAAACCAGTTTAAAAGTGAAACTAAACTGCAGGCACATTATATGATTGATTTTTATCTATTTTTAATAATTTTTAACCACTTAACGCCTATGTACGTCTACAGAATGGCACGTACAGGAAGATGGGCGTATATTTACGTCCCTGCCTTCTAGAGGGTTGGGGGTTCGATCGGGACCCCCTCCGCTGCGTGCGGCGGGCGGCTTACCGTCCGGAGCGATCCAACTTGAGGGGGCGGCTGGTTGATTCTGTCCGCCCCCTCGTGATCGCTCCCAGCCAATCGCGTGAGCCGCCGTGTCACTTCCTCTGCCTTTAAAATGTAAACATAGGCAGAGGAAGTGATGCAGCTCTTCTCTCGGCGGTATTTTCAAACCGCCAAGAGAAGAGAAGAGTCACAGTGAGTCGCACAAACACTACACTGACACCAGTACACATAGGCACATTTAACCCCTTGCGATCACCCTCCCCACCCCCTGTCACACTGTCACTGAATGCAGTGATCATATATGTACTGATCACTGCATTTAGTGTCAGTGTGACAATTAGTGTGACAGGCAGTTAGTGTTAGGTCCAGGGTAGCCCCCGTACCCCCCCGAATAAAGTTTTAACCCCTTGATCAACGCCCTAGTTAACCCTTTCACCTCCTATTACCAGCGTCACTAAGCGATCATTTTTCTGATCGCTGTATTAGTGTCACTGTTGCCGCTAGGTAGCTAATTTTTTTTTATTGCAATTTTTTTTTTTACTAAAGACATGTGGCTGAATAAATTTTGGCCTAAATGTTTGACTAAAATTTAGTTTATTCGATTTTTCTTATAACAAAAAGTAAAAAATATTATAGCGCAAACAATAAAAATCGCAGAGGCAATCAAATACCATCAAAAGAAAGCTCTATTTGTGGGAAGAAAAGGACGTGAATTTTGTTTGGGATCCACGTCGCACGACCGCGCAATTGTCTGTTAAAGCGACGCAGTGCTGAATTGTAAAAACCCCTCTGGGCATTTAGCAGCATATTGGTCCGGGCTTAAGTGGTTAAAAGGAATCAGTTAACTTTTATGTCTCTATACCCTGTAAACAGTCATTTCAGCAAAAAAATAAATTTTCCTTTAGAGACCCTTTAATTCATCTTTTCTATTGCCGTTCGGTGTACTCCTTTTTTTTTTTATTTGGACCCAGATTTTGGTTGAATTAAAGCTGTTTATTTCAGGGTTTTTCAAATAGTAAACTGGGTTCTTGGGCCATTCTAGCTGGAATTTCCCCTATGTTAAACACTTTCTTAACAGATGGCCATGGGGAAATCCAGCTGCTACCTAGAAAACAGGATATTAGTCTGTGGCTTCAGCTCAATGTTAATGTCCCTTGTAGCAGGAAAGTTCAGTGATTTTCAGAAAAAGGAGGGAGTGGCAGTGAGGTGTAAAGAATGTAGTCTGTTCTCCCTTCTTGAAATACAATGGCAGTAACATCAAGACGGGGTCACTTCCAGTCATGTATTGACATTTTAATTTTGAAAAAACAACCACACCTTTCAGTTGTTAGGTTAGCTGGAAGCAGTCATGTTGTCTCGGTAATGTTCCCTTATAGCTCCAGGTTGCAAGCTCATTAGGGTGGAAGCAGCCTTGGTTGTTTTACTTGTTGACTGTGAGTAATTTTGTTTTTACCGTGGCTGAATTCAATGGGTGATCACAAGATTGAAAGCAAGTGTAGTTAATTGCATTTAATATGTTAGATGTAATTGTAGATGACCTAGAAAACAAGGGGCCAGATTCATAGAGCAATTACGCCTGTCTAACTGGTGTTAGACAGGAGTAATTTCAAATTTCGCGCCGTATCACTAGTTTGAATCCTCAAACCATGATACGGCGGCTTCGGGCTTCGATCCGAGAGGCTTACGTCTTCGTAAGCCTTCGGATCTACGCTGCCATCTATTTGCGGCCGCTGGGAGGAGTTCGCGTCGTTTTGATGCGTCGGGATATGCAAATGTTTTTTTACGGCGATTCCCGAAGATACGAGTGGTCGTCGCAATCACTTTCGTCTATTTTTGTGTACGTAATGTTAGAGCAGCTTTTTGCTGCTCTAACGTTACGTAGCCCATGTTAAGTATGGCCGTCGTTCCCGCTTCGAATTAATTTAATTTTTTTTTTTGTTTACGTAACTCGTTCGGGACTAGGATCGCCCGTAAACGACGCTACCTAAACAACGAATGACGTCACGACGTGATTTCGCGCAATGCACGGCGGGAAATTTGCGAACGGAGCATGCGCAGATCGATCGCCGCGGGAACGCGCCTAATTTAAATGATTCACGCCCCCTACTCGTCTATATGGATTGCGACGGGAGAAATACACTACGCCGCCGTCGTTTACTGGACAAAATCTACCTGAATTCCACGTAGAGCCAGGTAAAAAATGGCGGCGTAGTGTATTTCTGATACGCTACGATAATCCATTTCTATGTGAATCTGCCCCAAGGTTTTTGATAAAGTAGGTCTACGATTGGTCACACTCTGGGTTTACCTACATTTATTTGTATCATAAAAACTTATAGTCCAGTTGAACCCCCTTGATTTATTATTTTAATGCAGTCAGGCTGAATATACTGTAATAGATATGCTTCTCTTTTATTTTTTGAATCAACTGCTAAGCACTGCAGCAATATCAAAAAATACCTTGGCAGTAAATATGAGAGTCGATCACTGAGCAGCACAGTTGATTGGAGCAATGTTCAGTTTAGGGGTGTAGCGGTCACCCCAAATCTAGGGGGCACTATTTTAAATTTAAGGGATGTCTGGGCCAATACTTGGGCCCAGACCTGTTTCATTGATACAAATTTGCCTCTGCTCTGGCTGTGGTACTATCTGGTAGTTCCCCTTGTTGCCTGCATGTGGCGTTACCATCTTGGGTTTATGTTGGAACGCAGATGTACCATGGTGTGTCCCTTCTCGGCGCCGGTGCAGTGGGAGTGGCGACCCCGCTGTGCATCCTGGGAAGGGGTACTTAAGGGGCAGACGCCATTTATCGGAGTCTTCGCCTCGTGGCCCTCCAGGCGCTAGGTGCGTGTGTGTGAGCCTGATTCGGGGCCACGTTGGCCTGGGGTCGCTTCGCGTTTGAGTAGGCCCAGCTATGATGGCTGGGGCCTGCAGTCCTAAGCTATCTGTCCACGAGGGAGGAAACCGGGGGAGGACCTGCCCTGGAGGAGACCGACAAAGTGCTAGTGTCTCGGCTCGGATTAGGCCTGGTGACCTAATTAAGGAGGGATCCACTATATTAAAAAGTCCTGTAGTCTGCCGGTTCAGCTTAAAGGCTTTTCTACTGCACGGCTGGAGGTTCGGGACTTTGAAATCCTGTGGCAGAGGATTCCTGGACGCATCCAAGTTCATCCAAAAGGTCTGTGGCAGAAACCAAGTTCAGCCAAAAGGTCTGTGGCAGAGACTGTCTGGACATTAGTTTGTGCATCATCTCGGCTGCTAGGCCAAGTAAGAGGGGATTATCCGGGTGAGCAATAACCACTCAATAGTCCCGAGTGGAGACTGATTGACAATTTTTGAGCATTCTGTACCGCGTGCCTGAACCTTCCCCTGCTCTTCTCCTCACTTCTACTTAAGGTTTTACATCTGTCTGGACATTGTATTTATTATGGACTTCCATACCCTGACAACGAAGCTTAAAAGGTAACGTGCAAACCCAAAATTTAAACAAGCAGCTCCTACAGGGGTAGTGCTACAGGGGCATGTTGGACCAATGGGGATGGAGCTGGATTAATGGAATGTGTGAGAGCAACTGCCCGACTATCCTACATATTGGAAGCACAGGGTGAGTTAACTCTAGTAACAGTTAAAAAATAAAATGAGAGCATATTTATTACTTCAACTTTGCCTCCAGCGCATGCACATTGTAAATGTCCAGCACTGAAGCACTGGAAATCAGTAGTCATTGCTAGTACAATGATTGCCGCTGACCTCTGGGTCCTGTGCCCTGCTTCATTTGGGCTTTAAAGCTGAATTACAGATATTGGTAAATATATTTTACCGTGACGAGTGGGCAACCCTCTGTGGTTACAATAAAGCAGGGCACAGGACCCAGAGGTCAGCGGCAATCATTATACTAGCAATGACTACTTCAGTGATTTCCAGTGCTTCCATGCTGGACGTTTACAATGTGCATATGCTGGAGGCAAAGTTGAAGTTCCACAAGGAAACTATACTGCTCAATTAGTCCTCAGGTCCTCATTGTGCAATAGAGTTTGTAAAATCACACTATGGTACTTTATTCCATGTAGGTGGTTTCCAAAGACACAGTACCTGCTTTAGGCCACAACCAAACCCCCTGCAGGAAAATCACATGAAATCAAAATGTTCTAGTAGCAAGAGAAAGACGTTTTTTGGCTGAAGAGGCAATGGGATTGATTTACTAAAGTCAAAGATACTGTGCACTTTGCAAAGTGTTGTTGTACTCTGCAAGTGCAGTCGCTCCTGAGCTCTGTAAATGAGCTTCACTTTGCAAAAAATACCCAATCACATGCAAGGAAAAGAAAAACTGCTTTGCAAAGTGCACAGTCTATTTGCCTTTTGGAAATAAACCCCAGTTCATCTCTCTTCTGCCAAAAAAATTAAAGAAATGTTTTGCCTTCTAGCAATTTTATTTTTCCACACTAGTTCTGCTTTAATTCTTCCACGTTCTATGTTGCAGCACTGCGATCTATGGCTCAAATCCCAACCAGGTAACTACTTGCATGTTCCTCCCACACTCCAAAGACATGCTGGTAGGTTAATTGGCTCCTACCTAAAAATTGTCCATAGTATATGTAGATATGCATGTGAGATAGGGACCTTAGATTATAAGCTTCTTGAGGGCAAGGACCAATGTGAATGGCCAATATGTAAAGCACTACATAAATTGACAATGCTACATACATATGTGTAATAATAATAACAATAAAAATAATGGTCTCTACGATTAAGCCCCAAAAAGACAAAACGCGTTTAGAGGTAGAGAACAGGAGCTGGGGCCATCCTTTACCCAATCTCAATCTTATTTATGTAACAAGGAGTCGGTGTCTGTATGCAGTGTACAGTCACCATTTTGTTGAAGTCTACCAGAGCCTAAAAAGTTGATGTCTTGCCCCAGTCTATCCGATCCAATCTGCCAGGACAGATGGTGAACGTATCGCCATACGTCTGATTTTAGCAGATCGGATGTCAGCTGACATGGTTACCGCGGACATTCCTTGCTCCATAGACCTGCATGGATCATCCGTTCAGGTCCGCCTAAAAAACTGACAGGTGGACCTGAACGATCCGCCTGTGTGAAAGGGGCCTAAACTTTTGTTTCACACTTTCTTTTTACAAAGTTAAAATCTGTATTTTTTGCTAGAAAATTACTTGGAACCCCCAACATATATATATATATATATATTTATCAGAGACCCTAGGGAATAAAATGGCGATTGTTACAATATTTTATGTCACACTGTATTTGCGCAGCGGTCTTTCAAACACAATTTATTGGGGAAAAATACACTACAATGAGTTAAGAAAAGTAAATATGGGTGCCACCCCCTCTATCAACGGCTGCCCCCCCTTCATGGCTGCTCTTTGATTTCTGTCCGCCACCCCCTATTCATGTGTCCGGCCCCTTTCAGGGAGCCGGGCGCATTAATTACAGCGGCAGGGGTGTTTTTTTTAAGCATCTGATTAGAGCCAGAGGCTCTAATAGGCCTTTAAACAGGGTGGGCTTGTGGCACAGAGCATTGTGCCACAAGCCCACCCAGGTGTTACAACAGTGAATGAATATTCGCTATCGAAACACTGATTCTCACTCCGGCCAATCAGAAACGTGTATGAGACCCATTTTCCGACTGGCCGAAAAGAGAGGAGTCACCGAGGAGGGGGGAAACGGAAGCTGGCACAATGCCCGTGGAGAGCAGGGGAAAATGAAGCTGCGCAGAGCAGGTGAAGCTGTCAGTGAAGCCTGGGAGAAGCACTGCCCACCACAGATGGAGAAGTGCTCAAGACCCGACTGACTGACAGACCAATCGACTGGGGGTGGTGCTAGTGTTACTGTTTTCCGCCCCCCCCCCCCCCAGCTATGTAGTAGACTGCTCCGATTCTAGGTAATTTGTGGTCTAAAGTTTTCACTCTACGTTACAAATTATTTGGCGTTCATTTGCTTAAAGACCCTTGGTCGCCGTCCTACCCTTAAAATCTCCAAATCTCAACAAAAATTTATTCAAATTGGCACATTATGTCCTCTTTGCCTCTAAACTAACCATCACTAAAGCTTGGAGGAAGCTGTTTACTTACTTCTCTGAGGTTGAAACCAGGTTGGATGGTTTTTATATTAATGAACAATTGAGAAGCACCATTACCGACAACCATAACTAATTATACAAGATCTGGAATCCTAGGGTTGCCTACCATCACCCTCAACTTCTTCCAAGATGCTTGCCCCTCTTTGCCTCCTGTCCCTCTAACATGGTGTGGCAAGGGTCCCCCGAGCCAGCCTCCCTCTGCTATCCTTCCCTCTCTCCTCCTATAGTACGGGACTTATCCTTTCTTTCCTGTCCTCTCTCCTCACCCCCCCCCCCACTGTTTCCTCCTCTTCATCTCCTCCATCTTGGCTGACCATCTTGGTCTTCTTTTCCCATATGTATGTGACTTTTGATATGAACACTCTGTGTACTGATTTGTTATTCTTCTTATTGATCCGAGATATGCTCCAGCAACAGCATCACATCTTCACTGTTTTACAATGTCAATTGGATACCAGTTTGCCTTATTGTTGATCCATGTATTTGGCTTACTTGCTCTGTAAATGCAATGTGGACTGTTTGATCTGTATCAAATGCTTATATCAAAAATAATAAATACATTTAAATTTAAATTGGAAAGTTGCATGATCCTGATTGATCTTTTAAGCACAATTATTTTCTCTTTTTTTTTCAATTTAGCCTTTTTAAAATACTATTTATATTAAATAATTGCTAAACAAAGAGTTAGCAGATCATTTTAATGGATAACTTCACTTTTGTAAAAAAAAAAAAAAAAAAGGAAAATAAATAAATAATAATAGTGATACGATTACTACAAGCCATCATTTAATGGTATTAAAAAAATGACCTTTTCTTTTCAATCTGCTGTAATTTTCTGTAAAATTCAATGCAATAAATTTGGCAGCCTCAAGGAGTTCTGTTAATGTGCAGAACACTTCCACAAATGTAATGTCCTGATTGTGTGATTGGCTCACTGATTTCCCCGGAAATCTTCACTGTGATACAAGTCAAATTTTATGCATCTATTTCAAAAGAATTTTTTGAAATAGACAGGTCCTCTTTATTTCCATCATTTACACTTTCAAAATTACAGAAAACAAAAAAATGGCAGCTGCAAAAGTTTGGGCACACTGCAGAATTTATAGCATGCACTGCCCCCTTTGCAAAGCTGAGACCTGCCAGTGTCATGGATTGTTCTCAATCATCATCTGGGAAGACCAGGTAATGTCAATCTCAAAAGTTTTAAATGCCCAGACTCATCTGACCTTGCCCCAACAATCAGCACCATGGGTTCTTCTAAGCAGTTGTCTAGAAAACTGAAACTGAAAATAGTTGACACTCACAAAGCTGGAGAAGGCTATAAGAAGATAGCAAAGCGTTTTCAGATGTCAATATCCTCTGTTCGGAATGTAATTAAGAAATGGCAGTCATCAGGAACAGTGGAAGTTAAAGCAAGATCTGGAAGACCAAGAAAAATATCAGACAGAACAGCTCGCAGGATTGTGAGAAAAGCAATTCAAAGCCAACGTTTGACTGCACGATCCCACCAGAAAGATCTGGAAGACACTGGAGTTGTGGTATACTATTCCACTATAAAGAGATACTTGTACAAATATGGTCTTCATGGAAGAGTCATTGGAAGAAAACCTCTTCTACGTCCTCACCACAAAAATCAGCGTTTGAACTTTGCAAATGAACATATAGACAAGCCTGATGCATTTTGGAAACAAGTTCTGTGGACCGATGAGGTTAAAATAGAACTTTTTGGCCGGAATGAGCAAAGGTACGTTTGGAGAAGAAAGGGCACAGAATTTAATGAAAATAACCCCTGTCCAACTGTTAAGCATGGGGGTGGATCAATCATGCTTTGGGGTTGTATTGCAGCCAGTGGCACAGGGAACATTTTACGAGTAGAAGAAAAAATGGATTCAATAACATTTCAGCAAATTTTGGATGGTAACTTGATGCCATCTGTGAAAAAGCTGAAGTTAAAGAGAGGATGGCTTCTACAAATGGATAATGATCTTAAACACACCTCAAAATCCACGGGGGATTACATCAAGAGGCGTAAACTGAAGGTTTTGCCATGGCCTTCACAATCTCCAGACCTCAACATAATTGAAAATCTATGGATAGACCTTAAAAGAGCAGTGCATGACAGACAGCCCAGATATCTCAAAGAACTTGAAGACTTTTGTAAGGAAGAATGTCCAAAGATACCTCAAACAAGAATTGAAAAACTCTTGGCTGGCTACAAAAAGCATTTACAAGCTGTGATACTTGCCAAAGGGTGCAGTACAAGATATTAACTCTGCAGGATGCCCAAACTTTTGCAGACGCCATTTTTTTGTTTTCTGTAATTTTGAAAGTGTAAATGATGGAAATAAAATCTAACTTTTTTTGACATATTATAAGAATGTCTAATCTGTAATTTGATGCCTTTTGGAGATTTTTACATCTTTCCTTGGCTTCGTTATGCACATTAATACAAATTTTTACCTGGGGTGCCCGAACTTTCGATCCCCTCTGTGTGTGTATATATATATATATATATATATATATATATATATATATACCCCTGTATATAATTTTGTTTTTAAATGTTGGGTTTGTTTCGTAATGTAATGTGCCTTTCATGGTATATTTGTCTGTTAATTGAAAATTATCAATAAATAAAATATGAACACAAAAAAACATATTTATTGAAAGTCAAGATATTGTAATTAATATTTGTTTCCATACTATATTACGTATTGACTCAAAAGTCAACACTTTGATATATAAAAACTTCCAAAAGTTGTCTTTTACTTATTTTATCTGTTAGGATGTGTATGTAGATCTGACAAAACTATTAAACAATTAAACAATTTGCACATACTGGCAAATAAAATCCTATAAAAGAAGAAGCACAAACGTAAACAAAAAGAGGAGCTTGCAATTCTCCAAAAATGTATGATGGTAGAAAGGAGGTGATTAAAGAGCACACCCTAGTGTAAAACTCAAGAACTACGTCTATGGTGAACAGAATGCATTTCTTAAAGGTAAACTGTACTGAACGAATATGAAGGCTGACACTGCTGGTTCCTTTTGTAAATGCTAGTTGCCCTACTGTCATGCTAATCCAGTGGCTTCAATACTTTCTGAGACACTGACATGGAACAATTATGCAGATCAGGAGTCCTGACTTCTAATCTCTATAACAACTGTTTTCACTGTCGATAGCCAGATGCGTTGCAGACTAGGTTGCCCATTGCAGAAAGGAAAGGAAGTCTCAAAGAATTATAGTCTGTTGGTGTATAAATAGCTTTACTCTGGCTTACAGTAAAGCTTACTCTGGCTTACAGTTAAATATATATATATATATATATATATATATATATATATATATATGTGTGTGTGTGTATATATATATAATATATATATATATATATAATACTGTTAAAAGCCACTGGATATAATGCTGGATTTCATATAATAAAAGAAGAATCGCAAACAGAGAAACCAAAAGAGGGGCTCAATAAACAGTAAAACTGAGGAAGTCTAAATGGGATTTTCACATTAGGAACTACTTTTTATTTATAAAGTTGTCCTTGCAACAATTAACTATGTATTAAAATACACAGTAAGATAATAAGCTAAATGGGAAACTTGCAAAAGCCTGAAGTTGAGGTCTCCAAAATCTGCTTGCTACTATCTGATTCCTTCAGCTTTGCTCTTAGAAGATGCTCAGCTTTAAACCTGTGTTTTTATTTGATTACCAACACACCTTATGTGGGCATGACATCAGTTAGAGGGTATTTCATTTATGGAATTGAATTGACTCATTTGCCATCACTTTTATAAAGGCTTCATGCCCACGGACATTTAAAAAAGCGGTCTGTAAAGATAGTACAGACGGCAGGAAAAAAGCTGAACGCGATTTTTTCCGCGTTTTTGCATTGAATTCAATGCACGTTTCGCTGTGCTAGCTTTCATCCGTGTTTTTCTTTCTCTATTCAATATCAATGGTTCCCTATGGGAGCCCAATGATTTGGAAAGAGGTTGCACCAGAAGTCAGATCAAGATGATCCGACTTGCGGGGCGACTTGTGTGCTGAGAATCTTGAAGGGGAACCCAGCGAAAAAATAAATAAAAAAATTGTGTGAGGTTCCCCCCCAAGACGATACCAGACCTTTCGGTCTGGTATGAATCTTAAGGGTAACCCCTGCCCCAAAGCACCAACCCCCCCATGTTAAGGGCACGTGGCTTGGTATGGTCTGGGGGGGCCCTCACTCGCCCCCCCCCTTTTCCGACCTGCCGGGCTGCATGAATAAATAAGGGTCTGGTATGGATCCTAGGGGAACCCCCACGCTATTTTTTTTGGTGTGGGGTTCCCTTTAAGATCCATACCAGATCAAAGGGTCTGGTATAGTCCTGGGGGGAACCTAATGCGATTTTTTTTTTTTTTTTTTTACATTTTCGCGGGTTTGCCCTTCAAGATGCTCAGTACACAAGTGGCCCCGCAAGTCAGATCATCTTGATCCGACTTCTGGTGCGACCTCTATTCAAATCAATGGGCTCCCATGACGTCTTTACAGCTCTAATGCAGGAGCTTCAGAACACACTAGCCCTGTTTTTTTTTTTGCAGCTTAAAAAACGGCTATGCCATTTACAGCTCAAAACCGTCATGAAAGGCATGAGGCCATAGGCTAACACGGAGAGGAGTTTTTAAGCTGCAAAAGACGCTCATACAAGTGTCTGTAAAAACCTCTGTGGGCATGAGGCCTAAATGTTACTTTGACTTTTGTGTGCTGTTGTGTGGTCACACTTGTAATATTTATGTGTTAATCACACATTGAAAATCCTGGGAAATGCTATCCTTGAGAATAACTATTCTGATACCACTTCATAGCCAAATTATTTTAATTAACTATTTGTAGATGCAGAGGAAAGCCAGAGCTGGGTAATCCTGTTTTGACATGGTGGGTAAACAATTCAATCCAATCTCAAATATTTCACTTGCCACTCCAGGCATGAACAGGCTTCACAGTCCACAATCACATCTAGGGTGTTGACTCTGCTTGTCTCCACCAAAGCAATCACTTGTATCAGCAACAAGAATACTGCACACTGAGAACAAATTCTATTCTGACATGTTTCACGCTAGGAATGGTGCTTTCTTTTGAGGATACTCTGTGCCTAGCATGAAATGTGCCCGAATTAAATTTGTTCCTGCTGGCTATTTTATTGAATAAATTGCTAATACAAATGATGGTAAACAGATTTTGCAAGTTACTTTGCCTAATACTTTGTTGAAGCACCTTTGGCATCAATTACAGCCACACGTTTTGGGCAGTTTCTCCCATTCTTCTTCACAGGACCTCTCAAGCTTCATTAGGTTAGATGGGGTGTGTCCATGCACCGCCATTTTTAGATCTCTCCAGAGATGTTCAATCGGGTTCAAGTCTGAGCTCTAGCTGGGCCACTCCTTTGTTATCTTCGCTGTGTGCTTAGGGTTGTTGTCATGTTGGAAGTTGAACCTTTGCCCCAGTCTGAGGTCCAGAGCGCTTTGGAGAAGGTTTTCATCAAGGATGTCTCTGTACATTGCTGCATTCATCTTTCCCTCGATCCTGACTAGTCTCCCAGTTCCTTCCACTGAAAAACATTCCCACAGCATGACGCTACTACCACCATGCTTCACTGTAGGGATTGTATTGGCCAGGGTGGTGCCTGGTTTTCTCCAGACATTAAGCTTGCCATTCAGGCCAAAGAGTTCAATCTTTGTTTCATCAGACAAGAGAATTTTGTTTCCCATTGGTCTGAGAGTCCTTCAGGTGCCTTTTGGCAAACTCCAGATGGGCTGTCATGTGCCTTTTACTGAGGTGTGGCTTCTATTTGAGCACTATACCATACAGGCCTGATTTGTGTGCTGCAGAGATGACTGTTCCTATGAAAGGTTCTCCTCTCTCCACAGAGAAATGCTGGAGCACTGTCAGAGTGATCATCAGGTTCTAGGTCACCTCCCTTACTAAGGCCCTTTTCCCCGATCGCTCAATTTTCCCGGGCAGCCCATTCTAGAAAGAGTCCTGGTAGTTCTTAACTTCTTCCATTTATGGATGATGGAGTTTATTGTGCTCATAGGGACCGTAAATGCTGCAGAAATGTTTTTGCACCCTTCCTCAGATACGTGCCTCGATGCAATTCTGTCTCGGAGGTCTACAGACATATACTTGGACTTCATGGCTTGATTTGTGCTCTGACATGCACTGTTTACTGTAGGACCTTATATAGACAGGTGTGTTCCTTTCCAAATCATGTCCACAGTTGGACTCAAATCAAGTTGTAGAAACATCTCAAGGATGATCAGTGGAAACAGGATGTACTGAGCTCAATTTAAAGTGTTATGTCAAAGGCTGTGAATATTTATGTACATGTGATTTTTTTCCGCTTTTTTTTTATTTTAATAAATTTGCAAAGATTTTAAACAATCTTCTTTTATTTTTTTCCCAAAATTCTTTGCAAAATCAAGATTTTTTTCCCACAAAATTGTCATATTAGCAGGTTATTTCTCACACACAGTATAAGAATAGCACAAATTAAACCCCCAAACACATTCTGCTATTCCTCCTGAGTATGGCGATACCACATGTGTGGGACTTTTACACAGCCTGGCCACATACAGAGGCCCAACATTGAGGGAGCACCATCAGGTGTTCTAGGAGCATAAATTGCACTTTTGAAGGCCCTGGAGCACCAGGACAATAAAAACGCCCCCAAAATGACCTCATTTTGGAAATAAAGCACCCAAACGTATATTCTATGAGGCATAATAAGTCTTTTGAACCTGTAATTTTTTTCTACAAGTTTTAAATGTAGAAAGAAAATAAAAACATTTTTTTTTTGTGTTCCAGCGATGTTGTAGGAGTGTCTTTAATATTTATAATAAGTGTACTTAATTCCTCGCTTACTGCCTTCCCCAGGGCCTCCCCTAGGTGAAGTAAAATATAATAGTAGATATAGAAGATATTGTAGATATAGAGATATATAGTATATAGTAGATATAAAAGGGAAGGTGGCACTGCCAAAAACTCAAATGTGTGGTGACCAATGTCGTCTGCTTAAATTCCTCATAAATGTTAATGAGCCTTTATCTAAATTATTAAGTGCAACAAAGGTGCTAATCAAAAATGTGAAAAGTGCTTGTGTATACAAGAAATTCAAATGTAATCAACAATTAATTCATGAGAAATACATATATAAAGTGCTATTGCAAAAATTATAATAATTCACGTAGTGTCAGCAAAAAATGACAAATATTTATGACAATTTTCTAATGTCTTTCCAAATAATTGTCCTTATAAGTGACTTTCCAAAGTGACTTGCACAGATTTTCCAAGGTGACTTATGCAAAATAATAAATCACAGCTTCTGTTCAGAGAAGTGAATAACACTCATGCTCCCCTCTCAGTTCCACACTTACAAGATAGCAGCACACCTGCAGGGGTAAATTGCATGTAGACAGATCTGCCTTTGGTCTCAGTGTCCAGTGGAAGAGCCTCCTCTGCAACACAATAAATCATAGGATGTCCACATGTGAATAGATGGGAAAGATTGACACTCATAGTGTAAATCCGGTAAAAAATGTTTTATTGTCAATCACAAGTATAAAATCAGCACTCAGCTAGTGCCAAGGACAATGACATTAAAATCTATAGGTCTGGGACAGCATGCGTTCCACAGACCAAGTATGCTAAAATTGGAAGTGACATGTTTGTGTTCCAAGCTCTTACTTACGTGTTTTGTCATCAGACGTCATCAAACGCGATGCCATCTTGGTACACCTCACGTCTTTATATAGTATGCAAGATTGCCGTGACAACATTCAGAAAAAAAGCAACCTTTAGATCTGGAGTAACAAATAAAGTATACCAAATAAGATAATTAATTACGTGTAACAGCACGTACATCACCTATGTCATCAAATGTCCATGTACAGTATGTAAGCAGAACAACCAGGCCTTTATGTGTTAGGATTAGGGAACACTCCTCAATATTGATATTGACCTCAACTGCTTCATATCAAACTTCTAAATCTTGTGATGTGATGACTTTTAGGGACTTTGACCACTGACATTATACACCTTTGATCACCAGGACTACCCAATTCTGCAGGTTTTCTCATAACGTTTTTTAGATAAACTATTTATTGGTATATACATGGAATTGACAGTCATGATATTCAATCAATTTCCCTATATTTACAAAATTCAATTGAATGTTTTTACATTTTATAAGATAATATATAATATAAGATGCCTGTCATTTCCTTATCTCACCACCAGGGGTGCAGACATCTATGCAATCCTCTACTCCAGTGTTTCTCAACCTTTTTCCAGTCGGGCACCCTTAAAAAGTATTTTCAGTCTTAAGGCACCCCAGTCCAAGGCTTGGTTCACATTACGGTGTGTTGCATAACACACACAAAATCGCGCTCATTCCTGACACACAGACAAATGCTCTGCCCTTTAGGGGGTACCATTAATTCTTAATGATACCCCCACACATTGAAAAATGTGGGGTGCTTTTGCTGCAGTGCGATTAAAAAAAAAAAGGTTGGGGACTTGTTTCCCTGCATTTTTGTGGGTACGGAAGCCCATTGAAATTAATGAGCTGCCCTACATGCAGCTACACAGATGTGAACCAAGGGCTTGTTCACATGTCATAGGGGCGGTAAAACCACATGGTTGGGCTGTTTTTACCACCCCAACTTCTCCACCTTTAGCTGCAGAGGCAGCAGCTGTGGGTGTTCACATGCTGTGGCTGCAACTGGAGGTATACCGAGGGTGAATGGGGCTGCACTGCAACTACCCCGCAACTGTGTGCATTTCACAGTTGCGGTGTAGTGATGCTGCATTTACAGGCTTAAAACAGATGGTAAAGAGGCAACATAATGCCTCTTTACCGCCTGTCAAATACCTCTGAAAAGCGATCTGTGCATGGATTGCTTTTCAAAGGAGCAGCAGTCCTTGCTGCTATCCAACAAGCCCTACAAAAGCCATTCTGATGGTACAGGAATGGGGGGGGGGGGGTCAGGATTAAAAATAACATACAGACACATGCTTACATGCACACACAGACATACACTCACATGTGCACACACACACACACACAGACATGTATAAAGCCATTTTAAAATTAATCTAGCTTCTAGCTTAGTACCTTTCAGATTCCTTTTCAGCCGGGGGAACTGCACTCTAGGGGGAAGCAGAGAGCACAGCACACTCCTCTGCACTTTACTTTCACTTTTAAAGCCGACAGAGCTTCTCTCAGTTCTGCAGGAGAGCAGGCTCATCTGACAGCCTTCTCTCCACTGACCCCGCGGCACACCCAAGAACCTCCGACGGCACACTGGTTGAGAAAGGCTGCTCTACTCCGTGGATAAATAACACCCTTGCTAATTTATTAGCTATTACAAATAGGGATCCTCTTTGGTGTTAGTTTGCACCTATAATGATTAGTTATGCCCCATTTTTGTTTCATCTTCGATTTAAAGGATAGTTGTCATGGCAATCTTGCATACTATATAAAGACATGAGGTGTACCAAAATGGCACCGCTTCTGATGACGAAACGTGTTAGGCAGAACTTGGAACGCAATCATGTCACTTCCAGTTTTAGCATACTCATACTCTGTGGAACACACACTGTCCCAGACCTATGGATTTACATGTAGCATTGCGGAGGAGGCTCTTCCACTGGACACTGAGACCAAAGGCAGATCTGTCTACATGCGATTTACCCCTGCAGGTGTGCTGCTATCTGGTGAGTGTGGAACTGAGAGGGGAGCACAAGTGTCAGTCACTTCTCTGCACGGAAGCTGTGATTAATTCTTCTGCATAAGTCACCTTGGAAAATCTGCACAAGTCACTTTGGAAAGTCACTATTAAGCACAATTATTTGCACAAGTCACTTTGGAAAGACATTATAATTTTGTAATTTTTTTTGCTGCCATTACGTGGATTATTATAATTTTTGAAATAGCACTTTATATATGTGATTTTCTATGAATTAATTGTTGATTACATTTGAATTTCTTGTATACGCAAGCAATTTTCAAATTTTTGATTAGCACCTTTGTTGCACTTAATGATTTTGATGTATGAGTATTTAGGAGGAATTTGAGCCTTATTTTTTTATTGATTAATTATTGTAGCGCTGCACTTTTTCTTCGTTATCAGCTGCTTAAAATTTGATATTACAAATTTTTAGTACTGGCGGCTTATAGGTTTCTGACCTTTCTGAGTGCAGTGTTTTCCTTAGTTTATACATTCCTTAGAACATCGGCTTCCCTTTTTCTCAGGCTGCTTTAGTTTGAAATGATTTAAAAATAAAAAGAGAGCCAAAGAATATTTTAAGTTTCTAGTTGTAAGACCTGCTAAGTATAGCGTGAGAAACTTACATGAGCTAATGCCCTGATGACTGGTCCATATAGTGTATAAAATGCAGGAATTTTCTGAAGAACAGAGAACATATTATACAAGGAAACATGGGCTGAACTAGCATAGGCAAGAAGCTATATAGGAATCCAAACCATGTTAAATCACTATTTCTGTAAAGGTAGTCACTTTAAAAAAAAAAATAATTCTCTCTCTCCATCTTCCCTTAGTCATCCCATCCATCCATCCTCTGCAATTCCATCCATCCCATCCTTCCTATTCAGTTATCCATTTGATCCATCCAACCACTCACGAGTCTCCTTCTCTTGCTCTTTCCCTCCACTGCCCGTTTTCAATACTTTTCTCTTTCTCCCACACAATATGGCATAATATATTCAGTTATACAGGCACCCTTTTGAATTGACAGAATATACATTACATGTAAGTACTTCTAAGTGCTTGTTTTCTTCGGTAGGTTAGGTTTGTCAGTTTTATTGTAATAGAACCAAGAAAAAGAATGCAGGAAGTAATACAATTTGTTCATAACGCCACAATTATCTTCATTATTTCTTATTCCATAGGCAGTTCACATAACTTCCATTAGACAAGATTATGAAAAGTGCAGCCATTAAATTCTTTTAACACTAGTTACATTCAGATTTATAGAATGAGTTTATTTACTTTCTTATCTACTGTTGTACTTGCTTCTGCCAAATGATTTCAATGCATTATCACAAGCTGTTAGTGCAGCAAACTCAGGAACAACATTAGAAGAGATGCCAGATTTTGACTTGCACATACAATCTTATGAATTGTGTCCATGGAAACAGACTAAAAAGTAGAGAGGGAGAAATGACTTTTGAACCCTAGTTTTAACACAAAACAAAGATCAGCAAACTGGCAGTGAAGGAATCCGTTGACCCACTTGCTAAAGTTATCTGAGACTGTTTTTCAATTTCTATGCCTATAGCAGTATTACCCATCTATCCTCAGGGAACTGTAAACTCAGACCTTATTTCGGGAATCACAAATGTCTCATCAGAATTGGGGCTATATTTATTATCCAACCTTAGTTCCCTAAACCAAGTTTTTGAAATTAATATAATGTGTATTGCGGTGGAAACAAATTATTTTTTATCAGTCTTGTTTCTGGGATTTATTTTTTATTTTTTATTCATACTTCAGCAATGCTATTGTATCTTTGACAGTCTCAGCTACCTGTTCTGTATAGCTTTCCCTTTACAGATGAATACATGTTATTTTATATTGTCTAGGTTGTTTACAGTTATGTTTTATTTGAAGACAATTGTTCATTTCCTTCTTCCTTCCCTTCATAGCTCGTTATGTAGGTGATGGAGGGATGGACAGGGTGAAAGAGAAGGAGATTGTCACCCGGACTAATTATCTTACCTGTACTGTTTTCTCTTAATTCCTTCAATGCAAGGTTTACTGTCTGATACTGACTTTTCTTCAGTTGGATGTTCACTTTAATTGGGTTAGCGTAGACAGTGGAGCAGATTCTAAACAGTGACCAGTGTTAAAAATGTATATTCAGATTCATAAATCTTTTTTGGATATTGAGAACCCAACTTAAAGTGAACCTGCATCTATTATACACACTAAAGTATTCTAAACAAGCAGAATAAGCATTTTAATTCAAGCCCTAATTGACTTATGTAGCTTTAGTCATTGTGGAGAAATGTATTTTCAAAGTTCATATGGAGGTCCCAGGCACCCAAGAGGGGCAGATAGGCACTTTTTAAGTAACAGTGTTCTTGTGTACTAGGACAGACTTGCTTTAAAACAACTTGCCAGGGATGGTGGAAAACTGGTTAGCATTCTTTCCTTGGGGCAGTTGTGACTTTTTTTGATTAGCACACAGTTCAATATCTGCACAAAATTTTAGGTAGTTTGTTTTCTTCTCACAGTCAAAACACATACTGGTAATTGACTTCTATTCAAAATGATCTCAAGTGCGTCTGTCTACCTTTTTGTGACTCTGGTAGGAACAATAGATTGCATAGTCATTTAGGGTAGAGGCTGTTTCAGTGTACACTGTACAAATGTACAAAGAGAGTCACATGCTGAACTCTGGGAATTACAAAAAAAACAACTTGCAGCACCTTCCCCTAGTCCCTGTATTTCAAGGGATAAATGCTTGTTAAGTCTAGGTGTAGAAGAAAAGGCTGTAATACTTACCTTAATACTGCTGGCACTCTTCTCTCTGAGGTTTCAAGATGTGAGAAGTAGATATGTGCATTCCCGTTCGTACGAATGTTATTTTCGTACGAAAATGTTCATTTTCGTACCCGCGGGATATTGTGTACATACGAAAACGGTAAAGCACCAAAATACGAAAACGACGGGATAACGGATGAGCCGCATAACGAACGACCGCAAATACGAACGAACGATCCGACGGGAAAAAAACGACAAAACGAAAATGGCAAAATAACAAAAATGAAATCTGTATCAAGAGGTTTGCATTGTGTATTTTGTTTGAATCCGTTTTGTGTTCGTTTTCAGTTGTATGTTCATTGTTCAATGACATCTATAACAAAAGAATTTCATTATGTATATTGAATGAATTCCTTTTTCTGTTTTCTCTGTATTTAAAATACTGAAGGCAAATTTTTTGTTATAGGTGTCATATCAACATACGAAAATAAAAAAAGAAACGTGTTCAAATGCAAATCTTTTGTTTATGGTTTTTTTAATGGCCAGAGAGTTAGGCTGGCCATACATGATACAATTTTCTGTGCAATTTTCTTTAGATTTACCTTCAACTATGTAGTGCAAGGGCCTGCCTGATTGCATACAATTGAAAGTGTTGTTTAGTTTGACCTCATATATGGTTTTTGGTAAATCTAAAAGAAAAGTGTACAAGAAAATTGAACATGTATGGCCAGCCTCAGTGACTGAAAGCAGCTTCTCTTTTGTGCAGAATAGTGAGTACACTTGTACAGTAAAGCCTAATACAGTAAAAGAGAAGCTGCTTTCAGTCCCTGTTCCAGAGACACTTCAGGAAATGGAGGAAATCTCCCAAAGAAAGGGAAATTCTCTTCTTAGACAGTTGTCCCTGGACCAGGTATCTCTAATGGAAGCATTCTCTTCCCGTCATGAACTGGGGACAGATCTTAAATTCTGCACTGTTTCTAGTTGATAATGGTCACCAGTACAGAGGAGTAAATCTCTAATGGGGGCACAGACAGCAATAAAAACATGATAGAGAGTCTATTCCTTCCTTATTTTATCTTTAAGTGGATGTAAACGCAAATCATGAAATCTGAGCTGGGCATACATACTGTATATCTGCAGTGTTTTGATATCTCTCTTCAAAGAGCTAAGTCCCATAGCTCTCTCCTCAGCCTGGTAGCCTCTCTCTTCCACCCTTTCTGCCGCTCTGTGCTGCTTTTGGTTCCTGAGTTCTCTTTTCCCAGAAACCTATGCG
The DNA here is from genome assembly GCA_029574335.1 of Rana kukunoris. Classification (NCBI taxonomy): domain Eukaryota; kingdom Metazoa; phylum Chordata; class Amphibia; order Anura; family Ranidae; genus Rana; species Rana kukunoris. The sequence goes on from CM056051.1 coordinate 225,263,095, forward strand.
CCTCGGGACCCTTCGGGGTAAGACCGCGCTATATTAAGATACCTCTCAACTCAACTGTCAACTCCTGAAAAATTCTCAGACACATCAGTTAAAAGCAACCTGAAATTTCTGTCAGGAGAGGTTGCTAAAATAGATTAACAGGGAGCTGAACCTGTTACAAAACACCTCTGTGAGTCTCTGCCTACCTGAAGAGGGGGTGTGTGCCTTTCCTCCAAACAGCAATTTTAGCTATCTTGGATGTATGCCCGGACATCACACTCTATGTTAAACAGGAAGAGAAAATTTCCTAACACAATCTGAACTTTCTAAACATTATATAAATGTGAAGACAGCAGATATACATGTAAAACCTATGTAGGGAGATTTGTTTCATCTCTGTGTATCATCTGAGGCTGTTAATTTCACTGGGTGTATGGGGGGTTTACATCCACTTTAAACCTCACAAAGTTTTGCCTTGAGATACACTTTAAAAAGTAAAAGAAATTGTTTTAGTCTGAGCTTTCTGTTTTTGACAGGTTTGTTTTAGGCCACTAAGGAACAGAATGTGGAAATATGCCCCACCTTGTCTATTTCAAAATTTGTTTAAGGCAGATGAGAACTTTTTTACATGTAAAAAAGCTGAGCCATAGGTAAATGCATTCATTAGTCACATGCATTCACAGAAAGATCGGGAGAAATGTTAATGTACAAAAGTTTTCTACAATGATGAGACAGTGTAACTTGACATTTGAAGCTGTCATTTTTCAAAAAGCAAGGACTGACTTTGAAGCTTCTGTTTCAGATTTAAGATCAAGTCATTCCCTTTTGTCTCGTTTGCCCACACTGAGATGAAAAGAAATACAGCAATGAAGCAAATTTGTTTAAAAGAGAATACCAAAGGTCGAAGATATAGCTTTGCCAACTCTAATAAAATTAGCTTTTCTTAGGAGCGAAATGCTGACTGAAGTGCCTTTTTACTTTTCAATTAAAATGTAGGTGATAGATTTACCTTTAAAAAGGTCACAATATATTGTTTTGCATCATCATTAGGCAATTTCATTTTGAGACACTTTGTAATAGGTTTTACGACCTCTCTAATGCAGCAGGATTGTGAATGGAGCTTTATATAAGAAAAAAAAAAAATGGATGTAAAAAAAATGTTAATGTGTACTACTTTGTTTGAATTACCATAATTTACAATAAAAAGTTCTTTACATTTTCAAACAAAGCAATATGTTGGTCACCTGTGGAGACCTGGCATAAGTGGTGTAGGTGCTTTGAGGTAAAGCCACAGGAGATTTGTTGTAAATGATATCAGAATTCCAATTTCATCATTTTAACTGAAATAAAATAGCTCAATTTATAAGTCTAACGTTCCTATTGTTTCCATTTTCAAAAGCAAGTCCACCATGCACCATTTCAACTTGCCTTTTTTTCTGGCAATTTCAGCATTGAAGGAAACGGATCACACGCAGACTAATATTCTGGAGCATACTTCTCATGTTCTCCTTGCTAAAAATGGCTATACCAATTTAAAACACCTTCTTTGTTGCTAAGCAACATCATGAATGCTTCAGGATAAATGTGGCATCATTAACTCTTCCTGAACAACATTCTCAGTTGTAACCTGAATTGTTATTGCTGCACAGACATCTGTGTATTCCCAAATTGTCTGTCTGCAGAATGAAATCCCCATGAATACAAGCAAGAATTAAAGGCTCGTGCTAAATGCATGTGAAGGGGTCAAAGTGTTATTTTCAAGGCCCTGCTGGTTATTGATATAATGATATGTTATACTGTTGTAACCCACCTTAAAGCGGTTGTAAAGGAAAAACAAACAAATAACAAACATATTATACTTACCTCCACTGTGCAGTTCGTTTTGCACAGAGTGGCCCCGATCCACGTCTTCTAGGGTCCCTTGGCGGCTGTCAAGTACTGACCACAGTCATGGGAGAGCTTGCATGGTGTTAAGGAATTGCGGGCACGCTCCTGTGATACAGCGAGCAGCCAAAGCCACTCACTGTATCACTCGGCCCCGCCCATCTGCGCGCTGCGTCACTGGATGTGATTGACAGCAGCGCCAGCCAATGGCTGCGCTGCTCTCATTCCATCCGCTCTAGCCAATCAGCGGCCAGGCTGAGCGGCAAAGAGGATGTTTTTCACCTTAATGCATAGATTGCATTAAGGTGAATTTTTTTTTTTTCATTTACAACTCCTTTAAAGCTAAATTTCAGGAAGATATAAAAGACCAAAAAAAATATAATGCAGCTCAGCATGGGCACAACTATGCCCATACATATAGGGCCCCATAGTAAAATTACCAGCTAACTCTTTCTGTAGTAGCAACTTGTCGTGTCAACTGGAATAATATGTGTCCTTGATTTAGTATGTCTAAATCAAGGCGGGGGGCTGTTAGTATAGTCTATTAGGGACCAGTGATGTGGATAAAAGTTATAGTCATAGTAGAAATAACGATAACAACCATAATGATATTTTATATTATGACAATATGAATAATGCTCTTGCACACATTTACTCTATAACGCTAATATAAACATCTTTAGATGCAAGCTTTGTTAAATATTTGTGTAGAACTACAAACCTCAGCTATCCTACAAGGTTTTAGCTTTTAGGTGAGTAGAAACTGCACTGACTGCATTAGGCATACATGGTTAATTTCAGTCTGCAGCAAAATAAATCTATTGAGAGCAATACATCTACACTGCTAATACAGATAAGCAAATGCTTCTCACTAGAAAGCTGGGGGGTCTGTGACTAGCCATTTTGGCCCTTCTATATTTAATTATTTACACTTTAACAGTTTCCGTTGTGGGGCCTTGTCCTTACCCCAGGCCCCAAGCAGCTGCTAGGGATGCTATTAGTATTATTAATCTACTGCGGCTCAATGTTTATTAATTCATCACAACTGGTAAGAAAGATTCTTGGAGTTCATGAAGGACATAGGATTCAGAGAAAAAATCTACAGGAAGATTTGGAAACTGGCAAACAAAAAAAAGTGACCAGCTTGCTATACCTCTCTCTCCCAGTATGTCCCTTTAATGCAGAAGAGCAGTACTAGATAAACTAGAGTAGGTAAACACTCAATAAACACTCAATGAATTCCAAGAAAACGTTTTACAGTAAGGCCCCTTTCAGACGTGCGGACCGTATGTCTGTATTTCATCCATCCGTTTGTGGATGAAATACGGGCATACATGTATCCCTATGGGATAGCGGATGAACATCCGCTGACACCCGTAATTGTCTGCCTTCGCAAAGATCCACTTTTGCAGACGGAAGAAAATCCCAATAGGGGAGAGTGGAGAAAAAACAGGGCGGTCTCTGCACAGTGTGTGGAGACTGCCCTGTCATCCGACGGCTCAGCAGGGATTTACGGAGCGATCCCCGCTAAGCAAACGGACACACAGAGGCGGATCAATACTGATACGCCCCGTGTGAAAGGGCCCTAAGTATAAAAATCACTTTTTCTTTCTCCCTCGAGGTTGTAATGTTTTTTTTCTAAATAGGTTCCTTTAAGCTAGTGCATTGTTGGTTCACTTACCTTTTCCTTCGATTTACCTTCTAAATGGTTTTTCCTTTATCTGAATTTCTCACTTCCTGTTTCTCCTCAGTAAGCTTTCCACCATCATCCGAGCCCTTCTGGCTGGGGGTTAGTCAGCCAGAACAGCTTACTAAGGAGGAACAGGAAGTGAGAAATTCAGACAAAGAAAACAAAGAAAAAAACATTTAGAAGGGAAATCGAAGGAAAATGTAAGTGAACCAACAATGCATGCACTAGCTTAAAGGAACCTATTTTGAAAATAAAAAACAAACCTTTACAACCCCTTTAAGGAACACAGAATTCAGAGACAATTAGGACATCCAAAAACAATCCAACTGAAGAGTGTACAACAGTGACAAAATGCTAACAGGCCCACAAGAGACACAGCAACAGAACCGTGGGTTGCTTGAAGCTCAGAAAGCTGCTTGAAGGACCTTATGTTTGAAACTGGCATCAGATGGTAGAGCTTACAGAACATGTGAACGGAGGAAAAGGAAGCTGTCTTGCAAATCTCAGAAGTGCTTACAGATGTGTACTTTCACAGGAAAGCTAGGAACCTGATCCTTAAGACCATAGGCTTGACCAATGATCTGTCCAAGCCTCAGAGAAATAATAAAAAGAGAGTCTGGTTCCCCCATTATGGGGACCATCAGGAATTACAAAAAGAGTCAATGTCAGGATCCAGATCTAAACCTGGGACCCCTGCGCTATCTGGCTTTGGCTCTTCTTGCAGTGCCACCTGAGATGCTGGACAGCTCCTTGCCTGCTTTCTTGGACAACCTTACCTTTTTACTTGTTTGTAGTGAACCTTGAACTCTTTTCACCTTCAATGAACCTATTAATTAAGCCAAAAAAGGTGTATCCCCCATAGCAAACTGGAACTATATCGTCAAGCAGTACACCATAGACATATATGATAAAATATACGTCAGTTTATTTTGAGATCTTAAAATAGTTTTCCGTTTATCACCAGAAAATGAAAACAAAGCAGTGTAAACATGTACATAGTAAATAGTAATAAACAGCTTATAATACAAACATATCAGTGTTAGTTGACAAACATTATATGTTTGCTGTCTCCATTGCACTCAATGTGTTTCAGGTCTCTGACACTTCCTCAGGGGTTTGTATTAGGAAGGAGATGCTTAAATTTAAAAAATATTTACTTCAAACAATCGAGATCGGGTGTGGCCGTGTAATATTGTGCAAAGGATAGAGCATTGCCTCTGCCTGGATCGGATGGGTCGGCATTGGCAGCACCATCTCAGAGCACCAAATGGCCTTCATGGAGATCTCCCATGTACCAGGACCACAGACATATAGACAACAGCAAAAGGGTAAATACTGTTATTTATAACAATTGTGGTTGATTACTAATAGCTACCAAAAAATGATGGTCTAGTATTAAGCTTGGGGGACCATGTCTCTGCACTTCCTGTTTGCCAGATTATTGTGCTCCTCTCCAGCCATTATCTTGCTCCTAACACCTCTGCTGTCATGCATATCTTCTCTACCATTCATAATCAAACGTTCTGCTTGTTTCTCAACTATGCTTCCACTTGATGAGCCTAACTTGCAACCACCTGTTATAGATCTTTAGCATGTTTACTGACTATGCCCATCAAGAGGTGGTGAAGACCAGCCAGTGTTTAGACCCTGCATCTCAGGTGAGCCTGCATCATCTGCCATGAGGACATTTATCAAAACTGGAACAGCCAGAATTCAAGCAGCTGTGTATTGCAACACATCAGATTCTATCTTCAGAATATTCAGTTATGATTTAAAAATTAAGATGATGATCGAAGCTGATCAATTGCTTCAGATTCTCACTGCTCTAGTTTTAATAGATTCCCTTCAATGTCTTGGTTAAGGTATAAATCAGAAACCAACCTAGGAAGCAAGACAGCTTTACACCACAACACCCTCTTATCCATATTTCAGACCAAACAAGGTTCCTTATAGAACGAGGCTGCCTCAGCACATGCCTCACAAAGGAGATGGCATTTGCAACATGAAAAACAAACTTTCGAGTAAAGGTGGGAAAGGGAATTCCTGATAGGATAGAGATGGCTTTCATAGTGCAAATATATATATATATATATATATATATATATATATATATATATATATATATATATATATATATATATAAAACAATCCTACAAAGTCAAAGATAGTTGTACAGGGAGAGCTACATGGGGCTTAAGAGTCGGTTCACACTGGGGCGACTTGGGATCTGACTTGAAGTCATCTCAAGTCGTCCCAAGTCGCGCTGTCCAGAAAAGCAATGTAAGTGAATGGGAGTGGTGTTAATACACACTACTCATGTCGCTCCGACTTCAGAAGAGGTTCCTGTACTACTTCAATCAGACTTCTAGGCGATTTGTACCCATTGATTTCAATGGAAGTCGCTTCCAAGTCTGATCACTGTTTTAATTGAAGCGACCTTTCAGCAAGATAACATACATTTCTCAGGCAAACCCCTCCCTCCCCTACCCTCTCCCAGAGCTGATTGTTGTTTTATTGGCTACTGGAATGTCTCCTGACCTGAAAAGGACTTCAAGTCGTGTTGTAAATCCCAGATCGCCCTGTGGTTCATGCTCAAGTCGTGTTGAAGTTGCTTCTGAAAGTCGTGCTGGAAGTCGTGTCGCCCCAGTGTGAACCGACTCTTACTATACTGTATAATGATTATTATCATATTATTCCTTATGTCTATTGACCTCATATACTTTTTACTATCATATTTCACTTACGCTACCCTTTTATTTTAATTAAGGTACTATTTGACCTTGTTTAGATCGTCTTGTTTATAATACTTAATTTTGTTTATATATTTAAACATGTTGAGTAATTTACATGTTTAAAATAATTTTAGTATGCATTTTCTTTTCATACATTGCTCGAAATGATAATACTATATACCATTGACATGTATGTTTTGATGTGTATTATTATACTTGCATTGTTTTCTTTTTCCCTTTTTCTTTTTCTGTAATATAAATTATTAATAAAAAACATTGAACCTAAATGGTGAAAAGATAGAATCAATCTTCAAAAACTCCACAACCAATGTACTCCACCGCCACCAGTAAGAGACCTAAATCTGCTTACCAGATGGATATGACCCTTAAATTATAAAGAGTCACATCACGTTTTATAAATACTCCATATTGGACAACTTCATTAATCCCCAGGTAATCCCTTCTTTAGGCATTGATGCCACCAGGAAAAACCACCGCAGCTCCCACCAGCTGAAAGGTCAGTGCGTGCGCAGGTAAGTACCCCAAAATAGAAATCACATGCTCCACATAGTGTGATAGCCACAAAATACTTTAATGAAAATAGGTTAAAATTACTCTTACAAAGGATTAGAAGTAATAAGCACTGTTAAAAATGGCAAAACTTCAGCAAACATCGCAATTTTGCTTCACTTCTGGTAAAAACTTGATGACGTCACAACAGGCTCCATCCCCGGGTGTTGCAATGGGGGACAAATATGCCCAATATGCTAAGCTAATTTGTTCATGGCTAAGTGGGAGGAGGATGTTGTCTTTGGCCATCGGAGGGAGGAACTTGTGCTTTGGGGTTAATTTCTAGACAACTTCCCCCTCCTATGGAATGGCAACCATGACTCTCTGGCTCAATGTTTTGCAGAACTTAATAATAATGAAAGGGACATTATTCTAAATTATGAAGCTAGTTATACAGATATACATTTTTTGGATCTGAATACAAGAGTGGAGGGTAATGCCCTTATAACTGCCAATTTCTTTAAGGCTATTGATCGCAATTTCTATATTCCTATATGGAGCTGCCACCAATATTTGTGGCTTAGATCTGTTCCAAAGAGCAGTAAGAGCATGGTAACCACTGTATTGTTATAGAGCTACATGATAGACCCAGCAAATTTGGAACTGTGAGTATCACCAGAATGGCCTTCATCTCAGAGAAGTCAAGGAAAAAGTTTTAGGGGAGAAAATGTTTAGATCAAGCTGAACTGACCCCACAAAGCTACCACTGCTTCCTCCAGAGGATCTCTGTACCTGGAAAAAACCTGTCCAGTTTGTTGTTGAACCTGGAGCCAAAAGGTCCAAATTCAGCACCCCCCACCCCATTACCCTGGATAAATGCTCTAATGACTGAGAAAGCCTACCTGCCTGCCATTCCTGGGATGTAAATGACAGACAAGGCATATAAGTAAAATTCTGTTCAAGACAGAATCCTTTCCACTTCTCTTGCAGCCGAAAGACTTCTGGTGCATCTGTCCCTGATGGTTGACATACAGCACTGCTGTGGCATTGTCCTCCTGAATTTGGATTGCATGTCCCCTCAGCTTGGAAGCCAGCATTGTAGGGACAAATTAAATTCACTCCAGAATGTTTACCATTATCCCCCAGCAACCAAGCTCCTGCACCAACAAAGTGTCCAGGAATTCTACCAATCACTTAGCTGGCATTTGTCATGAGGATCTTCCAAGAGACTAAGAGGAAGGATTTCCCAAACGCTAGTGGTGAATTCCTGAGCCATTAAGTCAGACATAACCTAGTCCACATTGTCAGATGAGTCAGTGTGTCTAGAAACTGAAACAATTTGTCCTATGATGATTGAATGTTGAGTTATACTGGATTGGAGTGGAACTGAGCAAATAGAGCTGCCCCAAAAGAGGCTATCATAAGGCCCAGGACTCTTATGTGGAATTGAAGAGTCGGTCATCTCCTGGATAGAGAAGTTTGAGTCTTGGAGCAAATTTATTTTGGGGGAAGGAAAATCCAGGCTTGAGTTGCATCTAGGGTAAGACCCAAATACTTCAACCGTTGAGTCGATTCCAGCATTAACTTCTGAAAGTTCGAAAATCAACGAAACCTTTTTAAGTTCTGTACTGGTTATTACATTATCAGCCAGAGCCCACACCAACCGATCCCTCAATAGGAGGTCATCTAGATATCACATGATAGGAATAACCTTGGGAAATAGCAAGATAAGACAATAGTAGGGTCCCAAACTAGAATTGCTAGGGATACATAGCAAAGTGAAGGAAACGCAGATGTGCTGGAAAAATAGGGATGCTGAAGATAACCTTTCTGTAGGCTTTGGGGATTCAGAGGCCCATTGGACTGGGTTGCTTGATTGGGTTAGGCCATAGAGGTCAATTTAATCCATCAATAATCTTTGAGAGTCTTTATCCAATAGAACATCCATAGAACATCCACAGCTGAAGACCCAAAGTCTGCCAAGACTGCAAGCAGGTCAGATCTTGATTCTGCATGGGAAGATGTTGTCGTATGCTTATGACCTCTGTGGTCACAGTTAGCAATCAAAGTTGCAATTTGGCCGATGAAATCATGCATAAATGAAATGAAATCCTCCCAGGTTAAAAACAAGAAGGAAGCCTCACCAGATAGAGCTAAAGAAGATTCAGAGCAATGCAAGAACTTTTTAAGCTGTCCTCTGCTTAAGTCCTTACATTACTCTGAATCTTCCTTAAACTGTTGCCCTCAGGCCCTTGAGATGGAGCACTGCAGACCACCACAGAACTGTCAGTGGAGCAAGAGCTGGTGGGGCCTGGTACAGTGCAACCATTACCCATGTGTTTGGTATGTGAAATGTTGTATTGCAAGAACCTTGTACCTGCCGCAGGAGGCAGGACATAATTCATGTGGCTGAAAGTGACAAGGTCACTGTAGGCGGCAGCAAGGACCAACTGACGTGGAACCATGAGTTTCTTATGATTAAGAGCCATGAAGAGAAAATGCAACCTCATGTTAAATGGTGTGAATAGGAATGCAGAGTGTGTGCAACACAGTACTGTATGCCTTTATTTGGAAAAAAAACTGTGGAAAAATAGGGATAATATTGGTGCCCAATGGTTCTACGAAAGACAGTAGTTCCTGATGGGCAGCCCACAATGCCTGCTCCAAAGTAAGTCCTCACAGAGAGGCAGGGCTGCCATCAGGGGGTACAGGCATTACACTGGTAAGGGGCCCAAATGTACCCAGGGGCCCGCAGGAGAGAGGTGTGCTGACACTTGCAGATTTTCGGCAGCATCCCACCGTTCTCTGCTCATGGCAGGAGAGAGGTAAACGATTGCTGAGCAGATTTTTGGCAGCACCCCCCCCTCGGTTCTCTGCTCACGTCAAGAGAGGAGAGAGAGGTGAGCTGACACTACACGTGCAGATTTTTGGCATCACACCCCCTTCCCCCCGATTCTCTGCTCGCGGCAGGAGAGAGAGGTGAGCTGACAGTACACTTGCAGATGCTCCAGGCAGAAGAGGAGAGAGAGTTGAGCTGACACTTTCAAATTTTCGGCAGCAGTCCCCCTTCTCTGCTCCAGGTGGGTCATGCCTAAAGCTGTGTAATTCCCGATTGCTTCCCTGCAGAGAGAGTCTCACCAGAGAGCTGTTGAGCGGTTCCTCTCCGTTGTAGCTGCAGATTAGCTGAGCAGGTAGAAACCGAACTGCCTAGAAAACACACACGTTTTTTGGGCAATGTGGAGTGCGAATGCACCGCAGATATGTGAACCAGGCTCATTCAAATTAATTTATTTTAAAATGTCCTGCAAATTGGATCCGGAGTAAACCCGCATCCAATTTGCATAGGTGTGAACCCAGCCTTAAAGTGCTTTATAGCTAACTAACACAGTACAATCTGGTCTGTAAAACACCACAATGCAGAGCCCAATGCCTGAAGATCCTATTCCAGGTAGGCCCCACAATCGCCAAGCCAAGCAGTGTCTGGCTACAGCCTCCAAAGCTTCCTTGCGGCTTCACTTCCTGGTTCCCTATTGCGCATGCGCAAATCGTGCTGCACAATCAAAATGGTCCCTCCTGTCTTCTGTCTCCCAGAAGACAGCGGGGGGGACTACGGAATGTGGCGTATTATACAGGTATCTGCACCCCCTCCCCCTGAAAGGTGCTAAATGTGACACCGGAGGGGGGAGGGTTCCAAAAAGCGGAGGTTCCACTTTTGTGTGGACCTCCACTTTAACACGAGTAAGCTGTGTAACAGCGCTATGTAAATCTCAGGCCTGGATAAACAGCAGTGCATATCCTTTGGCAGGTAAGACAACTCTCATATACTGTATGTATTTGATCTATACCTTTTTTTTTTGCCTTTTTAAGCCTATTGATTAGATTTCCATTACCAAATGCAAAAAAAATATTTTTTTTAAATATCAGAAAAGGTAAATGCTTAGTATCTTAGGATCTTGGGGCCGTATCCATGTTAGCTGTGGGCATGTGGAGCCCAGTTCCTGTGTCTTCCTGGATTTCCCTAGAGAGGTACATGCTGGGATTTTTAGGCACAGTAATGCCCAGAGACTCCAGAGAAATGAGTGTCATGATTTCCCAGGAGGCAATGGGGTCTTAGGACAGGAAGTTGAACCACTGCAGACTAGGAACTAGGCAGATTAAGAAATCTGCCTAGTAATATCCATATACAAGTGAGTAAAAAAAACGTTAGTTTTTAGGGTGGAACTCCGCTTTAAGGGGATTCTGTCCATGCTCTTGGGAATGTAATCTGTAACATTGTCTATGGTTATGTAACAAACTAAACAGCTGCACATTTGGTTTTGAAATCTGTATTTTTTTTATGTTTAACAAGATAGATTAGCAGTATTTTCTTTTAAAGCGGTAGTATACCCGCATATACATTTTTTTTTTTTTTACACCTGCAAGGCAAAAGCCATAATGAGCTAATATGCACCGAGGATCCCCCTGCGCATGCGCTGCTGCAATCAGCGGCGCATTGAGAGGGGAATATCTCCTAAACCGTACAGGTTTAGGAGATATTCTCTATACCTACAGGTAAGCCTTATTATAGGCTTACCTGTAGGTAAAAATGAAAAAGTGGGGTATACAACCACTTTAACACAGTTGCAGGATGTTGCCGAAAAAGTCCTATTATGGGGGTTTTTCCAAAATAGACCTAGAAAGTAGGGATGATAGCAATTTATTTTCCATTTTTTACCTCTGGCTCTATATAGTCACAAAATCATAAAGTGGTCTTAACTAACTTGTAATACTTTTTGCGCTCTGGCATCCAGGCATTACTTTTGCATGCAGTAGCAGTTAGCAGGTTATTCTGTCTGTTAGCACTTAGCAAATACACCTGCTCACAGTATGTGTGTTCATAAAGTTCATTCAGGCTTCAATAATAACTTATTATTACAGAGAAAACTCAGAAGAGTCAGGCTTGCTAGCTTATATCACATCCGCCTACTTGTACATTTATATATAAGACAAAAACGAATATATCTGTGTATTCAATAATACATTATTATTGTGTCAACATACATCATTTGCAAAGCCAAGCCAAGCCATACCTGCAAAAAGATCGGATGCACCTGATTCTGAGAAATCAACACTTCAGAAGTGATCATCTCCTGGGTACCTGGAGGGCAGCCCATTCAAGAGGAAGTAAACCCTCTCTCTAAGAAAAAAAAAAACACAGGCACAATGAGCTAGTATGCATACAAATATAACAACAGCCTATAAAAGATAAAATAAAAAATGCTTTAGATTTTTTTCTGATATCCTGAATCATTCAACTCAGCCCTGACTGTCTGGGATCAGTGAAATAAGAAAAACACAGCAATGAGCTTGTCTCTGTCACTCTGCTTTCTCCTTCTGTTAGCATACTCCTTTTCAGCAAATGTAAAGGGACTACAACAGGCTGTAGCCAGGTACATACACTGCTTGCATTTTACAGCGAAGTTTCACAGGTATTTTGCTCCCACTTCCAGGCATAGATTTCGGAGCCACCAACGGGTATCTATGCCACTTCTGGCACCTTCTCTGCCCCCCCCCCCCCCCACTCTGTCGACAGCAGGGACCAGTGGGATCGCACAGAGCGAGTCGCACATGTGCAGTAGGGAACCAGGAAGTAAAGCCGTGAGGCTTCACTTCCTGATTCTCTAACAAAGATGGCGGCGGCAGTACCCGAGAGCTGAGGGACTGATCGGTATCGGGTGCTGACATGGTGGGCGCCCTGGGCAAGTAAGTGTCCTTATTTTAAAAGTCAGCAGCTGCAGTATTTGGTAGAACTCTGCTTTAAATATTTTTTATTGATTACAGATCTGCATTAATTTGTTTCTTTTATATCTCTCTAAGATTCAGTTATACATATTCTTCATGTAACTGCCTCTCTATGATGTTCAGGTTCCAAAAGGAGGAGACATTTGTTAGATTTGTTACAGGCAGCATCTTTTCTGTGATTTTTCACAAATTATAATTTTTTGGATCAAGTGGAGGAGATTTTGCAATATTTGTTTGTGTCTACTAATACCTACTGCACGGATAGGTTGTAGATGCATCCAATCTATAGCTAGGTTACAGTCTATGTTCTAGATTCAAGGGATTTATGACTAGATTGTTGTGATCCCAAAACTATTAAAAAAAGGAAATTATGGATAAATCAAGATTCTACCTCTGCACAAAGATAGCAGTATATCAATACTAAAGTTTAGGGCAGCTGCGTGATTGTTAACAAGATTAGTCAGAATGAATCTTCCTTTTATCATGTTGAATAACCAAAGAACATTTCTTCTTTTTTTTTTCACTGCTACTTGTTCTAAAAATATGTTTGTATAGGTCCATTATCCTCCGAATAAAAACTACACCCACGCATTCTGTGGCAGCTTTCTCAATTTGACTGGATGTAGGAAGGTATGAATCAGCCTGAACAAGTAGAACACTATAAATTTCCTGAGACTGTCTGTATTTCTCACTAATACAAGTCATTAGTATTAACCTTTTATAGCACACTTTCCTGCTTCCCAAGCCCGGTAAAATTCTATTGATGAAAGGCAAAAATGCAAAAACTGAAAGAACAGATAAAATGCTGTATTTGTATTAGTTATCATTGTTCTACTAATGTAAAGTTTTAGATTTCCATATATAAAGTTTGACAAGCAATTTATTCATACATGGTCAGGTTAGGGCTACAGTGATGGGCAACTTTGATCAATGTATAGGCTTTAAACCTGCGATGACCATCTTGATTACTGTCACCACTGTTGCTGTCCTATGCACAATTAACCAAATGTACATGCTGATGCTGCCCCGACTACTTCCATCTTCAGGCTGGAATCACACTAGTGCAAATTGGATGTGGAAAATCCACATTCAATTTGCACTAGTGTACATGCTGATGCTGCCCCGACTACTTCCATCTTCAGGCTGGAATCACACTAGTGCAAATTGGATGTGGATTTTTCCACATCCAATTCGCATAACAAGAAACTGTGCTCGGCTCTCAATGGAGCCGGTTCACGCATTTCTGTGGTAGCCGCGGAGCAGATTGCACAGGGGTCCTATGCGCCTTTGGCTGAGTTTCAGGTCTGAATTCAGGCAAAAATTCAGCCCTGATTCGTCCCTGAAACAGAGAACAGTGACACTGGATCCCTGCTGTGAGCTGCATCTAATTTAAGTGTGAACCCAGTCTCAATGTTCCAAACATGAGCAAATATCCACCGACCTTCTACAACAAGGATATTCTAAAAGTTTACCAATTATAAGCAAATTATTAGATTTGCCCAGCATGTTATTTAACTTTAACTATTTAACAGATCACTAAATGCAAAGTGGCTCCCATAGAGAAAGCGGGCTAGAGAAAGGAAGCGCCACCTAAGTGCAGTATTAAAGAGGTTCTTTTAATGACACATTGTACAAAACACACTTACAAGAAGGTAAGGAAAGAAGGCTCATCTGTAACATCCTGTAGTCCTCGTCCTGGATCCATGGGCTCCTTAGAAGTAAAGATAGCAGAATGTGTTGGGTCTTCAGGCTTGTCCTGTGGCCATCAGGATGAGGCCTGTTCCAGCCTCACGGGTCACGTGACAGGTCATGTGGTTACTTCCAAGGAACACTTCCAGGAGGAGGGTCAGACAGGGGGGACAAAGGCTGATTGGGCTACGTGCTCAGAGCCACTGCTCCTTCTATTGGCCTTAGAGAAAGCCCTGGGGGCCTGTAACAAAGCCAAGTCAGATGGTTCAGTCTCAATATGTGTTTTAAAAATATTATTACATATTATTATGTATTTGTAGCAGATGTAGTAATTACTGCAGTAATTGTAAGTAACTGTGGTGTATACAATGACATGATCCACTACACTTACGCAATCACTTGGCATGCAGTTTGGTGCCGCACTGTGTGGAGATTCCGTGGCTCACGCAGTATGACGGTGGACGCACCTCTGACATGCCAGGACACAGATGCGGCATTTGTGGTGATAAGCAATGAGTGCCATTTAAAGCTCAGGAGCCAAACGCGGAGTCAGGATTGCACGCCTCTGAGCCTTTGAAGCAGTCAGCGAAGAACAGCGAAACCGGTCAGGCTACTTCACAGTTCCCCTTTACCCTTGTTACCAGAGGACACCACTTCACTGTCTATAGCTTGGCAGACCCTGCAAGGATCGAACATTCAATCTGTGCCTACTACATCAATGTAACAAAGGACACGATAAGTACTCTTATCAAATACATTCATGGAACTACATATTCTTGTTTGGGACTTCATTCCTTGGAGTACAAATGGTCCATCAGAGACCTGTATTGGCAGTTTGCATGTACAGTATCACCCGTTCTCATTGTGAATTCCAGCACAGTGAGTATTGGATTTCAGGACTTGGTTCTACCTACAGCCTCTACACTAATATGGCAATTTTTGATATATAGACTGTGAATATAATACTGCACCTCCTCTGGACCACTGCTATCATTATATGCTTCCTTAGCAACCTTTTAACCACTTGACCACTGGGCACTTAAACACCCTTAATAACCAGACCAATTTTCAGCTTTCGGTGCTCCCACAGTTTGAATGACAATAACTCAGTCATACAACACTATAACCAAATGAATTTTTTGTCCTTTTTTCCCCACAAATAGAGCTTTCTTTTGGTGGTATTTCATCACCTCTGCGGTTTTTATTTTTTTTGCTATAAATGAAAAAAGAACAAAATTTTGCAAAAAATAATAATTTTTCTTCATTTCTATTATAAAATTTTGCAAAAAAGTAATTTTTCTTCATAAATTTGGCCTAAAATGTATACTGCTACATATCTTTGGAAAAAATAAATAAAAAATGTTGGATATTATTTAGTCTGGGTGAAAGTTATGGGGTCTACAAGCTATGGTACCAATTACTGAAAATTGATCAATTTGATCACACCTGAAGTACTGACAGCTTCTCTCATTTCTTGAGACCCTAACATGCCAGAAAAGTACAAATACCCCCCAAATGACCCCTTTTTGGAAAGAAGACATTCCAAGGTATTTAGAAAGAGACATGGTGAGTTTTTTAAAGTTGTAATTTTTTCCCACAATTCTTTGCAAAATCAAGATTTTTTTTTTTCATCAAATTTTCATATTATTAGGTTATTTTTCACACACAGCATATGCATACCACAAATTACACCCCAAAACACATTCTGCTATTCCTCCCGAGTATGGCGATACCCCATGTGTGAGACTTTTACACAGTGCAGCCACATACAGAGGCCCAACATGCAGGGAGCACCCAGGCCAATTCTGACATTTCTCTCCTACATGTAAAAATCATCATTTATTTGCTAGAAAAATACATAGAACCCCAAAACATTATATAAAGATACCTCACGTGTGGTTTGAACACCGTTTTTATATGTGGGCGGGACTTGCGTATGCGTTCACTTCTGCATGCGAGCTCGCAGGGACAGGGGCTGCTGTATGCCCAGAGTATTGCTAAGTATGCCCAGAGTATTGCGGAGTATGCCCAGAGTATTGCGGAGTATGCCCAGAGTATTGCCCAGAGTATTGCCCAGAGTATTGCCCGAGTATGCCCAGAGTATTGCGGAGTATGCCCAGAGTATTGCGGAGTATGCCCAGAGGATTGCGGAGTATGCCCAGAGTATTGCCCAGAGTATTGCCCAGAGTATTGCCCAGAGTATTGCCCGAGTATGCCCAGAGTATTGCGGAGTATGCCCAGAGTATTGCGGAGTATGCCCAGAGTATTGCGGAGTATGCCCAGAGTATGCCCAGAGTATGCCCAGTATGCCCAGAGTATTGCAGAGTATGCCCAGAGTATTGCCAGAGTATGCCCAGAGTATTGCCAGAGTATGCCCAGAGTATTGCGGAGTATGCAGAGTATTGCCAGAGTATGCCCAGGGTATTGGCAGAGTATGCCCAGAGTATTGGCAGAGTATGCCCAGAGTATTGGCAGAGTATGCCCAGAGTATTGGCAGAGTATGCCCAGAGTATTGGCAGAGTATGCCCAGAGTATTGCCCAGAGTATTGCCAGAGTATGCCTGAGTATTGCCTGAGTATGCCCAGGTGACTATTGCCCAGTATTGCAGAGTATATGCAGCAGGGATGGCTGAGCAGGGAGGGAGGGATGGATGGATCTGTGACTACATTTGTCACAGATCCACCCCGCAGCACTGGCGCTGCCATCCGCTCCCTCCCCTCTCCTCTAACACTGTACCGATCGGTACAGAGAGAGGAGGGAGGAACCGGCGTCAGCACATGACGCCGCTCTGTTGACAAGTGATCGCTCCGTCATTGGACGGAGCGATCACGTGGTAAACCGCCGCTATCAGCAGCGATTTACCGTGATCCGTGATGCGCCGGGTCCTCTGGACCCGGCGGTCACGGATGTTCCCGTGTGCGCGCCTCAGGAGGCGCGCGGGAGCGCGATTCTGACAGGCCGTTAATTAACGGCCAGTTAGAATACAGCAACCGCCCTAGAGCCGTACTTTCGGCATAGGGCGGTTGCAAAGTGGTTAATTACTACATTGGATATCAATGAGGACAAGTGTAGCGCTACCCCCGGAGGAGCCGCTGGTTAAATACTGGGATTGGCACACCAAGTTACCCTGGTGATGTCTAGGGGTGAAATAACAGTAGCGGAGCAGTGAGCGAATGTCCAGACAGTCAATAAAGTTTCTTTCAATGCCTTTTTATTTTGCAGACTTGCCCTTGACAATGGCAATAGTTGAACTCGTCGCCACTCCCGAATGGAGTGGGTAAAGTGCCCACGGACAGGTCCCCCACACTAACCTGGCAACCGAGGTGTCACTTCGGATCGCTGGCTATCTCAGACCTGGCTCTAGGGTCTTTGCAACCGGCCAATTGCTTCAGTAAGTTAGATGGGTGAACCGAGCGAATCCTCCCAGTAGATTTTATTTAGCATCGGTCACCGGGTGACAGCAAAGTGTACCTGTCAGCATCTCGGTCACCAGATCCCTGATTGGTTTGTTTGTTCAAGCCCTGTTGGACAACCTGCCTCCGGGTTCTCCTCAAGCCGATCCCCTAATCGTATGGCAACCAACCTGGGATCTCCTCAAAAGAACTGGAAAACCCATTAGAGGACTGGGGTCCACTTTGACCTCCGGTTGAGGTCCTGCATACCCTGTGAGTTTGGCCAGGTGGGCCACGCTGGCTTGAGCACATGACACCTGTCCAGATATATCCCTCCCAGCATGCACCGCGAGGGAAAACTCCTCCAATTGGCTGCTGGGGAAGCTTGCTCTGTCAGAACCCCCTCTCCTGCCAACTGCGGACCAGAAATTATACCACATCCCTAGAATGCAGACTGGCCCAGAGGACACTTCTGAAATAACAGGGGTCACCATCTGAACAATTGTGTGAATGGGAGCAAGGTAACTCTCCCATTCCTGCAAAATTTAGACTAGTGCCCTCACTGAAAGTAAAGGGGGGCGCTACACAAGTATTGGTTGTTCCATTTCGTGCACTTTCCCAAGGAACCAAGGTCCCACTTGATTGGTCTAGGACCATTTACTAACCATGCCTTGCAGGGATTCAGCCAAGCATTGACTCTACACACAATATCCATCCCTCTGTGCTGGCACAATTTGATGGTGTTAGCAACACAACTGTGTTTCATATACCAGAGCATTATTATATATATGAATATATATATATATATATATATATATATATATATATATATATATATATATATATATGGCCATTGGATATGGTTATGAGAGGTGGACATGGAGGTTTACCTGTATAAATGCCACGATTGAATGATCTGGATCTTATTGTTGGTTTTTCTATGCATTCGATATACAAATAAAACATTTTTGTAATTGTAATATGTACAGTGGGCTGTTTATAGGAACACAATTGGGTTGGTAGAGCTCATATAGTTTTCTTTTTATGCTAAGTTTTATACAGTGCAGAAAATAAGTATTTGAACACCCTGCTATTTTGCAAGTTCTCCCACTTGGAAATCATGGAGGGGTCTGAAATTGTTATCGTAGGTGCATGTCCACTGTGAGAGACATAATCAAAAAAAAAAATTCCAGAAATCACAATGTATGATTTTTTTAACTATTTATTTGTATGATACAGCTGCAAATAAGTATTTGAACACCTGAGAAAATCAATGTTAATATTTGGTACAGTAGCCTTTGTTTGCAATTACAGAGGTCAAACGTTTCTTGTAGTTTTTCACCAGGTTTGCACACACTGGAGGAGGGATTTTGGCCCACTCCTCCACACAGATCTTCTCTAGATCAGTCAGGTTTCTGGGCTGTCGCTGAGAAACACGGAGTTTGAGCTCCCTCCAAAGATTCTCTATTGGGTTTAGGTCTGGAGACTGGCTAGGCCACGCCAGAACCTTGATATGCTTCTTACAGAGCCACTCCTTGGTTATCCTGGCTGTGTGCTTCGGGTCATTGTCATGTTGGAAGACCCAGCCTCGACCCATCTTCAAAGCTCTAACTGAGGGAAGGAGGTTGTTGCCCAAAATCTCGCAATACATGGCCCCGGTCATCCTCTCCTTAATACAGTGCAGTCGCCCTGTCCCATGTGCAGAAAAACACCCCCAAAGCATGATGCTACCACCCCCATGATTCACAGTAGGGATGGTGTTCTTGGGATGGTACTCATCATTCTTCTTCCTCCAAACACGGTTAGTGAAATTATGACCAAAAAGTTCTATTTTGGTCTCATCTGACCACATGACTTTCTCCCGTGACTCCTCTGGATCATCCAAATGGTCATTGGCAAACTTAAGACGGGCCTTGACATGTGCTGGTTTAAGCAGGGGAACCTTTCGTGCCATGCATGATTTCAAACCATGACGTCTTAGTGTATTACCAACAGTAACCTTGGAAACGGTGGTCCCAGCTCTTTTCAGGTCATTGACCAGCTCCTCCCGTGTAGTCCTGGGCTGATTTTTCACCTTTCTTAGGATCATTGAGACCCCACGAGGTGAGATTTTGCATGGAGCCCCAGTCCGAGGGAGATTGACAGTCATGTTTAGCTTCTTCCATTTTCTAATGATTGCTCCAACAGTGGACCTCTTTTCACCTTTTTTCACCAAGCTGCTTGGCAATTTCCCCGTAGCCCTTTCCAGCCTTGTGGAGGTGTAAAATTTTGTCTCTAGTGTCTTTGGACAGCTCTTTGGTCTTGGCCATGTTAGTAGTTGGATTCTTACTGATTGTATGGGGTGGACAGGTGTCTTTATGCAGCTAATGACCTCAAACAGGTGCATCTAATTTAGGATAATAAATGGAGTGGAGGTGGACATTTTAAAGGCAGACTAACAGGTCTTTGAGGGTCAGAATTCTAGCTGATAGACAGGTGTTCAAATACTTCTTTGCAGCTGTATCATACAAATAAATAGTTAAAAAATCATAAATTGTAATTTCTGGAATTTTTTTTTTTGGATTATGTCTCTCACAGTGGAAATGCACCTACGATGACAATTTCAGACCCCTCCATGATTTCCAAGTGGGAGAACTTGCAAAATAGCAGGGTGTTCAAATACTTATTTTCTGCACTGTATATGTGTTTACTGAGAGCTCCCACCCTACTCACCCTCACCTCTTTTCACACTTTTTAGAGAGTTATACACATTGATGTTTACAATTATGTTTATAGGGGGCAATACCTGGAGGGATCATTGATTTTTGTTTCTACTTTTTATACTCCCTACTCTCGGCTGACATTATTTCTATGCCAAATTCTTTCTCTCCTTGAAAAAAAAAAGGAACAACTAGACAAATCCCCCTGGGGACACAACCCATTCCATTGACATTAAAATATTTTAATATTTCCTAATATTTTCCATCCCAAAAACTGCTAGCCGATCAGCCGCCATCGTTCTACGGGGGGAGGGCGGCTCTCCTGTCATATTACGTCGGGACTAATGCGGCCACTAGGGTACGATCGCCGCCGGGCACCCGCGATTGCTCGTTACAGAGCGGGGAACGAGAGCTGTGTGTGTAAACACACAGCTCTCGTTCCTGTCAGCGGGGGAAACGCTGATTTTCTGTTCATACAATGTATGAACAGAAGATCAGTGATTTCCCCTAGTGAGGCCACCCCCCCATACAGTTAGAACACAAATAGGAACACACTTAACCCCTTCCCTGCCCCCTAGTGTTAACCCATTCACTGTCAATGGCATTTTTATAGTAATACAATGCATTTTTATAGCATTGATCGCTAAAAAATTGCCAATGGTCCCAAAAATGTGTCAAAAGTGTCCCAAGTGTCCGCCATAAGGTCGCAGTACTGAAAAAAAACGCTGATCGCCGCCATTACTAGTAAAAAAATAAAAATAATAAAAATGCCATAAAACTACCCCCTATTTTTAAAACGCTATAACTTTTGCGCAAACCAATCAATAAATGCTAATTGCGATTTTTTTTTAAGAAAAATATGTAGAAGAATACGTATCGGCCTAAACTGAGGAAAAAAACTTTTTTTTATATATTTTTGGGGGATATTTATGACAGAAAAAAGTAAAAAATATTGAATTTTTTTCAAAATAGTCGCTCTATTTTTGTTTATAGCGCAAAAAAAACAAAACGCAGAGATGATCAAATACCACCAAACGAAAGCTCTATTTGTGGGAAAAAAAGGACGCCAATTTTGTTTGGGAGCCACGTTGCACGACCGCGCAATTGTCAGTTAAAGTGACGCAGTGGCGAATCACAAAAAGAGCTCTGGTCTTTGGACAGCAATATGGTCCGGGGCTAAAGTGGTTAATATGCAAAAATGCTATTACGTTAACTAAATTTTTAAAGATAGTTTACCACTGTATAAACTAACCTAACCTACAAACTTAGGAAAAGGTTTTAGTTAAATATGGGCTAAATGGGTTTCCCCAATGCATACACTTGCTCCTCTAAATACAGAGCCCTAGCCAGCCTTATATATGACACTGATTTCAAATGCTTGCTATTGTGACTGAGTTTTTCTATCCTGTTAATATTTCAATAAACTGTACTAGTAGACGTTTTTGTGCAGAGCTCTGAGTGATTAGTATGACTGTTGTACTTTTACCTGTTGTACTTTGTATGTTTATTGACTTAATTAATAAATATACCTTTAAAAATGTTTTAATTCCATCAGGTATTGTTCCAAAACAACCTTGTTAACCCCGAAGAGACATCCATTCTCTGTTTAAATATTTTACACATTACTGTATTCCCAGTTCACAAACTGACACAAACACTCTAGAATAGACCATTTGTTTGTACTTCAAAGTTTCCTTCCAAACAAATTTTATGCCCACATACTATCAGTACCTTGGTCAGACCATGATCCCATCGTGATTTCATGATCTTCCCTGATTGCTTCTTTATATACGCATAACAGTTACTTACTTTTTGTAAAGGAAGAATATTGAAGCAAAATCTGATGAACAGCTACTTTTTAATACACATACAGGCATACCCCACTTTTAAGTACACACTGGGACCAGAGCATGTATGTAAAACGAAAATGTACTTAAAGTGAAGCAATACCTTTTCTCACTTCTAGGGTGTAGTGGGGGATCAGGGGCTATAGTGGGGGTGTCAGGAGCTGTAGTTGAGGTCTCAGGGGCTGTAGTGGGGGTGTCAGGGGCACACTGTAACAGGACGGGCTATGCTCTCGGAGCTTCAGCTCTTTCTACTGCAGCTGTAAAATGTCTGTACAGTACTTGTAAGGCACTTTACATACACTTACGGGTATGTACTTACTCGCGAGTGTATGTAAAGTGAGTGTACTTAAATCGGGGTATGCCTGTCTAGTAGAATCCACTTCAACTCTTTGGACGGCCTATAAATCGGCCATTAGAAGCCACATTATACAGCTTTCTTCATGGAGGAAGAGGGAAGGAAACACACACATAATAATAAGCTAGAACATAATTTATCCCTAGCCTTCAAAACATTCAGATCACATACACCCACTTAGAATTTGTGCGCGGTTGAAAATATTAGAATTGACCTCAACTTGCTTCTACAGACAATGCAGAACATAAATTGAAATGGTCAAAACAAAGATTCTATGTGAAAAAACAATAAAGCAGATATGCCATTAGTAAACAAATCAAAATGCTTTAACCCCAAACACCCTCCAATCCGCCTGTAATTGAGAATCAGTCATGGAATAAATAATCTCATTAAAATCTTGACAAAATATAAAACGCAGTTGGCTAAACACCCCTTATTTCGGCCAAGGGTTAGCTGATAACTTATTTACACAAATCAATCTTCCCTAAATATTAGGCATGCTTTCAACAATGCTAGAAGCAGATAACACACCTTTAGAAGTTACATCTGCCATCAAATCCCGCAAAAAGGAAAAGGACCCTAATAGCTTTTCTGCTGTCTCCCTTTCGACACAGTAACACCTTATTTGTCAGCTCTATACAATAAAGTCAAAACATCTAAGGCCCCGTGCACACGAGCAAATAGATTTGTTCAAATCGGTCGGACAGACCGATTTGAACAAATCTGTCTGCTGGGATGTATTGGTTTGATCGTGTACACGCGTCGAATGGTTCCCCACGCGTCGAATGGTTCCGCGCATGCGTCGAAACCATTCGACGCGTGTGCGAGCAGATATGTCTGCTGGTTAGCATACTAACCAGCAGACATGTTGGGCGGATGGGTTCCCAGCCGACAGATTTGAAAGCATGCTTTCAAATCTGTCGGCTGGCCAAATCCGTCTGTTTTCCCGTACACACGATCAAATCTGTCTGCTGAAACGGTCTGGCAGACCGTTTCCAGCAGACAGATTTGATCGTGTGTACGCGGCCTTAGACCCTTCGCTCTAAAATGCTGAAAGCACATATAGTAATATTAAAGCCAAACAACGGTCTGTAAACGTGGTTGAACTACTGTATAGGGCCCATGCCACCTCTCAATGTTGACTGAAAAATTCTTATTAAAATTAGTGCTCAAAGACCTAAAACCTACATTACACAATTAATACATTGTGACTAGGGTTAAGCGAACCCGAACTGTAAGGCCGTGTACACACGATCAAACATATCTGCTGAAACTGGTCCGCAGACCAGTTCCAGCTGACATATCCGATCGTGTGTACGGGCTAGCAGACAGGTTTCCAGCAGACAAAAGTTTTAAAGCATGCTTTAAAACTTATCTGCTGGAAAGCTGTCTATCGGATATGTCCGATAAAACCTGAACATCCAGGTGTCCGCTCAACTCTACACACCATTAAATAAATCTGTTCAAATCGGTCTGACAGACCGATTTGATCAGATTTGTCTGCTGGGCTATTTTGGTTTGATCGCTGTACACACGATCAAACCAAAATCGCCGCCGGCAGACAGCGTGGTGACATGGCGCTGACGTTGACGCTGCCACGTCACTGCACCAGGAAGTAAAACACTTCCGCGCATGCGTCGAATCCATTCGACGCATGTGCGGGCAGATATATCGGACGGACAGATTCCCAGCAGACAGATTTTAAAGCATGCTTTAAAATCTGTCTGCTGGAAAAATCTGTCTGTCCGCCCGTACACACGATCGAATTTGTTTGCTGAAACGGTCTGTCAGACCGTTTCCAGCAGATAGATTTGATCGTGTGTACGCAGCCTAATTGTGACCAAACTGGATTTGTACCTTAGAAATAAGTCAATGATTACAGTATATCATATAAATACTTAATCTGACATGTATAGCCTGTATCTGACCACAAGAAATGTTACTTCTATTCATACATATAGAAAAAAAACATTAAACACCCTCTCCTGGAGACACATGCTGTATATATTGCTCAAATGGGAATTCAAAAAAGATTTTTTTGATATGGATAACTAGACATGTGCATTCATTTTCGTCCGAATGCATTTTCGTCCGAATTTCAGGTATTTTCATTATCATTTTAACAAACGAAAGCGAAAAGCGCAGAATCCGAAAACCAAAAGATCCTACATAAACAAATGCTTTATTTTCATTTTAGTTGCTACAACAGTTTGATATAGATAGGTGATTAGACATATAGGGCCAGATTCAGGTAGAGTTAGGCTGGCGGATCAATGGATCCGCCAGCCTAACTGTCACTTTAAGCCGGCGTTTTTGTTTTCTGTAACCAGAAAACAAGAAACGCCGGGTTGGAGTTAGGATGCGATCGGCGCAATTGAATTTCGCCATCGCATCGTTACTTCAACTTAAAAATGGCGCCGGGGGCGTTCCCGCCGATTTACGCTCAAAAAATATGTTAATGAGCGGGAATCGGCAATTCACGATCTTTTTCGGGCGCGACGCAGTGACTTTACGACGTTTCCGGAAGCGATACGCGGCGTATAGATAAAGCAGCCCCCTAGTGGAGTATCCTATGTTAAGTATAGGCGTCGTCATCGCGTCGGAAAAAAAACAAATCGCGTCGCTTGCGTAAAACATTCATGAATGGGGATGTGACGTCATTGACGTTCACTGACAGAATTTGGAGCATGCGCACTGGGATGCATTGACACTCGACGCATGCGCAGTACGTTCGCCGCGGGATCGCGCTTAGTTTGAATACTACACGCCCCGTACCCGCCCAATTTGAATTCCGCCGGCTCATTTGCGATGCGCTGCCGCAACTTTAGGAGCAAGTGCTTCATGAATAACAGCACTTGCTCCTAAAATTTCGGCAGAGTAACGTAAATGAGAAGCGTTACTCCAGAGCAAAGATGCTCTGATCTACCTGAATCTGGCCCATAGCTGACAATAACAAACTGTGTCTATCGAACCTGTGGTCGAATGTGCCTAACTTTAAATCTATTGGTTCAAGATTATTCTACATAGAGAGAACAGATTCGACATAGAGAAAAGATTCAGCATTATAGAGAGAAAAGATTCGACATTATAGAGAGAAAAGATTTGACATTATAGAGAGAAAAGATTTGACATTATAGAGAGAAAAGATTTGACATTATAGAGAGAAAAGTTTTGACACAGAGAGAAAAGATCGCTGCTGGAATTGGTTGGGAGAAGTAAAATAAAAATAATGATGATGATGAATGTTATTTGCTAATTGTAACCAAAGAGGAGGAGCAGTAAAATAGCTAGAACTAAGTAGACACATACAACCAACTTACTTTCACTTACAATTGCTACTCAACATGAACGATGAAGATTCGGCGAAGCAGCGAAAAACATACAAGCGTTGAATCTGTCATTGAAGGCTTATTCTCCATCCATTGTTTCCACTTCAATGAACACCAAAGAGCCTAAACACCTGTTACCTTCTATAGGTAATACAGATGGATAAAGGCCTACTAGACCTACGGACAACATTTTAGTAGTACAACATGCATTTCTAAAGCTACATTAAGGTATTATTTATTCTTCTGTAGAAAAAGTCTTGCAGACCTTAATCTGACCTCAATCTGACACATGTTTTTTTTTTTTCTGTACTTGTTTAAACCATTATTAAAGGATCACTAAAGGATTTTTTTTTTTTTTTTAGCTAAATAGCTTCCTTTACCTTAATGCAGTGCTGTTTTCATGTTCTCATTGTTCATTTTTGCTTTGAAGTAGCTGTAATACTTCTCTGATCTCCACACTTCCTGGTTGTCTGGCTCCTTATGAAAAAACTCATGGCAGATTTTCACTGTGGTCTAAGCTGTGTGTCTACAACTCCTCAGAACAAATCAGATTCATTTAAAAAACAAAACAATGCCCTGGATTTGATATGTCCTGTCCTGATGTGCCGTGCTCTGTACCCTGATGTGGCCTGTTGTGCTGTACCCCTATGTGCTGTGCTCTGATGTGCCCTGTACCCTGTTGTGCTCTGATGTGCTGTGCCCTGTACCCTGATGTGCTGTGCCCTGTACCCTGATGTGTGCTGTGCCCTGATGTGCGCTGTGCCCTCATGTGCGCTGTGCCCTCATGTACGCTGTGCCCTGTACCCTGATGTGCTGTGCCCTGTGCCCTGATGTGCTGTGCCATGTGCCCTTATTTGCTGGGCTCTGTGCCT
Source organism: Rana kukunoris (assembly GCA_029574335.1). Classification (NCBI taxonomy): domain Eukaryota; kingdom Metazoa; phylum Chordata; class Amphibia; order Anura; family Ranidae; genus Rana; species Rana kukunoris. The sequence goes on from CM056051.1 coordinate 225,289,854, forward strand.
TGATGTGCTGTACCCTGATGTGCTGTGCCCTGTACCCTGATGTGCTGTGCCCTGTACCCTGATGTGTGCTGTGCCCTGATGTGCGCTGTGCCCTCATGTGCGCTGTGCCCTCATGTACGCTGTGCCCTGTACACTGATGTGCTGTGCCCTGTGCTCTGATGTGCTGTGCCATGTGCCCTTATTTGCTGGGCTCTGTGCCTTGATGTGCTGTACCCTGATGTGCTGTGCCCTGTACCCTGATGTGCTGTGCCTTGATGTGCTGTGCCATGATGGTGAGTGGTCAGTGTGTAGTTTAGTGGTCTGTCGGCAGTGTAGTGGTCTGTTGGCAGTGTGCAGTATAGTGGTCAGTGTGCAGTGCAGTGGTCCGTGTGCAGTGCAGTGGTCCGTGTGCAGTGGTCCGTGTGCTGTGGTCCGTGTGCTGTGGTCCGTGTGCAGTGGTCCGTGTGCAGTGGTCCGTGTGCAGTGGTCCGTGTGCAGTGGTCCGTGTGTAGTAGTTCGTGTGTAGTGGCCCGTGTGTAGTGGTCCGTGTGCAGTGGTCAGGGTTAATAATGCATTTGCTGACACCAATACTAGGGTTTAATAATGTGTCCGCTGACACCAGTGCTGGGGGTTAATAATGTGTCCGCTGACACCAGTGGTGGGGGTTAATAATGTGTCCGCTGACACCAGTGCTGTGGGTTAATAATGTGTCCGCTGACACCAGTGCTGTTTTTGAAGTTTGAAAGTTTGCATGGGGCCCCCCATGGGATATGAAAACTTGTCTTGCGGCCCTCAGGTAATTTGAGTTTGAGACCCCTGCCCTAGAGAATACAATGGCTGTCATTGCAACTTTTAATGTCGCGCGATATTTGCACAGTAATTTTTCAAAAAAACTGTTTCATGCTTTAAAAAAAACATTAGTTAGCCTAATTTTTTTTGCATAATGTGAAAGATGAAGTTACGCCAAGTAAATAGATACCTAACATGTCATACTTAAAAATTGCACATGCTTGTGGAATGGCGCCAAACTTCAGTACTTAAAAATGCCCATAGGCGACGCTTTAATTTCTTTTTACTGGATACATGTTTTGAGTTACAGAGGAGGTCTGGGGCTAGAATTATTGTTCTCGCTCTAATGTTCGCAGCGACACCTCACATGTGAGGTGTGAACACGGTTTTGATCACTTTTATTCCTATTACAAGGAATGTAAACATCCCTTGTAAGGCCTCGTACACACGATCGGACATATCCGATGAAAACGGTCCGCGGACCATTTCCATCGGATATGTCCGATCGGGAGTTTGATCCGATGGCGTGTACACACCATCGGATCAAATTCCCCGCCGCCGGACGGCGCGGTGACGCGGCGGTGACGTTGACGCCGCCACGTCACCGCCATATCACCGCACCAGGAAGTTAAACACTTCCGCGCATGCGCCAAATCCATTCGGCGGCGGCGCGGCGGCGGTGGGGCACGACATGTCTGCTGGTAAGTGTACTAACCAGCAGACATGTCGGGCGGACAGATTCCACCGGATGGATTTCAAAGCATGCTTTGAAATCTGTCGGGTGGAGAAATCTGTCCGCTAGCCCATACACACGAGCGGAGATGTCTGCTGAAACGGTCCATCGGACCGTTTTCAGCGGACATATCCCCTCGTGTGTACGAGGCCTAATAGGAACATGGCATGACAGGACCTCTTTACAGTGAAATATGGGGTCAATAAGACCCCACATCTCACCTCTGTATTAAAAAAAAACGATCTCAGCTTCCCAGCCTTGAATGCAGAAGCCGGGCATGACATCATAACATTGTGCCAAGCCTCCAGCGACCATCTGGTCCGCTGGAAATCTCTATGCTGGACATCCGGGGCCGGCAGATCCGTTCTCCTATTTACCGATCACAGACGTGAGTTGGTAGAAGCACCAGAGGGCAGCGGGAGGGGGGATGTCCCCTCTTGCCGCCTGTAAGAACGATCAACCGGCTGACCAGCCGCTATGGTCATTTTTATGGTGTAGGAAATCGCCGGCTGAAAATGTTGATATCTGAATGATGCCTGTAGCTGCAGGCATCATTCAGATATACCCCCACAAAGCCGAGGACGTCATATGACAGCCAGCAAGTGGTTAAATTAGTGGGTACGAAGCCCGGCAGATGTGGAGATGCGACTTGGTGTACATCTTGCAGCAGGTATCGTTTCTTGATCATCCGATTGAGAGCGAATACTGCTGTGCAAAATTCTGCAACATTTTGAATCTAGGGAAGCAACTGTCAACACTGAGAAGCCCCTTCACACTAAAGGAGAGTTGGAATTGTACCCGTCAGGTGCTAGCAGGGGCCAGCACAGAGGCAGGTGGAGATAAATAGGGGCAGGCATCAGAGCAGAGTAGATGGGTAACAGTCAGGAAGGTAGAGGGGAAAGCGCCAGGGAGACTGGTCCTGGGCTGGAACATCTCAATAAGTACGTCCGTTGAGTGACATTGGTGAAACCAGTCAGGAACCAGCACTGCTGGAGCTGAGTGACTCCCCTAGCTGCCAGGGAAATAGCAAAATCAAGTTAGTAGAAATCACTTTTATTTGAGGCTGGAACTCCCTTATAGTAAAAGAGAGCTGGTAATGGGAAAGGTACTTTAGACATGTTAATACAGTACAGTTTAAGCATTTACAAAACATTGGTATTCATAGAAATGTAATATTTCTTGGAACACTACAATGGTCAGGAAATTAATAACACATACATGCTTTTGAGAGAAGCTAAAGAGATTTGAAAGATGCTCTAGTCAGTGTTGCATGCTTCATTGCATACTTGCATCTTCGTCTTTGTAAATTTCTTCCATTTGGTCACATTTATCCATGTAAGGGTAAAAGAAGAAGGGAGGGGGTAAGCTTGAAAACACATTCATACAGACTTCATTCTAATTTTCTCTCACTAGTCCAGTGGAGAGTGTAGTTACAATGATTCCTTAGCATAATGCCTAAAGCGTGTGTCAGGAGCAATTGTGTGAATGATCACAAAACTGTTAAAGGCCCACTGAACATAAAATGTAGAAAATGCCATACAGGTATGAAATCCATTGCACTGAAAACTTGCTATTCCAATTTGAAAACAGTTGTAGCTGCTAAGTAGGGATGAGCTAAACACACCCCGGTTCGGTTCGCACCAAAACAGGTGAAACATTTGTGCGAACATGCGAACACTGTTAAAGTCTATGGGACACAAACATGAATCAAAGGTGGTAATTTTAAAGGCTTATATGCATGTTATTGCCATAAAAAGTGTTTGGGGACCCAAGTCTTGCCCCAGGATACATGTATCAATGCAAAAATACGTTTTAAAAAGGCAGTTTTTTAGGGAGCAGTGATTTTAATAATGCTTAAAGTGAAACAATAAAAATGAAATATTCCTTTAAATATTGTGCCTGCGGGGTGTCCTTAGTCTGTCTGCAAAGTAGTGCATCTTTCCTGTGTTTAGAACAGCACCACAACAAAATGACAATGCTTTTCCACAATTTTTGTTCTCAAATCCTCAGACAATTCTTTGCTGCTCTTAGTCTTCTCCATGCTCCGTGCTACACACAGACACACAAGAGAAAGGTTGAGTATTGTCAGCACCTGTTAATTGATACAGGTGAGTTTAATTACAAATTACAGGAGCATCACCGACTTGGCTTGCAATTATTTCTTACAATTTTGAGAAGGTGCCAATAATTGTGTCCAGTCCATTTTTGGAGTTTTCCACTTTTTTGTGTCATACCAATACAAACAAAAGAAATTAAGATGAGAATGCCTACACATTTGTAGTTGCAACAATTTTCTAGGTGAAGTGGTGCATTATCTGACAGAAATGCAGGGGTGCCAATATTTTTGGCCATGACTGTACATACGGTAGGTATAGAAGGCAAATGAATACACTAAATAAAAATATGGCTAATATGGCTAAATAAAAAAATTACAAAATACAAGCTTTCAATGCTCAAAGGCTAATTTTTCATGTATCATAACAGATAAAAAGCTAAAATGGTAAAATACTGCCCACCAGCCACTTCCCTTTAAACTGCAAAGACAGTGCTGTGGTACCATGCAATTTAGAATTTATAGTTATGTAAGTATAGCCTCACATAATGAAAACATAACTAGCCATAACAAAGTACCATCATCTGAATTAGAGAAACAGGAAGGGGTGGGAATATAGGGGCAGTTGCTGAAGCTGACCATACAAAAATCCCGCCCAGTGGGTCATAATGGACTATCTCGGTACTGATAAACAACAACATGTTTTTTTATATAAAAAAATATATTTATTACATATAAAATTAACATAAAAAGTTCATTTCCCCAACCTAGTTTTCCAGTATACACACCGCTTCCTCAGGAGGAATAATATATAAAATAAATGATACAATAAGACACAAGACAAGTACAATACAATTCAACAACTTAGATAATAATACAGCAAAGGGTATAGTGGAAGGAGTTGCTCACCCAACAGGTCAATGGCCATGCAATTTAGTGTGCCTGCTAAAGTGCTGTACATTTTTCTGCAGATTGGCAATGCACACGATTAATTTTTTCATTAGATTCCTTATTTTTCCTCCCTTTCCTGTAACAGGTCAAGCTGTCTAGAAAAGGCTCCTCTGTGTACTGCGGCCCTAACGCTATAAAGCAATGTAAGCACTTACGGACCACCCGCCGCAGGAATACGTTGGCTGTTTGAAGAGGAATAGCGTTGCTATGGTAGCAGCTACCATAACCCCGGTATCCTCTTCTTTAGCGGGCGGTCCGCTACAAGATAAAAGTGGTCTCTGTGGCGGATACGCCGCATCATCACTTTTATCGGCGGTGGGAGAGGGCCCCCTCTCCCACCGCTCTCCAGTGCCCTCCGCAGCTTATTGAGCCGTCGGCAGTGGTGGAGGTGATCCGGTCCTGTCCCTTGCTGTGTCTGGAGCTGAGTAAGGGGAAGTTGGCCCCCACCCATCTCCATATCACTGCAGGGCGGAAGCAACGTCAAAACATCACTTCCACCCATATGTCTTAAGGGGACATTTTTTTTTTTTTTAGAATGACATAATTTTTTTTTATTGCATTTTAGTCCAAATATGAGATCTGAGGTCTTTTAGACACCAGATCTCATATTTAGGAGCACCTGTCATGCTTTTTTCTATTACAAGGGCTGTTTACATTCCTTGTAATAGGAATAAAAGTGACCCACAGTGCGCTTTTAAGACCGCAAATACGGTGTGACAAAAAGTATTGCAACGACCGCCAATTTTATTCTTGCAACGAGACCCTTGCTCGCTCGGTTCTGCTCTCCCGACACTCCTCTGCTACTATTGGATCAGATTGCAGGTCGCAACATCTGATAGTTCGGTCATCTAAGGCTCCGGGAGTCATTGGCTGTCAGCTGGCCTTCCCACTGAAATGTAAAAAAAAAAAAAATACCGGCAATAGAAAATAAGGAAAAAAATATGGCGTTGGGTCCCCCCCAAAATCCATACCAGACCTGGCATACCTGGCCTTGCAGCTTCCTGCTTTTTAACAACCAGCTATTCTTCACACAGTATTCAAATCTGTCTATCATTTTTTGACCAATCTGAATTCTAAAAAATTTGAATTTGTTAAATAGCCGGCCACCAAATCCTTAGCAACCAATGAGTCATCAGCTGTCAGGTGGCCTCCCCACTGAAATGTAAATAAACAATGGCGGCAATAGGAAATTTAAAAAAAAAATCCGAGCATGCAGCCTGGCAGGCTTGGCCTAGCAGCTTCCCGCTGTTTAACAACCAGCTATTCTTCACATATAATTCAAATCAGTTGTTAATTTTTCGACTGATCTGAATTAAAAAAATCTGGAATTAGTTAGAAAATCAATAAACAAAACAATATTTTACAAAAAAAAATCCAAAACTAAACTAAATTAGTAGAATAATGAATATATATGAAACAAAACACATTTTTCTATTTTGCACATGCCTACTATATATGCTGCAACTTGGGAGACTTTCAAAAGTTATAGAGTTAGCTTACACATATATTTGCAAATGTGTGCAACTAGAACCTCTGTTTTCGAATTGTTAGACAGGGTAAATTTTTGTTTAGCAGGCTAGCTGGTAAGCGTGCTGGGAGATTTTAGTCTATTTGAGGGAACTTCTCCTCCTGGATGAGAATAGGGCTGCCTCAGACTCCAGACTATTTATACACTCTCCAGCCAACTACTGTGCGTTCTCCCCCAGGGATTGGCTGAGGCTGGGTTCACACTTGTTTCGACAACGCTCCTACATTGGGAGCTCATGTAGCATGACGTGTGAAAATCAATGTTTCCCTATGAGAGCTGTCTTAACTGGTCCTACACAAGTCGGTCCGACTTTTAGGCTGGGTTCACACTTGTTCCGACAACGCTCCTACATTGGGAGCTCATGTAGCATGACGTGTGAAAATCAATGTTTCCCTATGAGAGCTGTCTTAACTGATCCGACACAAGTCGGTCCGACTTTGAAAACACTCCCTGTACTACCAATGTGGGTGATAGCGCAAATTGTAAAAACATGACATAACATATACAATGGGTGATATATATGGTGCACAAAAAGTATAATAGTTTTGTTAGCCCCCACGGATCGGTGGGAAGATAGGTACCTGCGATCTCGGGTGACAGTGGAAAACAGGGGAGGGGGAAGGACAAAAAACCTCCAATAGTGTGTTATCCTTGGTAAAAAATAGTTTAATAGAAGAATCGCACTTACAGGTAGATGAATAAAAATGTGCATGTATACAACGGTGATCACATCGCTTACAGCACGTCACTCACTGCACGTCTTTCCCGCTACGACACAGGATCTCGTGTCTTCATCTGGGGAATGCTGGAGCATTCCCCAGATGAAGACACGAGATCCTGTGTCGTAACGCGTAGGGAAGGGAAAGACGTGCAGTGAGTGACGTGCTGTAAGCACTGTGATCATCGTTGTATACATGCAAATTTTTATTCATCTACCTGTAAGTGCGATTCTTCTATTAAACTATTTTTTACCAAGGATAACACACTATTGGAGGTTTTTTGTCCTTCCCCCTCCCCTGTTTTCCACTGTCACCCGAGATCGCAGGTACCTATCTTCCCACCGATCCGTGGGGGCTAACAAAACTACCGAGGGAGGTTGTCCACACAGAGGATCATCTTATATGCCTGTTTTTGACTTGCTGAAGGTGAGAGTTCTGGGAGACCAGATGCGCTGTGTGGTGGTGTTTTTTCCTCATTCTCTGGACTAGTGGACATCCTTTTACACTGTTTTTCACCATTATGGACTATTAGTGCACTGATTTATGATTTAGCACTTTCTTTGGACTTATTTTCCGTCCCCGATAGACCTATAAGCTTGGCACTTTTATACTTTTTGTGCACCATATATATCACCCATTGTATATGTTATGTCATGTTTTTACAATTTGCGCTATCACCCACATTGATTTTATGTTATTAGGTGCTGTGTATGCATTTTTTGTGTTTGCTGCATATTGTCACTGATTTCTTGATAGACAAATTAGTAGCGCAGAAGTCCCACCTGATTTTACTCCCTGTACTACTTTGCTCTGACATTCATCCTACTTCAGCCCATTGAATATCATTGAAGTCGGACCAAAGTAGGAGCCTTGTCCTTATCAGACATCCGACATGTGATTACAGCAGCAGTAAAAGGAACTTATCTCACTCTGGGATTGTTTTGATTGGTCAAAGAACAAGTCAGACTATCACAAAGTCGTTTAAAGTAGTATCCTGTTCATGAATGTCGGATGGATGTAGGACCAATGTAGGATCAATGTAGGATGAATTTAGGACAGATGTCGCAGAGCAAAGTAGGATGAAAGTTGTACTGTTGTCGTGTAGTATAGTGTGAACCCAGCCTGAAACTACTCCCTGTACTACTTTGGTCCTACATTGATCCTACTTCAGCCCATTGAATATCATTGAAGTAGAACCAAAGTAGGAGCCTTGTCCTAACCATCCGACTTTTGCCACCTGACATGTGATTACAGCACCAGTAAAAGGAATTTATCTCACTCTGGGATTGTTTTGATTGGTCAAAGAACAAGTCAGTCTATCACAAAGTAGAACCAAAGTAGTATCCTGTTCATGAAAGTAGGATGGATGTAGGACCAATGTAGGATGAATGTAGGATCAATGTAGGACAAATGTCGCAGAGCAAAGTAGGATGAGGCTGGGTTCACACTTGTTCCGACAACGCTCCTACATTGGGAGCTCATGTAGCATGACGTGTGAAAATCAATGTTTCCCTATGAGAGCTGTCTTAACTGGTCCTACACAAGTCGGTCCGACTTTGAAACTACTCCCTGTACTACTTTGGTCCTACATTGATCCTACTTCAGCCCATTGAATATCATTGAAGTAGGACCAAAGTAGGAGCTTTGTCCAAACCATCCGACTTTTACCATCTGACATGTGATTACAGCACCAGTAAAAGGAATTTATCTCACTCTGGGATTGTTTTGATTGGTCAAAGAACAAGTCAGTCTATTACAAAGTAGGACCAAAGTAGTATCCTGTTCATGAAAGTAGGATGGATGTAGGACCAATGTAGGATCAATGTAGGATCAATGTAGGACAAATGTCGCAGAGCAAAGTAGGATGAAAGTCGTGTAGTGTAGTGTGAACCCAGCCTAAAAGTAGTGTAGTGTAGTGTGAACCCAGCCTTATCAGACATCCGACATGTGATTACAGCAGCAGTAAAATGAATTTATCTCACTCTGGGATTGTTTTGATTGGTCAAAAACAAGTCAGACTATCACAAAGTCTGATCAAAGTAGTATCCTGTTCATGAAAGTAGGATGGATGTAGGACCAATGTAGGATCAATGTAGGACCAATGTAGTACCAATGTAGGACCAATGTAGGACAGATGTCGCAGAGCAAAGTAGGATTCAGGCTGGGTTCACACTATAGGGCTGGGTTCACACTATACTACACGACAGCAGTACAACTTCCATCCTACTTTGCTCTGCGACATCTGTCCTACATTCATCCTACATTCATCCTACATTGGTCCTACATCCATCCGACTTTCATGAACAGGATACTACTTTGAACCGACTTTGTGATAGTCTGACTTGTTCTTTGACCAATCAAAACAATCCCAGAGTGAGATAAATTCCTTTTACTGCTGCTGTAATCACATGTCGGATGTCTGATAAGGACAAGTCTCCTACTTTGGTCCGACTTCAATGATATTCAATGGGCTGAAGTAGGATGAATGTCGGAGCAAAGTAGTGCAGGGAGTGTTTTCAAAGTCGGACCGACTTGTGTCGGATCAGTTAAGACAGCTCTCATAGGGAAACATTGATTTTCACACGTCATGCTACATGAGCTCCCAATGTAGGAGCGTTGTCGGAACAAGTGTGAACCCAGCCAAAAGTAGTACTGCCATCGTGTAGTATAGTGTGAACCCAGCCTGAAACAAAATAACTACTCAAGCTGCTGATTTGCCAGCTCCCAACACACTATATTTTGGTATTCTCAAGAAGACAGGGAAAAACAATCAAACCCGCAGCGTGCAGAACCCAGAACAGTCTGAAGCAATCACAAACTGCACCACTGACTACAGGGGAACAAAAAGGAACTAAAGTTGCTTCGACTATCCAGTATACTACCTAGGAGGGGGCTACATGTGTATGACTAGCTGTATCTTTTGCATGAAACATCCAACATAAATTTAACATTGCTGGCACATGTGGATGAATCCAGCACAGCCAATATACTTGGATTGACAATGTTTTTATTCAAGGATTACTGCTGTCTTAAATGAATAGCTAAAAATTGTATTTTGATTTTTACAGGGATGTTTAGGAAAGAATTATAATTTCATAAAGAATAAATACTTAATTGTCCAGTTGGGCCTACCAGATAAAGTGATCTTAAGTTAAGCAAATGAAACCTTTCTATTTAAACGTTTTAACAAAGTAAATGATTCCATATTTTAGGGGAATACCTGATAATGGACAATGGCAGTGCCAATTAAACAGGCTCTGGTAACATGTACTGTGCTAATTGTAAACAGGCTTCGTGTCCAGAGTTTCCTTTGAAAATAAATTTCATGTGCACTCCAGGGCAAGTCTGTTCCTGATTGAAGTTCTGACTTTTGTTTTGATAATTTAAATGCAGCAGGCACTCTAGTCATTAAGCCAAATCAAATCAATGCACTCATGAGCAGTGCCATGTGTTCAATGTGCACCGCTGCCCATTAGACACCGCAGCATAGAGTTATTATGTGCTTGGAACACAAGCAGCTGCAAACAAGTGTGTACTTGACAAGACTTTTATGGGGTGTTGGGAAATTTGTCCTATGGTTAATGCTAATTATATTTTGACACATGTGCCTTAGACTGAAAGTGATGTGATAAAATTGAATTGATCTACAATGATTCTGCCTTAAAGGAAAACATTACGGTGTATTTATTTCACATTTTTATTATAGTTTAAGAATTAGATGCTTTTAATAAATCATAAAGACACATTTTACAGATCTGAGCACTTAGAAAATATAGGAAAATGCCCATTGCCAGGTTTATTATGCAAATTTTAACTTTGAACTTCCTTTTTGCCTCCCAGTCATATATTTAGAGTGGAGCTGTTTCATTTATTTTAACCACTTCCCCCTGCACTATAACCAAGAGACAGCTACATCCCGGGCTTACTTTGCTGCCTCCCATGATCGCACTGCCCTACCAGTGTGCTTCGATGCCACCTATCAGTGCCTATTAGTGCCTTTCATCAATGCAGCCTCATCAGTGCCCCCTCATCAGTGCCGCCTCATAAGTGTCCATCAGTGTCACCTATCAGTGCCCATCAGTGGCATCTTATCAGTGCCCATCAGTGCCACCTCTCAGAGCCCATCAGTGTAACCTAACATCAGTGAAGGACAAAAATTACCTGTTTGCAAAATTTTATGACAAACTATGATTTTTTTTCCACATTTTTAGACTTTTTTCTTTTCTTTAGCAAAAAAAAAAAGTGTCTTACATGTTGTATTAATATTTGGAAGGATTTGGGTAGCACAATATACAAATTGAATTCATATAGTTTGCATTATATGTTGTAGATAAAGTATCCAAAATAGATTTTGCAGTGTTGCTGAATTAATTTCAGCTACTTTGTTATTTTATTTGTGAAGGTTATGTATATATTGTAACAATTTATGCAGCACTTTACATCACACTTGAACATTCATATCAGTCCCTGCCCTCAAGGAGCTTACAATCTAAGATCCTTATCTCACATTCATACATACACATACTAGGGCCAATTTAGACAGGAGCCAAAAAACCTACCAGTATCTTCAATGTATTTATTTTATCTATTTGATGTAAAGTTAAAGGGCCAGATTCACAGAGCGATTACGCCGGCGTAACAGGAGATGCACGGCGCAAGTCTAATTGTGCGCATGCTTTTCGATGCACGACATTCCCAAAACGAGATACGCAAGAAATCTACTTTTTTTTGTCCAGCGTAATTTCATTAGACAGGCGCATCCGTCCGCGAAAAACTGCGCTCTACACACATTATTGATTTGCTATTCAAATATGCTAATGAGGGAGTTACGGGGATCCACAAAAGAACGTTGGTGCAGCGCAGGCTACGCGCTGTGCGCAACAGCTAAATGTCCTGTCTAAAATTAGACCATATAAAAGCTGGTATAAAATTAGACAATTCGTCTACATGTCAGATAAAGCAACACTGTTAGTGAGGAGCTGAGCAGTCACACGTGTTGCCCAACAAACTGTATGCCAACATGCCAGTGGCATCCATGCTCATAGCTATACTACTGACTTTAGATGAGCAAAGAAGGAGGAGGGCACTGAGGAGGGCACTGAGGAGGGCACAGTATTTATTTATTTATTTTTTTAACTTTTTTTTGGCTTATATAAACTTTAAAATGTAATCTAATCTAATACAATATTCTTATCTGATACAAGCCCCTCATTCTTCACTCTTCACTCTTCACGGGAGAGGATATATCACACACGCATAGACATCTATGGCATGAGTGATTCTGAGGTGTCTCGCATCTTCAGATTCACCCCTCATGCCATCATGGAATTAACAACAACCCTGCAGGAGGACATCAGCAGCCCAACACATGACACTACCCATGAAACCCATGACAGCTACATATACAATCAGAGCCCCATCCCCACAGATTTCGAACAGAACATGTATGGGGACAGCTGGCTGGTTGGTGAGTGACATGGGTGGCAGGCATGACTGCCCCCCCCATGATGCACACATCACAAGGGGCACATGCACTACTAACATCCTCCTGTCTTTTCCCTTTAAGGTGACTCTGCATATGCACTGGGACCCCATCTTATGCATCTTTGCACGTTAAACACACACAATCATGGCACAATGAGAATGCATGCATGCACACCAATGTGGTCCCTAGCACACACACACCACATCCTCATCAAATTGGATTGGCACCAGTCCACCATGCAGGACTTGTGAGCAGCAACGCCACGCCAAGGCTCCAATTATGTCACTGTACATTCATACACCATTCACACAGACCTGGGGATCACTTCTCCCTGGTCCTGGGGAACCCTTCTCCACCAAAATTGAGGGTGACACCCCTTTTCCGGCAGGAATGTCACCCCCACATTCAAACAGCATTCACAACCCAAAAAATAAAAATAAAAAAAAATGCCCAGCAAAAACAAAAATTTTCCAGCACAAAAAAAAAATGGCCAAAAAAAAAAAACAGGCAAAAAAAAAAAATGGGGAAAAACAAATTAATGCCGTTGACGTGAGCCACGCCTGGGGCGCCCACGGCCACGGCCCCGGGTCCTCAGGGGAGACTCATGGGGGAGGGGGTAAACCGGGAAGGAGGAGCAGCCCCTGGTCTCTGCCCACCTGGCGGCCTGCCCTCCAAGGCCACGGCAATTCTGTCTAGGCCAGCACTTAATGATGCCGTATTGGCCTGGATAGCTTGGGTGAGGGCCCTCACATCCTGCCCAAAGCCTGCTGTTGTAGTCTGCAGGTCGTTTAGGCAGTTTGTAAGAGCCCGGGAGTGGCAGTCCAGGTTCCCAAGCGTATCCTTTATGAAGGACAGGCTCTCCTCCATCTGCCCCAAAGTCTGGCTGACCTCTCCCAGATGGCGGGTCTGAAGGAACTGGTCCTTTCTCAGAGTGGCGGGCAGGAGATCGGCCACCCCCCTGGTCTTCTGGGTCGCCTTCCTGCATCCTGCTGATGCTTGTGGCCGGAGAGAAGGGGAGCCCCTTGGGAGGGGAGCCCTGTTGGTGGAGGAGTGGGGGGGGGCTACCCCTTATGGAGGGCTGGCTGCTGCCAGCCAGAGGGGAGGAGTCCTCCAAAAACAAAAGTCCAGTGCCTGACATGGACTCCTCCTCCTCCACAAACTCCTCCTTCTCAACCTCCTCCACTTCAACCTCCTCACTTCAACCTCCTCCGAGGACTCTGGCCATGTCAGGGGGTCCTCATCAGGCTGCTGTCCTGGGGATGGTGCGGTCAGCACAGATGGCCCAGCACCCTCCTGCACATCTGTGGATGACATAAAACATTCACAGGTTGGAGGATCCACACACTTGCCACATATTCCCTTCCCCCCCACATGCTACACACCTGATAGGGCAAAAAAACCTTAGCTGGCATCACGCCTTCATGACTTGAGTCATAGACGGGCAGGCCCTCCACTTCTTGCCTATGAAAGGTCTGGGCCACCACACGCTCCTCCGCTGTCAGCCTAACAGGGCATGGTGGGCCCCCTCCTGTGCCCCTGGCATGGGCTGCCATTTTGGCCAGCTTCTTTTTGACCAGACGCCGGAGGTCATTGATCTTCTTTTCAATCCCCGACCGTGTCCGGGTCTCCCCCCCCCCCCCCCGATGCATTCACCTTGTCAGTAATCCTGTCCAAAATCTCTCTCCTCCTGGCCGGGGTGGTGTTGGCACTGTCCGGGCCGTGGAGGTAACGCCCATATTCGGAAATGGCCCGGGCAAGAATTCGTTTCTCCCCCAAAGTAAAATTTAACTTCCTCTTTCTCTCCGTCATACTCATACAAAAACTCTCTCCCAAACAGTCAGCAAAAATCACTCACAAAAACAAGCAGGAAAAATCACTCACAAAAACAAGCAGGAAAAATCACTTACAAAAACAAGCAGGAAAAATTAAGCAAGAAAACAAACAAACAAAAAACTAACAACCAAAAACTCTCACAAGCAGTCACCAAAAATCACTTACAAATATCTTCTAACAAACACAAGATCACACAGTCCACAAATATCACAAAGACAAACCACAACGCAACTAACAACAGAACAAAAGCACCTTGCTGTATAGGGAGGGATACAAAGGGATGTACTTTTGCAAAGGAAGTGCGTTTGTGTCTGTCTATTTATGCTGTCTGTGTAGTTCATGATTTTGTCCTAGTCCACTTCCAATTTCACTGATTGCGCTGTTCCCGAGTTGGGAGCATGCGCACAGAGGTGCTGACATGGTATGCTTCAAGCGCGCATGCGCGAGCCGGCCGGCCCTTCATTTGCATGGGGTCACGGCTCATTTCAATGTAACACGCCCACGTCCTTCCCAATTTGTATTACTCCGACTTGCGCCTCAGAAATAACGTTGCGCAGGCGCTAATTTCTGCGTAAAAGCGACGAGAATAGGGTGATTGCACCGCTACATTGCGCCAGTCTAACGTAAAGGCGGTGCGCTACGCCGGTCCAATAATGCACAGATGTACCTGAATCTGGCCCAAAGTTTCCATGAACTGACTTTTGGTCGGACACTCTACATAACACCTTTTTCTTTCTGAATTTTCTTCCTGGGTACCCCAGTTAGGGCAACTCCGTTTAACAAGAGCAGCCCCACCGGGGCCATCGATAGAGAAAATTTGACAATCTGCAATGTTGTATCACCGATTATCTTTATTCCAAGCTTCTCTGATACTTACTCCGGCCAACAATAAAAACCTTATAGAGGTTCTAGTCCTCCCCCACTCTATCCAAAACTAAAAGAAAGATTTTTTTTATTTTTTATTTTTTATATTTGGCCTTTAAATTGACTTTACTACCCTGTTCCAGTAAAACAATCACATTAGTATACTCATTAGATTAATTTGAAAAAGCAAGCTTCTATCATTACATTGATTTTTATAATTTTTTTAGGCAGAAATAGGCTTTTTTCAAAAGCATCTTAACGTTATTCAGCTTCAATTTGGGGGATTGATAATTGTATAGGAACAAGGATAGCTCAGGTTGAGGTTATAGTCACACTCCAACTCTTGGCAATCCAATTTAGACTACCTAACTGTAGCTGAACACCATTTCTTTACCATCATCATTAACAATTATGTATCTGAATTGGTCTGAGGTTTCTTCTAGGGAAAGCTACATGTGCAGCTAATCTGTGAGGAGAGGAGGTTTACCAGGCATTCCCAATCTCTGACTGATTTATACTGATAGAATCTTGCAGCACACTTCTCATAAATAGAGAAGGTAATGGAAACATGAAGAAATACAGTACTATGGGAGGTATAGGAGTTGGAGCAGATGCAGAATGAATAATGGGAGTTGGGAGTTGTAAGTACAAAAGGCGGTTGGGTGGGCATGATAACAGCAGTTGTTTTTAAAAAAGTTTGTTTTATAAAACTACAATACAATGTACACAAATTAAACTCACTGGGCCAGATTCTCAGCTGCGATACGACGGTGTATCTCAGATACACCGTCGTATCTCAGTTTTTTTCAATGGGTATCTATGCGTGTGATTCCTAGAATCACTTACGCATAGATACACTAAAGTTCCGACAGGTGTAAAACAATTACACCGTCGGATCGGGGATGTAATGACAACACCGGCCGCTAGGTGGCCTTTACGTTGTTTTCTCATTTGCCTATGCAAATGAGTCAAATGACGTCGCAAGGACGTCATTGTTTTCGACGTTAACGCTATTAAAGTATGGCCGTATTCCCGAACGACTTACGTAAACGACGTAAAAAATTCAAAATTCGACGCCGGAACGACGGCCATACTTAACATAGGATACGCCGCACTTACCCCGCATATAGCAGGGGTAACGATCCGCCGGAAAAAGCCGAACGCAAACGACGTAAAAAAAAAACCGACGGCCGGGCGTTCGTTTCAGAATCGGCGGTTCTCCTCATTTGCATATTCGTCGCGTATAGTAATAGAAGCGCCACCTAGCGGACGGCGGGAGATTGCAGCCTAAGATCCGACAGTGTAACTCACTTACACCAGTCGGCTCTAAGGGAGATCTATGCGGAACCTGATTCGAGGAATCAGCCGCATAGATCCGAGCGTCGGATCTCACAGATACGACGGTGTATCAGTAGATACACCGTCGTATCTCTATGTGAATCTACCCCACAGTGTCTTTTCAGATAGATAGATAGATAGATAGATCAGGGAGGCTACTAGTTAGTATAGTTAAATGTACAGTTTGTAGAGAATATATTGACATCCCTAGGAGTTGTCAATATATTTATAAACTGTATAGCTTAGCTAGTTCTGCTATTAGTATCTGTCAGGCAGGAGATTGTGCTTGATGCTCTAACGTGTGAGTGTACCCGTGTTAGTTCATTGCACATAGACGCATTAACTGTTACTGCACGTGTGCTATTTATTTGCACAGAAAGGCAGTTGCTGTTAATGCAAGTGGGCTATTGAATTGCACAGAAACGCAGTCGCTCTGACTGTGCGTGTGCTGTTTAATACCACCTGAGCGCATTTGGGGTCACCGTACGTATGCTGTGACATACCACCTGAGCGCATTTGGGTCACCGTACGTGTGCTGTGACATACCACCTGAGCGCATTTGGGGTCACCGTACGTGTGCTGTGACATACCACCTGAGCGCATTTGGGGTCACCGTACGTGTGCTGGTATATACCACCTGAGCGCAGTTAGTGCCACTGTACGTGTGCTGGTATATACCACCTGAGCACAGATAGTGCCACTGTACGTGTGCTCCTATATATCACCTGAGCACAGATAGTGCCACTGTACGTGTGCTCCTATATACCACCTGAGCACAGATAGTGTCACTGTACGTGTGCTCCTATATACCACCTGAGCACAGTTAGTGCCACTGTACGTGTGCTGCTATATACCACCTGAGCACAGTTAGTGCCACTGTACGTGTGCTGGTATATACCACCTGAGCACAGATAGTGCCACTGTACGTGTGCTGGTATATACCACCTGAGCACACATAGTGCCACTGTACGTGTGCTCCTATATACCACCTGAGCACAGATAGTGCCACTGTACGTGTGCTCCTATATACCACCTGAGCACAGATAGTGCCACTGTACGTGTGCTCCTATATACCACCTGAGCACAGATAGTGCCACTGTACGTGTGCTCCTATATACCACCTGAGCACAGTTAGTGCCACTGTACGTGTGCTGCTATATACCACCTGAACACAGTTAGTGCCACTGTACGTGCGCTGGTATATACCACCTGAGCACAGATAGTGCCACTGTACGTGTGCTCCTATTTACCACCTGAGCACAGTTAGTGCCACTGTACGTGTGCTGCTATATACCACCTGAGCACAGTTAGTGCCACTGTACGTGTGCTGGTATATACCACCTGAGCACAGATAGTGCCACTGTACGTGTGCTCCTATATACCACCTGAGCACAGATAGTGCCACTGTACGTGTGCTGGTATATACCACCTGAGCACAGATAGTGCCACTGTACGTGTGCTCCTATATACCACCTGAGCACAGATAGTGCCACTGTACGTGTGCTCCTATATACCACCTGAGCACAGATAGTGCCACTGTACGTGTGCTGCTATATACCACCTGAGCACAGATAGTGCCACTGTACGTGTGCTCCTATATACCACCTGAGCACAGATAGTGCCACTGTACGTGTGCTCCTATATACCACCTGAGCACAGATAGTGCCACTGTACGTGTGCTCCTATATACCACCTGAGCACAGTTAGTGCCACTGTACGTGTGCTGGTATATACCACCTGAGCACAGATAGTGCCACTGTACGTGTGCTCCTATATACCACCTGAGCACAGATAGTGCCACTGTACGTGTGCTGCTATATACCACCTGAGCACAGATAGTGCCACTGTACGTGTGCTCCTATATACCACCTGAGCACAGATAGTGCCACTGTACGTGTGCTGCTATATACCACCTGAGCACAGATAGTGCCACTGTACGTGTGCTGGTATATACCACCTGAGCACAGATAGTGCAACTGTACGTGTGCTCCTATATACCATCTGAGCACAGATAGTGCCACTGTACGTGTGCTCCTATATACCACCTGAGCACAGTTAGTGCCACTGTACGTGTGCTGGTATATACCACCTGAGCACAGTTAGCACCACTGTACGTGTGCTGGTATATACCACCTGAGCACAGATAGTGCCACTGTACATGTGCTCCTATATATCACCTGAGCACAGATAGTGCCACTGTACATGTGCTCCTATATACCACCTGAGCACAGATAGTGCCACTGTACGTGTGCTGCTATATACCACCTGAGCACAGATAGTGCCACTGTACGTGTGCTCCTATATACCACCTGAGCACAGATAGTGCCACTGTACGTGTGCTGCTATATACCACCTGAGCACAGATAGTGCCACTGTACGTGTGCTCCTATATACCACCTGAGCGCAGTTAGTGCCACTGTACGTGTGCTGCTATATACCACCTGAGCGCAGGTAGTGCCACTGTACGTGTGCTGTTATATATCACCTGAGCGCATTTGGTGTCACTCCGCTTGTGCTGTTACATACCACCTGAGCACTTCAATATGTCTGGAAGGAGAACAAAGAGAGGCAGAGAGTCAGGAGGGCAAGCAGGCTCTGCATGTAGAGGTAACGCTGGTAGTGGATGTGGTGCATCCTCTTCAGCCCGTGGCGTGGCCTTGGCCGCTCGTCCTTTTCGGGAGCTGGCCGTGTTGAACCTCAACATGCAGAGGAATTAGTAGAGTGGATGACCAAGCCGTCATGTTGTTGTGCATGGCGCTGCTGTGTCTGACCGGTACAGCAAAAGTTCTTTGGTGTGGGCCTTTTTTGAAAAATGTCCACAAGATCGTACCTTTGCTATTTGCAACTTATGTCGCAAGCGTATCTCGCGTGGCCAATACATCAACCGCCTGGGTACCACATGCTTGTCCAGACATATGTCGACCTGCCATGCAGCTCGTTGGCAAGCACACCAGAAAGACCCACACCAAAGACAAATGCGTACCCCCCCCTTGCCCTTCTGGGACCTCCAACCCCAGTAGACCCCCAGTCCTTTCTGAAACCTGCAGTGAAGGTGTAGAAATAGGTGTGTCACAAGCTAGTAGTAGCGGTCAATCTACTGATAGTACCAGGCAAATTTCCCTGCCCCAGCTGCTGCAGCGCCGAAAGAAGTACAATCCCAGCCATCCACATGCCCAGCAATTGAATGCTAGCTTAGCGAAATTGCTAGCACTTCAACTGCTACCTTTTCAGTTGGTAGATTCTGCCCCCTTCCGTGAGTTTGTGCAATGTGCAGTACCTCAGTGGCAAGTACCAAAACGCCACTTTTTCTCACGGAAGGCTATTCTGGCTCTCTACCAGCATGTGGAAGGCAATATCCATGCCTCGCTGGACAGGGCGGTCAGTGGTAAGGTGCATATTACCGCTGACTCATGGTCCAGCAGGCATGGACAGGGACGTTACCTGTCTTTTACGGCGCATTGGGTGACTCTGCTGGCAGCTGGGAAGGACGCAGGGCAAGGTCCAGTAGTTTTGGAGGTTGTTCCACCACCACGCCTCCAAAAAAATACTACTGCTTGTGACACACCTCTTTCCTCCACCCCCTCCTCTTCTTCTTCCTCTGTGGCCTCTTCCTGTGGGGATATTTTTTCCGAACCAGCCGTGCTCCGTAGGCGTACGAGGGGATACGCAGGAATGCAGGCCAAGAGATGCCATGCGGTGCTAGAGCTGGTGTGCTTGGGAGACAGGAGCCACACTGGGGAAGAGATTTTCTCAGCTCTGCAGGGTCAGGCTGAGAGGTGGTTGACGCCACGCCAGCTGAAGCCTGGAATATTGGTCAGCGATAATGGCACCAACCTCCTCTCTGCCCTGCGACAGGGAAAACTCACCCACATGCCCTGTTTTGCGCATGTCCTCAATTTGGTGGTGCAGCGGTTCTTGGGCAGGTACCCGGGCTTGCAGGATGTCCTGAAGCAGGCCAGGAAAGTCTGTGTGCATTTTCGGAGGTCATATAATGCCACTGCTCGGCTGACTGACCTCCAAAGGGAATACAACCTGCCCAAGAACCGCCTAATTTGTGACATGCACACCAGATGGAACTCAACGTTGGCCATGCTGCAGCGGCTGCACACGCAGCAGCGGGCCATCAATGAGTACCTGTGCCAATATGGCAGCAGAACTGGGTCAGGGCAGCTAGGTTTTTTTTCACCACGCCAGTGGGCCTTGATCAGGGATGCATGCACTGTCCTGTCACCATTTGAGGAGGCCACGAGGATGGTGAGCAGTGACAGTGCATGCATCAGTGAGACTGTCCCTCTTATTCACATGTTGGAGCACACGCTACGTGGAATAATGGACAGGGCCCTTGAGGCAGAACAGAGGGAGGAAGAGGAGGACTTCCTTACCTCTCAAGGCCCCCTTTACCCAGACAGTGGCCCTGCTTGCCCACCTAGCACACAGGAAGAGGATGAGGAGGAGGAGGAGGAGGATTGTATCAGCAGCATGGAGGTGGAGCCTAGCACTCAGCAGCAGCAGTCTTTAAGGGATCATTTACAGTCCCAAGGAGCACGTGGAGTTTTACGTGGCTGGGATGAGGTGCCTGTGGATCCTGTCGTCCTCAGTGACCCAGAGGACTGTGGCCCGAATGCCTCAGCAAACCTACACTGCATGGCCTCCCTGATTCTGCAAAGCCTGCATAAGGATCCTCGTGTACGTGCTATTAAGGAGAGGGATCATTACTGGCTGGTGACTCTCCTTGATCCACGTTACAAGAGTATGGTTGCGGACCTTATGTTGCCATCGCAGAGGGAGCAGAAGATGAAACTTCTGCGGGAGGCCTTGCAGAAGGGTCTGTGCAATGCGTTCCCAGAACCGGGGGGATTACCAAAACCTGGCTCTGGACAACATCTTGCTGAGGCTTCGGTGAGTCACAGGAGGGGCGGTGGAGAAGGTGGTCGTCTGACCGATGCGTTCAGGCAGTTTTTTAGTCCGCAGGGTCTGACCGGTTCCAGCAACCATCGCCAGCGTCTGCTTTACATGGTCCGGGAATACCTAGGGCCAAGATCCGACTTGGACACCTTCCCCACTGAAAATCCTCTGGCTTACTGGGTCTTGAGGATGGATCACTGGCCAGAGCTTGCCCAGTACGCAATTGAGCTACTGGCTTGCCCTGCATCCAGTGTTCTTTCAGAACGGACATTCAGTGCTGCTGGAGGCTTTGTCACTGATCACAGGGTGCGCCTCTCCACCAGCTCTGTTGATCGACTGACCTTCATCAAAATGAATCAGGCTTGGATCAACACCAGCTACCAAGCACCTGATGCTGATATTAATGAATAATATATTTTTTGTTGAAATGTCGGACCCCTTTTAGACTGCTGATGCTGAGTGACTGTCCTCTTATGCTGCTGATGGAATATCCTTCTCCTCCTCACTTTTCTTGCTGATAGCTAGTAAGAAATGTTGTGTTTCTGGGCTCCGCCACCAGTGCCTAAGGCACAATTTTTCAGCCCCTGTTTAACAGGGGCGCCTAATAACAATTTTTGATGCAATAATTTGCACGTGGCTCCTTGTTGCGCTCCAATTGGAGTTATTGGGAGGGGTTGCAAGTGTTGTGTTGTGCCGAATGCACAATTTTTCTGCCCCTGTTTAACAGGGGCGCCTAATAACAATTTTTGATGCAATACTTTGCACGTGGCTCCTTGTTGCGCTCCAATTACAGTATGTTTGAGGGGTGCCCTTTTTTCTAAAAAATTTCTTTCACACAACAATAATGGCCCCCCACCACCGCTAAAATATTCGACATAATGTTGCCACACAGAACTTGCGCAAGTAGCATTAATTACTTTTTTTTGGTCCTTTCATGTTTTGCAGGGACATTTCTAAACACGTGCCACTACTATAGACACCCAGCAGGTGTGATATTTAAAGGATTTTTTTTTTTCACTTTAAGCATCATTAAAATGGCTGCTCCGCAAAAAACGTCCGTTTTTAAAAAAAAAAATTCCATTGATACATGTTCCCTGGGGCAAGACCCGGGTTCTGAACGACGTTTTCCAACATTCAATTGAATTTTGGTCTTTAAAATGACCGTTTTTGAATTCGAACATCCGGGTCCCATAGACTTCAATGGGGTTCGAAATGTTCGCGCGAACCCGCGGTCTGTTCGAACGTTCTGGTGCGAACCGAACCCGGGGGTGTTCGGCTCATCCCTACTGGTCAGTATGCAACAGATGTGCTATCACTGATTCCCTCTACGTCAAGTGGAAGAACCTAGCTGGACAGTCTCGGAAAAACATCTTCACTGCTCCTCCTTGCCCCAGTGTCTCGTACAATTATAGTGATAGGGTTCCTTAGCTCCACAATATGGGTTACTTCCTGGACTTCAAATCCCATGATCCTCAGCGTTCTGCCTAGGATTCAGTAAGTTTTTCTGGTTATAGTTCCCCCTTTGCTTACTGGAGGGGATAGTGCAACACAACATTCAGCATAACAGCATAAAGTAAAAGTAAACTGATTGCAAAGAGGGGAATGTCTCCTTCTCCATGTTTCTGTAGTCCAGTACCTGGCAACATTCTGTAGGTTGGGTGTATTTCTGTTCTTATTCTGTATGTATGGACTCTACACATTAGAACTTCTCTTGTTTAGTAACTTGGGTGTGATACTTAGTATACCATATGTTATTATGTCTGCATGGACACTCGCGCACTGGAAGTGATCACATAAGGAAAAACAAAAAATGTGTCACTTTGCAGGTTTACCTATACCTTCAAAGTAGTAAAAATAGGGCAAGAGCAAAACCAAAAAGAGTCTCTCCTGCTGGGCAAGAACATGAACAAGGGAGGAAAAGTTCTTTACACTTGAAGATGATAACACTAGATGGCACTCCAATGCTCTCCAATGATCCCCAGGGCAATGGATAGACACTGAAACAACACAAAAAAGAGAATGCACAACAGCCCTAGTGTAATCCAATTAATTGGCTGTACTTCTCCTTTAACCACTTAAGGAGCGGAAGGATTTACTCACTTTCTGACCAGGCAATTTTTTTGCGATACGTCACTGCGTTACTTTAGCTGACAATTGCACTGTACCCAAACAAAATTGATGTCCTTTTTTTCAGACAAATAAAGCTTTCTTTTGGTGCTATTTGATCACCTCTGCAGTTTTTCTTTCCCGCTATAAACAAAAAATTATTTAGAAAAAAACACAATTTTTTTTATTTCCTACTATAAAACACACCTAATAATAATAATAAAAAAAAAAAATCAAACTACTTCATCAATTTAGGCTAATATTAGTTCTACTACAAATTTGTTTCAAAAGTTATTGCATCTTCAAAATAGGGGATAGATTTATGGCATTTTTATTCTTATTATTTTTTCACTAGTAATGGCAATGATCAGTGATTTTTTAGCAGGACTGCGATATTGTGGTGGACAGATCGGACACCTAACTGACATTTTTTGACAATTTTTTGGGAACCAGTGACATTATTACAATGATCAGTGCTAAAAATATGCACTGACATTGTACTGATATCACTGGCAGGAAAGGGGTTAACATCTGGGGCGATCAAGGAGTTAACTGTGTTCCCTGGGTGTATTTACTAACTGTATGGGCGATGGGCTGGCTGGGACAACACACAGATCCGTCTGTGTCGTTCCCTGTCAGAACAGAGATCTGCCTCGTTTACTTTGGCAGATTCCCATTCTGTCTCTGCAGGGAACGATCGCGGGCTGCTGATTGGGTCCCCCGCTGGCTAATTGACACGTGCGCGCCCACAGAAGACCGTGCACGACTCGATGTACAGCTACAGCGATTCAGGCAGCCGAGCCAGCTTGCCGCAGTATAAATGTGGTGGCTGGTCGGCACGCGGTTAAAGAGATAAACCAATGCAGCCACCACATTGAAGGACTAGTAAGCAGCAATATATATATATATATATATATATATATATATATATATATATATATATATATATATATATATATATATTACTATTTTTTCTCCATGGAAGTGGAGTTACCTTTCAAAGAGGATGTACATTTTTCCCAAATATAGCAAAGATAGGAAAACAGAGTTGTTTTATCCTTATAGTGCTTTAGCTGTCGTAGTAGCAGTCAACGCTAATTTGACATGACCTGAGGCATGAGGTCTGGTATAGGATGTATTCTTCTTCCGCCATTAGTTTTGTGTAGGATGTACAAAGGGACTGCCAGATCACTTGCCTCCACCCCTGATGCTGGTTGCTATAGATATCATTAGAGTGACAGATTTAGGCACAGATATAGCATAGTTCACATTGATCACACTACTAGAAGGTGTCTATGAAATCACTTGCCCCTCTGCTCCATATTATAGTGATGTCTCCTGCTTCTAAGTCCACTAAAACATGCAAAGTGACAAGGGAGGAAAGAAAAGGTGATTGGCCGGTGGAACAGGTAAGATTGTGCAGTAAAAATGAGGGGTGGAGGTCAATCTGTACAGGCTGGGTGCATGCTTTGGAAAATGGCTACATTAAATATTGTAGGGGGGGGAGGGGGGGCAGTAATGTTTAATCACATGTGTGACATGCAGAAAGATAAATCACAAAGTTCTTTCAGCACCAAGCTGAACTAAATTACTCAAACCTTCTGCTACTAATATTTTATGCTGAAGGTTCTCTTTAAAAAAAAAGAAAGAAAAAAACTGCACAGCCATTTGTCCAGTGAAACTGCATGTCCAATCCTTCCGTGCAGATTTGGGAAAATCAAATGGGTATTTTCTCTTCTGGATTAATGTTCTTTTATTATAGGCAGTAGAAAAAATACTATATTATGGTCAGCATGTGTGCTATGGAGCATACGTGCATTTTTGTAACAAGAGATACAATGTAATAATTCTATAGAACACAAATAACAAGTGTTCTATTGTATGCATTTGCTGATTCTCTGGAATTGTTACATTTGGGCTGATTTACCAAGCCTGTGCGCCAAGACTCATGGTGCACAAGCAGGAGTAAACCTGTTTTTGACATTTACCAAAGAAACACGCTGCCAGTGCAGCGTGTTTCCTCATTTACTAAAGTGCCTAATGCGCCCAGAAGAGGGCGCACAGCACGCCAGTACAGAGCTGGCGTGCGGCATTTAGTAATGTAAACATCGGGGATTCGGGCGGGAGTTTATGAGGGGAGGGAGGGGGGTGATGCAGGGGAAGTGTAGTGACATGTGTTTAAACTTGTGTGGCGGGCCGATTTGAAAGGGAAAGTGACTTTTGGGACCCGATCCCCGTGCCCTTGCAAAGTACGCTAGAACCTCGGAAGGTTCACTTGCATACTGGGCATGCGCAGAGGGAAAAATCGGAGCTCACCGCGCGCCTCTTCAGTACGCCGGGAAATCCTTGGTAAATACCAGGCGGCGTAGCAGTGTTTGCACTGCCTGGAGCGGCGCACGGCAAGCTCCGAGCTGTTCTCGGGCTGCGCTGACACTGAAGGGGAACTCCGCGCCAAATTTCAAATGTGAAACCGGCGCGGCTTCCCCCCCAGGGGTACAATAGGCTCTCCGGCTTGGTCCGGAACGTGAGGGGTTAACCCACGCCAAAATCGGCGTGGGGTTCCCCCCCAGATCCGTACCAAGCCCTCATCCCAGGCATGCAGTCTGGCCGGACAGGAATGGGGGTGGGGACGAGCGAGCGCCCCCCCCCCTCCTGAGCCGTACCAGACCACATGCCCTCGACATGGGGGAGTGTGTGCTTTGGGGGAGGGGGGCGCTGCCCCCCCACCCCAAAGCACTCTTGTCCCCATGTCGATCGGGACAAGAGCCTCTTCCCGACAACCCTAGCCATTGGTTGTCGGGGTATGCGGGCGGGAGCCAATCAG
Organism: Rana kukunoris; assembly: GCA_029574335.1. NCBI lineage: Eukaryota > Metazoa > Chordata > Amphibia > Anura > Ranidae > Rana > Rana kukunoris. The sequence continues at coordinate 225,315,961 of CM056051.1, forward strand.
AATCTGGGAGCCCCGTTTAACCACTTAATCACCGCCCTATAGCCGAAATACGGCTATAGGGCGGTTCCTGTACTCTAACAGGACGTCCATGGACGTCCTCCGTTAGAGTCAGGTGTGCGCGCCCAACCGGGCGCGCACACGCGATCACCGGTGCTCACCGGGTCCACGGGACCCGCAGCACCGATGATCGCGGTAAGGAGCCAATGGCGGCGGCTCCTTACCACGTGATCGCGCCGTCCAATGACGGCGCGACCACGTGTGTAAACAAATCTGACGTGCGTCAGATCCGCGCGCCCGAGCGGGCGCGCACACGCGGTCACGGCGCTCGGCGGGTCCACGGGACCCGCAGCGTCAGTGATCTCGGTAAGGAGCCAATGGTGGCGGCTCCTTACCACGTGATCGCGCCGTCCAATGACGGCGTGATCACATGTAAACAAACCGCGTCACTTGCTGACGCCGGTTCTTCCCTCCTCTCGCTGTACCGATCGGTACAGCGTGAGAGGAGAGCGCGGATGGCTGCAGCAGTGTGGGATGGATCTGTGACTATTGCAGTCACAGATCCATCCATCCCTGCTCAGCCATCCCTGCATTAACTCCTTCCTTCCCTGCGCAAAACTCTGCATACCCCCCCAATACTCTGCATACCCCCCCCAATACTCTGCATACCCCCCCCCAATACTCTGCATACCCCCCCCAATACTCTGCATACCCCCCCCAATACTCTGCATACCCCCCCCCAATACTCTGCATACCCCCCCCAATACTCTGCATACCCCCAATACTCCTCAATACTCTGCATACCCCCAATACTCCTCAATACTCTGCAATACCCCGCAATACTCCGCAATACTCTGTAATACCCCGCAATACTCCGCAGTACCCCGCAATACTCCGCAGTACCCCGCAATACTCCGCAGTACCCCGCAATACTCCGCAGTACCCCGCAATACTCCGCAATACCCCGCAATACTCCGCAATACCCCGCAATACTCCGCAATACCCCGCAATACTCCGCAGTACCCCGCAATACCCCGCAATACTCTGCAATACCCCGCAATACTCCGCAATACTCCGCAATACCCCGCAATACTCTGCAATACCCCGCAATACTCCGCAGTACCCCGCAATACTCCGCAGTACCCCGCAATACTCTGCAGTACCCCGCAATACTCTGCAGTACCCCGCAATACTCCGCAATACTCCGCAGTACCCCGCAATACTCCGCAATACTCCGCAATACTCCGCAGTACCCCGCAGTACCCCGCACAATACTCCCGCACAATACTCCCGCACAATACTCCCGCACAATACTCCCGCACAATACTCCCGCACAATACTCTGCAGTACCCCCGCGCAATACTCCCCCGCGCAATACTCCCCCGCGCAATACTCCCCCGCGCAATACTCCCCCGCGCAATACTCTGCAATCGTTTTTTTTTTTAGGCTTCCCAGCCTAGAGGGGAGATGTGGGGTCTTATTGACCCCATATCTCACTGTAAAGAGGACCTGTAATGCTATATTCCTATTACAAGGGATGTTTACATTCCTTGTAATAGGAATAAAAGTAACCAAAACATTTATTTTTGGGGAAAAAGGTGTCAAACTAAAATAAATAAAGTAAAATGAACAATAAAAAAATAAAAAATAAATTACAGCGCCCCTGTACCCGTGTGCTCGTATACAGACGCGACCGCACACGTAAGTCCCGCCCACATATGAAAACGGTGTTCAAACCACACATGTGAGGTATCGCTGCGAACGTTAGAGCGAGAGCAATAATTTTGGCCCTAGACCTCCTCTCCAACTAAAAAGATGTAACCAGGAAAAACATTTAAAGCGTCGCCTATGGGGATTTTTAAGTCGCGTAGTTTGGCGCCATTCCACAAGCGTGTGCAATATTGAAGGGTGACATGTTGGGTATCTATTTACTCGGCGTAACTTCATCTTTCATATTATGCAAAAACATTGGGCTAACTTTACTGTTTTTTTTTTTTTTAAGCACAAAACTGTTTTGTTTCCAAAAAAAAACGCGTTCAAAAAATTGCTGTGCAAATACAATGCGAGATAAAAAGTTGTAACGGCCGCCATTGTATTCTCTAGGGTCTTTGCTAAAAAAGCATATATAATGTTTTGGGGTTCTATGTAATTTTCTAGCAAATAAATGATGATTTTTCCATGTAGGAGAGAAATGTCAGAATTGGTCTGGGTGTTCCAGAACGCCTGATGGCGTTCCCTGCATGTTGGGCCTCTGTATGTGGCCACGCTGTGTAAAAGTCTCACACATGGGGTATCGCCATACTCGGGAGGAATAGCAGAATGTGTTTTGGGGTGTAATTTGTGGTATGCATATGCTGTGTGTGAGAAATAACCTAATAATATGAACATTTTGTGGAAAAAAAATTAAAATAAAAAAATCTTGATTTTGCAAAGAATTGTGGGGAAAAAATGACAACTTCAAAAAACTCACGATGCCTCTTTCTGAATACCTTGGAATGTCTTCTTTCCAAAAAGGGGTCATTTGGGGGGTATTTGTACTTTTCTGGCATGTTAGGGTCTCAAGAAATGAGAGAGGCTGTCAGTACATCAGATGTGATCAAATTGATCAATTTTCAGTAATTGGTACCATAGCTTGTAGACCCCATAACTTTCACCCAGACTAAATATTATCCAATTTTTTTTTTTTTTGTTACCAAAGATATGTAGCAGTATACATTTTAGGCCAAATTTATGAAGAAAAATTACTTTTTTGCAAAATTTTATAATAGAAATGAAGAAAAATTCATTTTTTTACAAAATTTACGTTCTTTTTTCATTTATAGCGAAAAAAATAAAAACCGCAGAGGTGATCAAATACCACCAAAAGAAAGCTCTATTTGTGGGAAATAAAGGACAAAAATTTCATTTGGTTAGAGTGTTGTATGACTGAGTTATTGTCATTCAAACTGTGAGAGCACCGAAAGCTGAAAATTGGTCTGGTTATTAAGGGGGTTTAAGTGCCCAGTGGTCAAGTGGTTAATAAGGTGGCCCCCAGATTTCGGGCCCCCACCCTATGTGAATGAGTATGGGGTACATCGTACCCCTACCCATTCACCTGGTGAACGTTTTCACTTTTGAGGGTCTTCCGCCGCCCCCTTCAAATTCTTCTGCCTGGACGGGGGTCGTACATCCCATCCAGGACTTGGACGTGGCGGGCTTCTCGTCGCTGTCTTCTGCCGCTGCCCCCTTCACCACGAAGCTCCGTGCTTGTTTGATGAGGGCAGCGGGCTTCCGTCGTCTTCTCCGGGGCGAGGGTCGTACATCCCACCCCGGATTTCGTCGCCGGGTTCTGCCTGGCTCCTACTAGGGGCCAGGGCTTCTTTTGCCGTCTTCCGCCGGAGGGCGCCACTCTCCGGGCTTCTCGACGTTGTCTTCCGCCGCGGGGGCCAGGCCTTCTTCTTTGCCGCCCCCCTCGATTTTTTCGGCCTGGATGGGGGTCGCACATCCCATCCAGGACTTGGACGTGGCGGGCTTCTCGTCGCCGTCTTCTGCCGCTGCCCCCTTCACCACGAAGCTCCGTGCTTGTTTGATGAGGGCAGCGGGCTTCCGTCGTCTTCTCCGGGGCGAGGGTCGTACATCCCACCCCGGATTTCGTCGCCGTCTTCTGCCGCTGCCCCCTTCACCACGAAGCTCCGTGCTTGTTTGATGAGGGCAGCGGGCTTCCGTCGCAGTCTTCCGCCGCGGGGTGACACTCGCGGGCTTCTTCTTCCATTCGATGTTGACACGGCGAGGTCCGGCGCTGAAATGCCTTCTGAGCGGCGGGCAAGGACTTATATTGGCATTGGGCGTGGGCGTGGTTATGCCAACATGTGACCTTAACCCATGTGACAGTGATGTGACGTCACATCACTGTCACATGGGTTAAGGTCACATGTTGGCATAACCACGCCCAATGCCAATATAAGTCCTTGCCCGCCGCTCAGAAGGCATTTCAGCGCCGGACCTCGCCGTGTCAACATCGAATGGAAGAAGAAGCCCGCGAGTGTCACCCCGCGGCGGAAGACTGCGACGGAAGCCCGCTGCCCTCATCAAACAAGCACGGAGCTTCGTGGTGAAGGGGGCAGCGGCAGAAGACGGCGACGAAATCCGGGGTGGGATGTACGACCCTCGCCCCGGAGAAGACGACGGAAGCCCGCTGCCCTCATCAAACAAGCACGGAGCTTCGTGGTGAAGGGGGCAGCGGCAGAAGACGGCGACGAGAAGCCCGCCACGTCCAAGTCCTGGATGGGATGTGCGACCCCCGTCCAGGCCGAAAAATTCGAAGGGGGCGGCAAAGAAGAAGGCCTGGCCCCCGCGGCAGAAGACAACGTCGAGAAGCCCGGAGAGTGGCGCCCTCCGGCGGAAGACGGCGAAAGAAGCCCTGGGAGGAGCCAGGCAGAAGCGGAGGAGCCCGAGGTGGGGCGACACCCCCGTTGTTCTCCGCTGTTTTCGGCCGGCCCCCCCCGGATGTAAAAGAGCTTCATTTTGGGGTGGGGGCACAGTCGAGCATGGCGGAGAGCATGGGTGGGTGTTTCCCCCCCCCGGCAGAAGACGGCTAGAAGACCGAGGAGTGGCGACGCCCCCGTTTTTCTCCGCCATTTCCGCCGGCCCCCCCCGGATGTAAAAGAGCTTGATTTGGGGTAGGGGGCCTGGCCGAACATGGCGGAGAGCATCGGTGGGTGTCTCTCTCCCCGGCGGAAGGCGGCGGCGAAGACCGGGGGGGGGTAGGTGTACCCCCCCGGCGGAAGGCGAAGACCGAGGAGGGGTTTCGCCCCCGTTGTTCTCCGCCATTTCCGCCGGCCCCCCCCCGGATGTAAAAGAGCTTGATTTGGGGTAGGGGGCCTGGCCGAACATGGCCGAGAGCATCGGTGGGTGTCCCCCCCCGGCGGAAGGCGGCGGCGAAGACCGGTGCGGGGCTGGAGCCCCCCCGGCAGAAAACGTCTGGAAGACCGAGGGGCTCCGCCCCCGTTGTTCTCTGCTTTTTTCGGCCGGCCCCCCCCGAATGTGAAAGAGCTTATTTTGGGGTGGGGGCCTGGCTGGACATGGCGGAGATCATCGGTGGGTGTCCCCCCCCGGCAGAAGACGGCGAAGCCCGGGGCCCAATGGGCTGGTGGTGGGGGGTCCCGGCAGAAGACCCCCGGAGCTGACTAATAAATTATTTTTTTCTGTGTGGTTTTTTTGGTGTTTACACTTTTCCACCCGGTGAATGGGTAGGGGTACGATGTACCCCATACTCATTCACATAGGGTGGGTGGCCAGAATCTGGGGGCCCCCTTAATATAGGGGGCTCTCAGATTCTGATAAGCCCCCCGCCCGCATACCCCGACAACCAACGGCCAGGGTTGTCGGGAAGAGGCTCTTGTCCCGATCGACATGGGGACAAGAGTGCTTTGGGGTGGGGGGGCAGTGCCCCCCTCCCCCACAGCACACACTCCCCCATGTCGAGGGCATGTGGTCTGGTACGGCTCCATTCCTGTCCGGCCAGACTGCGTGCCTGGGAGAAGGGTTTGGTCTGGATCTGAGGGGGAACCCCACGCCGTTTTTTGGCGTGGGTTTAACCCCTTATGTTCCAGATCAAATCTAAGAGCCTGTTGTGCACCTGAAGGGGGACCCCCACGCCGTTTTTTTTTGTAATTTGGGGTGGAGTTCCCCTTTATCCCGGTCCTGTCAGGGGGGGGGGGGAATGCCTGCTCGTCTGTCCCTACAATGTATGAACAGCGATCTGTCATTTCCCCTACACAGTCCCACCCCCTTTACAGTTAGAACACACCCAGGTAACATATTCAACCCCTTCCGCGCCCCTAGTGTTAACCCCTTCCCTGCCAGTGTCATTTTTATAGTAAGCAATGCATTTATATACCATTGCTCGCTACAAAAATGCCAAATCTCACAAAAATGTGTCCGCCACAATGTCGCATTAGACAGAAAAAACAATGATAGCCACCATTACTAGTAAAACAAAAAATTATTCCAAAAAAACCCATAAGACCAACCCCTACTTAGAACTTTTGCCCAAACCAATCAAACGCTTATTGTGATTTTTTGCAACCAAAAATATGTCCAAGAATACTTATCGGCCTAAACTGAGGGCAAACATTTTTTGAATATATTTTGGGGGAGATTTATTATAGCAAACAGTAAAAAAGATGTTTTTTTAGTTACCAAATTGTCGCTATATTTTTGGGTCAAGCAAAAATAAGAAAAAACGCAGAGGTGATCAAATACCACCAACAAAAAAAAAAAAAAAAATTTTTAGGGGGGGGGGGGGAGGATGAGGACGCCCAATTTTTTTGGGGGCCACGTCGCACAACCACGCAATTGTCAGTCAAAATGACGCAGTGTTGAAATGCAAAAAATGGCCCCGTCAGTGACCAGTAATATGCTCTGGGGCTCAAGTGGTTACAAATTAAGAATACACTAAAGTTAGCCCAATTTATGGCCATAATGTGAAAGATGATGTTACACCGAGTAAATAGATACCCAACATGTTACACTTTAATATTGCACACACTCATGGAATGGCGCCAAAATTCAGTACTTGAAAATACCCATAGGCAACGCTTTTTTATGTGTTTCAGGTTACCAGTTTAGATTTACAGAGGAGGTCTAGTGCTAAAAGTATTGCTCTCGCTCTAACGTACGCTATGATACCTCACATGTGGGGTTTGAACGGGGGTTCAATATGTGGGCGGGGCTTACACATTTAAGGCCCGCCCCCATATATGGAAACATTCTTCAAACCACACATGTGAGGTATCATAGCGTGCGTAACAGCAAGAGGAATATTTATAGCACTAGACCTCATCTGTAAATCTAAACTGGTAACCGGAAACAATAAAAATGCTGCTTGTTCGCTTCTGACTGCGAGCTACTAGGGACAGGGGCTTTTAAATTATTACTATTTAGGTTTGTTACGTAAAAATTCTATAAGACCTCCCGTTCAGCTTGTAAAGCATCACTTCATGGGGACCAAAAAAAAATTTAACACCTCTAATGCTTTCATCCGCCATTGCAGATTTGATTCTGGTACTGCATTTCGAGTGAACTGGGCATGCTCGAACAGTTAGAAAAAGAAGTTGGAAGTTTCATCCTGAAAATGACTTGCATCTTTCTGAGCATGCTCAGAAAGCTCTTTTTTTGGCTTAGTAATTTAAGGACATCCTTAACAGGTGTAAGCAGTTCCAAGTGCACACAAACTAGAGGCTGACATTTCTTCATGTGTTTCCAATTGGTTCATTAGCACACATGTTATAAAAAGCGTGGATACTGCACGTGTCAGCTGCCCCTCAGAGGGGGCAGATTTGCTGGCTGGAAGGAATGGCGGAGTGAAACAGAGATGTTTTGGTGCAAGGTTTGTATTTTTTGATGTTTTCTCTGCTACATAATTTTGCTAAATGTTTCTCAAGATGTTAATGACTAATGTTTTAATCCTGTGGGTCTATCCTGTTATTTCAAAAGCATGATTTATTTTCCAATGACTGTGAAATAAACGTTGGTCTTTTTTGTTTTTAGGTGTTTTTATATATTTTTGGTGTGTTTATTTGTAATTTTTTGTTTTGCTTTCCTTGTTTTGTGGACCAATAAAATTACTTTCAAATTTTGAAGTTTGTTTTGTGATATTTTTTTCCTGCTATGGATTTCAACCGCTGCAGCTGAACTAGTTTGGGCCTAAACCATCAAGTGTGATTTGTCTCTAAGCTCTTTCCTGGTGTGTATGCATGAAATGTTTAGTCACCAGAAAAGGAAGGACAAAGCGGTAAGTATTGTTTCCTAGAACTGATGTCCAGACTGACTTTTTAAAGCACATGTGCAAGATGTAGGAAAAGCTGCATACAGGGCCTGTTGGAGGGGGGGTGGGGGGGGGTGGTGTATTGGTGGACAGGCTTGAAGTGCTGATTTACAGCGCTGTGCTTGAAACTAGCACAAGACAATCCTATTCTAATTGTGGGTTGTTTGAGGGAAGCCAATTGAGTGTTAGAACCCCTGCTAGTGTTTTTAGGCTGGGCTTTGTGTCCCTTTTCCTAAAATTGGCTTCACTTCCTGTCACACAGCTGAACAGGAAGTGAGGTTAAAACCCTACCAATGGTCTTTTCTTTGGGACACAGGTCAATCTAACTAGTGTCACCATTAAGCAAATTGCACTGCAGTGTACACCCCAAATGATTAGTTATTTTGGGGTTTAGTAAAGGCAAAGCCGCTCTGCAGTAGAAGCGTAGGCAATGAAAATCAGAAGGGAAGCACTGATGGTTTTTACTTCCAATCCCGCCAAGTTTAGAGTTTTCTTCCTTGCTTGTCCACTTGTAGTGCAAAGTGGATTTGCCTTTAGTAAATGGACCCCAAAGTCCAAGATTCCTACTAATTTGGGGTGTACACAGCAAAATGCCATTTCCAAAATGGGAAACTATTTATATTGATCTGTGTGTCCCCAACAAAACATTACTCAGGTGTTTCCCTCACTTCCTGTTTGGCTGTGTGGCAGGAAGTGAATGAATTAAGTAGAAAGTGACAACATTTGTGAGGTGTCTTTACCCTATCAGGGGTGCAGGCATCCCCAAAACAAACAAGAAAATAGTTGATTTAACATTGGGTGGTGTTTGTGGGGGTCCCTAACACACATTCATACATATTAGCAACGCTGGATCCTGGCCTATTGGCATGGTTATATTTTCTTAAGCCTCTCAATAAAATGATATGAAATTTGGGGTTAAACTGGAACAATAATCATCACTTTTATTTTTTGGATTTCTTTCATTTTGGATAGAGTTGGGGGGGGGGGGGGTTAGAAGCTCTGTCAGTTTATTTTGTATTATCCCTGTCCGTTTGGGGAGATTGGCCTTCACTTCCTGCCCCATAGCCAAACAGGAAGTGATTGAAAAACTAGGCAAATTAAGGGTCTCCTGTGCCCCCCCCCCCCACAGAACTTGTGTGTGTCCCCTGAAAATTCCTGGGTGGGTCATAAAAAAACAGGGTGTGGCCTTGACAGGAAGGGTGGGTCATTTTTCTATTAGGGGGGTGCCAAAATTTGGTCAGGCCTAGGGCAGCACAAAACCTAAATATCCTACTGCATATTAGGGCTTATTTAGACAGGATCCAATTTACAGCATGTTTTTAGATTGTGGGAGGAAACCCACACAGGGAGAACATGCAAACTCCAGGCAGATAGTGTCACGGGCGGGATTCGAACCAGCAACCCTTTTGCTGCTAGGTGAACATGCTACACACTACACTACTGTGCTGAACGAACATGATCGCAGCTGAAAGCATGAGATGTTTTTTTTTAAACCAATTACATGCTTTCCAGCCTGGAGGACAGATGTGGGGTCTAATTGACCCCGCCTTTCTCTATAAAGAGGACCTGTCACACACTAGTCCTATTACAAGGGATGTTTACATTCCTTGTAATAGGAAGAAAAGTGAAAAATAATACAAACAAAGGGACAAACAAGTGCAAAAATTAAAATATTAAGTAAAAAAATAAAATAACAAAGGAATTTAAATGCTCCTGTCCCTAGTAGCTCGCACTCAGAAGCGAACACGCATGCAAGTCCCACCCACATATGTAAACATCCTTCAAACCCCACATGTGAGGTATCATAGCGTGCGTTAGAGCGAGAGCAATAATTTTAGCACTAGACCTCCTCTGTAACTCAAAAGTGGTAACCTGAGAAAAAAAGTCAAGCGTTGCCTATGGAGATTTTTAATAACGAAGTTTAGCGCCATTCCATGAGTGTGCGCAATATGAATGCGTGACAAGTTAGGTATCTATTTACTCGGGGAACATCATCTTTCACCTTATCCCTAAAAATTGGGCTAGCTTTACTGCTTTCTTATTTTGTCATTCATGAAACAGGTATTTTTTTTGAAAGCCAAAAAAAAAAAAAAAACGTTTGAAAATTTTTGGCACAAATACTGTTGGAAATGTGTCCGAAAAAATGGCCGCCACTTTATTCCCTAGGGTGTTTGTTAATAAAATATATATAATGTTTGGGGGTCCTGAGTAAGTTTCAAGGAAGAAAATATAATTGTTACATGAAGGAGAGAAGTGCCAGAATAGGCGCGGTATGGAAGTGGTTAAAGTGCAACAATAAAAGTGAAAAATTCCTTGAAATTTCGTACCATGGGGGGGGGGGGAATTCAGGGCCGCCATCAGGAATTATGGGGCCCCTTACACAGCTTCAGGCATGGGCCCCCTGGAGCAGAGAATAGGGGGGGGGGTGCCGCCTGATATTAAGAAGGGGGGGGGGCTGCCGCAATTTGATAAGCGGGGGGTTCCTTTACCAAAAAATACATATAGAAAAATATATATTAAAAAGGGTGGTAGCCATCCGGGGGCCCTGGGGACCACTGGGCCCTTTAATAAAAAGAAACTTCTGGGCTCTTTAATGAAAAATAAATTACAATATCTACATATATAAAATAATAAAAAAGGGGGTTGCCTTGGGAGCTCTGGGCCCTTTACTAAAAAATAACTACCAAAAACCAAAAAAAAAAAATAACATTGGGTGGGAGCTGTGGTGGCTCAACGTGAATGGAACTGCGCTGACAAGCCGTTCACCTCTGCAGCCAAGGGTTCGGATCCCGGTCTCGGCTACATGTGAATTGAGTTTGGCTCCCAGTGGGGTGTGCTATGCAAGGTACGCCTGTGCTTAGTATGCCCACCCCCCCCCCCCAAAAAAAAAAACACCACACTTGCACACACTTTGGCCATGAGGTCTCCTAAAATAAAGGGAGGCGAAGGACCTACAGGGCTGGCTGGGTGGGCTACACTCCTTCATAGGGGGAGTCCCTCTGTCCCATCGGGGACAGGCCCCCCTCACACCCACCATTGCCACCGGGGGCATGGAGAAGGATGGCGATTGCAAGTCCAGCTCCTCTCTCTCGACTTCACGCACAAAATACACTTTAAAAAAGAAATTAAAGTAAAAAGTAACAAACCTGGGGAAAATGTTTATAACATTTTTAGAAGCAAAAAGGTTGTCATCTGGGGCCCTCTGGGAGCTTTCAAAATTATATTATATATATATATGTTTAAAAAATAACCAAAAAATATATAATTTTTTTTTTTTTGTTTTTTTTTGTAAAGGTGGGGGGTTGTCATCTGGAGCCCTGGGGATCTCCGGGCCACTGGGGACCTCCAGACCCCTAAAACAAAACATTGGCCCTTTAATAACAAAAAATTTGGGGGGTTGCCACCCGGGGCCCTGGGGACCTCCAGACTGCTAAAAAATATTAAATTCCAAAAATTGGCCCTTTAATAAAAAATCCTACAAAAACCAACTAACAAATATATATACAAAAAAAAAAAGAGGGGGGTTACCATCTGGGGCGCTGGGGGGCCTCCAGGCATCTGGGCACCTCCGGACCCCCGGGCCCCTTACAGGTGTACAGGGCCGCCATCATGAATTTTGGGGCCCCTTACATAGCTTCAGGCATGGGCCCCCTGGAGCAGAGAACCGGGGGGGGGGGGGTGCTGCCGCATGAAATTGAGAAGCGGGGGGGGGGGTGGTGCCACAAATTGAGGAGCGGGGGGGCCCTTTACAAAAATTTTGACAGAAATAAGAAATAAAGAAAAATATATATAAAAAAGGGGGGTAGCCATCCGGGGCCCTGGGGACCTCTGTGCTCTTTATAAAATAAAAATAAAAAAGAGAGAAAATACATATATATATATTTTTTAAATATAACATTTATCGAAAAAAAGTAAAAAAACAAGGGGGTAGCCTTCCAGGGCCCTGGGGACCTCTGGGCCCTTTCCTTAAAAAAAATAAAACAAATATATTAAAAAAATATATATATTTTTTTAAATATATATCTTTTATTTAAAAAAAAGGGCTTGCCATCTGGGGCCCTTAGTGGCCTCCGGGCCCCTGGGGACCTTCGGAGCCCTTAAAAAAAATAAAAAATAAAAAATATTTTTTTTTGTTTTAGGGTGGTTCCCATCCGGGCCCCTGGGGGCCCCTGGGGACCCCCGGGCGGTGTAATCCCTGTACCCCCCTAATGGCGGCCCTGCAGGTGTACTGCCTGTACCCCCCTGATGGCGGCCCTGGGTGTAATGTCAGCATGTGAAAAATGACATTCTGAAGGAAAAAAGCCATTTAAAACTGACTCGCGGCAATAATGAATTGTCAGCTCCTGGAAATTGCAGGAGAATTCATTCATTAAAAACACCAAAAAAAAAGCGTGGGGGTCCCCCCAAATTCAATAACCAGACCCTTTAGGTCTGGTATGGATATTAAGGGGAACCCCGCCATCAATTTTAATAAAAAATGACGTGGGGTTCCCCCCAAATATCCATAACCAGACCCTTCAGGTCTGGTGTGGAATTTAAGGGGAACTCCACTCCAAATTAAAAAAAAAATGGCGTGGAGTCCCCCCTAAAATCCACACCAGACCCCTTATCCGAGCACGTTGACCTGGCCGGCCGCAGAAAAGAGGGGGGGACAGAGCGCGGCCCCCCCCTCTCCTGAACCGCACCAGGCCACATGCCCTCAACATTGGGAGGGTGTTTTGGGGTGCCCCCCAAAACACCTTGTCCCCATGTTGATGAGGACAAGGGTCTCTTCCCCACAACCCTTGCCCGGTGGTTGTGGGGGTCTGCGGGCAGGAGGCTTATCGAAATCTGGAAGACCCCTTTAACAAACGGGCCCCCCAGATCCCGGCCCCCCCCCTGTGTGAAATGGTAATGGGGTACCTTGTACCTCTACCATTTCACGAGTAAAAAAAAAGTGTCAGTGTAAAAAAAGACAAGAGCCGGATTTTGACAAGTCCTTTATTATCTTCTTTCTTCTTTCCTTCGGGTTTCTTCTTCCTCCTCCTTCTTCTTCCTCTGCTTCTGTCTTGGGTCTTCTATTCCCGCATCTTGCCCGGCGTGTTCTTCCATCTTCTTCCGCTGTCCTTCTCGTCCGCATCTTCTCCTTCTTCTTCTTCGCCGGAGCGGCCGCTTCCAATTGAAATCCCCGCTGTCTGCCGGACCACGCCCCCCCTCTGACGCCACGGGCGAGCTCTTAGGAAAGTCCCCGTGTGGTGCCAGTGCGTCAGAGGGGGGCGTGGTCACATGTTCCAGAAAGCGGGCAATTCAATTGGAAGCGGCGACTCTGGCAAAGAAAAAGCCGCGCACGAGCTTCAAATTGAATTGCCCGCCCTCTCACTTGTGACCACGCCCCCCTCGGACGCACTTGCAGCACACTCCTAAGAGCTTGCCCGAGGCGTCAGAGGGGGGGGCGTGGTCCGGCAGACAGCGGGGATTTCAATTGGAAGCGGCCGCTCCGGCGAAGAAGAACAAGAAGGAGAAGAAGATGCGGACGAGAAGGACAGCGGAAGAAGATGGAAGAACACGCCGGGCAAGATGCGGGAATAGAAGACCCAAGACAGAAGCAGAGGAAGAAGAAGGAGGAGGAAGAAGAAACCCGAAGGAAAGAAGAAAGAAGATAATAAAGGACTTGTCCAAAACCGGCTCTTGTCTTTTTTAACCCTTTACATTTTTTTTACTCGTGAAATGGTAGAGGTACAAGGTACCCCATTACCATTTCACACAGGGGGGGGGCCGGGATCTGGGGGGCCCCTTTGTAAAAGGGGTCTTCCAGATTTCGATAAGCCTCCTGCCCGCAGACCCCCACAACCACCGGGCAAGGGTTGTGGGGAAGAGACCCTTGTCCTCATCAACATGGGGACAAGGTGTTTTGGGGGGCACCCCAAAACACCCTCCCAATGTTGAGGGCATGTGGCCTGGTGCGGTTCAGGAGAGGGGGGGGGCCGCGCTCTGTCCCCCCCTCTTTTCTGCGGCCGGCCAGGTCAACGTGCTCGGATAAGGGGTCTGGTGTGGATTTTAGGGGGGACTCCACGCCATTTTTTTTTTAATTTGGAGTGGAGTTCCCCTTAAATTCCACACCAGACCCGAAGGGTCTGGTTATGGATATTTGGGGGGAACCCCACGTCATTTTTTTTTTAAAATTGACGGCGGGGTTCCCCTTAATATCCATACCAGACCTAAAGGGTCTGGTTATTGAATTTGGGGGGACCCCCACGCTTTTTTTTTCCTTTTTTTAATGAATAAATTCTCCTGCAATTGCCGGGAGCCGACAATTCATTATAGCCGCGAGTCAGTTTTAAATGGCTTTTTTCCTTTGAAAAATGACATTTTGTGCAGAGACAGTTCTAACCACGGGAAACATGCGCTTTTTCACATGCTGACATTAGAGCCCCCCATGGTACGAAATTTAAAGGAAAATTACACTTTTATTATTGCACTTTTAGCATTATTAAAATCACTGCTCCCGAAAAAACGGCCGTTTTAAAAAATAAAAAAAGCATTGGTACATGTCCCCTGGGGCAGGACTGAGGTCCCCAAACACTTTTTAGGACAAAACTTGCAGATTAGCCTTTAAAATTCACTATTAAGATTTCCCCCCATAGACTTATACAGGGAGTTCGGCGGCGGCTTTACTTATCAATCACATCGCGCTGCTGCTGCCGCCGGTTCATGCGCCTAATTAGGGCTTCATCCAGCGCACTAATTAAGGCATGTACCGGCGCAGCGCAGATTCATTAGTAAATCAGCCCCATTGTATCTCCTGTTACAAAGACATATGTATTTCCTTAGCTCATCAGAGTCATCTAATGGCCACAATTTGATACTTTACCACTGTCTGTTAGAGCCGGTTAACACTGGGGCGACTCGTCAGGCGGCTGAGTCGCGTCCCATTCTATGCAATAGAACCGTTCTAATAGGAGCGATCCAAGCCACTCCGACTTAGAAAAAGATTCTTGTACGACTTCGGGGTGGCTCGGGGCGACCTGCATTGACTTCTATACAGAGGTAATTTTGCAGGTCGCCTCTGAAGTCGTCTTCAGGACGCCTTGCGGAGTCGCCCCCTAAGTCGTGCCACCTAAGTGTGAACCGGCTCTAATTCATTCGATCACAAGAGAGCTAGCCTAAAAGAAAATGGTGGCTGATGCTCAATATTTTGAGGGGGGGAGCGCCAAACTAACACCTCCCCTCGTGGGAGATGGATAGAAGCCTCAGGCTCTAATCATGTTCTTAAAAAAAAACAGTAAAATCCATGTGTCCGGTGCCCTGCATGTAGAATAGGGGCCGGGTGCACGGATTAGGGGGGCGAAGCCCCTGCATCCTGCATGGATGGGCCGCCACTGCTAAAGAACATTCACTTTTGCCCACTTCACACAGAACGATAGTTTTTTTATATTTTTAGAAACAAACCTTTAACTGTTGTGAAATACTAAAACTCATGTGCTCAAAAAAAACAAGAAGTAATTTGACTGTGACTTTTTAGATAATGATTTAGCATTAAGGTATTTTTTTCTTCTGCATTACACATCTGTCCTATGTTTGCCTATATACAATTTGACGTTTTCTTATCAGGAACCCCTAAGGCCGTGTACACACGACCGAGGTTCTCGCTGGAAACCAGCGAGAACCTCGCTGGAAGCTGCATTCCAGCGAGGACCTCGGCCGTGTGTACGCTCTCGGCGAGCATCCCGTCGGGCAGCCCGTCGAGCAGAAATAGAGAGCACGCTCTATTTGCTCGGCGGCCCGCCTGGAAGAATGGCTGGTTGCCATTCCCGACGGACGGGTCGCCGATTTCGACGGCCGGCAGGGAACCTCGACGGGCGGAACGATGTGTTCTGCCCGTCGAGGTTCTCTGCCGTGTGTACACGGGCTAAAGCAAATAATAGATATGTCCCTTTTTATGTGCTTGAAATAAGATAAAAAATATTATTAGTGTTTTTCCCTATATAATAGGGGTTATTTACTAAAGGCAACTCCACTTTGCACTACAAGTGCAGAGTGCACTGGAAATTGCACTGAAAGTGCACTTGGAAGTGCAATCGCTGTAAATCTGAGGGGTAGGTCTGAAATGAGGGGAAGCTCTGTTGATTTTATCATCCAATCATGTGCAAGCTAAAATGCTGTTTTATATTTTTTTTTGCGTGTCACGCTTGGATCTACAGTGACTGCACTTCCAAGTGCACTTTTAGCAGAATGTATTTAGAGGTGTAATTGTAAGTATGCCTATGTCGTGTGTAAGAAATAACCTGTTAATATGACAATTTAAAAAAAAGAAAGATAAATCTTGAATTTACAAAGAACTGTGGAAAAACTCACCATGCCTTTTACTAAATACCTTGGATTGTCTACTTTCTAAAAATGTGTAATTTGGGGGGTATTTGTACTGTCCTGGCTTGTTAGTGTCTCAAGAAATGAGATGGGCACAGGTGTGATCAATTTTCAATGATTGGCACCATAGCTTGTGGACTCTATAACTTTCACAAAGACCAAATAATATACACTTATTTGGGTTATTTTTACCAGGGATATGTAGCAGTATAAAATTTGGCCAAAGTTTAGGACGAAAAATTACTAATCTGCTAAATTTTATAACAGAAACAAAGAAAAATGCATTTTCAGGCTTTTTTCATTTATAGCGTAATAAATTTAAAACCCAGTGGGGGTTAAATACCAGCAAAAGAAAGCTCTATTTGTGTGAAAAAAGGACAAAAATTTCATAAGGGTACAGTGTTGCATGACTGAAGAACTATCATTCAAAATAGGAGCGCACTGAAAGCTGAAAATGGTCTGGTTAGGAAGGGGATTTGAATGCAAGTGATTGTATCTGCAACACATAATATCTATGTTTTTTTGCATACCTGGGTAACCATCTTTACCCGCCTTCACTGGCCTGCACAGCTTTCTGTCCATATCTCTCAGTTCTGGCTCTCTAGTGTATACCAAGGAATATTATTTCACTTTTATTGTTATCCACTGGTGGTTCTGATTGATGTTGCACTTTGTATGTTAACACATTTTATTTGTACTGATGCCCCCGAGAGCTAGGCTAGCCCGGGCTCTTGATTAACAGCATCAGGGTTTAAATCACCTTTTTGTACACATTTCAAATACTTAGGCGCACAGACCCTCCCATATCTGGAGGCTCACACAGGGTCAATTTTGTATTACTGACCTGCACAGAGTCCTGACCCACATTGCATGATTTTTATTATTAGTATCTTTTGGATCAATTCTTTATACAGTATATCAGTGGACACCATCCAGTGGCGGAGGTCCATTAAATATCTAAATACGTGGGAATTAGGACATTTAGCACCATTAATGAGGCAACCACACACGCTTCTCTTGACTTAAAGCATGCTCACAGGGAATCCATACCCATTGGATTAAGCCCTTGTCACAGGTTACCCAACACTTGTTCAATCTTTATTATTTTTTATCACTAAGGACACCCACAATCAATTCAAACCGGGATCGTTTTTGGCAGCGCCACCAATCACTGCCTGCCTGCCTCAGTCAGGCGCCATATAACGGTTTTGTGTATTTTTCTAGGATTTAACACATGTAACAAATACAGATTGACATGTACGTGTAGCCCAACATGTGTACGATCAAAAGGAATTATTTTCATCTCTCTGTCACTAATATTTTAGCTTTTATGAGACATAAAATAGATTCCTCAGATCTGATGATATAAATCAAAGTTCGCAGACCGGCCGGGGCCTTCTGAATGCCCCCTGTGGATCCTTGTAGCCACTCTGACTAGGACTCCCTTTGAAGACTTCTGAAAGGTGGCAATCTATGTTTAATCGTATGGGAACTTTTATTGGCATCTAGGTGCAGGACTGATATTGAATACTATATATTTAATACCCCAGAATTAAACTACATCTACAATTACACTACTTCTATAGTTCACGTCACATCTCGTTAAGGCAAAACTATCCTACGCTTACATTTATGTCACAAGTGGTTGTGTGGGTCTGCAGGTGGGGGGCTTATCGGAATCTGGAAGCCCCCTTTAACAAAGGGACCCCAAGATCCTGCCCCCCTATGTGAATGGGTATGGGGTACATTGTGCTCCTACACATTCACCAAAAAAAGTGTCAAAAAAGTAAAAAAAATTACAGGACATAGTTTGGGACAAGTCCTTTAAAAAAAAAAAATGTCACTCGTAGTGCATTGATGGTCTCTGTCAGAGAACTCAAGCAGCAAGCGCCCATTCCTGTGCAGCAGCTGTGAATTCCTATTCTATTAGCGGTAATGTGCATGTGCAAACTTTTAAACCTAGAATAATGGCATTCAGAATGGGCATGCGCAATAGTGCATTCGCTCGCCTGCGAGTGCGCGCACCTCCACCAATCCTGGCGCACCGCACCCTATTTAAACATGGAGTCTGCTTAGTATCAGTGCTGGATTGTCTTCAGCGTGTTCCTGTGTTCCTGCTATAATTAATTTTATTTTGGAAATGTATTTTAAAAACACTTTTCAGTTGATTAGTAATAACTAACAATGATACTTATTATACTAAATAAATACTACTATAATAATACTTTTAATATCTTGCTTAAAGGTGTTGTAAAGGTTTGTTTTTTATTTTCTAAATGGGTTCCTTTAAGCTGGTGCATTGTTGGTTCACTTACCTTTTCCTTAGATTTCCCTTCTAAACGTTTTTTTTTCTTTACGGGAGGTGAGAAATTCAGACAAAGAAAAAAACATTTAGAAGGGAAATGGAAGGAAAAGCTAAGTGAACCAACAACGCACTAGCTTAAAGGAACCTATTTAGAAAATAAAAAACAAACTTTTACAACCACTTTAAACAAGATATTCGTTTTTTTTGTTGTTGTTTGATTTGGTTAACAAATCTGCTATATCCCTACTTTCTTTATTTTTCATGTGAGATACATTTAAATATCAGTTATTTTTATATGTTCTTCTTTTACTTGTTTAACCACTTCCCCACCGAGCCATTGTAAAATGACATCGGTGGGGACCTTTCGTCTTTCAGACTGGACGTCATATGACGTGCTTGCATTTTCCGGCCACTAGATGGCGCCGCATTTCTCGGGACCCAGTGCGCGTGTCGGGCGGTCGGGATGACCGTCGGGCACCCGCGATCTCCCGCAATCACGGCAGAAGCATGGATCTGTGTGTGTAAACACACAGATCCATGCCTGTCAGCGGTGAGGAGACTGATGTGTGTTCCCAGTACAGAGGAACACACATCGATCTCCTCCCCTTGTGAGTCCCCCTCCCCCTACAGTTAGAACACACTTTAGGTAACATATTTAACCCCTTCAGCGCCCCCTAGTGTTAATCCCTTCCCTGCCAGTCACATTTACACAGTAATCAGTGCAGTTTTATAGCACAAATCGCTGTGTAAATGTGAATGGCCCCAAAAATGTTTCAAAAGTGTCCGATGTGTGCGCCGTAATGTCACGGTCACAATAAAAAAAATCACAGATCGCCGCCTTTACTAGTAAAAAAATAAAATAAAAAAATGCCATAATTCTATTTCCTACTTTGTAGAAGCTAGAACTTTTGCGCAAACCGATCAAATACGCTTATTGCGATTTTTTTTACCAAAAATATGTAGAAGAATACGTATCGGTCTAAACTGAAAAATAAAAAAGTAAAAAATAAATAAAAATTATGATATTTATTAAATCAAAAAGTAAAAAATATTGTGTTTGTTTTTAAAAATGTACGCTTTCTTTTGTTTATAGCGCAAAAAAAAAAAAAAAAACACAGAGGTGATCAAATACCACCAAAAGAAAGCTCTATTTGTGAGGAAAAAAAGGGTGTAAATTTTGTCTGGGAGCCAAACTAAAATTTGGGAGAAAACTAAAAATTGGTCTGTGCAGGAAGGGGGTGAAAATGCCCGGTATTGAAGTGGTTAAATACCTTAGGTATATCATACCTTATATTATTAACAATGTGTACATTATACTCTTTTAAGAAAAAACAATAACAATCTTAAACCATGAACAAGATGCAGGCTTAACATTAGTGCAAACTACCAAGCAGATGGTGACCGCTCCTCACTACAACAAGATGACAATCGCCAAAAGTGAATGTTTCTAAGAGCAGCTGCATGATCCGCCAAAGCCTCATCAGGAACGCTGTATTTCCAGTTAACGTAACAATGCCTGGAGCCATAGACATCTCTCCAGACATCACTAAGTTTTAGTCTAGCAGCTAAAATGTAAGAAGAGTAAACAGCAAACAGATTCCTCAACATCTGTGCCAGTGCTGGTGTTATAATTACATGTCTTTTTTTTTTTTTTTGCATTTATATTATATAAGAGTATACGTGTATAAGTTTGTGCAGAAAATCTGCGTCTCCTAGCAACAGCCGCATGGTGCGGGCTCTGAAAATTCAATTGACTCACATAAGCAGGTTTTATATAAATGTGTTAAGGATGAATCTAAAGTGATAATGTTATAGAAACGCAGCACTTAAGTCATTGTCACACTAACATATAATTAGCCACCTTAATTTTTACCTTGGAAAATCTGATAAGGATGACAAATAGAGATTAGAAATGGGGATTGCTTAAAGGCTGGTACACATGAGCCGAATATCGGCTGGTATTTGGCTGGTTCAACAAAAACCGGATGACATTTAGCCCATTTGTACAGTAGCCTCTTCAACAGAAGCGAGCCTAATGTCTGGTTTCTGTCAAATGGATATGCTGGAAAACCAGCAGCCGACCAGAATCTGATCAGAGCTCGCACCCAATGGCTGCAAGCACCTACCAGCGGGTTCTGACAGGGGGTAAGTCCCCCTGTCAGAACACAATAGCTCAGCGGGGAGATCCACGTAATAATGTAGCATAGTTAGTGCAGCTCCTCGTGAGCTCCCCAGTTATTTTCATTCAGTCCACTGGATTGAATGAGAAAAATAATAACTACCAATGTGTACAAGGCTTTACCAATGGCAAATAGCTGTTCCCTTCGCAATATAATTTGCTCTGAGGTTAGTTAATCATCCAATTATGTGCAAGCAAAAATAATAAAAAAATGTTTTCCTTGCACACGTAGCACCCTTTAGTGTGTGCTAGTGTGTATAGCTGTAGTGTAAGGCCGCGTACACACGATCAGTCCATCCAATGAGAATGGTTAACCAATGAAGCTGACTGATGGTCTGATGTGCCTACACACTATCAGTTAAAAAAACGATCGTGTTAGAACGTGGTGACGCAAAACACAATGACGTGCTGAAAAAAATTAAGTTCAATGCTTCCAAGCATGCGTCGACTTGATTCTGAGCATGCGTGGATTTTTAACCGATGGTCGTGCCTACTAACGATTGGTTTTGACCTATCATTAGGCGTCCATCGGTTAAATTTTAAAGCAAGTTGACTTCTTTTTAACCAAAGGTTAAATAACCTATTGGGCCTACACACGATCAGTTTTGACCGATGAAAACGGTCCATAGGTTAACCTATCACGTGTACGTGGCCTAAGAGAATTTGGTCTAACCCAGAGCCAGGTCTGGGTTGAATCCGTGTCAGGGTTGAGTGATGGAGGGAGCCTGGATGACTTAGCAAGCAGCATCTCTGATAACTCCACCTGCTCACTGGAACCTTGGAGAAGCTTCCAGAAGTAGAGGGTGGAGTCTACAAGGAGCTTATTGGAGTATTGATGAGGGCCACAGCCAATCCCCAGTAAAATGAGCTGGCAGAGGGCAGGCACCTCTTAAAGCCTCATGTGTCATGCCAGCAGGGACAGTCAGGTGGAAGATGGCAAAGGAGTGCTGAGAAGGCTGTCAGTGGCCCCTAAGGGTGCCCCTAGTCTGGGGGGGGGGGTGAAACCTGGCCTAGGGCTCGGGTGCTAAAGGGACCCTCTGAAACACATGGAGGAAATCTTTCCTGGAGGCACGGGAGGAAGGAGAGAACAGCAGGAGAAGGTCAGCACATCCAGGAGTTCTCCAGAGAAGTCAGCCGGGTGGGCTGGTGAGTAAGCAGTCTGGGAGGACTGTGGAGAGAGAGAGTGTCAGTCTGGGAGGACGGTGGAACAATAGCCACAGTACAGTACAGTATGAGCAAGAGTGTCCACTTTTTGTGTGAGAACATGATTAGCAAGTTCGGCTGGGTTCATGGTAAGGTTCCTTTATTCTGTCACAAACTATGGTGAATGAGAGTGAACCACAACTGCGGAGTGTTAAATTACTTTAGAGGAGACAATGCATTTCTCTATGCAGTATGACAATCAGTATTGGACCCCAGATGTCACTCTTAATCTTAGGCGAAGAGTTTGGGGTTCATTACATCACCTGTCACGCAGAGAGGAATGCTTTTAGAAAGTAGGCGAGGAGGTATTATTGCATACCTACAAGCTCTAGTTTAAAATGCATATGTAAACATGTTTCATATACAGGGCAGTATGACGTATTCAAGGGTTAACAAATGTCATGCACGTAGTTTAAAGCGGAGTTCCACCCTTAAAACCACTTTGTTTCATCCCATCCAGCATACTCGCGCCAGCGCCAGTATGCTGTTTTTTTTTTTTTTTTAATGCATGTACTTACTTTTTTAATAAATCATTTAATTTTGTGCGCACCGCGGTATGTCGCCGCTATAAGGCGTCACGCCTTCCAGAAACAGCCAATTAGCGTTCGGCTCTTCTCGGCGCCTGCGCACAGACCCAGAAGCTGACTGCGCAGGCGCCGTATATAGCCGTGTCACGCCCTCCGAAAAAAGCCGAACTAGGACCGGCTATTTACGGCGCCTGTGCAGTCAGCTCCTGGGTCTGTGCGCAGGCGCAGAGAAGAGCCGAACGCTAATCGGCTGTTTCCGGAAGGCGTGAAGCCTTATAGCGGCGACATACCGCGGTGCGCACGAAATTAAATGATTTATTATAAAGTAAGTACATGCATTAAAAAAAAAAAAAAACAGCATACTGGCGCTGACGCCAGTATGCTGGATGGGATGAAACAAAGTGGTTTTAAGGGTGGAACTCCGCTTTAAGGAGATACCGTGTACATTTTGGAGAAAGGCACTTGGTAGTTATATGAATGCTTTAAGAAACTATGGGCCAGATTCACGTACATTGGCACATATTTTGACCGGCGTAGCACACCTCCTTTACGTTAGACCGGCGCAATGTAGAGGCGCAATCACCGTATCCTTGTAGTATTTGCGCAGAAATTTGCGCCGGTGTAACGTAAATTCCGAGGCGTAAGGCGGAGTAATTCAAATTGGGAAGGACGTGGGCGTGTTTCATTAAAATGAGCCGTGACCCCATGCAAATGAAGGGCCGGCCGGATCGCGCATGAAGCAGACCATGGTCAGCACCTCTGTGCGCATGCTCACAACTCGGGAATGGCGCAATCAGTGAAATTGGAAATGGACCCGGGTAACTTAGTGAACTACGTAGAGAGCTTAAATAGACAGACACAAAACGCCCTTCCTTTGCAAAAGTACATCCCTTTGTATCCCTTCCTATACAGCAAGGTGCTTTTGTTCTGTTGTTTATTAGCGTTTGTTTGTTTGTGACGTGTCTTTGAGATATTTGGTGACTGTTTTGCAGAGTGATTTTTGTCTTTTCTGTGTTTTCTTTGTTGTGTTTTTTTTTTTAAATTATATTTCTGCTGGTCATTTTTTTTTTTTTTTGTTCTATTAGTGAATGATTTTGGAATGTGGGGGTGACATTCCTGCCGGAAAAGGGGTGTCACCTTCATTTGTGGTGGAGAAGTGATCCCCAGGACCAGGGAGAAGTGTCGCTGCTCACAAGTCCTGCATGGTGGGCTTGTGCTAATCCAATTTGATGAGGATGTGGTGTCTGTGCTAGGGACCACAGTGGTGTGCATGCATGCATTCTCATTGTGCCATGATTAATGTGTGTGTTTAACGTGCAAAGATGCCTAATGTGGGCTGTCTCCTGGCTGCTCTTCCCTCAGAAGATGGGGTAGCCTCGGTTAGGGGGGGGGGGTTGTCTGGTTCGGGGGTCAGGTCATCACTTATGTCAATCTCCAGGCCCTTTCTCACTGCGAAGTTGTGCAGCATGCAACATGCACCGATGATCTGGCATATAAAGTTTGGGGAGTACAACAGGGTACCATGGGGGGTTCCGGATAGGAGTCATTAAATGGGGTCCCAGGGCATATGCAGAGTCACCCTGAAGGGATAAGACAGGAGGATGTTAGTAGTGCATGTGCCCCTTGTGATTTCAGCATCATGGGGGGGGGGGCAGTCATGCCTGCCACCCATGTCACTAACCAACCAGCCAGCTGTCCCCATACATGTTCTGTTCGAAATCTGTGGGGATAGGGCTATGATTGTATATGTAGCTGTCATGGGTGTCATGGGTGGTGTCATGTGTTGGGCTGGTGATGTCCTCCTGCAGGGTTGTGGTTAATTACAGGATGGCATGAGGGGTGAATCTGAAGATGCGAGACACCTCAGAATCACTCATGCCAAAGATGTCTATGCGTGTGTGATATATCAAGTGAAGAGTGAGGGGCTTGTATCAGATTAGATTATTATATCCATCAAGGTTTTAAAGGGCTATTGAAAGATAGTGAGACCGTGTTTGTAATTTGTATGTATGTAATGTATTGATGTACAGTATATATGTATGTATATATTTTTTTATGTTTATAAAAGCAAATAAAAAGTTTTTGAAAACAAAAAACAAAAAATCCTCTTCCGTGCCCTCCTCCGTGCCCTCCTCCTTCTTTGCTCCTCTAAAGTCAGTAGTATAGCTATGAGCATGGATGCCCCTGGCATGTTGACATACAGTTTGTTGTGACTGCTCAGCTCCTCACAGATTGTCTAATTTCATTCCACCTTTTATATGGTCTAATTTTAGACAGGTCGTGCAGCTGTTGCGCACAGCGCGTAGCCTGCGCTGCACCAACTTACTTTTGTGGATCCCCGTAACTCCTTCATTTGCATATTTGAATAGCAAATCAATGGTGTGTCTAGCGCAGTTTTGCGCGGACGGATACGCCGGTCTATCGAAATTACGCCGGTCCAAAAAAAGTAGATTTCATGCATATATCGTTTTGTGGATGCGGCGCATCGATACGAATGCGCAAATTTAGACTTACGCCGCACATCTCCTGTAACACCGGCGTAATGGCTCTGTGAATCTGGCCCTATGTCCCTTTAAGATATAGACTAAGGAGTGTAGTAAACATATAGGGGTAGATTCACATACATCGGCACATATTTATGCCGCCGTAGCGTATCTCTTTTACGCTACGCCAGCGCATCGCGGAGAGGTAAGCATGGAATTCACAAAGCAAATGCTCCCAACGTCGCGCCAACGTAACGTAATTTCGTCGGCGTAAGCCAGTGTAAGTGGGTGTGATCTTATGCAAATGATGGTCCGAGCGTGGTGCAATGCTTTAAATGGCGCATGCCCTGTGACGTGGACGTATGTCCCGCACCCCTCTGCGCATGCTCACAACTACGCCGGCGTAACTTCCTGAGATACGCCGGCCCGCCAGCTTAAATTCGCCCAGCCATACGCCCGTCCGGCGCAAAAGTACATTCGTTTGTTTCCCCCCCTGAAGCAAAGTACTTTTGCTGAGCGATGGCAGCTGCTAATGTGGGTAAGGAGAGATATGTAGCGTGGAACCTGGTTTGGGATGGGTTAAATGATAGGGGGCAAGCAGCAAGTGATAGTTTGATGGTAGAGTGGACCGGGGTTCAGCAGGCTACGACGGACAATAAAGGAACGCTGTCTATTATAACAGCAAACAATTTATAGTGCCAGCGTGGATAACAAGTGGCACACTTGCACTCGGCACTTTGTGAAACGCAGCGGCGCCGAGCAATGACGTCATTGCGTGATCGTCGAATGCGTTTCAGCGTGGAACGCATCAGCGTAAGGCGACAGACGTCGCTTACACTAGGACATGTAGTGGAGTGTTTTTTACCTTAAATTAAGGTGAAAACCTTTTGAATTTAAAACCACTTTAGGGGATGTATTTTTTAAAATATTTGCAGAGCTATTTTTCCTGTAAAATGCATGTACATTCATTTGGTGTAAACGCCATCAAAAACGAATGTTACTAGACCTTTTTCTGGTGAATGTTCTTCATTAATAAGAATAGCATTGATCAGGAAAATACCGCATTTTGGCCACTGGACAGAGCTGATGGGCAAGATTTACAGAGCCGTAACTCCTGTCTAACTGGTGTTAGACCGGAGTACTTTCTAATTACGCACGTTTTTTCACTAGTTTGTATCCTCAAACCATGAAAAGACGGCTTTGCGCTTCAATCCGACTGGCTTACGTGTTCGTACGCCTTGGGATCTACGCTGCAATAAAATTGCAGCCGCTGGGTGGACTTCCCGTCGTTTTCCGCGTCGGGGTATGCAAATTAACTTTTGCCGTCGATCCCCGAAATTACGATCTTCAATCGCAAACTCTTACGGCATCTTTAGTCATCTTTCCGCTGCGTAATGTTATACCAGCTTTTAGCTGGTCTAATATTAGACAACCCATGTTAAGTATGGCCGTCGTTCCCGCGTCGAATTGCAACGTTTTCCGACGTCTTTTATTATTTTTTACGCAAGTCGTCCGGGAATAGGAATGTCCGTAAACGACGCTACTCAAAAAAAAAAAATTACGTAACGACGTTATTTCGCGCAATGCACGGCGGAAAATATCTGAACGGAGCATGCGCAGTTCGATCCCCGCGGGGACGCGCCTAATTTAAATGCTTCACGCCCCCTAATCGCGTATTTCGATTACGCTACGGGCAAAAATCTACCAGAATTCGTTCTAGAGCCTGGTAAAATACGGCTGCGTAGCGGATCTCGGATACGCTGCGCAAATGTACGTGTACCTGAATCTGGCCCGATGACTATAGTAAATAAACAATATTGTCAAAAGTATTGGGACACGTGCCTTTACACGCACATGAATTTTAACTGCTTGCAGCCCGCCCACTGTCAAATGATGGGCGAGCGGTGCGGGTCTCGTTCTGGGTGGACGTCACGAGATGTCGCTCCAGAATGGCCGCTCTCGCGTGCCCACAGGGGCACGCATTGCGTTGATCGTGGCCTAGCCGCGTTGCTAGGACACGGCGCAACCTGATCTCTGTAAAGAGCCTCTTCAGCGGCTCTTTTACCATGTGATCGGCTGTGTCCAATCACAGCCGGTCACATGTAAACATGGAGATGCTGGTAATCAGCTCTCCTCGCTTCACACTGACAGAGTGTGTTTGGCGAGGAGAGCCGATCAGCGGCATCTCCTCACAGGGGGACATGTATGAATGTGATCAGTGCCCTGATTACAGTATAAAAATGTAAATGTCACCAATCAGTGCCCACCATTGCTTACCAATGCCAGCAATCAGTGCCCACCAGTGGCACCAATCAGTGGCCATCACTGCCCACAAGTGCCACCTATCAGTGCCCATTAGCAATGCCAGTCAGTGCTGGCTATCAGTGACACCTATTAGTGCTGGCCATCAATGCCCAGCACTGCTGTCAATCAATGCCCATCAGTGTCACCCATCAGTGCCACCCATCAATGCCCATCAGTGCCCATCAGTACCACCTATCCATGCCACCTATCAGTACCCACCAGTGTCGCCTATCAGTGCCCACCAGTGCCACCTAACAGTGCCCATTAATGCCACATATCAGTGCCCATAGGTGTGGCATATTAGTGCCTCCACATCAGTGCCACCCAATCAGTGCCCATAAGTGCCACCTCATCAGTGCCCATAAGTGCCATCTCATCAATGCCCACCAGCTCAGCCTATCAGTGCCCATCAGTGCAGCCTCATGAGCGCACATCAGTGAAGCCAAAACATTACTTAAATTCACTGACAGAAACTAAGTAAAAAACATATTTATTTTTATTTTTATAAAAAACTAGCAGTGATTAAATACCACCAAAAGAAAGCTCTATTTGTGTGAAGAAAATTATAAAAAAAATTGTGTGGGTACAGTGTTACATGACCGCACAATTGTCATTCAAAGTGCAACAGCGCTGAAAGCTGAAAAATGGCTTGGGCAGGAAGGAGGTGTAATTGTCTGGTAGGCAAGTCGTTAATGGTGTCTCAGACTTGGTCCGTAGGGTTCAATATTGAGTTGGCCCACCCTTTGTAGCTATAACAGCTTCAACTTATCTGGAAAGGCTGTCCACAAGGTTTAGGAGTGCGTCTATGGGAATGTTTGATCATTCTTTCAGAAGCGCATTTGTGTATTGGGTTGAAGTCAGGGTTGTTTTTCAGGGGCTGGGTTTGGCCCCTTAGTTCCAGTGAGGGGAACTCTTAAGGCGTCAGCAAGTCATTTTGGACAATTTCATGCTCCCAACTTTGTGGGAACAGTTTGGGGATGGCCTCTTCCTGTTCCAGCATGACTGTGCACCAGTGCACAAAAAAGGCCAAGCCCAAACCCTGAAAAACAACCCCACACCTTAATCCCCCTACACCAAATATTTTGGACTAGTGCACAAAGCAAGGTCCATAAAGACATTGATGAGCAAGTTTGGGGTGGAGGAACTTGACCTACACAGAGCCTTGACCTCAACCCGATAGAACAACTTTGGGATGAATTATAGTGGCGACTGTGAGCCAGGCCTTCTCTCCAACATAAGTGCCTGACCTCACAAATAAGCTTCTGAAAGAATAGTCAAAAAAAACAAAACACACTCCTAAACCTTGTGGACAGCCTTTCCAGAAAAGTTGAAGCTGTTATAGCTGCAAAGGGTGGGCCAACTTAACGGTGAACCCTACAAACTAAGACTGGGATGCCAATAAAATTCATGTGCGTGTAAAGGCACGTGTCCCAATACCTTTGACAATATAGTGTAAGTTTTTCCTATTATCATCAAGTCTATATAATGAGAATAATGCAGTATTTTTTGGATTTATTCATCCTGGAGAGAAAAAAAATAGTAACATTCAATTTTTGCCAGTATTTCAACAGAGCAAACATACAGTTTTGAAGAATGAATAGCTCCGCAATTATTTTATTAATACAGTGATAATCATATGTGCATGTCTTAGCCTCATTTTTTATGTACTTACAGACAATTCTGTTGGAAGGACAGCTAATGCTAAGCAGCTGACAATTTTTCCTTGACCCACTTGGTTTGAACAAATCTAGTCTACTTAGTATAAAAAAAAAATGGTATAATCACATATTCAAATCCACTAGTTGAGGGAGAATTATAATGGCATCGTTGGGAGTTGTGAGTCACAAATACAATTGTAGGAGTGTAACACAAACAATAACTGTCTTATAAGATATTGTGGGAGCTAAACCACCTAATCTATCCAGCATTTTGCAAAAAGTTCTCTTGCAGGAAGGCTGATTTGTATTATTATTATTTTTCATACAGTAAGACAGAGACAGCAGATGAAATTAATCACTGAATGAAATGTTATAGTCACCTACAAGAACGTAGGAGGTGGAATTTTAGTGCGGATATCACACTTTATCATACAGAGCATGTTTTATGTGTTCATGAGTGTGTGCCCAGGGTCAACTTAAACTTTGCAATTATTTCATGTATATGAATAATTTATGAAGACTTTCTTAAGTAAGAGATTCATCCTGCAAAATCAAAACTGCTAATCATTCATATTCTGCTAGTGTCTTTTTAACCACTTAAGACCCGGACCAATACGCTGGCAAATGACCCAAGGGTTTTTTTGCGATTCGGCACTGCGTCGCTTTAACAGACAATTGCGCGGTCGTGCGACGTGGCTCCCAAACAAAATTTGCGTCCTTTTTTTCCCACAAATAGAGCTTTCTTTTGGTGGTATTTGATCGCCTCTGCGATTTTTATTTTTTGCGCTATATACAAAAATAGAGCGACATTTTTGAAAAAAAAAAATATTTTTTAGTTTTTGTTATAATAAAAAACCAATAAACTAAATTTTAGTCAAACATTTAGGCCAAAATTTATTTAGCCACATGTCTTTAGTAAAAAAAAAATCGCATTAAAAAAAAATTAGCTACCTAGCGGGAACAGCGACACTAATACAGCGATCAGAAAAATGATCGCTTAGTGATGCTGGCAATAGGGAGTGAAAGGGTTAACTAGGGCAGTGATCAAGGGGTTAAAACTTTATTGGGGGGGGTGGGGGGGGGCTACCCTGACACTAACACTGACTGACTGTCACACTGTCTGTCACACTGACACTAAATACAGTAATCATACATGTATGATTACTGCATTCAGTGACACTGTGACAGGGGGGAGGGGGGGGGGCGATCGCGGGGGTTAAATGTGTTTGTGTCTGTGTGTAAGTGTGCTGTTGGTGCAGACTTACTTGTTGTGTTGTGATCTCTCCTCAGCGGCGCTTGAAACAAACGCCGAGGGAGAGATCACGTCGCTTCCTCCTTCCTGTGTTTACACAGGAGGAGGAAGTGACAGGGCGGGCGGGCGCGCGCATTGGCTGGGAGCGATCCGGAGGGGGCGGGTGAAAACGGATAGCCGCCCCCACTTGTCGGATCGCTCCTGCAGCCGCGCGGACCGCCGCATGTACGGGGGGGGGGGTCCGATCGGACCCCCGATCCCCCCCAAGGCACCAACGTATATATACGTTGATGTGCCTGCCGTCGCCATTCTGCCGACGTAAATGTACATGCGGCGGTCCTTAAGTGGTTAAACCTAATGGATGAATGAGAAGTTCAAAAACCAACAAAACTTTCAGTTTACATCAGCTAAGTACATTTCTGATGCATCAAAACGAAAGTTGTACAGTAGAAAAGAGTTTGAGCATAATTAGTTCCGGAAACATGCTTGTAATCCAAAGCACTTGTATATCAAAGCAAATTTCCCCATAAGTAATAATAGAAACTCAGATGATTCCTTCCACAACCATTTACAATAGAAAGGGTAGTTAGGACTTTAAATGAAGCAATAGAATAGTGGAGGTGGAGATAAATAAATAATTAGTAACATGGATTTAAGAACAGTAATTAATGTATTTCGTATATACATTTATAATTTACATGCACAAAACATTCACATGATAAAAAAATATATATACATGGCAGCATATGATAGCAATAATGGGTACATAAAAAATAGTTGTAGAGAATAGTATAGCAATAAAATCATAATAGTAACATGCTCGGCACCCATATATGAACCTAGATAGATCCACTGAACAATATATAGTAATATACAGTAAGTAGGTAAATGGAATTCCATATGAAGTGTAGCATCAGATATAGCTCTACGCGTTTCGTGGAGCTGTCCACTCGTCACGAGCAGATGCAACAGAACTCCTAGGGAATATTACAGGGTTTGTATATAGTATATAGTAAACCAATATAAATAAATAAGTCAAGAGGATAATAAACCAACACTCACCAACCTAGACAACGAGTGCAGCATAAGTTCTTCAGTCTACAGGCCATATAGAAAGTTTATAGCAATGTGATAAAATGTCCATCCACAAACGGCAGCCTCCACAAGGGGATTAGAAGCTAAATCCAGCACAAGCACCAGAGTGTAAAAGAGAAGAGCGGCACCTCTAAGTGTAACAATATGGTTACATTTAATAAAGGTACAACCATGTGAGTTGCTAAATGTTGTACCTTCATTAAATGTAACCATATTGCTACACTTAGAGGTGCCTCTCTTCTATTTTATACTCAGTCGTGACATGACGCTACTCGTATGTCAAGGCATTGCTTGTTTATCAAGTTAAAAGTCAGCTTATCTTGTAAAACAAGTCGCAATCCAAGGTTTTACTGTACTAGGTTTTTCAGCTTTTCTTTAGTATGTAGCCACAACCTGAGTAGAAAAGTCTCCCAAGAGCATGCTGTACAGAAGTTTTCTTGAAACCACTCTTTTTTTTTTTTTTTAACAAATGCATTTTATTTTGTATATAAAAAAAAAAAATACAAAAAAAATCATAGTTGGTACACAATAGATTAAAAATCAAGATAATACAACACTAGTAAGGTGTCCAGTACACATAAGTAAATAAATCACTTTTGCAAGCATAAATCAATTCTGCAGGCAATTCTGAGGAAGAGTCCAGAAGTGAAGGGAGTTGAACTTCCTCAATATATAGCCAGTACACAGGATATGTATCTAATAATCAATCACTGAAAAAGGGTAATGAGGAGGTAATTGGGAAGAGCTAAGGAGTGGTGTAAGGAAAAAAAAGAGGGGGTGGGGGGCAGTCACAGAGACAGTCCTCTAGCTTCCTCCCATGGATCCCAGATGTTATAGATTTTTTTCGGACAGTTGTGACCCATCCTTTAATAGGATGAGCTTCAGTGCATAAAATGTTGCATAAAACAGTAAGTACCGCTGATGGAAAGAGACTTCTAGATTAGTACCCACACCCAGCAAGAGGAAGGCTGGATCCCATGGAACCTGCTAAATCAGAAGAACTCCAAGCTCTGCCATATGTATAAAACTACCTATCTCTATGACTCATTTATGAGGTAAATAAGAGACACCCGCTGAGGGGTATAATATGCTTGATGTAGAAATTTTAATTGAATGAACCTACAGTGTCTCTAGTCGAGATCATCATTGGGATGAATTGCTGCAAGTCCTTCCCCCAGTCCTCAGCAGTCAAGCCGTGTATATCACTTTGCCAGGCGTGACACAATTGAGTAACCTTAGTTGTCTTTTCCCTAGAGATTTGGAGATAGAGAGAACATATCCTGTCTTAATTTTCACTAATCATGAAGTGCTCTGCTGAATTTGTGTTAAAGGGTAATAGCAGCACGGAATTGTGCACTAACTGCATGTCGTAATTGGAAAGATTAAAAAAACATTTGGTTGGGAATATGAAGTTCTGCCTTTAATGCCTCGTACACACAAGCATTTTTCTCGGCAGAAAAAAAAACCAAAGGGCCAGATTCAGATACACTTAATATTGCGCTGCGTAATCGAAATACTCTACGCTGCCATATTTTACCAGGTTCTACACCGAATTCTGGTAGATTTTTGACCGTACGCTACGGCGGCGTAGTCTATTTCTCGCCGCGTAATCGAAATACGCGATTAGGGGGCGTGAAGCATTCAAATTAAGCGCGTCCCCGCGGCGATCGAACTGCGCATGCTCCGTTCAGAAATTTCCCGCCGTGCATTGCGCGAAATCACGTCATTCGTTGTTTGAGTAGAGTCGTTTACGAACATTCCTATTCCCTGACGACTTACGTAAAAAAAAATAAAAGACGTCGGAAAACGTAGAAATTCGACGTGGGAACGACGGCCATACTTAACATGGGCTGTCTAATATTAGAGCAGCAAAAAGCTGGTATAGTGTTACGCAAAAAAAAGATGACTAAAGGTGCCGTAAGAGATTGCGAATGAAGATCGTAATTTCGGGGATCGCCAGCAAAATCTCATTTGCATACCCAGACGCGGAAAACGACAGGAAGTCCACCCAGTGGCCGCAAATTTATTGCAGCGTAGATCCGAAGGCGTACGAACACGTAATCCAGTCGGATTGAAGCCTGCAGCCGTCTATTCATGGTTTGAGGTTTCCGACTAGCTAGAAAACGCGCGTAATTTGAAATTACTCCAGTCTAACACCAGTTAGACAGGCGTAATGGCTGAATCTGGCCCAAAGTTTTTCCCGACGTGATTCCTCTCCAGCCTGACTTGCATACACTAGTTCATGCAAAAAAAGTCTAACCAAAGCGCGGTGACGTACGACGGGATTATTAACCTGCCTGGCGGTACCCCCGAGTGTGACTCGGGGTGTTTTTTTTGTGCTAAGAACGGTATCCCCGAGTCACGCTCGGGGTAGCTATGCAGAGCCTGCAGCGCGCGCTGGCTTACCTTGTTCCTGGATCCAGCGATGCATCCACGCTGTGTGAGTGAGCAGGTGCTCGCTCGATTCACACAGTGCCCCCGTGTGCCGTCGATCTCCGTTCCCTGCGACGTTACGGAGAACGGCGCCAAATTCAAAAACGTAAACAAACACATTACATACAGTATACTGTAATCTTATAGATTACAGTACTGTATGTAAAAAATACACACCCCCCTTGTCCCTAGTGGTCTGTCCAGTGCCCTACATGTTCATTTACATAATAAAAAGTGTTCTTTCTGCCTGCAAACTGTAGATTGCCCAAAGCAACCAAAAGTGTCCCTTTATGTCAAAAATGGTTTTAGATCAGCTAGAAAACAGCGATAATAAATTATAATCACTTGCAGAATTTAGCGATAGCGATTTGTGGGGAAATTCATCATAAAAAAAAAATAATGACAGCGACAATTCTGCAGCTGAGCAAATTTCAGTGTTTTTGAGTTGATTACATTATTGAATATTTTTTATTAAAATTACATTATAATTTGTTATAATTATTTATAGTTATTTATTATATAAAAAATTATGATTTTGTTTTTCAAACTTTATCATACCCGGGATGTCTTGTTTGGACAGATTTAAGCAAGTTATTCCTAAGAATTGCAGGCCTACAGTATAAAACGCCAAATTTCCATGCAAAAAATTGTACCACTTTTGGTATGTAATTCCAGACAGAATCATACCGCCAGGGAGGTTAAGGGGGAAATCCTTTCAAATGGCACCACCCTTTGGACTGCTTTTGGGCTGCATACTTGATTATGAGCATTTGTGTTTTTTTCCCCTCGGAAAAGCATACACACGACAGTTTTTCACGACGAGAAAAAAAAATTGGCGGGAAACACGACGAGAAAAAAGAGAGCTGCTTTCGTTTTTTTTTCATTGGGCAGTTTTTTTGTCGAGAAAACTGCTAGGGAGCAAGCACAACCAATAAAAAAAAAAAAAGTTTTCTCGTTGTGAAAATCGGTCGTGTGTACAAGGTATCAGTCCTTAAAAGCCAGCAAGGAACCAATATGAAAAATACAATTAGGCATGGTAATACCAAATCTTGCCCACACTATGGGATCTGGGATCGACTGAAGGTGGGGAAAAGAGGGGTTACCCCATAATGATGTAAATGGTGAAATAATATTAGGCTCATTCAAAAATGTTGTCACCTGCTGCCAAACCCGTTTTGTGGTACGCATTGGCGTTGTGATGTTGGAGTTAACCTTGGGTCCTTAAAAAGCCACATCGCATGTTCGCCTGTTTGCCGAATAGCGAACATTATGCAGTGTTTGTGGCAAATTCGAAAGCCGTGGTGCACTGTTTAAAAGTCTATTGGAGATTAACATGAAAAAACAAAAGTGCTAATTTTAAAGGCTTATATGCATGGTGGCGTAGGGATACCCCCAAAATATGGAACCAGACCCTTATGCGAGCATGCAACCTGGCAGGCCGCAGGAAAAGAGGGGGGCAAGAGAGCGTGTGGCCTGAACCCTCTCCTGAACCATACCAGGCCACATGCTCTCAACATGGGGGGATGGATGCCTTGGGGCAGGGGGGCTCATCCTTGGGCCTTGTATTAATATTAAGGAAAACCCTGCGCCAAATAAAAAAAATGGCGTAGGGGTCCCCCCAAAATTCATATCAGACCCTTCTCCAAGCATGCAACCTGGTAGGCCGCAGGAAAAGAGGGGGGACGAGAGAGCATGTGGCCTGAACCATACCAGGCCACATGCCCTCAACATGGGGCAGGGGTGCACATCCCTACAACCCTTGCCTGGTGGTTGTGGGGGTCTGCGGGCAGGGGACTTATCGGAATCTGGAAGCCCCCTTTAACAAGGGGACCCCAGATCCTGCCTCCCCTATGTGAATTGGCAACGGGTGATGTTTCTCCCACCGGTGACGGCTGTTATATAGCTGAGGGTGGGGCTACCTGGTGACATAAACAGGTGACCCCCGCCCCCTCTGACGCCACGCACACTGTTGCATGACCCATTGCCAGTTAAAGTAGCACAGTGCTGAATAGCAAAACATTACCTGGTCATGGAGGGGGTAAAACCTTCTAGAGGTCAAGTGGTTAAAAAAAACAATAAAAAAATAAAAATAAATACATTAAAAACCTACATATACAGAACTCTAAACTCACAGGTGATCCAGAGAAAGAAACCCTTATGACACATATAAAGAAACCTTTATGACACACGTAAATTTTTCTCTAACAGAGAAAAAAAACTGTTGAATCCCCTAAGAAATTCCCTGGATGAACAATCTATAGATGTCTATATTCTGTGCATTTAAAAACACAACTACTGAGCTGGCTAGAACTATCCCCTGAGGAAGTCTATTCTATATTTTCACTTACTGTAAAGAAGCACTTCCGTATGATGATAACCCTTTCCCTCCAGATGCAAAAAGTGCCCACTTGTCATTTACAAGGCTTTGCTTACTAAACGGACTATTGGTAAATGTAAGGATGCTAGAAAAAACTAAAACTAAAAAAAAGACAGACAAAGGACTAAAAATATGCTTATTTTACACAGTGCCCATCCTGACCTCCCTGGGGCCCTAAGCAAAATGACATGGCACATTCAAAATGAGAAGTGAGGGGCGCTGACAGTGACATGTCACAATAAAGAAAGTTTAGAAGCGGGGGGAAGGGGTGTTCTGCTGTCGGAAATGACATCTTACATTAAATTGAGAAGCGGGGGGTGCTGACTTCTTACCTCTTCTCCCATGCAGCCAGCGAGTTGAGAAGCGGGGTGAGGGGGCAAAAATGACTTCTTACCAGGCGGGGCCTCTAGTAATTTGGAGGGCCCTTTGCAGCTTTGCAGAGCCCTAAGCGGCTTGCATAGTGAGCCTATAGGGCAGATCGGCCCATTATTTTACACCCTAGCTTATGGAATCATTACCTAGGCACTAGTGACATAATACAGACTTTCAGAGAGAACTTTGGAGAGTTTATGATTTCAGTTATCGGGAGAATTTATGGGAAAGCAGATGTATGGAACTAGAAACCTTAGCACTCTAATAAGCAAATAACTTAAATAAATAAATAAATAAAAGACAAAAAGACCACTGTTGGATTTAAAAGGCCGCGGTTGTTTAATACTGGTTTCAAAATATTGTGATAAGCATTTATCAACAATACAAATAAATAAGCATTCAGAAAATTCAGCTTTAAAGCTAACCCAACCACTAAGGCTCAGGTAGCCGACACAACTCCCTAGCTACAACATATATATATATAATAAGACATCAGTAAAATTAAGAGGTAATAAAAGGATATCAGAGCTAGTCCCCCTTTGCAAACTGGCAAAAGTGACACTACCACATAAGAAACAACCGCGACAAGGTGTAAATTGAAAACAGGGGGGGGGGTGGGGAGGGGAAGAAACACTACAGCTCTTGTGTCTTCTGAGGCGAATGAGCCTGGCTTCCGGGACCCGCTTTAAATAGCCCGCTCCGCTGCCTCAGAACCAGTTGGAACTGGCTTTTCCCGGGCTTTCCTCCAGGAAACCCAGGAAAACAGCCAATGGTCATGAAGCCCGCCAAAACTCGAGCCGGGAGGGAGGGGTCACCCGGAGTTCACCTGCTGCCCGATTGTCCCCTTCCCGGGCTTTCTAAATAGCCCCAGAAAAGGTCATTTAAAGGGCAACTGACCCAACGCACCAATGCCAGGGGAGCAATGACAATGCTACCCCCATCGCTTTCCCATGAGGAAAAGGAGGGCAAGAGACTGCCCCCTTCTCCTGTCATGGGAAAGCAGATGTATGGAACTAGAAACCTTAGCACTCTAATAAGCAAATAACTTAAATAAATAAATAAATAAAAGACAAAAAGACCACTGTTGGATTTAAAAGGCCGCGGTTGTTTAATACTGGTTTCAAAATATTGTGATAAGCATTTATCAACAATACAAATAAATAAGCATTCAGAAAATTCAGCTTTAAAGCTAACCCAACCACTAAGGCTCAGGTAGCCGACACAACTCCCCACAAGGCGGGTGGTATACAATACCACCAGCCACAGAGCCCCATACCGCGGCCAAATCCAACCAGGAACTTAGGTCTGCATTAAATATGTCCAAACCAATGTCGGATAAGTGGACTCCGTCCGACCTATACAGGCCCGGAATTCCACCTTCCAACTCCCGATGCCTAAAAGAAAAAATACCTGTATTCAAAAGAATTTTTTCTACCGCCCTGTTTACCCTTTTCCTAACCTTTTCCAAAGGACGTACCGATGGAGGATAGAGCCAACACAATCTCTGAATGATTTCAGAAAAAATTATGACACATCCCGGAAAAATACTCTTAATCCTCTGTAGATCATCTCTAATGGAAAAAATGATCTCCAAAGTCTTACGCCTGCCTATGTCATTTCCCCCGAGATGTATTATTAAAATATCAGGTGGGGGGAAACGAAGGCAAAGACGAGATAGCTCCAAGGATAATCCTGACCACAGCATACCTCTTTTACCACTCCAAAAAACCTTATACTTATTAGCATCTAAACCCAAATTAGACGAATAACTTCTGTGCTTTGCTCTACAATGTGCCCAATACACAAACGAGTGCCCGATGATCCAAATGGTCCGGGGATTATCTGAAAATTAAAAAGATTGATTAGGGCGGATGTATAACAAATAACTATCCGATTTCCATCTCCCTATACTCTTTATTTTACTAGCGTCCAAACCCAGCCTGGCTGCCTCAGTTGCCGCCCCAATCCTAAAGGAATGTGATGAAATCTGTAGGTGATCCAGCTTCAGACACTGTAAACATTTTTTAAGAACACTAGCAAACTGGAATTTTGTCAGGGGAAGGCCCGAATCATGCAGAAAAAATTTTGAATTTCTTGAAGGTCTAATCAAAAGGTATTTTTTTAACAAAAGGACTGGGCAGATATTAGAGTTATCCCAAGCTTCTAGCTGTAACCAATGTCCTTTGCCTAGCTGATCCGTTTTAGACCTCCCGATCAGAATTCTTACCGATCTGTCTAGAACTTCGACATCAGATGCCCTTAAGGCGATCAGCTCAGACACCCTAAGTGCTGCAAAGAACATTATTGTAAAAACAGTCTGAAAAAGAACAGCCTCGAAAGAGGAAAAACAGACCCTATCCGTGACTGAGCAGATGTCACTTAAAATCTTCGGGGTTATAGGCTTACGGGAATCAACTGTAAACTTGGATTTTTTATAACCCTTTAATGCTTGTTTGATTGAGAAAAACTGCATAAAGGAGGGGAGATTATTAACTTTGAGAAAAAACGAAATTCCAGCCAAGGTTTTTTGCACGTATGACCAGGAGTATTGTTTAGCGAATAAAAAACTCAAAAAACATACAGCTACATTTTCAGAGAAAGCAGAGACTGGTTCATGAATTGATTTTAAGAATTGCAAAAACAACAACCAGGCTGACTGATATCCCGCCCAGGTTGAGGGAGCCACCGAGTTAGCAATATAACCTGATAAGGGTCTTACACCAGATCCCATAAGTTGTGTGGACATATTGATCCCACACGGTCTGCATCCGGAAATAGCTGGAAAAAACGATCCATCTGTAGACGAGATAACGAATCCGCCAAGTCATTGTCCTTTCCTGCTACATGGATAGCCTTCAGCCATATATTTAGGCTCAAACATTTAAAGACCAGATGCCTCAAAAGGACAATGACTGGCGGAGACTTGGATATTAGACAGTTGATGGCATAAACAACACCCTTATTATCTGTCCTTATTAAAATCCTTTTCCCCCTAAACGACTGACCCCAAATCTCCAGGGCTACTAAAATTGGAAATAATTCCAATAGAACTATGTTTTTGGTAAGACCTTTCACCTTCCAGACTAGGGGCCAACGGTCCGCACACCAATGGGTCTGCCAAATTGCAGCGAAGCCCAGCGAGCCTGCTGAGTCTGTAAAAAGAAAAAATTCTTTGTCCAAAATGAAATCCTCTTGCCAAACAGCTCGACCATTGAAATTAATCAGGAATTGCAACCAGACCAAGAGGTCTTCCTTCATATCATGTGAAATATGCACATGAGAAAAGGGGGACTTCAGACCAGAAATTGATGTGTAGAGCCTTCTGGAAAAGATTCTACCCACCGGCATAATTCTGGTAGCGAATGCTAACATACCCAGCAGGGATTGTACTTCTTTTAATAACGCCTTTTTCTTTCTAACCAAAGATAGTAACAACTTATTAATCTTATCAATCTTTTGCTTTGGCAATCTAAACTCCATTAAATCAGTATCAATTGTGATACCTAGAAATTCTATTAAAGTGGTTGGCCAAACTGTTTTTTCCAAAGCTAATGGGACGCCAAAGTCACTGCAGATCATAAAAAATGTCTCCAATAACCTTGCGCAAATAGAGGAGTCGGGAGGGCCTAAGAAAAGGAAATCATCCAGGTAGTGTATTAATAGCTCCGAACCGGTTTTAAAACTGACTGACCACTCTAAGAAGGAAGAAAAGGATTCAAAATAAAAACAAGATAGGGAGCAACCCATGGGAAGACATTTATCAAAATAAAAGTATCCATTAAAGAAAAAGCCTAGAGAATTGAAACATATAGGGTTAATTGGGAGAAGACGGAAGGCTGACTTAATGTCAGCTTTTGCCAACAGAGCTCCTCTACCTAAACCTCTCACTTTTTCTAAGGCATCCTCAAATGATGCATAAGAAACCGAAGAAAGGCTATCTTCGATCTGATCGTTAAGGGAATCTCCTTTGGGAAAGGATAGGTGATGTATCATCCTAAAGGAACCATTTTCTTTTTTAGGAACAATGCCTAATGGGGAGATTCTAAAATTTTTAAAAGGAGGAGACGGGAAAGGACCCCCGACTCGACCTTCCAAAATCTCTAAATTTATTTTTTCCAAAACTATTTCTGGGTATTGACTAACTGATTTGAGGTTATTTACCACTGAACAACCCTGGCCAGAAAAAACTGGAAGCGTAAAACATTCACCAAAACCCTCAATGAGGAGTTGGGCCTTCAACCGATCTGGGTAAAGGCTGAGCCATGGGAGCATATTTTGTAGCCTCACTGGTGTTGTTGCCTTTGAAAAAATTCCCCGGCTGCTGATTAGCTGCTGACATTTTTTTAAAGCATTTGGTGACCGAATGACTGCCTGCGCAGAAAGCACATTCGTGTCTGTATTTACACGAGTTTGGCCATTTGCACTGGCTGTCATTGAAATTGAAACAAATTCCTCTTTTATAACCGGAATTGCTCGTAAACTGTGTGCTAGTGTTCGTTTTATTAAAAGCCGGTCTTTGGGGAAGAAAAAGATTTAACCATAACCCTACATCTTTTACACCCCATTTCAAGGAAGGATGCACTGATAGTTTTTGGCGAAAAGCTTCGTCATAGCTAAACCAGGCAGTGCCTCCAAAGCTTTTGTAAGCCTCAATAATAATATCCAAATGCTGGAATAAACCAGTGCTTTTCCCAGGGAATCTTTCGCATAAAATCCCTGAGAAAATACAGAAAGCCTGTAACCAGTTATTGAAAGACTTCTGTACCGGCCTACGTCTTTCCTCTTCTTCTTTTTTCTCAGATTTACTCATAAACTCTTTGGCGGATGGGAGTAAAGCTAAAATATCAATGAATTCCCCCCGCCAGATTTTCTCCTTAATAGATGTAGAAAGGTGAAAACCTAACGGCGAAACTTCGCAAGACATGGTTTCCTTAAGACATGTCTCAGGCGGATTCTGGGATTTAGCAGAAATAAAATCAGGACCTGCGTTACTTTGTGAGGGTTGTAAAGTCTCAGATATTCCACCAGGTGGCGACCACACGTTACTAACTGAAGTTTCAGCAGCTGAAACAGAGCTACTGTTAAAAACCTGTGAGTTGACTGGCACAGTATTGCTATTTTGAGACTGAGGGTCAGCTGAAAAATTGTTACCCCCTACCACCTGAGGGTTACCTGACACTGCGCTACTGTTAGGAACCTGTGTATTGGCGTTTAAATCTCTAGCCACCTGAGCTAACAGTTCTGCAATATTACTTAGTAATACATGTGAAGAAGTTTCATCCATACCTGGTCGTTCTGAGAGACCCAGGGTAGCATTAGGCACCGTGACCTCCCGTGCTGTTGCTTCCTCTGTATTAGGCACTGTACTCGCTCTGGGAACAGCCCTTGCTGTGGCTTGTGGAGACCTCTGCCGCGCTGCGGACGGCTGTTGGGAAACCCATCCGTGGGAGGCAAACCTGCTCGTCCCTCCTCTGGGGCCGCCTCTTGACCTCGCCGCTGATCCGCCTCTCGGAGACCCTGTAAACCTGTGGAGAGAAGAATTGGAGAAACCCGCGGACCTGCCTCGGGAACCGGATTTAGAACCGCCCTTGGACCTGCCTCTGGGATTTGTGTTACGGTCCTCAGAAGGACCAGCTCTTTGTGACATAGCTGCCCGTGGAGGAGAGGGAGTGTAAGCTCTGCGCGGAGTGCGCTTCCTTTTTGCCGTTTCCGGAGAAACAACGGGCGACCCGCCTCTTCCTCGCCGCCGACTTGTATCCTCCTCTTCCCCTTCCTGTGCGGCGTCTACGTGTGTCTCCTCGAGGACCTCCGCCTGCAGCTCCGGAAAGGGGGGCCCCGAATCGGAAACTCCGCTGGCCGTTGCGGCTCCCACCGGAGCCTCTTGACTCGTAGGAAGTTGTAAGTCTAGGCACCGGCGTATCCATTCTTCTCCGCCGCTCTCTCCTGCCCTTTCTATTAGCCGGCAAAGCAGGCTCATTCCCCCGGTCTCAGAAGATGCTGTTTGCTTCGGGAAGAAACACTACAGCTCTTGTGTCTTCTGAGGCGAATGAGCCTGGCTTCCGGGACCCGCTTTAAATAGCCCGCTCCGCTGCCTCAGAACCAGTTGGAACTGGCTTTTCCCGGGCTTTCCTCCAGGAAACCCAGGAAAACAGCCAATGGTCATGAAGCCCGCCAAAACTCGAGCCGGGAGGGAGGGGTCACCCGGAGTTCACCTGCTGCCCGATTGTCCCCTTCCCGGGCTTTCTAAATAGCCCCAGAAAAGGTCATTTAAAGGGCAACTGACCCAACGCACCAATGCCAGGGGAGCAATGACAATGCTACCCCCATCGCTTTCCCATGAGGAAAAGGAGGGCAAGAGACTGCCCCCTTCTCCTGTCATTCCTGTACAGTGCTGAACCTGAGCATGTTCATAAAGATCTGTGTATGCACAGTACAAATATCCACTACCGCAGACAGGAAGTTAGGAAAAATCTCTATAACAGAATCCCAAATAGTAGTAACACCCAACAAGGGTTTAATCCTCCAGCACTCCCAAAACAATAAAAAAAAAGTTTAGCTGGAAATTTAATAATTGACCAAAGTTTTGCATGTGCAAGTAGTAAATTGTTTAACCAGTTATTTTATATACTTTTACAAGGCAGTCAGGCAAAATCTCTGAGGTAAACATTTATTTTTCTAGAAGAGGTAGCATTGTCTGTAGCAGCCACTACAGACTATTATTGCTATAAAAATAGGCTTTTGCTATAAACTAGTGCTATAAAGAAGTTTTTTGTCCTGACTGATATCCATGTTTATTATAGTGAAACCGGCATTTGCTAATTTTAAAAACATAAGCGCATGTTTAACAAAGAACCACTGACTGACTGGAAGTCGTGCTTCACCAGCAGAGGTAGCAGCAGGCACAGAGTGGAGCCAAGCATACCTCTTGCACCATCTTCCAATGAGGTTGGCAGCCAACAATGTTAAAAGATTTCAGCATCCAGATATAAAGGTTGGTGCCCTAGGCAGCTCAGTTAAATAATGAGTTGTATTTCCAGCACTATTCACAACTATTATCCATTTCTATCCCTCAAGAAAGCATGAAATTGAATTG
The DNA here is from genome assembly GCA_029574335.1 of Rana kukunoris. NCBI lineage: Eukaryota > Metazoa > Chordata > Amphibia > Anura > Ranidae > Rana > Rana kukunoris. The sequence continues at coordinate 225,359,392 of CM056051.1, forward strand.
TTTGTTATTGTTTAGCCACATTTTCAAACTTGCTGGGAAATCTTCCTGTTAAGCATGGCTGATTCTTCATTCTTCTATGTAGAAGAATGAATGGTTATAAACACTGCCTGTGAACACCTGCCAACACCAGGTAATGTTTGTAGTAAGGCTCTGTGGTTCTGGAAGTAATTGGAGTATAGGTGGATATCTCTAAACTCATACATTTCTGGTAAAACCTGCTAATCTTTGTTCAAAGCTCATGCAGTGGCTGGTGCAGACATTAAGCATGTCCTGAAGCTTGGAACATTACTTGCAACCAGGGCTTTTTTTCAGCGGGAACGCAGTGGAACGCAGTCCCGGCACCTCTAGCACTGAATGTATGTGATGTCAAGGGGTGCTGGGTTGTGTTATAGTGTCTAATGGTGCTGGGGGACCTAGTATTGCTGTAAGGGATCTATTTTTGTAGGGGGAGGATCTATTGTTGCTGGGGAGGTATATTTTTTTTTTTTTTTTTTTTTTTTTTTTTTTTTTTTTCTTCAATATTTTTTTTATTGAGTATTTTGGTTTACAAGTAGTACAGAATAAGAATAAAATGAGTACATTCCAGTTTTTCGTCAAGAATGGTTATACAGAGTCAGAAACAGCAAACAGCATGTTGTCAAACATTACAAGTTGACAGCTTAAGCCATACATAGCAACAGTGTTAGGTTTCACAGAACATTTCTCAAACGTGTAAGGTATAAGGAGGTATGTTGATGCTAGATCCCTGGTAGTCCGGGCGGTCTAAACTGACCTCCGGAGTCACAGAAACAGTGCTGCGTTAGGCCAATGTGCCCATGCATGCCACTTCTTTTGAGCTTCCGCCAGACGACCTTTGCTGGAGGCCAGCGTGAGCTCAAAGTTATGGTGGAGGTTCACTAGGTCAATAACATTTACTATTTTCGGGGGCTCGGTTGATTTCCAGAGTCTGGCAATACTCAGCCGAGCTGCCAGCAGGATGTTAGTGACTACTAGTTGCGTGTCCCTTGGTGTTTGGTCAATGTCTATGTTCAGGAGTGCCAGAGGTGCTGATGGGGATATGGGGTGACTTGCTAGGTCCGAGAGTATTCGGAAGATGGTAGTCCAATAATTGGTAATGGACGGACAGGACCAGAATATGTGCATTAGATCACCTTTGGCATTTCTACATCTCCAGCAGGTGTCGGGGCTTTTGTTGCTAAATTTAGCTAACCTAGCCGGGGTGAGGTACCAACGTAGCGACAGTTTCGTAGTAAGTTCCCTTAGTGCCGCATTACATGTAGCTGTGTAAATGGACCGAAGTGCAGACTGCCATTGGTCTGCAGACAGGGTTTGTCCCAAGTCTGCGTCCCATTGGAAGTGTGGTTTGGATTTCTCTAGCACCGTTTTTTGACGGAAAGAGTTGTAGAAGAGGGAAATTCCTTTTTTTTTGGATGGGGCAGAGGTCAGGAAAGACCACGTAGAAGGGGGGATAGGGTAGCACGGGTTGGGTATCCGAGATAGGCAATGTCTGATTCTAAGGTAGGTAAAGACTTCCGAATGTTCTAGGTGGAATTTGGTTTGTACCTGGGGAAATGTAAGCAACCTTTCCTCACGTATAATGTCTTGAAGGAGAGATATACCGCTGTATGTCCAGCGTTTCAGATCTAGATCAATAGTACAGTGCCGGAGGCACTGCAGTGGTATGGGAGGATGGAAAGGCCGAGGGTGGAGTTCACCTTGGTGAACTAAAAATTTCCAAGCTAAGGCTGATGCTCGCATTGTAGGAGGGAGTGAATTAGGCACCAGAGCTCCGTGCGGTATTCCCAGGATCCATTCACGGAGATTATTAGGGTTTATCAAGGTGGATTCCAGCTGTCCCCACAGTGTAAGAGGAGCCGGCTGGAACCAGTCTGAAAGTTGTGTAAGGATCGTTGCCCAGTAGTATTCCTTAAAATCAATGGATCCTGCCCCCCCGGCATGTTTATGCCTGGAGAGCAGTTGTGCCGTGCAGCGGGGCTTCTTGCCTTGCCATAGCAGTGCGTTCAGTGTGGATTGTAGGGAGTGGAAGTAGGAACCTGGTATAGGAATGGGAATTGTCCGGAATAGGTAGAGGAGCTGCGGCAAGTGCATCATTTTGAATGCTGCAAGCCTCCCAGACCAGGAGAGCTCATGTTTGGCTAGGTCCTGAATGTCTTTCTGGAGTTTGTCAAGGAAGGGTAGGAAGTTGTATTTAAATAGATGTTTGGTGGAGCGAGTCAGTCGGATTCCTAAGTAAGAGATCTCCCGATCCGCCCACTTAAAGGGAAATTGTACTTGTAGCAGGTTTTTAGAAGTGGCGTCAAGGCCCAAGTCTAGTATGTAGGATTTGTTAGCGTTAACCTTATAGTATGACACTTCGCTGAACCAATGGAGGGTTTTATTGGCTTCGCCCAGGGACGTTGTCGGGTCGGTGAGCATGAGCACAACATCGTCTGCAAACAAACTGATCTTATGAGTGGTGGGACCCAATTTGAACCCAGAGATCCGTGGGTTTTGTCTGATGTGTTCCGCTAGTGGTTCTATGAGAAGATTGAAAATCAGTGGGGACAGCGGGCATCCCTGCCTGGTGCCGTTGGATATGTTGAATGGTTGGGAGATCATGTCGGCTGAGAACACTCTTGCCGAAGGGGTTGTGTACAAAGCCAATAGAGCTGTGAGTATATGACCCTGGAATCCAAATTTCTCAAGTACGCGTCGCAGGTACCCCCAGTGGATTCTGTCGAACGCCTTCTCTGCATCCAACGATAGGAGCAGAGAAGGCGTTCCGCTAGACTCCGCATGATGTAGAATGTCTATCACCCGTCTTGTAGCATCCGACGCTTGTCTACCTATCGTGAACCCGGACTGGTCTCTGTGAACCAATGTGGGCATAATGTTGATAAGTCTCGTAGCAATCGTTTTAGCATAGATTTTTAGGTCTACGTTGAGGAGCGATATTGGGCGAAAATTTTGGGGGGAGGTCGGGTCTTTGCCCGGTTTGGGCAATGTAACCACTAGTGCTTGTAAGGATTCCGCAGGGAGTTTGGAAGAGGTGATCGCTGTATTAAAAAGTGCGGTTAAAGAAGGTGCTAGCTGTTGGGCAAATTGTTTGAAATATTCCCCTGAGAGACCATCTGGACCAGGGGACTTGCCCATTGGCAGGGATTTTATGGTTGTTAGGATTTCAGGGGCAGTGAAGGGCTCATTAAGTCGGGCCAATTGGTCCGTTGTGAGGGATGGCAGACTGACGTGATTGAGGAAATTGTCTATTTCAGTCAGGGAAGGTTGGTGAGTGTCACGGTCGTTGCGAAGGTTGTATAGGTCCCCATAGTATGCGCTGAACGCGTCGGCTATTTCTTGAGGGTTTGTGAGTTTTGCATTCGTATGGGGGTGGTAGAGATAGTCGATTTTGCTTTTAGCTTGGCGCCTCTTAATGCGTTGTGCTAGAGCTTTCCCCGCTTTGTTGGACGTGGAGTAGGTGTTTGCTTTCCACTTCCTTTGATAATGTTCAAAGGAGTGGAGGAGAAGGAGTCTCAGCTCCTGGCGTAGGGAGAGGATACGGGCTGTCCTAGTTGGGTCTGGATTGGCTTTGTTTAGTTGTTCGCAGGAGTCTATCTGGGAGACCAGAGTGTCCAATTTTGCAGCTCTGAGTCTCTTGTGTGATGCACTGAGTTTAATTAAGATCCCTCTTACATACGCTTTGTGCGCATTCCACACCACGCCTGGATCGGACACGGTTCCCGTATTCAGGTCAAAATATTCTGACAGGTGGTCAGAGATAGTTGGGGAGTAGGAAGGGTGTTGTAAAATATAATTATTGGCCCGCCATACATACGTGGGCCTTGTGTTAGGAGAGTCCGAAATGGTGATGGTGATAGGGGCATGGTCCGACCAGGTCGCAGTGTGGATCACAGATGCGCTGATAGATTGCAACAGCCATTTGTCAACAAGAAACATGTCAATACGCGAGTACGTTTTGTGGAGGGGGGAAAGGAAAGTGTAATCACGTTCTGATCCGTGATGACACCTCCAAACGTCAAACAGGTCGATTGATTTTATGAATTGCTTTAGAGGGGATTCTCTACGTTTCGAGGTGGAGGTAGAGTCCATAGTAATATCGGGTATTAAATTAAAATCTCCACACATAATCAGGTGGCCCCTTTTAATGGGATGAACAATTTTCTTTAGTTTTCGAAGGAAGCCGATCTGTTTGACGTTGGGAGCGTAAATGTTAACCAATGTATAATCTGTACCATTGACATTACATAAAAGAATGACATAACGCCCATTTGGGTCGGTTACCACAGAGTGCAGGAGGAATTTGACCGTATCTCTGATTGCGATGATCACTCCCCTCTTTTTGGAAGTGAAAGGGGCTGCAAAAACATGGGGAAAGTGTCTGTTGGAGCACAGAGGCGTCCCAGTGGACAGAAGGTGGGTCTCTTGGATACATAGTATATCGCAGTTTAGGTCCAGCGCAGTTTTCCATAAGGAGTGTCTTTTAGCAGGGTGGTTTAACCCATTTACATTAAGGGACAGGATCTTGGTCGCCATTGGGGAAAAAAGGCCGGGGAATCTGTAGGATAATCAAGGTCACTTACAGTTTGGAGAGCAGGTTGAGCTTATCAGAGTGTAGAACGCTGTACCGTCTGGCAGGAAGTCGCTGGTCAAGGGTCTGTCCCGTGCTAGTCTCTGTGGAGATAGAGGAGGTGCTGCAACTGAGAATCAAGAGTTAGATAACTGAACAAACAAGAAATAACTGGTGGTGTTGCTGAGTGCGGTGTGGAGTGGCTGAGCCACCAATATAGTTAGGAAGCGGAGTGTAGGGACCGAAAGGTCAACTAAACCGCCGGTTTGGGGGGTAAAAGTCCCAAGGCTGAAACAAGTGAAACAAACGAAAAAAAGAAAAAAAGAGAAAACAGCATACTGCTGGATGCCAGGGAGAGCATCTGTTGAGTAGATATGGAAAAGCAAGCTCGGAATAATCAGGTCATCTGTTCTGCATCATCCTCTTGGGTCACAGGGGCACGACGTGCAGGTCCGGGTCCTCTTTGTGCTTTCGAAGTAGATGGATCTTGCGGTGGTTCAGGGAGGATACCCCATGAGTGCAGCATCTGTAGACCCTTCTGCAGCTCTTGGATCACATGTGTGGAGCCATTTTTCGTTACAAGCAGGGTAGCTGGGTAGCGCCATTTGTACTGCACTTTGTTGTTGTGGAGACCCTTTGTGACTGGGTTGAGTTGGCGTCTGAGTTGTAGGGTGTATTTTGATAGGTCCGGAAACATTAGGACCCCTTCGAACGGGGCCTGCAGCGGTGGGCCTCCCCTGACGGTTGCTAGTAGCCGTTCCTTGACATGAAAGAAATGAATTCTCATCAGGACGTCCCTCGGTACCTTGGCAGCTAGGTGCGAGGGTTTGGCTATGCGGTGGATCCTGTCAATTATAAGATCCCTGGGAGAGGCGTCAGGTAGTATGGCATGAAGGAGTTCCCTGGCATAATTGGGAAGGTCTGCTGGCATTATGGATTCTGGGACTCCCCGCAATTTCAAGTTATTCCTCCTGGACCTGTCCTCTAAATCTGCTAGCTTGGCCCTCATCCATTTCTGTTCATTTTGTATGTCATCATAGGAGTCTATGAGATTGTTCACTGTGGTTGTGCAGTCTCCCATACTGTTTTCTAGGTGTGAGACTCTGCTATCCAACCCTTGCATGTCTGTAGTGAGTTTTGAGAAAACTGAGGAGAGGTCTGTCATCAGGGAGGACTGGAGGGACAGTAACATGTCCTTCAGTGTGGTATCTACCACTGGTTGGCCTGTGGTGGGGAATTGTGCCATGGAGGAATGCAGTGCCTGATTCGCCTGTAGTAGGCCGCAAGCCGGGGCCTCGATTTGCGGATGTATCCGCGGCGGGCCGCGGTCGGTGCGGAGCCGCGCTTTCGCCGGGCTTCCCGTTATGGGGTTATCTCCCGTTTTGGACACAGGAGGTGAGGTAGGGCAAGGGGGTCCTGTGGACCTTGTATAGGGCTTGTTAAGGTGGATCTTGCCCCCATCGCCGCCACGCCGGCGGCGCCATCTTGGGCTTGACTGACCTGGCCTGTGTAGTGGAAGAAGGCTGTCAGCTTTTGCGGGTGCTGGTCCGTCTTCCGTTTCCCAGACATCCTCAGCAGGTGTCCAGAGGGTCTTAGGAGGATGGCTGGTATAAAATCCGGTGGTAGAACGAGCTGCTGATGATCTGTTCTTCTCCCTGGCAGACGAGCTCATGAGCTAGGCATCCATCTCGCTTGCTGGCCGGCCACGCCCCCCGGGGAGGTATATTTTTGATGACAGGGCATCTATTGTTGCTGGGGTGGGTCTTTTGTTGCTGGGAGAGTCAGTTGTTGCCTGGAGGGATCTATTGTTGAGGGAGAATTCTATTGTAGCTGGCTGCTGGATGGTCTATCGATACTGTCTGAGGGGAGATCTTTTGTTCCTGCTGGGGGTCTGTTGTTGCTAGGGGGTTTATTTTGTTTTTACAATGAAAAACCTTAGTCCGTTCCGCCCCCTTGCTGTGAGTGACAGGTTAATTACATATCTCATGCACTAGCCCATAGACAGGCATTATTTTTTAATTCCCACCCCCACTCCTTTTCCTTTTCATGTGGTCACTTTTCTGGATTTTGACTGGATGTTAGTTATCATAGCAGAATTTAGTGTAAGGAATACACAGGAAAAAATTCATGTTCACAAGGGGAGTGTAGAGGTGGGCGGGGAGTCTACTGACATCACGACTCCACCCACAGAGCTCCAGACAACAGATCCACTCACAGAATCTGCAGTTTTTCAGTTATTATAACAAAGGCCGCATACACACGATGAGACATGTCCGTTCAAACATGTCCGACGGACCGTTTGCAGCGGACATGTCTCATCGGATTTTGGTACACACCATCGGACGCGGTGACGCGGCGGTGACGTTGACGCCGCCACGTCACCAAACCCAGAAATAAAATGCTTCCATGCATGCGTGGAATCCATTCGATGCATGTGCGGGCAGTTCTGTCCGCTGGTTAGTGTACTAACCAGCGGACAGATCCGACGGACAGGTTTGTAGCGGAAAAATTTCAAAGCATGCTTTGAAATTTGTCCGATGCACAAACCTGTCTGCTAGCCCATACACACGATCGGAGATGTCTGCTGAAACAGTCCGTCAGACCGGTTTCAGCAGATAAATTCAATCGTGTGTACGCGGCCAGACATAGGGGAGACATTTGACAGGCAAGGATACATGCAGGAGGCATCTATATCCTTATATAGTAGATCAGCACTATGGCAGTAGTTTAGAAAGGATGAGAGTGGCTTTACATCCACTTTAAAGTCCTTGGCCCAGAGAGAATTGGATTCTCGTAGCGTATCAGAAATACACTACGCCGCCGTTTTTTACCTGGCTCTACGTGGAATCCAGGTAGATTTTGTCCAGTAAACGACAGCGGCGTAGTGTATTTCTCCCGTCGCAATCCATCTAGACGAGTAGGGGGCATGAAGGATTTAAAATAGGCGCGTTCCCGCGGCGATCGAACTGCGCATGCTCCGTTCGCAAATTTCCCGCCGTGCATTGCGCGAAATCACGTCGTTACGTCATTCGTTGTTTGAGTAGCGTCGTTTACGGACATTTCTATTCCCGAACGAGTTACGCAAAAAAAAAAAATAATAATTTAAATTCGACGCGGGAACGACGGCCATACTTAACATGGGCTACGCACCGTTAGACCAGCAAAAAGCTGGTCTAACAGTACGTAAAAAAAAACAGACGTAAGCAATTGCGAAGACCGCTCGTATCTTCGTGGATCGCCGTAAAAACACATTTGCATATCCCGACGCATGAAAACGACGCAAACTCCTCCCAGCGGCCGCAAAAATATCGCAGCGTAGATCCGAAGGCTTACGAAGACGTAAGCCTCTCGGATCGAAGCCCGAAGCCGCCGTATCATGGTTTGAGGATTCAAACTAGTGATACGGCGCGCGAAATTTGAAATGACACCAGTTAGACAGGCGTAATTGCTTTATGAATCTGGGCCCTTAAGTTTACAACCTCTTTTGCTCAACATCACAATTGCCTAGCCCTTATTCCACCCCCATATTTTGCAGTCTTTGTGAAATTGCGCAATGCCATTACTAACCTTGGTTCGCTTTACGCTGCTGGGGCTTTCTAAGAGCTGGACAGAATCAGTTTAGAAACATTTACACCTAAAAAAAATGAAATAACCATGATAGATTTCCTTTAAATCATAACACTGTTTTTTTCACCTTTTATATCCTTAATTAATGAAACATAATACTCACGAGTGCACCATCATCTTGTATTATACATTGTTTGAAATATTTTAAATTGATTACAGTGTTTGTTTCTCTTCTTTATTTTTTCGTTAACCATTATACAGTACTTTTTTATATTGTGATATACAATAAGAGAAATCACGAGGCATATAAAATCATATTCACAGCAGAATGAGTAAATTGTTCAATGAGTGCTTCTTACTCAATAGAATTATATAATGGTGTGTATTAAGGAAATTCATGTTCTTTATTCATATACTCTTTGTGTGTACACGATGGGTTGGAGCTTGCAGTGTGAACCTATTTTTGGTAAAAAAAATTGCAATAAGCATTTATCGGTTGGTTTGCGCAAAATTTATAGGGGGAGATTCACGTAGAACGGCGCATCTTTATGCCGCCGTAGCGTATCTTCTTTACGCTACGCCGGCTCAACGTTAAAAGGCATGCCTGCTATTCACAAATAATATGAGCTCAACGTTGCGCCGGCGTATCGTATAGTTGTCGGCGTAAGCCGACGTAAGTCAAATTAGCTGGAAGTGGGCGTGATATATTATAATGAAGCGTGACCCCATGCAAATGATGGGCTGAGCTTCAAAAAACGAATTGCACATGCGTCGGCTCTTGGACGCATCCCAGTACGCATGGGCAGAATCATGTCAGGACAAACGCCTAAGATATGTCGAATCACTGAATGTAACCTACGCACAGCCCTATTCACGTAGTACTACGTAAACGGCGTACGCGACGTAAAATTTTACGGCATCATTCCCTGACCCATACCTTTGCATGACTTACCCCTGCTTTATGTGACCAGACCTACGACTTACGTAAACCGCGTATATTAATGCGCCGGGCACAAGTGCATTCGTAAATCGGCGTATCTTACTAATTTGCATATTTAACATGGTTACGCCGAATGCGTCCAGCGTAACTATGCGCCCACGATCCGCCGGGGTAGGCAAGTTACATTGGGCGGCTGAAGCCTTGTTTATACGATGTATCTAGCTTTGCGAATCGGCGTAACAATATGACGGTGCACATTTGTACTTATGACTGCGTATCTCTAGATACGCCGGCGTGAAACTTTTGTGAATCTGGGCCATAGCATTTACAAAATAGGGGATAGTTTTATTGCATTTTTATTAATTCTTTTTTTACTACTAATGGCGGCGTTCAGCGAATGTTTTTCGTGACTGCGACATTATGTATATATTTATAACTGTATGACATACCTATTTGGCCCCTTGCTTCCATAAGACTGAACTCTGATTCTGTGTGTCTGTTTTGTTCTCTGGCTGTGGTGGAATGATTTTTCCATCCCATGTGCTGGGGAACTTCCCAGACAGAGTGGATGCAAAGCTGGCTGTGATAGGTGTAGACTTTTGCTGAGTGTGAAACTGGCTGTGTTTAGTCAAGGCTCCTGATGAGTCACAAAGGCTTAACTCTATACTTTCTGGTATGAATTCTACTGTGTTATTGAGCTTACCTTCACTGTCATATAAATAAATGATTCTTAAAGGCATATTTTTCCTTTTGCTTCTGTAAACACAACATACAACTGTTATATGACATCCAAGCATAAAATTACAGTGAATAACTCTGCTTTTGTCTCTCACATATAAACATGTGTACTACATTTAGGTTCGTATCAGGTTTAGCTTTATATACATGTAGGTTATATTAGCTACCTAGGACAGGTTCTAGCTGGCCAGCTACAACCATCAGGCCTTGTAAAATAAAATGTGCCAATATATATCTCAAAATGACAAATGCCAGTAAAGACTAATGTTTATGGCGCATAAATATTTGATTCTGCTGATTAGAGTGTTTTTTTGATTTATGGTAAAACACAGTGGTTTAGTTGAACAGCCAAAAGCTTCATGTACACTACAGCTCCTAAACTTGAGTTTTGAAGCTTTTAACTTTTTTTGTTAAAGCTCCAAAACTCAACTTTAATGCATCGTTTAGGAACTGCTGTGGTTAGGTGGAAGATTCACGTTCAGGATAGGAATGTTTTGACCACAGGCAAAACACGGCAAAATCATGGTAAAACCAAGGCACGATTTTGCCGGCATCAAACTAGGCTATGGGCCAGATTCTCAGAGGCGTTACGACGGAGTATCTCAGATACCCCGTCGTATCGCCTTTTTTTTTGTCTCGTATCTATGCGTGTGATGCTGAGCATCACTTTTGCATAGATACGCTTCTACATCCGACAAGTGTAAAAGCATTACACTTTCGGATCATAGGTGTAATGACAACTCCGGCCACTAGGTGGCCTTTACGTTGTTTTTTCATTTGCATATGCAAATGAAGTAGTACGCCGATTCTCGATCGCTTTTACGCCGCCCCGTCGTCGCGTACGTCGTTTTCGTTCGCGTAAGGTTACCCCAGCTGCTATGTGGAGTAACCTTACGAGGTCCCTTCGGATGCCGTCGTGTCCCGTCGGATGCCATGTTAAGTATGGCCTCGGGACCGCGTCGTGTTGTGCGTCGTTTACGTCGTTTGCGTACGTCGATTCTCAATGGGGCTGGCATACGCTGCGATTACGTCGTTTACATTGAGAAAATGTGACGTCCTTTGGAGCATGCGCACTGGGCTTTTTCCCCGGCTGGCGCATGCGCAGTTCGTTCGACGCGGGGGCGCGCTTAATTTAAATACAAGCCACCCCATTTGAATTGCGCGGGTTTACGCTTGGCGATTTACGAGACGCCGGCGAAAACTACGGAGCAAGTGCTTTGAGAATAAAGCACTTGCTCTAGTACGCAGCGGCGGCGTAGTGTAAATGGCTTACGCTACGCCGCCGAATATATATGAGAATCTGGCCCTATGTGTACAGGACTAAGTTGGCCCTAGCCTAAAATTCCTACTCATTTATGATATATTGTATATTTTAAAAGCCGCACAAAGAGGCCCTCCCCATTTTTCTTTAATATTGACACTGGTACATGTCTTCGAGGCAGCGCATTTCTTCCCATGCCTTTTTTTTTCCCAGTGGAGCTCAGTGAATGATTTGAATTTTCAGAAATTTTAGGGTGTTTCATGAATCCAGGAAGATTTGCTCATTCCTATTGTTGAACCCATATTGCTTTATGGATGCTGTAAAATAGTTAAAGTGTAACTAAAGGATTTTTTTTCCTTTAAAATAACAAACATGTTATACTTACCTCCACTGTGCAGTTAGTTTTGCACAGAGTGGCCCCGATCCACATCTTCTGGGGTCCCTCGGCAGCTGTCTCTGGTGCTCCCCGCAAGAACTCGCCACATTCATGCTAGAGAGCTTGCATGGTGATGAGTCCTTGTGGGCGCTCTCCCATAGCCGCTCACTGTATCACTCGGCCCCAAGTCACTGGATGTGATTGACAGCAGTGCCAACCAATGGCTGCGCTGCTCTCAATCCATCCGCTCTAGCCAATCAGTGCCCAGGCTGAGCTGCGAAGAGGATCTTGGGACCGAGCGCGGGACTTTTGAAGGGGGCAGGTAAGTAAAGCGGGGGCTGGGGGGGCTGGCATGATCAGATGTTTTTTTCACCTTAATGCATAGATTGCATTAAGGTGAATTTTTTTTTTCCTTTACAACTCTTTTAAGTTAAAGAATCTTGTACCATGTTTAGTGCTATATGTTAACTTAAAGTACCGTAAAGGTAAACCATACCTAAATGACATTTGGTTTGCTAAAGCACGTGTATCGTAATCAGCTGTAATTTTTTTTAACCATTTACCATTAACCCATTTTTATTGCATACTTACATTGGCTTAGCTTGGAAATTGGCTTAGGTTTGACTAATGTAAGTATGCATATCGTATACCTGTTGGGCAACTGGAGAAGCTGATAATCACTGAAGTAAATGGCATTACCACAGTGATAGCTGCAATCTTTCAGGTCCTGTGTCAAGCGTCTTCTTCTGTCGGCACTGCTGCCAGACACAGAACACTATTTTAATTTCAATGAATAAAGGGTGTTACCTTATTTGACAAGGTGGAGAGAAGGAACCGTGATGTCACAAGCTCAGTGTTAGTAATCTGCTGTAGCTTCTTCTTAGCCATTTTTTTGTCTACAATAATCCATTCCAGTATGAATTTATTTCTCAAGCCAGGTTTTCGAATGTTGACAACAGTAGTCATAATATAGCATAGAAGTATTGCTGCACACTTTATTCTACTCCAGCATTAAAGGGGTTGTAAAGTTTTTATTTGTTTTATTTTTTTACTAAATAGGGTCCTTTAAGCTTGTGCATTGTTGGTTCACTTGCCTTTTCCTTTGATTTCCCTTCTAAATGTTTTTTGCACTTCTCACTTCCTGTTCCTCCTCAGTAAGCTGTTCAGTAAGCTGTTCTGACTGACTTTCCACCATTCAGATGTTGGTGGAAATCTTACTGAGGAGAAACAGGAAGTGAGAAATTCAGACAAAGAAAAAAAAACATTTAGAAGGGAAATCGAAGGAAAGGGTAAGTGAACCAACAATGCACTAGCTTAAAGGAACCTATTTAGAAAATAAAAAATGAACCTTTACAACCCCTTTAAGTTAATGAAAAACAGGCTTTAGCTAAAGTCCCTGCCCCTTGGTCATGCACCTTTGACATGTTTCATCCACGTTGGGCTTAATCATAGAGCAAGATCTGCTCCGTCACTGTTCAGATAGCAAGGATAACTTGCCACAAATTTGTGGCAGTGTTGAATTGAAAGTCTGTTAACTTGCTGCACATTTTCACTGGAAAGTTGTACATTTGCAGAGCACTTGAAGCACAAATTTAATTTAAAGTTAACACTTTTCCAATGTGTATCAAATTTGCATAGCAAGATCAAAGTTGTCAGCTCTGCAAGTCTACAGCTTGAAAATTCAGCCACAGTGACCCCTGTGGTGGGATGACTATTGCACAACATAACTCAACCAGAATTTGCAGCAGACTTGCAGAATGTTTGCAAAGAAAGTTGATTTGGAGTCATGCAATGTGGACTTGCTGCAATTGTGCAACAAACTTAATAAGCCTGGCATGTCTAGCAATAGCTTAACAAGTCTTTTTTAAACTTGCAGCACAATTGCTTGCTATCTGGGTGGCAGCAACTGAATACAGAGTGTAAACCTGCGAGAATTATACTGCAGGCTTGGAGTGGTGCCTATCTGTTATGGTATTAAAACTAGACCATGGCTTCGGAACATGTCATGATGAGAGGACCACTTGTAGTTCCCATTGAAAGCATGTGTAACAATGCAGGAGCAAAAATGGTAGGCAAAGATACCTTTTTTGGGGTTTATATACAGTACTAGACGCAAGCACCTACCCATTTAGACCCAAGTGGAATTGGCCATGGTTAAGTAATTAGGTGATCTAGATTTAAACACCAGCAAATCTGGTTTACACAGAATACCAAAAAGCATTTTACATGAAATGTGCAACTTATCGCTGTGTAGCTGCCTATCTCTGTCTGCAAATTTACTTGAACTCTTCATCTAAAAGTAAAGTATGTCAGATCTTCATGCTTTATAATGTAGATATCATTATAATTCCTTGTATTGAAAAGAGCTGTCATAATGGGAGAGACAGACCAGCAGTAGAGCATAATGGCAGTGTCAAGCTCAAAGCATTTTTGTTGCTTTGCCTGTCTCACCAGCCCATTCTATAACAAAGGTCAGCACATCACCAAGTTGCAATTTGAGTATGTTAATTACTGGGACATGAGGAACAAGTGAAATCTCAAAGCATCTGTCTAAAATGTCACGTCCGTAAATATTATTTTCTGACAGCCCAAAACAAGTCTTTAAATATTCATTGCAAATCATCTCTTAGCTCTAGGCAAGGAAATGTTTAAAGATTGAAACATCTTAGTGCCAAGAATATTCTTCTTGGGAAGAAAACATCAATTTGGAAGGCTAAAACTAAGGATCTTGTGAGTTTTGTAAAGACATAGGGCCAGATTCACAGAGCCATTACGTCGGCGTTACAGGAGATGCGCGGCGTAAGTCTAAATTTGCGCATGCGTATCGATGCACCGCATGCCCAAAACGAGATACGCATGAAATCTACTTTTTTTGGACCGGCGTAATTTTGATAGACCGGCGTATCCGTCCGCGCAAAACTGCGCTAGACACACCATTGATTTGCTATTCAAATATGCAAATGAGGGAGTTACGGGGATCCACAAAAGAACGTTGGTGCAGCGCAGGCTACGCGCTGTGCACAACAGCTGCACGTCCTGTCTAAAATTGGACCATATAAAAAGTGGAATAAAATTAGACAATCCGTCTACATGTCATCTAAAGCAACACTGTTAGTGAGGAGCTGAGCAGTCACACTTGCTGGACACGCATAGACCTCTTTGGCATGAGTGATTCTGAGGTGTATCGCATCTTCAGATTCACCCCTGCTGCCATCCTGGAATTAACCACAACCTTGCAGGATGACATCACCAGCCCAACACACCGCTCACATGCAGTGCAGCCACTGGTCAAGGTCCTGGCAACACTCCATTTCCTTGCCAGTGGCTCTTTTCAAAGATCAAGTGGAGTGGTGGCTGGGATGTCACAATTCTCCATGAGCAGATGTATGCACCAGGTTGTCCCCGCAATCCTCAGATGCATGGTCAACCAAATCATCAAACCAACCACTGAGGACCTGCGGCTGAAGGCAATGACAGATTTCTACAGAATTGCCAGATTCCCACGCACCGTGGGGGCCATTGATTGCACACATGTGGCACTCCAGCCCCCCCATGAGACAGAGCACATATACCGCAATCAGAAGCATTGGCATTCCATCAACATACAGGTGATAGTCGATGCCCAAGGCCTCATATGGCACGCCCGTGCCAAACAAACCGGATCCAGACATGACAGCTACATATACAATCAGAGCCCCATCCCAATGGAATTCGAACAGAACGTGTATGGGGACACCTGGCTGGTTGGTGAGTGACATGGGTGGCAGGCATCACTGTCCCCCCCCATGATGCACACATCACAAGAGGCACATGCATGACTAACATCCTCCTGTCTTTTCCCTTACAGGTGACTCTGCATATGCACTGGGACCCCATCTCATGACTCCTATCCTAAACCCCCAAACCCCAGGAGAGGAAATATACAATGAAGCCCACGCCCAAACCCGTGCAGTGGTGGAGCGCACCTTTGGCCTCCTGAAGTCACGTTTCCGATGCCTGGATAAGTCTGGGGGGACCCTGTTGTATTCCCCAAACTTTGTGTGCCAGATCATCGGTGCATGTTGCCTGCTGCACAACTTCGCAGTGAGAAAGGGCCTGCAGATTGACATATGTGATGACCTGACCCCTGAACCAGACAATCCCCCCCTAACCAAGGCTACCCCGTCTTCTGAGGGAAGAGCAGCCAGGAGACAGCTCACATTAGGCATCTTTGCACATTAAACACACACATTAATCATGGCACAATGAGAATGCATGCATGCACACCACTGTGGGCCCTAGCACACACACCCCACATCCTCATCAAATTGGATTAGCACAAGCCCACCATGCAGGACTTGTGAGCAGGTCACACGGACCTGGGGATCACTTCTCCCTGGTCCTGGGGAACCCTTCTCCACCACAAATGCGGGTGACACCCATTTTCCGGCAGGAATGTCACCCCCACATTCCAACATCATTCACAACACAAAAAAAAAATGTCCAGCAAAAAAAAAAAAAAATTCCAGCAAAAAAAAAAAAAAAGCCCAGAAAAAGAAAAAAAAAGGGGGAAACCAAATTAATGCCGCTGGCGTGACCCACGCCTGGGGCGCCCACGGCCACGGCCCCGGCTCCTCAGGGGAGACTCACGCCCACCTGGCGGCCTGCCCTCCAAGGTCACAGCAATTCTGGTCAGGCCAGCACTTAGTGTTGCCGTATTGGCCTGGATAGCCTGGGTGAGGGCCCTCACATCCTGCCCAACGTCTGCTGTAGTAGTCTGCAGTTCGTTTAGGAAGTTTGTAAGAGCCCGGGAGTGGCAGTCCAGGTCCCCAAGCGTATCCTTTATGAAGGACAGGCTCTCCTCCATCCGCACCAAAGTCTGGCTGACCTGTCCCAGATGGTGGGTCTGAAGGGCCTGGTCCCTTCTCAGATTGGCGGGCAGAACCTCGGCCACCCCCCTGCTCTGCTGGGACGACTTCCTGCCTCCAGCCGATGCTTGTGGCCGGGGATAAGGGGAGGCCCTTGGGAGGGGAGCCCTGTTGGGGGAGGAGTGGGAGGGGCTACCCCTTATGGAGGGCTGGCTACTGCCAGCCAGAGGAGAAGACTCCTCCAAAAACAATAATCCACTGGCTGACATGACATCCTCCTCAAACTCCTCCTCCTCCAACTCCTCCGAGGACTCCGGCCTTGTCTGGGGGTCCTCATCAGGCTGGTGTCCCGGGGATAGTGCGGTCAGGCCAGATGGCCCAGCACCCTCCTGCACATCTGTGGATGACACAAAACATTCACAGGTTGGAGGATCCACACACTTGCCACATATTCCTTTCCCCACCCCCCACACATGCTACACACCAGATAGGAAAAAAAAACCTTACCTGGCATCACGGCCTCCTGACTGGAGTCATAGCCAGGCAGGCTCTTCACTTGTTGTCTATTAAAGGTGTGGGCCACCGCACGCTCCTCCGCTGTCAGACTAACAGGGCATGGTGGGCCCCCTCCAGTGCCCCTGGCATGGGCTGCCATTTTGGCCAGCTTCTTTCGGACCAGACCCCGGAGATCATTGATCTTCTTTACGATCCCCTCGCGTGTCCGGGTCTCCCCCCCCAATGCATTTACCTGGTGGGTAATGTTCTGCAAAATCTCCTTCTTCCTGGCCGGGGTGGTGTTGGCACTCTCCGGGCCGTGAAGGAAACGGCCATATTGGGTAAGGGCCCGGGCAATAATTTGTTTCTCCCCCAAAGAAAAATTGCTCTTGCGCTTCCTCTCAGTCATACTCATACAACAACTCTCTCCCAAACAATCACCAAAAATCACACACAAAAACAAGCAGGAAAAATCAAGCAACAAAACAAACAAACAAACAAAATCTATCAACCAAAAAGTCTAACAACCAGTCACCAAAAAACACTATCAAATATATTCTACAAAACACTAGATCAAACAGTCAACAAATATCACAAAGACAAGTCACAACGCAACAAACGCGAACACACAACAGAACAAAAGCACCTTGCTGTAAAGGAAGAGATACAAAGGGATGTACTTTTGCAAAGGAAGGGCGTTTGTGTCTGTCTATTTATGCTGTCTGCTTAGTTCACTAAGTTGCCCGGGTCCATTTCCAATTTCACTGATTGCGCTGTTCCCGAGTTGTGAGCATGCGCACAGAGGTGCTGACCATGGTCTGCTTCATGTGCGCATGCGCGATCCGGCCGGCCCTTCATTTGCATGGGGTCACGGCTCATTTCAATGAAACACGCCCACGTCCTTCCCAATTTGAATTACTCCGCCTTACGGCTTGGAATTTACGTTACACCGGCGCTAATTTCTGCGCAAATACTACGAGGATACGCTGATTGCGCCTCTACATTGCGCCTGTCTAACGTAAAGGAGGTATGCTACGCCAGTCAAAATATGCGCCAATGTACCTGAATCTGGCCCATAATCTTTGGGAAATGCTGCAAATGTCACATATTTTATAAGGTTGAAATCTCTTGTTGTGAAGCCTGGTAGTAGTGCAGAAGAAAATACTGAGTATTCCTATATTTATTCTAAAACAATCACCCCCATCCCAAAATGTGCACTGGGCTAAATAATGGTACCATAAATAATACCACATTACCACTATATTACCACACTATTTTTCATAATAAGCATCCTTTACCTGCAGACATTCCTCTTTTCACTTCCTCATTGTTTGTTTTTGCTCAGACGTTGCTTTATTTCTTCTCTGTTCTGTTCACTTCCTGCTTGTCTGATTGTTACTCACCACCGTGAAGGGAGGCTTTACTGCTGTGGTCGGTGACGTGCTCACCCCCTTCTGGGAACTACATCTGTGTGGCAGGGCGCTCTCTACATGTTAGAGACTTCAAGGAGGTGTGAATTACTGGGCATGCCGCAATGCATACTGGGAAATGTAGTTCTTATATGAACGAGTGCCGCAAACCAGGAAGTGAATGAGAGAACATAAATTAGAACGCCGGAGGTGATATAGATGAAGGAATTTAATAGGTATTTACTCGTTTTTTAACAGAATCATTACACTATTCTGTCTGTCTACCTTGCAGACATTAATTTTAGACAAAATATTTTTTTCTTTACAACTCCTTTAATACCACATGCCAGTATCGTGCAACCATAACACTACACTATTTTGTGGTAATAATGGTCAGTTAGCTAGATTTTAGGGATTCTTACAGTATATATGATATTGATATTGGATGGACAGGAAAATGGAAGGCAGTGAGTCTCCTCTCCCGAACCACACTGAAAGGCCACATGTCCATAAACATTGGGAAGGTGCCTTGTCCCAAAGAGGTTGTGGAGGATAGCAGAGGGGGGCAAATCAAAATCATAAAGCCCCATTTAGAATTATGTGGCCTCCAGGTTTCTACTTCTCACAGACAGGGAAATGAGTATGGGGTTCATTAGTAACCATTACCATAAAAAGGTAAAATAAAATGCACACACCACGACAAAGTCCTTTATTTAAAAAAGGAGTAAACAATGTCCGACCAGCGATTTGGGGATGTGACCATATCCCCTTGGATACCTTACCAAAGTTTATGGCATGTGGCCTGATATGGTTTTGGGGACAGGGACAGGTGCATGGTGCATGCTCATTGCTTTTCCTTTCCCGGCCATCCAAACTTGGATGAAGGTCTTAAATAAATCTTATAGGAATCCCTATGCTGTTCTTTCATTTATTTATTTTTTACTTTTTTTCTAATGCCACTTTTAAAGGGTTTAATTGTACTGTTTCTTAAGCTCCCAGATGAACTGTATTTTTTTTTCTGCTTTTTTTGCATTGGCACTTAATGGCAGTACTCAGATATCCATGCTCTTTTTTAACAAAAGCTAACAGATTAGCCATGAAAAAGGCCAGAAAAAAAACTGCATTCCATAGACTTTAATAGACGTTCAGAATTCTCAGAGTTCATGCTGGGTTTACAGAACTTCTAGAAAATTGAACTTTGCCCGATTTGATCATTCCTGCAAATGAGTGTTAATGAAATTCAATACAGTAGCTCCTCACCCGAGATATATTGAGATATAAATAAAACAGTAAAAAATGCACAGGTATACTCATATACATATACTGTACATATATATACATGTATATGTATATGTTTTATATTTTATTTACATGTCTTTCTTTCTATTAAAAAGGTTTATGAAATGCACCTTTAAAAGGCTATATGCAAATCCAGGTATTATTACACAGCACAATCTGAGGATGGTAAACCAGGGTCCAAATGGAAAATACCAGAGTGTGCAGCAGAGATAACTAATAGCTCCTTTTTCTAAGACTATAAAAGTTACTAAATAAATTCTGGACTAATCATTATTAGCTTACTTTAGATTACTGCCAGATTATTTATTATAGGTATTTGTATAGCACCAACAATCAACAGAGTGCTCTTCATATATTATACATTCACATCAGTCCATGTCCTCAAGGAGCTTGCAATATAAGGTCATTAACTCACACATATAAATACATATACTAGGGCCAATGTAGTCAGGAGCCAATTAACCTACCAGCATGTCTTCAGAGTGTGGGAGGAAATCCACACAGGTCCAGGGAGAACATGCAAGCTTCATACAGATAGTGGGGTGGCTGGGAATCAGACTAATGACAACCCTAGTTCTGGTAAGTGGAAGTGCTAACCACTTAGCCACTGTGGTGCCTGCCAGCTCAGGTATACTCAAAACAGAAACATCACTAACATTATCTGGGTCTTCACTCCTTCCTCAAAATGTTTCTGAGAAAACAGCACCAACATTTTTTATGAATAAACTTTTGACCACAAGATTTGATTTAAAATGTGTACAAAAACAACAATAGTGAATTATGCAAAAAAAAAAAAGAATCATGTGGAAAACCCTAACAAGTTTACATGCCTCATATCCTTTTATTTTCAACAGCCAAGGTAAATAAGCTTCACATTTCTCAGATTCCAATTTAAATTACTATTATTAAAAAAACAATAGATCTAAATTTATGATGGAGAACACCTGGCACGCTGGTCACGCTGTACAGGTTCACATTATAATCAACATTTCAAACAGACTAAAACACTTTTGTAGTGCCATGGTGAAACAGCATTTCTTTCTGTAATGAGACGATATGAACCATTTGGCAGCATCCCACACATTACTTAATATGTAGCACATCAATATTTTGTCAAATACTTACCCTGTTTCTTGCAATTGTGCCTGTTTCTTTTTAAAAAATAGCAGCAATCGGCCAACATTTATTTTTTATTTTTCTATTCTCCGAATACTGTTAGCAAGCATGCTATTTTTAGTATCATTAGGTAAAAAAGGTAATGTCATTGCCTTAAAGCCTAAAGCCAAATTTTATGTACCTACCTTACTGCATATGATTATTAGTGCAGCCTTAAAAAAATCCCTAATTTTTTCTGGGTGTCTTTGGATGGTTCCAATAATGTTATGGGTCCACACCTTTCTTCCTCCAATTTTGGGCAGAAGAATGCTGCAGACAGAAGTGCCATGTAATGAGTTAGGGCCAGCATTCTCCTAATGTGGAAGGGGTGGAGGCAAATCCTTGACACCCTAGGTTTGCAGGAAATGTGCTAACTGATGCTGGCTTTAATTCTTGTTCCTAGTAGGGTTAAGTGCAGATATGGCTTTGTCAACAAAGGCAATGCAGTGACAGCTGCCACTATACTTCTTTCCAAGGACAAAATGTGCACCTAGAAAGAAATACTTTTTTTGTTGGTCAAGCCCATGATACATTAATAATAATAATAATAATAATAATAATATCTTTATGTTTTTTCCAGGCTTTAAAATGTATTATTTATACGACACAATATTAACATCTAGATTTATAGTGCGTCAAACCTTAAAGTGTTTGTCACTTAAACAAAAGAGATTTTGCTAATAGGAATGATTGGGAGAGATGGGGCATGCTTTGCTACTGCTAGAAATTTCTGATGCTTGCCTAATAAACACTTCTAGACTGTAAGCTCTAATGAGCAGGGCCCTTTAATCCTTCCTGTATTGAATTGTATTGTGACTGTACTGTCTTGCCTGATGTTGTAAAGCGCTGCGCAAACTGTTGGCGCTATATAAATCCTGTATATTAGTAATAATAATAATAATATTAAAAAGGCCAAGTAAAAAGCATAGCAAGGTACTCTTTGGAACATGAATCTTCTGCATTTAATTTTGAAATGTCTGTTCTTTTTTCTCTTTGCACACTTTGCGACTTTTAATTATTGTTATCCTGAATATTTGACTGATTAGTTTTAAGCAAATGTGGGACCAGAATACAATTTGTAACAATGACCCTCAATTTTTACAGAGAGTGGATATATTTTATAAATCATTTTAAAAGTAACATTTAATTTGCTTGGCACACACAGAACTGGCAGAGCTGGCAAGATAACTGCTGAGGCTACAATGTAGTTAACATTTACTTTTAAATACAGCCAAAGAAGATGCAAATCATTAAACTAGACATGAAATAAATCACTTCTTGGGTTAAAAGACTGCTAATGGAAATACATTTGAATACAGTATGTATAAATCTTAAGCCATATATTATACTATATACTGTGTATATATATATAATCACATTTTGTAAATGAATATGTATAAATATTTATTTCTCTGAATACTTCACCTTAAATAATACAGGGGATGTTTCGGCTGAGGTTCTCTGGACGGCACATAAAGCCACTATCAGGGGAAAAATTATCCAACTGGCCTCTAAACTGAAGAGGGAAAGGAAGGTGGACATTGATAGGCTAGAAAATGTATACACATCCCTTAGAGCCCAACATAAAGCAGATCCCTCTAGTGTCCGTGTGTCCCAAATCGATGCCGCTAGATTGGAACTTAATCTCGCCCTTACTACCCGAGCGGAAAAGCTGCTTCGATGGAGCGGAGCTAAACTCTATTCCCAAAGGGATAAGTTGGGTGGAATGCTCGCAAATAAATTATCCCCCAGGTTTAAAAAATGTTCTTTTCCTAAAATTAGGACTCATCACCAGACCACGACTTCTGATCCCTCCAAAAATCTTTTGGCTTTCTGAGATTTCTACAATAAACTGTATGAGGCTGGACACCAGGCATCTGTGAGTGAAATCTCGCAGTTTCTTGACACCCTCCCTATTCCTAAGCTCTCTGAAGAGCATAAAGCCATCATGGAAGACCCAATTTCTGTGAATGAAACCCTGGAGGTCATTAAAGGTTTGAAAAAGGGTTCAGCTCCTGGTCCGGACGGTTCCTTATTACAAATCATTTTCTGAGTTGTTAGCCCCCTTCATAACGAAATTTTTCAATGAAAAAGTGTCAGGTAGGCCTCTTGTACCTGACCTAAACGCAGCCTTTATTACCGTCATACCTAAGCCAGATAAAAACCCAGAAGAGGTAGGGAACTATAGGCCGATCTCACTAATAAATAACGATGTTAAAATACTTACCAAGATTTTGGCCAATAGATTAAATTCCTTTATCAGCGCTTACGTCCACAAAGATCAAGTGGGTTTTATCCCGGGGAGGCAGGGTCCCGACCAAACCAGGAGAGCCGTCGATATTGTGTCGATTCTCCAATCTAACTGGCCAGGTGGCTCAAAGCAGCGGGGAATGCTTCTTGCCCTGGATTTACAAAAAGCATTTGATACGGTTTCATGGCCTTATATTTTTTTGCTCCTAGATAAATGGGGTTATGGTAATCATTTTATTAACACGCTGAAAGCCCTGTACTCCTCCCCCACGGCACATATACGTTTACAGGGGTACTACTCCCCCCCGGTACAAATAGCAAGAGGTACGAGGCAGGGGTGCCCTCTATCCCCGATAATATTTGCTTTGGCCATGGAAACGCTTGCTATAGCGATTCAAGAAAATCCCAATGTTAAGGGGGTTACCTGTGGTCCCAAGATGCACAAGTGTGGCTTATTTGCCGACGATTTAATACTATTTGTCACATCCCCCCTGATATCTATCCCCACTCTAAATAAGATTTTGGCTGCTTTTGGGGCTGTCTCGGGTCTCACAGGTTAATTTTCCCAAATCTTTAGCACTCAATGTTTCTCTAGATCACGAGACGGTGTCCCTGCTGAAACAGAACTTCAAGTTTGCGTGGAATGACTCGGCTATTAAATACTTGGGTATCTCCCTTACACCTAAATTTGAAACTCTTTACAGTCAGAATTACCCCCCCATGTATCATAAATTGGAACAAGACCTGAAGTCATGGTCAAAACTTAATTTGTCGTGGCTTGGCAGAATAAATGCCGTCAAGATGACTTTGCTCCCTAGGTTGCTCTATCTTTTTCGAGCTCTCCCGATTCCACTGAGGAAGGATCATTTAAAGTCCTTCCAGAGCAAAGTTCTGAAATTTATTTGGGGGGGCACGGGTTATAGGATTAAACAACAAACCCTCTTTCACTCCAGAACACAAGGCGGCTTAGGTGTCCCCCTTTTATATAAATATTATTTAGCTTCAAGATTAGCTCAATTCTTTATAATTTTTACTAGGGGGGATAAGCCAGATTGGGTACAGATTGAACGGCAGGCAGTTCCCCTCCACACCTTGGATTTTCTCGCTTGGGCGATCCCTAAGGGTAGACCTTCGATCTTAGCCCCTTCCCTTTCACATTCATTCGTTTTGTGGGACAAAATGAAATTAAACCCCAACCTCATCTCTGAAGTTAAACCCTTGTCTCATCTTTTTCGTAATCCACAATTTCCCCCTGGGCTTGACATAAAGGCTTTTAGATGGTGGCTTGACAAGGGGCTGTATCGCCTGGGTCAGTTTTTCACTCCTAGTGGCCCTCTCTCTCTTGCCTATTGTGTAAGCAATTTAGAGCTTCCACAATCGGAGAGGTTTCGTTTTAATCAAATCAGTCATTTTCTTCGTAGCATTTGGTTCTTCAAGCCTTCCCCTCCCAAATTTACCAACTTTGAATTATGGTGTAGTCAGTCCACCGAGAGGAGGGGAGGTATCTCGATCATCTACGCGTCACTATCCTCTCCGGCTGACAAGTCCTCCTTCATGTTGGCATGGGAGGATGACTTCCAGTTTAAATGGAGCCTGGAGACTTGGCAGTCGGCTGTGACATATGCGTTTAAGGGCATCATCAATATCTCCCTCATGGAAGCCAGTTTGAAAGTTTTAACTAGATGGTATCTTACTCCCGCTAGGTTGGCTAAGATTTTCCCCTCAGCTGATCCCCTCTGCTTTAGGGGATGTCAGCTGCTGGGCTCATTCGCACATATTTGGTGGGAATGTCCCAGAATTAGGCCATTCTGGAGGAAGGTTCTTTTGATCATTAAGAAAGTTACTGGTTGCGATGTTATGAGACCTCCGGAATTCATCTTACTGAATGCTAATCTTACAGGGATTTCTAAGCACTCGCGTAGATTGATTCACTTTATATTACTTTGGCCAGGGCCTGGAAACTCCCGAGCGTTTCTAGTAAGGCGGTGTCCAGGAAGGTCTCATGGATTATGTCCCAGGAAAAGGTGAATGCTATCTCAAATGATTCTATGCCTAAATTTGAATTAGTTTAGGGTCCTTGGGCTCAGTATATGGGTATTTCTCTCATCCCAGGAACTTGAATTCATCTTTATCAGACTGTATTTCGTTAATTATGTCAGTGATACCCCATTAACCACATCCCTCTCCCCCTCCCTTTTTTGTTATACTCTTTCTTTTTTTTTCACTTTCATATATCCTTTTTGGTGCTGTCCCTTCTCTCTTTTTGAACAACTGTTCTCTTTGTTGTTTTAGTATTGTTGCCGCTCTTTCCCCCTGGGTCACCGACCCAGGGGACAGTCTGTGTATATTGGGATCCTGGCTTTAGTATGGGCGGACCGGGGGATCTTCATCCATTGGCACAGTGAGTTCCCTTTGGGGGTGCTGTTGGTTGAGGGTTCGCCGGTAGCCTATCGGTTGGGGGTCTGGGTCTCATGAGGTTGGGACAGGGACTATGTCATAGCTATTGTACGTCAGGTCCGTGGAGGTCTGTCTGCCTCCTCTCTGTCCCCTTGGGGTTATTTTTGGTTAATTTCAATTTTTCTTTATTTTACCTTGAAAGACCTGTTGATGGTGGCAGTCCCTGTGCTCAGTCCAATGTACATGCATTTCTTGTTATGTTTCCAATCTCTTTTGTTTTTTCGTTGTTCATCTTATCTATTATTATATGACTGATTGCTCTGTATTTTTTATTGTTACTTCTTTCTTCTGAAAATAAAATCCTTGAAAGTAAAAAATGACATTAATTAAAATGCAATTAAGCTCAGTACTACACCGACCCTGAAGTGTAGTAAAAAAGCTTGCATATTCATTCTGTCTATTTGAGTCTATCCAGCCTCGCCAACTGTCTGTGTTAGCGTGCTCCACTAGTGTGCAGGCCTAAACAAAATACCAGCTGACAGAGACGGTATCCGACATCAAATCAGAATGTGTGTTCCATGATAGTTGTATTATGATATTATAGTGATATCAAACTATAGATAATGTTATTGGTGCAGCCACAATAATATTATAATTAATAAAACCTTTGATCCTAAAACATTAATTAGTATATCAATCCTTAAAAAATGCATCCTCCTACAGTATATTCCCTTATGGTATTTATTCCCCTGTATTACCCCTTACAGGTATATACTCAACTGTGGTTTTATCTTAAATGCCAGGGAAGTTACTGCTACAGTACAGAAATATATATATATATATATATATATATGAGGTAAGGGATCTGAAATTATGGTGTGTACCCAAAACCATGATCTTCAACCATTAATGATTGCTTATAAAGCAGTTCAGGTCTAGGTCTATGTTAAGGCCATTCGGGCTTAAAGTATTGGTATGTAATATCCATTCCGTTTCTCTTTTGGATATCTCCCTTACCATATTGGACCCTCTCCAGTTCAGGTTTATCTTGTCAATCTCCCAAAACTTTAATCCTATTGGATTTTTGTCATGTTTATTTTTAAAATGTAGAGATACACTGTGTTCCATATAACCAATAGAGATATTAGAGATGTGCTCCGACACTCTCTTGGATAGAGTTCTCTTAGTCCTACCTATATACATCAGCCCACATGGGCACTCCAGAGCATATATGACATGGGTTGATTTACACGTTATGCATTCTTTGATGTCAAATAATTGGCCATTGGCCGTAGAGGAGAATTGGGTCAGATTTATTAGATGTGTACTTATTTGACGGCATGATATACACCGCCTACAAGCTGTAAACCCTGGTCTGTTCCAAAACATTTGGACCTTCTTAGGTGGATCTAAAACCTTCTTAACTATTTGGTCCCCAAATGACGATGTTTTTCTGTAAATGAATGGGGGGACACTCGGTAATTGTGATTTTAACACTTTATCCATCATTAGTATGCCCCAGTGTTTCTTAAAGATGGTCTCAATGTCCTTATATTGTTCATGGTACCCCGATATAAAGCCCCATTCATGCTGTTGATTGGGGGGTCGTACTCGGGGTTCCAACAAGGAATCTTGAGTTGAAGTCCCTACTTCTTCTATTAGCTGGTCCATTGCAGATGCGTTGTAACCCTTTTCCACAAAACGTTCCTTTAGTACTGTTGCCTGATTAAAATAATCGACATCCTTGGTGCAGTTATGCCTGATGCGTGTGAATTTGCCTTTCGGTATATTACGTAACCATCTGGGGTGGTGGCCACTTTGTATAGGGATATAGCTATTCCTATCGGAAGCCTTAAAGAATTCTTTGGTATGGTAGTTATTCACTTCTTTCATTATAGTGACATCAAGGTAGTGAATCTGCTGTTGGTCCCAGTTGAATTCCAGTTTGATGTTATTTGTGTTGGTATTCAACCGCTCTGAAAAGGATTTTAAGGTCTCTTCTGATCCTTGCCATATGATGAACAGGTCATCTATGTAGCGCTGGTAAAATACCAATTCCTTTCGTCTGTCCTTGAAGATCCACTTATCCTCCCACTCACTCATGAATAAATTGGTGAGGCTGGGTGCAAATTTTGCACCCATTGCCACACCAGTTTTTTGAGTGTAAAACTCTCCCCCATACCAGAAATAATTGTGCGTTAGGCAGAACTCCAACGCCATTTTAAGAAATCTTTTCTGTATGTAAGTATGTAACTCATCCCTCTTGCTCAGAGCCCAATTAAGGGCCAGGATTGCATCTTCATGACGTATATTCGTATAAAGCGACGATACATCCGCTGTAACTAAAAACATGACTGTATCTGGTGGGATATTAACTTCTTTCAATTTTTGTAAGAAGCTTGTAGTATCTTTTAGATAGGCCTTTGTATTAATAACACTGCTCTGTAAAAAATGATCTAGGTATTGACCTACTCTTGATGTTACTGATTCAATACCATTGACTATTGGTCTGGCTGGTGGCTGGGTAAGATGCTTGTGCATTTTCAGGACAGTGTAGATAGTTGGGGTTCTGCTGAAGCTAGGGCATAGAAATTGTTTCTCCTTTTTTGTCAACACTCTCATATAATACCCGTAATCGACAAGATTATGCAAATCCGTTCTGTATTGCTTGATTGGGTCGCCTGCCAGATGCAAATAGGTGTTATCATCATTCAACAAATGTGTATAGAAAATTCATAAAGAAAATTCATACAGAAAGTTCATATGAGAAAAGAGTCCGTGTGAGTGAAAGTCCATAAACAGTTATAAATCCAGGAATCCAATCAATAGATCCACATAAGGTGCAAGTGAAAAAGTGACCAAAGAAATATCCTCCACCGTGTGTAAGATGGCCTCTCACCTTAAGAATTCGACCTTAAGAGGTCACAGGGCATATCAGTAATAACCACAAGATCAGGCTGAGAATTCCATGGGATGCCTTTTGGGGAGGTCTTCTTTCACTGATGAGAGATCTCCCTAACAAGGGATGAAACATATTTTTAGCAGAGTGGTAGAGAGTTGGGACCTCTGACAATATTTTATTACTGTTTGTACGTTTATG
The DNA here is from genome assembly GCA_029574335.1 of Rana kukunoris. Classification (NCBI taxonomy): domain Eukaryota; kingdom Metazoa; phylum Chordata; class Amphibia; order Anura; family Ranidae; genus Rana; species Rana kukunoris. The sequence goes on from CM056051.1 coordinate 225,387,811, forward strand.
TCCCAATGATAATTGCACTAATTTTCTTGTATGCACATCACAGGGACAGGAAATTAAGTAAAATATCCCCCATGGCGTCACAGACAGAAATGACAACCTGGCAAAAATTTTAACTTTTCTCCACAATATACACAACTAAAAAATTGTTATTTGAAGATCATACCTCTGGCGTGTAGATGTCACTATTTACAGTTGAATGCATAGCACTTTCTATACCCTGTAGCACTCCAGTTCCCCTTACTGTTATGATATTCTTCGAAGGCTCCACATGTTTAATAAAAGCTTGATCCTGTTAATAAAGCATTCTATAACTACTCTGCCTTCCAGACTATAGGACAAAGCAAGATTTACAACTAAAATGGCTCTTCTCTCTCTTCAGCAGTCTGCACTTTTTTTACATCATGGCAAGCCTGCAATGAGCACGAGCGAAAAAAACTGTATATTTTCTATACCAGCAGCATATGACACTTATGATTTAGCTTTTTTTTTTTTTGATCAAAAGGTTTTTATTGCAAATGAGAAAAAAGCAGATCCAAACAAATATTACACATGGAACCATAGTTAACATGGATTCAGAACAATATAAATTCCATTAATTTGGACATCAAATAGGCAAATTCAAAGTAAAATTTATTACAGCTTTGAGAAAACGAAACTGTACCTATATCTACTGCTTCTGCTAACAAGGGCTACTCTGTTATCCAGATACATGATCTGTTGTCTCTATACTGCCTGAGTATAGGCAGAAGTGATGAAGACCCTAATCTATTTGATAAGTTGAGCTAATCCTTTTATTAGAACCACTAATATGTTTCTCCATTATATTCCTTTAAGTTTTACTTTAAAAGTATTTATTAGATTTTTCATAAGAATACATGGCATAACAGAATAACCAAATGCAGGAAAATCCAAGCAAACAGATACACCATATATCAGAAATACAAAACAAAGAGCTGTTCCGTAGAAGCATCAGTAGGGAGAGTAGAGAAACAGGGGAGAAAGAGCAAAAACCAGCAAAAAATACATCATTTAAGACATCTGGACAGTTATCCCTGCCTGGGAATCTTGTGGGAGCCTCACGGGCCAGAATCCTCCACCAGCCCCCCTCCCGCACCCCCATGGGAGCTAACTGTGCCGAGGAGGGGGAGAGGACCCATGTCCACCGAGCACCCAACAAGGCGATACCTGTAAAGGATCACCAATGATTAGGAGAACAGCCCGTTCATAGAGTATGATGTACTGGTACCTGGCTAAATATATTGAAGAACACTAACAGGAGGTTGTGGTGGGGAAGGGGGAAGGGCGGAAGGGAAGGGAAGAAAGAGAAAGAGAGGAAATTAAGAAAAAGGGAGGGTGGCGGCTTGCGATTTCAGGTCTATACCCAGTTGAGTTAACCAGACAATTAAATAGTGTCTCCGATCCCCATATAGATGGCCCAAGGTTCCCATATCTCCCTAAATTGAGAAAAAGTATCAAGGATAGAGCTCAACATCTTTTCTTGGGACATGATCCATGAAATCTTCCTCTTAGCTGCTGTTGTAGAGACCGTGGGGCTCTTCCATGACCTGGCTAGGGTGATCTTAGCTCCTAAGAAAATAAAGAATATCAGTTTTCGGGTGGGTTTCGAGGCCTTAGATGGAAGATGGTTAAGGAGGGCCGTTGCCGGGGACCTGGGGATAGCAAGGCCCGTAATTTTGGACGCAATATGGAAAATTTTGTTCCAAAAACTTCTAATTTTGGGGCACTCCCACCAAACGTGCAGCATGGAACCCCCCAACTGACACCCTCAAAAGCACAAGGGGGAAGCCAAGGGGTACATAGCCGAAAGTCGGGCCGGAGTGAGGTACCACCTGGTGAAGACCTTGAGATTAGATTCAACAAGAGAAATGTTAAAGATACCTCCAAACGAGGAGCCCACAGCCTTGTGCCAAGTGTCCATGTCCCAGGTCAACTGTAGGTCTGCCTCCCAAGCTAACATATAGGGTGCTTTCCGAGGGTCCCCGGCCAGTGACGAATAGATCCTGGAAATCCCTCCCCTTTGCTCCAGGAGATCTCCACACCACTGCTCATACGCTGTAAGTTGGGGAGGTTCAGGTTTCGTGGACCAGATAGAGTGGAGAAAGCTAGACAGTTGTTGAAACCTAAATCTTTCTGAGGGAGGCAGTTTCAGAACCTTAATACAGTGGGATTCCTTTAAGTTTTTATATATTCTTTTATATATTCTTTTTCTACCTTTTTTATAAATACATCATATATATATATATATATACACATGTATGAAATCACATTAGTGCTTTATTTTCCTTGATGTTACATAAGATATGTTTTAAAGCAGATTCACTGGAACTCGAGTATAAAAGGATTGTGTTTTAAAGTCACTCATTTCTAAATCCTGACACCCCCCCTCTGTGAAGAAGGTTGCAAAAGGAAGCCAAAACCATCCCCCACATCCTGTACTGAAGGAATGTTGGTCTTGTGACCAGGAGAAACGTATGCTGGAGTGTTTGTACCTTATATGGCAAATAATGAAGGACTGATTAACTCCTTTAACCAGAGAATTTCTTCCAAACATGAAATCCCCCCTGTTCTTAGACTGTTCCTCCCCCTTGTAGTCCATCCCATTGGCAAAAGGAATGTTCCTTGAGGATTTGTCTGTAAAACCCAGTATATGGACTTTAAACAAAGGACTAGAACATGTGCTTTTTGAGTAGGCGTTGATGAGGGCGTATATGGGGCGGGTCAATAGCTGGATGGGAGGGAAGTGGGCGTGTCTTTATCATGTGAAGGTGTGTACTTATTATGTGAACCTATCAACATGCCTGTGTCTTGTGATGTCATCGAGCAATAAAACTGGAAAGAGCTGGCTGAGCTCCAGGCACTCTTCTCCTTTTTCTCTACTGTCAATCATTCTGTCCACTTCTTTCCTGTTGCAGTGGGACAACACAAGCCTCTCCTGAAATTGTGTCAGGAAATCTCTTTAAATTTTGGCGCCCCACGTTGGGTGCCAATTGATGAAGACTCTTTGATTAATTAATAGATTTCCTGACAATCTCAGGGCTATCCCATTTCTACCGGTCTGATTCCAAATTAAATGAAAGCATGCAAACTCAGACAAGAAGTTTCACATCTTTACCTTTCCAACATGGTCAGCCAAAGAGGCTGGAACTCAGCCAGCTCTCCAGTTTTATTAAACATAAAACATCACAAAATGCATTGATTGGTTCACAATATACATGTCACACCCATCTCCCCCAGTTCACCCACCCCCTTGGTCTCAGCATGTAACCCTCATTGGCCAGTTCATACAGGCATAAGAAAAGTCATTTGTCAGCTCCTTCGATCAGTCCTCTCTTGGTCACAAGACACACATTCCTGGGATGAAAACAGGATGTGGGGGAAGGGTGTCAGTTTCTCTTGAAAAGTCCATCTTTCTGTGCACACAAGCATCAGAGTGAAGGGGGGTTGACTTAAACTGAAACTTGAAAGTAAAGCAAAGGGGAATGGGAGTATCTGCTCTTGCCTTTCTGTTCAAACAGATTTTGTAGTCGTAACTTTAGAATAATATCTGGATAAATATTTTCAAGGAATATACACACTTCATTTCAAATGATAACTTTTACAAGGTAATATCTGATAAATCTTATCAAGGAAAATAAGCAGTATTGATCATTCCCATGAATACATAATAACTCCAAAGATCAAGCAATACAAAGGAAACAAACAATATAATGAAGGAAAGGCAACATCTGAGTGGCTCTATTCATAAAACAAAAATATTCATTTTGATTCACATCTATCACAGATGTACCAGAAGTACTTTGCAAAAGAACCACTTACTGCCCCTACTGTGAAACTGGTTTTTCTTAAAGACCCTATTCCTGTACTATGTTCCCTGCTACAGACTGTAAAATGTCCATCAATTAGTGTGCAGACTCAGTTGTACATTGTAAATGCACTGCTATTCTACAATTAGTGGATAGTCTTTTCACAAGCATTCCAGTTGCCCGTATGCTATATGTGTCCAAAGTTTCCCCACTCAGCAACACCTCAGTGGGCTGTGCCAGGGCTGGATTGGGACAAAAATTTGGCCCTGGACTTCATCCAGACTGGCCCACTTTGACAGGTCTCTCCCATGGCGGCCAGACAACTCCCGCACCCCCCCGGCCACCTAAGCCCCCTCTCCCACTTCACTAGCCACTAGCCATTCTACTTTATTAGAGTAGAATGGCTGGTACTGGTACTCTTATAGGCAGTACCAGTGGGGAAGCTAGACATTATTTCACCCGGGGGAAAAGAATCAGTTTGGTGCCCCCCTTATGGGACAAGATTAGCAGAAGTGAGAAACTCCCAGGCCATAGCTGTTGAGTCAGCTGTATGTCCCCTCCCCCATGCTCCTCTGTCGTCCCCCCTGATCCTTAATGTTGATAAATGTAAAGTTATGAACTTGGGGGCTAAAAACATGCATGCATCATTTATTCTAATGCCGCGTACACACGATCGGAAATTCCGACAACAAAACCGTGGATTTTTTTCCAATGAAATTTTGTCTCAAAGTCGTGTTGCATAGACATGGTCACACAAATCTTATCAGAAATTCCGAACATCAAGAATACGGTGACGCACAACACTACGACGAGCCGAGAAAAATCAAGTTCAATGATTCTGAGTGGAAAAAGTGAAAGTGTCTGCGCTGTGAAAAAAACACACTAAGGCTGTAAATGTGAGGTGAAAAGGGAATGCACAGGTGCATGTAGCAGCCCAAGGAGGGCAACCAGGATTAAGTGAGGGCAAGTGGGGTGAAAAACATGATAGCAAAAAAAAAAAATGATGCAGCACACAATGAATAATACTGGCAATGCAGAAGTAATGGCACATGGGCAGGTCTGTAACGGTTACCACCGCTTACAACCTTCCATCCATCCACGACAAGCTTATCCGACACACCAACAACCAGGCAGACATGATCCATTCCATTTCCCAGAATAAACGAGACAGCGCTCCGTTCTCTAGTTTCCAAAAATGTATGAACAACTTTATTGGTTCTTAGCTTGCTTATATATCCAGTACAACATAATGCAGTTAATCACAGGACAATGTAATCTCCACCCCCCTATTCACTCACTGAGGATAATTCTTTAATTGGTAGCTAGACATGACGGCACCGTATTATCAATAGGGTTCAATTAACCTTGAATAGTAACACAGACATCTTGTTGAATAAGTTCTCTATACAGCTTTGTCACACAATGGCAGTGAGAGTGGGTGTCTTTACATTGAATAGCCAACACCTTAGGATATTTCAATAGCCTATTATACAAAAGGTATGACTCACTGGCTGACCTGGTCATGTCATCATGACTCCTTGTGATATCTCAGTCCTGCAATATGAAGTATTATTAATGTCCCATCTCATGTAATATGAATTATGATTCACTATTAGCCACCCTATACCCAAAAGGGCACAGGGTGGATTTCGACCCAAGAGTTTTTGGTGCTGCTGGCACAAGAGTATCTCTCATCCTTCCAACATCTCTGGGTGTCACGGGCCATTCTGTTACAAGGTCAAACAACAATAATACAGTCCAAGTCACACGATGGATGACAAGTCCAGATCCAAATGAATAAATGGAAGGATGAGAGAAAAAAGTCTAGAAGTGATGATCCCAGCAACCGAGTCTGTGAAACAGCACGCAACACACTTCAAAGTGTAGCACACACCTTTTGTGATCCTAGCAGCTCACCTCACAGCTAACACATATAGCCTGATAGATCCAGCATTCAAACCGGTGGTCTGGTCTTATGGAGAATGGTAGTCTTACAGGTCCCAGTGGCAGGTGATGCATGTGAGAGAACACAACAAATAGCGTGGTATTGTCAGCACAAGGAGCCTATTATACAAAAGGTATCAGATGCACTTACAAAGAGTGGTGGAAGAAAGAGCCTATCTCCACGAGCAGCGAGCTTGTCAGTGTCCTGCTTCTCCTCTCTCTAAGGGTTTCCTGTATATTACGCTGAGTGGTGCCCAATGACTCAGTTAATGATGGTGCAGAAAAAGAGAAGGGAAGGAGGGCACATCGCATAATCCAGTTTACACAGATTTATTGTAAAAAAATGTTGGTTGATCTTGGTTGCCCTCCTTGGGCCGCTACATGCACCTGTGCATTCCCTTTTCACCTCACATTTACAGCCTTAGTGTTGTTTTTTCACAGCACAGACACTTTCACTTTTTCCATTTACTGTTTTTGTCTATTAACCACTTAAGGACCGCCTCCTGCAGATTTACGTCGGCAGAATGGCACGGCTGGGCACATCAACGTATATATACGTTGGTTTTAGTACCCAGCCGTGGGTCGCGGGCGCGAGCCCGCGGCCCGGTCCGAAGCTCCAGGACCGGGACCGCGGGATTCGCGGACCCGATCGCCGCTGCAGTGCGGCGATCCGTCCCTGGAGCGGAAGAACGGGGAGAGCCGTGTGTACACACGGCTTCCCCGTGCTTCTCTGTGGCCGGAGCATCGATCGCGTCATCCCTGTAATAGGGGGACGCGATCGATGACGTCACACCTACAGCCACACCCCCCTACAGTAGTAAACACACACATTAGGTACACATCCCCTACAGCGCCACCTGTGGTTAACTCCCAAACTGCAACTGTCATTTCCACAGTAAACAATGCAATTTAAATGCATTTTTTGCTGTGAAAATGACAATTGTCCCAAAAATGTGTAAAAATTGTCCGAAGTGTCCGCCATATTGTCGCAGTCACGAAAAAAATCGCTGATCGCCGCTATTAGTAGTAAAAAAAAAAAATAATTAATAAAAATGCAATAAAACTATCCCTTATTTTGTAAACGCTATAAATTTTGCGAAAACCAACCGATAAACGCTTATTGCGATTTTTTTTACCAAAAATATGTAGAAGAATACGTATCGGCCTAAACTGAGGAAAAAAAATGTTTTTTTATATATTTTTGGGGAATATTTATTATAGCAAAAAGTAAAAAATATTGCATTTTTTTTTAAATTGTCGCTCTATTTTTGTTTATAGCGCAAAAAATAAAAAACGCAGAGGTGATCAAATACCACCAAAAGAAAGCTCTATTTGTGGGAAAAAAAGGACGCAAATTGTGTTTGGGAGCCACGTCGCACGACCGCGCAATTGTCTGTTAAAGCGACGCAGTGCCGAATCGCAAAAACCCCTTGGGTCATTTGCCAGCGTATTGGTCCGGGTCTTAAGTGGTTATGGTAGACGTTCCAGTGTTTTGCAGCAGTGCGCCCTCCACTTCCCCCATCCATCCACACCCTTCCCTATTCACAGACAGCGCGGGAGTTTCACTTTATCCATCAATGATTCTGAGCATGCGTAGGATTTTTGTGTGTCGGAATTGCATACAGACAATCTTAATTTCTGACAAGAACTTTTGCTGTCGGAAAAAATTGAGAACCAGCTCTCAAATTTTCCTTGGCAGAAATTCCAACAGCAAATGTCCAAATGAGCCTACAAAATTTCCGACAAAAAGCTTACATCAAACATTTGTTGTCGGAATTTCCGATCGTGTGTACGCGGCATAAAACTTAATAATAGCATGCAATGCCAAACTGAAGAGGCATAGGGCCAGATTCACGTACATCTGCGTATTATTGGACCGGCGTAGCGCACCGCCTTTACGTTAGACTAGCGCAATGTAGCGGCGCAATCACCCTATTCTCGTCGGTTTTACGCAGAAATTTGCGCCTACGCAACGTTATTTCAGAGGCGCAAGGCGGAGTAATACAAATTGGGAAGGACGTAGGCGTGTTACATTGAAATGAGCCGTGACCCCATGCAAATGAAGGGCCGGCCGGCTCGCACATGCCAGCTTGAAGCACACCATTGTCAGCACCTCTGTGCGCATGCTCACAACTCGGGAACGGCGCAATCAGTGAAATTGAAAGTGGACTAGGGCAAACTAGTGAACTACGCAGACAGCATAAATAGACAGACACAAACGCACTTCCTTTGCAAAAGTACATCCCTTTGTATCCCTCCCTATACAGCAAGGTGCTTTTGTTCTGTTGTTTATTAGCGTTTGTTTGTTTGTTTGTGACGTGTCTTTGAGATATTTGGTGACTGTTTTGCAGAGTGATTTTTGTCTTTTCTGTGTTTTCTTTGTTGTGTTTTTTTCAAATTATTTTTTTGCTGGGCATTTTTTTTTTTGCTGGGCATTTTTTTTTTTGCTGGACATTTTTTTTTGGTGTTGTGAATGTTTTTGGAATGTGGGGGTGATATTCCTGCCGGAAAAGGGGTGTCACCCTCAGTTTTGGTGGAGAAGGGTTCCCCAGGACCAGGGAGAAGTGATCCCCAGGTCCGTGTGAATGGTGTATGAATGTACAGTGACATAATTGTAGCCGTAGCGTGGCGTTGCTGCTCACAAGTCCTGCATGGTGGGCTTGTGCCAATCCAATGTGATGAGGATGTGATGTGTCTGTGCTAGGGACCACAGTGGTGTGCATGCATGCATTCTCATTGTGCCACAATTAATGTGTGTGTTTAACGTGCAAAGATGCCTAATGTGAGCTGTCTCCTGGCTGCTCTTCCCTCAGAAGACGGGGTAGCCTTGGTTAGGGGGGTTCCGTATAGGAGTCATGAGATGGGGTCCCAGTGCATATGCAGAGTCACCTTGAATGGATAAGACAGGAGGATGTTAGTAGTGCATTTGCCCCTTGTGATTTCCGCATCATGGGAGGGACAGTCATGCCTGCCACCCATGTCACTCACCAACCAGCCAGCTGTCCCCATACATGTTCTGTTCAAAATCTGTGGGGATGGGGCTAGGATTGTATATGTAGCTGTCATGGGTGTCATGGGTGGTGTCATGTGTTGGGCTCCTGCAGGGTTGTGGTTAATTCCAGGATGGCATGAGGGGTGAATCTGAAGATGCGAGACACCTCAGAATCACTCATGCCAAAGATGTCTATGCGTGTGTAATATATCAAGTGAAGAGTGAGGGGCTTGTATCAGATTAGATTATTATATCCATAAAGGTTTTAAAGGGCTATTGAAAGATAGTGAGGCCGTGTTTGTAATTTGTATGTATGTTATGTATTGATGTATATATGTATGTATATTTTTTGTAAACATGTTTTTTAAAGCAAAGAAAATGTTTTGGTAAAAAAAAAAAAAATCCTCTCCCGTGCCCTCCTCCATGCCCTTCTCCTTCTTTGCTCATCTAAAGTCAGTAGTATAGCTATGAGCATGGATGCCACTGGCATGTTGGCATACAGTTTGTTGGGCAGCAAGTGTGACTGCTCAGCTCCTCACTAACAGTGTTGCTTTCTCTGACATGTAGACGAATTGTCTAATTTTAGACCACCTTTTCTATGGTCTAATTTTAGACAGGCCGTGCAGCTGTTGCGCACAGCGCGTAGCCTGCGCTGCACCAATGTTCTTTTGTGGATCCCCGTAACTCCCTCATTAGCATATTTGAATAGCAAATCAATGGTGTGTCTAGCGCAGTTTTGCGCGGACGGATGCGCCTGTCTATCGAAATTACGCTGGACAAAAAAAAAGTAGATTTCTTGCGTATCTCGTTTTGGGGATGCGGAGTATCGAAACGCATGCGCAAATTTAAACTTACGCCGCGCATCTCCTGTTACGCCGGCTCTGTGAATCTGGCCCATAGACTCCAGAGAGGGGGACATAAATGTGCCCATGTACAAATCATTAGTAGGATCTCATCTGGAAATTGCAATTCAATTTCGGGCATCAGTTCACAAAAGGGATATTGAAGAACTAGAGAAATTGCAGAGAAGGGCAACCAAACTGATAAGAGGCATGGAAAAGCTCAACTATGAGGAAAGATTAGAGGAACTGAATTTATTCTCTCTTGAGAATAGATTCAGGGGGGATATGATCAACATGTATAAATACATAAGTGGTAAGGACATACAGTATGTGGGCAGCTCTCTAAGATGGCCGCATAACCGAGGAGTTGCACACCAAGTCGGCTATGGTGAGACAGCCAAGAAACCTTAAAGCATCTATGCTGGAGCTAATGGCAGAAAGTTGATTTTTGGGTGAACCTCCGCTTTAAGGATTTAAAGAAGATCTGTAAGGAAGAGTGGACCAAAATCCCTCCTGATATGTGAGCAAACCTGGTCACCAACTACAAGAAATGTCTTACCTCTGTGCTTGTCAACATGGGTTTCTCCATCAAGTACTAAGTCATGTTTTGCTTGGGAATCAAATATGTATTTTAGTCACTGAACTGCAACTTCATTTATGGCATTTGTTTTTTTTGGGGGATTTTTGATTGATATTCTGTCTCTATCATTTAAAATCTATCATTTAAAATACACCTATGATAAATATTATAGACCCTTCTTTTCTTTGTAAGCGGGCAAATAATTATTTTTCCCACTGTACCAAACATAACATTTCCTGGAAAATTACCCATGAGAAGATGACAAGTGTGCTACTTAATAGGTTATGAAATTCTAAAAGATATGGAGATGTGGACACCCTGGGCCTTGTATATGCATCACAGAAAAAGTCTCCTGCGCTTGGGGGCTTAGTTTATAAGTAAGTGGTTCAGCCAACCCTCTGGATAGAATAATGCCTGCGGTCTTGCTGCTCTCCTCAGAACATTGGGTATCCTTAGAATTTAAAACTGCCATGAGAGCTTTGGTCGGGAAACCGTGGCCGTGTGTCTGGGTTTTCCCCATAGGTAAACTCTTGGCTTAAAAACCGCCTGGGAATGCCGGCAGGAAAAAAGAGAACATGTTCTCATTTTTCCCACCGGGATTCCCGGTGGTTTTCCTGACGGAAAAACTGCGATGGAGCATGCACACGGACGGTTTTCCCGTCCGAAAGCTGTCATGGCAGTTTTCCCGAAGGGGAAAACCGGTCGTGTGTTTGAGGCATTAGGGTCCTTTCACACAGGCGATCCATCCAGCGGACTCCGCTTTGCTAAGCAGGGGATCGATCCACTGATCCTGACTGAGCAAGCGGATGACAGGTCCGTCTCTGCTCACTGTGCTAAGACCGACTTGTCAGAGTCCCGCTCTCCTCTATAGGGAGAACTGCCTGTCCGCTTTCATCTGATCTGCCAGATGGATAGAAAATAGGGTCACCATCTGTCTGGATTTTATGGGCAGGATCGGATCGGATAGCGGCATGTGTCAGCGGACATGTGTCTGGCAATGGACCACAATTTGATTCACCTGAGTTTTTCATCTTCCTGAAAGAAATATTGTGCAGAGGAAGGAAATGGAAGGAAACTTTGGAAAGTCTTTACTGCAGAGCTCTTACGTGTCTATGGAGCTACTAAACATGGCAGCCAAATGTGATCAAAGGTACACTTTGCAGACATACAACTCCTACAAAGTCCAGTGCCTATATAACCATCAGTTGGTAAGACTGCTAAAAAAACTATAATAAAGTTGGTGTAGAGTTATTCACTTTCAGGTCAATACAGAGCACTAGAGGGAACTCTTTACGTCTGGAGGAAAAAAAATGTAACCTTCAGAAAGGCTTCTTCACAATAAGAGCAGTGAAAACATGGAATAGACTGCCTCAAGAACCAGTTCTGGTCATCTCAGTAGATTGTTTAAAAAAAGAGCTGGATGCATTCCTAAATGCACAAAATATAACTGAATACTAATATGTATATGAGCTGGATCATAGGAACAAAAATTGTGACATTTTAAAGGCAAACTGTCATGTTAAGTGACTTGAAAGAAATAGCCATCAATTTTATTATTTTATAGAGATCTCCAATTTTTTTCGAGGGGCTCGCTAGGAGCTCCTGCCCAATGCTAAAAGCCATATAGGCTGGAATCACACACAAACACACACCTTCTTGCATATACTGTAAGTATTCCAACACAAATGCCTGAAGTGCTGTGTTGGTATCTACAATGGGACTTTTTTTATCCCCATTAGATGCTGTCAGGGGGAAAATAGCCCACTTTTCTATGGAGGGGGGCTGTGCACTTTTTGGTTTTGAAATGACCTAACAAGGGTCCATTGGACTACTTTTTACTGAATAACTGATGGTTTTTTATTTATTTTTTTGTTTTATTTGCTCTTCCCCAGCTGCAAATTTCAGTATGAATCAAATTAGCTTTACGTAGTAATTTATGATGTGTTTTTTCTGTAACATGAGAAAAGCTTTTGTCTTACTGCCATTGTCCTTAAAAAAAAGCAGCTTCTGCCCACACACATATCTCTTTTTTATCTTTGCTTGTTTCAGAAAGTTCATCTTGCTTGTCACTTACTGAAGAAACAACATGCCTACTTCTTCTTCTGGTAAAGTTAATGCAATTATAATGGCTCTGATCCAACTTTTGTTTACAATCAACTAAAAACGTATTTTCATCACTGATCACTGTTTCTCATCTTTTTGTTTGTTAGAATATAATAATCTGCAATGTATATAACTAGTTTCAATTTCTTTAATTACAGTGGATACAAATTTTCTAATGATAAAAACCTAGCCTGACAGATCTCGAAATTCAACAAACTTAAAAACGTTAACAATGTAAATCATACCTAGGTGAAATTTAAAGCTGTGAATCTACCACCTAGACTGAAAGGCAGAAACCTTTGTCTTGGGGGCTGTAAAACCTGGAAATTTCTCCTATGGAAACAGAAACTTATGCCACGTACACACGATCAGGCTTTTGCCCGGCCAAATCACATCGGAATTCTTGATGAAAAAACTCAGCTGGGGCTACACAAATGTCCATTGGAAATTCCGATTGTGTGTACGGGGCATTTCAATCTTGAACTCATACTCTGGTTTACCCCTTCCTTTTTTCCACCTTTCTGTTTATCCATTTCTGTGATTGGTGGATTCACTGTACAACAGTGCAGTGAGGCAGTTTCTGGGCCATTCTGCAATCAAACAATGTTTCTGCAGGCACGTTTTTACTGAAATGTGTAGTTATATAAATACTATAGTATAGAAGTAATACTTTTAAAATTATACCTATCCCATAAAACAGAATTTAAAAATGAACCCTCCAATACCCTACACCCAACTATTAACCTATTGGCAAGAAATAATCCATAACACTCCATAACTCAGGTGCGACAAGCCACATGAATAGGGATGAGACCTTCTTTACAAACATTAACTAGCTAACAGGAAAAGTATTACATCAGAAGGTAAAGGCCAAGGCTTTATTGAACTGCATTAAACCACAAGAAGGTCACCAATTTATCCTTGTAAAGAAAGTGCTGTATATTCCAAAACCAGAAAATAAATGTAATCAAAACCCCTTCTTATTCTTTAACCTTCTAGTCTCCCACTCCCTCCCATCTCTAAAGCTTAAATCTAACCCTGAAACCAAACCCTTAGCATAGCCTTATAATTATAAATGCATTTCTTGTGCATTTACCTTATCAGCGTCAAAGGTGTCCTGTGCTGAGCCCTTTTTTGCTCCCCCTTAAAATACTTGCTGATCTATCCACTATGGGCCAGATTCAGCAAGACTTGCGCTGGAGTATATCGATATGCGCCGTGTAACTATAAAGATGCGCCGTAGTATCTATGTGGCCGTACCCACCAACCTAGATGCGCCAGAAAACGGGCCATTTCCGATCGGCTTAACTTTCCCTCGCCAGAGTATCGTTAGCACATATTTTCGCTTGTCGCATCCGTCGCGCCTATTGATTTGCCTTGCAAATATGCAAATGAGGGAGATTTCCCGATTCGCGAACGGATTAGCACCATACGCTGGCTACATGCGCCGCGCGTATCTCGTCCGTCCGTCGCAAAGTTATTTCTACAAATAGCTGCTTTATCTTTACTCCAGACGGCCTCAGGTCAGCAGGAGAGCAACTACAGCAACAGCGTTACCGACGAAAATAGCAAGCTGAACAACCACACTTGCAAGGACAACACCTCTGTGTGCCAACATGCCAGGGGCAGTAGCGGTCCTAGCACTAGTACTAGGTCCCCCGGTACGGAGGAGGCGGGCACGTGAGAGGATATACCGCATGCGCATGAGCCTCTTTGGCATGGGGGATGAGGAGGTGTATCGCCTCTTCAAAATTTAGCCCTGATGCAATCCTTGAATTAACCACAACCCTGCAGGATGACATCACCAGCAAGACACACTGCTCACAAGCAGTGCAGCCACTGGTGAAGGTCCTGGCAACACTTCATTTCCTTGCAAGTGGATCATTCCAGCGTACAAGTGGAGTGGTGGCTGGGTTGTCACAGTCCACCATGAGCAGATGTGTGCACCAGGTTGTCCTCGCAATCCTCAGACGCATGTCCAACCAGTTCATCAGACCAACCACTGAGGAGCTGCGGCTGAAGACAATGGCAGATTTCTACAGCATTGCCAGATTCCCACGCACAGTTATCTCATAACCTGAGCAAAAAAAATAATAATAAAATACTCATAACCTGAGCAATAAACAAAAAAAAAAAAAAACCCTCATCTAGGCTGACGGGGGCTCCTTCTTGTGGGCACTCTAGGGCTCCTCAGCTGCCTGGAGGGAGTGGGTGGGGGTGGGGGGGCATCTGGAGGAGGCTGATCCCCGGGTGGGCCACTCCTGGCAGCTCTTGGCTGCATGCCCTCCAAGGCCACAGCAATCCGGCTCAGAAAGTGATTAGTCTGGGCCTGCATCCTCAGCTGGCGGGTGACATGCTGCTGGTCACGCTGCCTCTGCCTCCCCTCTTCCCGGATGGCAGCTATGTTGGCGTGGACGGCTGCAGTGAGGTGTTTAACATCAGCCTTCACCTCCCCCAGCCTGGTCACGACGTCATGCACAGCACTGGTCAGCTGCGACACGGAGCACAGGCTGTCAGCGACCCATTCCAGGTGCCCAGCAATCTCCCCCATCTGCTGGGTCTGCCTGGCGTGGTCCATCGCTACCTGGTCCTGGACTAGATCAGACACCCCCCTGGTCTTACAGGTTGCCTTCCTGGGGCCAGGAGATGTTTGTCCCCGTGGGGATGGAGTCGCCCTTGAGGGGCTTCCGAGGATGGGGGAGGGTATTACAGAGGGCCCTGCAGAAGGGGAGGACTTCTCCAAAAACAAAATAAAGTCCTGCTCTTCCTATAACAGGCTGCTCCTCAACCACCTCAGCAGGTGAGGTGTGGGCACTCTCCTCCACCTCGGTCTCTTCAACACCCAGTGGCTCGGCCTCAGGATCCTGTTGGGGGGTTGGGGTGGACAGATGATGGCCGACAGATGATGGCCCAGCTCCGTCATCTGTGGATGACACAAAGCAGACACATGTTGGTGGTCCCACACACTTGGCACATGTACCCCCCCCCCCACATGCAACACACCAAATAGGGGATAAAAAACACTTACCTGTCCTGGAGCCTTCCTCCATAAAATCATAGCCTGGTACCCCCTCCAACTGCTCCCTCTCCAGGCAGCGGGCGACCACCTCCTCCTCCGTGGTCAGGCTGACCGCACATGGGGGTCCACCCCCCGTGCCCCTCTCATGCCTGCTGATGGTGGCCACCTTGCCACAGACCTGGCGCCGCAGGTCATTTTTTTTTTGAATATGGCCAGCAGTCCGGGTGGAGTACCCCAAAACATTCACCCTGCCAGCAATGGTCTTCAGGATGGCTTGCTTCCTATCCCGGCTGGTCTCCCGACTTTTTTTGCCATGGAGGAAGTCATTTTAAGTCTCCATAGCGGATATTATAACTGAGACCTCCTGGGAATTGTAATTTAGGTTCCTCCTCCCTTTGGGGGGGACGGGAGCAGCCATCTCTTTGCAAAAGTAACTTCCCTGGAGTGGGGGGAAACGGAAATACTTTTGCGCCGGAATGGCGCTTCTGCTAGCGCTTTTAAACGCTCAACGGAACACATTGCACTGACGTTTACCGTGAAGTGGTGCCGACGGAAGTTGTGAGCATGCGCACAGGGGGCCGAGTGAAGCCTCACTCACTGCACATGCTCCGTGGATGATGCGCTGAACGTAAGCCTCTGCGCTGGGCTCCGCCCATAATTTACATATGATCACACCCACTTCCACTTGCGTCGGGTTACGCCAGCGCATTTCCGTTACTCCGGCGCAAAGTAACGGACATGCGCTTGGTGAATACTGTACTTCACTCGCTAGTTTGCGTCAGCGCAGCGTATATGCGCTGCGATACGCTGGCGAAAATATGCGCGCATCTACCTGAATCTGGCCCTATAAGATGGAAGTTACTCTCAGTTGCTCATTTAAGGGAGGCTATAGACGAGAAGGTATGAAATGGATGGCCCAGTTATAGTATCACTAGAACCTACCAAGCTCTTCTTTCTAACTTGGGTAATAAACATAAATGATACATTGCAAAATATTGATCAGTCATTAACCACTTGTATACTGGGCACTTAACCCCCCCTCCTGCCCAGACCAATTTTCAGCTTTCAGCGCTCTCACTCTTTGAATGACAATTGCGCGGTCATACAACACTGTACACAAATTAATTAATTTTTATAATTTTTCCCCCACAAATAGTGGTTTATTTTGGTGGTATTTGATCACCTCTGCGTTTTTTGGTTAAGATTTAAAAAAAAGACAGAATAAAAATAAATAAATACAAAACCGTTTTATATCTTGTTATAACATTTTGCGAACAGGTAATTTTTCTCCTTTATTGATGTACGCTGATGACGCTGCAGTGATGGGCACCGATAGGCTGCACTGATGGACACTGATGGTCTGCACTGATGGGCACCGATAGGCTGCATTGATGGGCACCGATAAGGCGGCACTGGTGGGCACTGATAGGCGGCACTGGTGGGCACTGAGAGGCGGCATTGGTGGGCACTAAGAGGTGGCATTGGTGCGCACTGAGAGGTGGCACTGATGGGTGGCACAGAAGGACATTGATAGTTGGCACTGGTGGGCCCTGAGAATTGGCACCAATAGGTGGCACTGATAGGTGGCACTGATAGCTGGCAGTGATGGGCACTGATAGGTAGAAGTGATGGGCACTGATGGGTGGCAATGATGGGCACTAATCAACACTGGTAGGTGATACTGAGGCAGCACTGCTAGGTGGCACTGATTGGCACCACTGGTGGGCATTGATAGGTGGCATTGGTAGGTATTGATAGGTGGCACTCTGTTGCACTGGTGGTCACTGTGAGCACTGGCAGGCGGTACTGGTGGGCACTGATGAGGCGGATGTTTCTCTTCTACTGGGGACCGATGTCCCTTACACAAAAGCAGGTGATCTGCTTTTTTTTTCTCCTCACACTCCTCACACAGACATTGTGCAGCGTTAAGCGAGCACCCCTGTATTGCTAGCAATGCCTCCTCCCATCGGTCCTCCCCAAAAGCGCCTACATCCCTCTCCCAGGAGGATACCACCCTCAAGGGGAAGCCCCAAAAGAAATGATGAGAGCAACATGGCATACGATCTGGAAATAAATCCTTTATAACTGGACACCTTAATCATATAGTGAAAGATCGGGGCAGGGGATAAGATCCATGCATTGTTCCCAGCCTGAGCCCTAACAGCATGGCTTAACTGCAAGTAGTAAAAGTACATTGACTGAGGCAGTCCAAACTTTTCCCGTAGCTCCGCAAAAGAGAGCAGACGGCCACCAGAAAAGATATGCACCAGGTGGGTGACCCCATGCCTCCTCCAGTGCTCCGCACAAGTCAAAAGAAGCAACTCCCCATAGTACTGATTGTTTCAAATTGGGCTGTGCCCTGTGAAGCCATCTATATTCTGCAATTGACGAACTTTGTTCCAGATTTTTTGAATCAATGCATAGGTGGGGAAGAGCCTGTTCGACTTAGCAATTTGTAATGCTTCAAGACCAGTGACTACACTATCTGTGCCAGTCATATGCTGTAATATGGCCACCACCGGGTCACCAATCCCCTTGGATATAGCTCAGGCAATATGTTGGAGCTGAGAGGCTAAATAATATAGCCAAGGGTTAGGGAGAGCTAGCCCCCCTGCCTCCTTGGGCCTCTGTAGCTGCTCTAATTTAATTCTGGGAGGTTTGTTAAGCCAAAGGAAAGCCCGGAAAAAAGAATTGATAATTCTAAAGACTTTCAGCGGGACCACCATAGGGGCATTATGCAGAATATACAAAAGCCTCGGCATGAAAACCATTTTTGTGAGGTTTACTCTACCCACAAGGGACATTTTTAATTTAATTTTAGACTTGTCTCTAATCCTGCCTTCTAAAAGGGTGAGATTGTATATTGGATTTTTTAATACCACTGCTACTCCCAGAAATGTGGTGTGGGAATGCAGACTTCAATTAGTATAGTAAAATGTGACCAACTATCTTAACACTCTATTTTCTTTTTTTAGCTGTAAAAATCTTGTTCCCTGTTACCTCCCCTTATTAAAATAGACAAAGTTATGATAGTTGGGCACACTTTCTGAAGTATGAGAATGTTTTTTTATTTACATAAAGACATTAACAATAAAGGCTCATTAAAGGAGTTCTAAAGGACTTTTTTTTTTTTTTTTGCTGAAATGACTGTTTACAGCAGGGGTCTCAAACTCAAATTACCTGAGGGCCGCAAGACAAGTTTTCATATCCCATGGGGGGGCCGCATGCAAACTTTCAAACTTCAAAAACAGTACTGGTGTCAGCAAACGTATTAATAACCCCCAGCTCTGTGTCAGCGGACGCATTATTAACCCCCAGCACTGCTGTCAGCGGACACATTATTAACCCCCACCACTGGTGTCAGCGGACACATTATTAACCCTCAGCACTGGTGTCAGCGGACACATTATTAACCCCCAGCACTGATGTCAGCGGACACATTATTAACTCCCAGCACTGGTGTCAGCGGACACATTATTAAACCCTAATATTGGTGTCAGCAAACACATTATTAACCCTGACCACTGCACTGCACACGGACCACTGCACACGGACCACAGCACACGGACCACTGCACTGCACACGGACCACTGCACTGCACACGGACCACTGCACTGCACACTGCCGACAGACCACTACACTGCCGACAGACCACTACACTACACACTGACCACTCACCATCATGGCACAGCACATCAAGGCTCACAACCCAGCAAATTAGGGCACAGCACATCAGGGTACAGGGCACAGCATATCAGGGTACAGCACATCAAGGCACAGAGCCCAGCAAATAAGGGCACACGGCACAGCACATCAGGGCACAGGGCACAGCACATCAGGGTACAGGGCACATCAGGGTACAGGGCACATGAGGGCACAGGGCACATGAGGGCACAGGGCACATCAGGGCACAGCGCACATCAGGGTACAGGGCACAGTACATCAGAGCACAACAGGGTACAGGGCACAGCACATAGGGGTACAGCACAACAGGCTATATCGGGGTACAGAGCACAGCACATCAGGACAGGACATATCAGGACAAGGCACATGGCACATCAGGATACAGGACATGGCACATCAGGGTACAGGGCACATGAAATAGCACATCAGGGTACAAAGCCCAGCAAATCAGTGTACATGGCACACATCAGGGCACATGGGGCATATCAGGGCACATGAGAGCACATCAGGCACAGCACATCAGTACAGGGCACATGGCACTACAGGGCACAGGGTACCCTGATGTACAGAGCCCAGCACATCAGGGCCCTTTTAGGGTACATGAGGCACATCAGGGTACATGGGGCACATGGCACATCAGAGCACATCAGGGTACCTGGGGCACATGGCATATCAGGGTACATGGGGTACATCAGGGCACAATCAGAGCACATCAGGCATACCTCCCAACGAAGTTGTTGAGCCGAGGGGGGTCCGCAGATCATAGTTGATAAGCGGGGGGGTCCGCAGATCTGAGTTGTTGAGCGAGGGAGGTTCCGCGGATCGAAGTTGTTGAGCGGGGGGGTTTGCAGATCAAAGTTGTTGAGGGGGGGTTCCACGGCTTGGAGTTGTTAAATGGAGATTTACCGCGAATCGCGGGGATTTATCGCGAGTCGCGGGAAATTTACCGCGAATCACAGGGATTTATCGCGAATCGCAGGGATTTGCCGCGGGCCATTTAATGGCCCGCGGGCCGGTACTTTGAGACCCCTGGTTTACAGGGTATAGAGACATAATAGTTAACTGATTCCTTTTAAAAATGATTACACATAGATAAAAATCAATCATATAATGTACCTGCACTTTCAGTTTAGTTTTTCATCTAGTTTCATGCTTCTGTGAAGGACAGAGACACCGAGCCAATACAGGGCAGTGTTTGTTTTTAAAATGATAGTGATTGGTTCTGAGGGGTTTTAGACACAGTAATCACACCTCCTTGATTAGAGACCACAGAGAGAAGCTCCCAGTACTTTTTTCATAAGGAAACAGACAACCAGGAAGTGTGCAGAACAGAGAAGGATTACAGCAAAAACGAACAATGAGGACATGAAACCAAGACTGCATTAGGGTAAAGGAAGCTATTTAGCTAAAAAAGATATTTCCTTTAGTGACCCTTTAAGAAAGGCTATCATAGACTTAAAATCTATATTCTTTATCATCAGTATATTTACTGTTAAGCATATTTCCCATCATCAGGGGTAATTTAAGCCTACGTATATTGTCAAAATATTCATAAGCAGGCACAAAAAACTGTTATATGTGTAAAATATGTAATCTTAGCAAAAGGTGTTGCTTTTGGGTGCCAACGTTTGCCATATGCTCCAGTGATGGAAATTCGGTCATGCTTATGACCCTCTTGCTATACAGTATGTGTATTTGCCTGAGTATTTGACTGTATGTTGAGATATTAATAAGGAAAACATTTTTATGATTACCTCTTGATGATTAAATGCTAAAAATACTGATAGATCAATTCAATTTTAGAATTCACTACATCCAGCTAGTTTAAAATATTGATTAGTACGAGGGGCCTTCAAAAAGTATCCACACCTTTTTTAACTCTATATATTAAGAATTTCAATAACAAATTACTTTTCAAATAGTCACTTTCCTTTGTGATGCATTATTCCTAAACTCGTACTAACCATTTAATGCCATCAGAGGCTGAGTGGGTAGCAACTGATGCACCACTGATTACTGATTACATCAATATCACATGAAAATCTTCTTCTCCTTAACCTCTTCAGGTCCGCGCTATTGACAGAATACGTCAGCAGCGCGGACCTGAGGCGCCGGGGTCACGTCTTTGGACGTGATTTACTTGTGGCGCGCGGCGGGGAAAAACAGTCCCGACGTATCACCGAGGATCCGATGCGTGTACCCGGCGGCCGCGATGTCCGTCAGGTACACACGATCGTCGGTGAGAGAGCAGGGACGTGGAGCTCTGAGTGTAAACACAGAGCTTCACGTCCTGTCAGTGAAAGGCGACTGATGCTGTTTCTCTTGTACATAGGGAGACAGCATCGGTCACCTCCCCCAGTCACCCCCCTCCCCCCATACAGTTAGAACACACCCAGGCAATACATTTAACCCCTTCCTCACCCCCTAGTGTTAACCCCTTCAATGCCAGTCACATTTATACAGTAATTAGTGCATTTTTATAGCACTGGTCGCTGTATAAATGTGAATGGCGCCAAAAATGTGTCAAAAGTGTCCGATGTGTCCGTCGCAATATCGCAGTCCCAATAAAAATCGCAGATCGCCGCCATTACTAGTAAAAAAAAAATATAAAAAAAATAATCATAATTATGTCCCCTATTTTGTAGGCGCTATAACTTTTGCGCAAAGCAGTCACTTATTGTGATTTTTTTTTTTTTTTTTTACAAAAATACGTAGAAGAATACGTATCGACCTTAACTGAGAAAAAAAAATATTAAAATATTTTGTAAGCTTTATGACTAATGTTTTTTATCATAAGATGATCAACAATGGCAGCCTTTGTATAGAAGGCACCGTGTACATGTTATCTGTCACCATCATATGTAATTTTCAAAGAGCATATTCCATAAGATCGAATCCAACATTCATGCACCGCATTCCAAATCCTGAAGACATTTTTCACAAACTCATTTCAGAAGCATAGCACAAACACTTAAATTGATTTGTATGTATGATCTGGTTAAATTGACAAGGAAAATTAATCTTGAGTATGCAGCTCAGATTATCTTGAGTATGCAGTTCAGCTTTGATCTCTAATTAACAGAAAGGATGTCCTAGAACTAGAAAGAGTCCAGTGAAAGACAACTAAATGAATAAGTAGGCTGGAGGACCTTGTCTATGGGGAAATAAACATATTTGCTTTATGGAGGATGTGCTTAAGACTAGTTTTACACCAGGGGTGCCCAACCGGAGCCCTCTGATGTGGCCCACGACCTCCTGCTCTGGGACTAGAATAGAATACGGTTATTAAAGGTCAGTTGATTACTAAAATCACAGTGTGTATATGGGCATATCTGTTCTCTGGTGGTTACTGGGCTGCTTTCAAACAAATCCGCAGATGCAGAGCAGTGCTGGTGCGGGTTACATGCCTTCTATTATTACTTACGAGTTTGGTGAGCTTTCTGAAACCTTCAGAATATAATAGAAGTCTACTGCAAAGGGCAGAAAAGCCAAATGTACACTGTGTTGCACCCGAGGTGCAAGTAAACCACAGCGCATCAGTGTGAAAGTAGCCATGGGCCCCTTTTACACGGTCAGTCTGACCCAATTGAACCCTCCCCTCACCTCTAAGGAGTGGCATCCGCCCGCTCTGCTCATTGTGGCCCGCGACCAGTTACCAAGTTGCTTAAGTGGCCCTCGCGCTTCAAGAGGTTGGGCATCCCTGGTTTACACTAATGCGGTACAGGAAACGCAGCAATTTGTGGTCGCTTCCTGCACCACTTTCAAATAGCACTGCCCTTGCGATCCACTGGGGTGTCAGTACAAACTTAAAGTGATTGTAAATCTTCCTTTTTTTTTTATTTTAAATAACAAACATATCAAACTTACCTCCACTGTGCAGGTTGTTTTGCACAGGGTGGCCCCGAACTTCATCTTCTGGGGTCCCCCGTCAGCGCTCGCTGCTCCTCCTCACATTGGTAAACCCCCTGGGAGAAGCGCTCTTCCTGGGGGTTACCTTGTGGGCATGCTCCCGAGTCCAGCATTTGCGTCCATAGACACAGAATGCCCGACTCGGCCCTGCCCCCCGGTTGCCCATGTGATTGGATTTGATTGACAGCAGGGGGAGCCAAAAATGTAGCCCACTTGCACATTTGCAGCAGTTAAAACAGCATGACTTTAATTTCTTTGGAAAATAAAGCAAGAAAGCAGTGATAATTTTGTTAATAAAATAGTGTTATTTCGAATCCAGTATCTGTGAAGCTGGCAGCTGCTGTTTTGTAAATTGCTTTCTGATTGATTTGTAATTTTCTGTGTGTTTTTATTGACTTGTGGACAGAACATATTGGATCAAATCTATTTAGGAAAGTTACAATGAATTTGGCAACACACATACAAAATAGAGACAGAAGTAAATGAGCACTTGTCTGATGCATAATTTGATAATCATGGGCAAGAGGCTTTCTTTCCACTGTTTAATTAAAGAGACTGTCTTGATAAAATGTAAACTGGTGCTACTTATAGATATGTAGTTATTGGGCCAGATTCAGGTAGAGCAGAGCATCTTTGCTCTGGAGTAACGCATCTCATTTGCGTTACGCTGCTGAAATTTTAGGAGCAAGTGCTGTTATTCAGGAAGCACTTGCTCCTAAAGTTGCGGCAGCGCATCGCAAATGAGCCGGCGGAATTCAAATTGGGCGGGTACGGGGCGTGTAGTATTCTAACTAAGCGCGATCCCGCCGCCAACGTACTGCGCATGCGTCGAGTGTCCAAACATCCCCGTGCGCATGCTCCAAATTCTGTGAATGAACGTCAATGACGTCACATTCCCATTCATGAACTTTTTACGCAAGCGACGTGATTTTTTTTTTCCCGACGCGATGACGACGCCTATACCTAACATAGGATACTCCAACCCCATGTAGGTATATCTATGCGCCGCGTATCCCGTCCGGAAACGTCGTACCGTCATAGCGTCGTGCCGGAATTCGATCTTGAATTGCCGATTTCCGCTCATTAACATATTTTTTGAGCGTAAATCGGCGGGAACGCCCCCGGCGTTGGCGAAACTCAGTTATGCTGCTCGCATCAGAGCTTCAACCCGGCGTTTCTTGTTTTCTGGTTACAGAAAACAGAAACGCCGGCTCAAAGTCACAGTTAGGCTGGCGGATCACTGGATCCGCCAGCCTAACTGTTCCTGAATCTGGCCCATTGTTCTTAAAGTGGTTGTAACCCAAAAAAAAAAAAAAAGAGGTGATTTGTCGGCGGTATAGCTGCGGTTTCCCATTGCTTTCAATAGAAGGAGTGGTGGAGGAGCGGTAAACATACCACTCCTCTCACTGCTCCAAAGATGCTGCTAGCAGGACTTTTGGAGCGCACCGCTCCAGTGTGAAAGGGTCGGTTTGCAGGCACTATTTTTAGCGCTATAGCGCCTGCAACCCGCCTCAGTGTGAAAGGGGCCTAAGTGAAAGAAGACTGCAAATTCTGTAAAAACAATGCATTTTTCTTTGTTTCTGTTATAACATTTAGCAAATTTGTCATTTTTCTTCATAAAGTTTGGCCAAAATGTATACCGCTAAAGCTAAGGTAGCAATCAATGAAAATTGATCCCACCTGATGTACCCATTTCTTAAGACCCTAGCAAGCCAGGACAGTAAAAATACCCCCCAAATGGCCCCTTTTTGGAAAGTAGACATTGCAAAGTATTTAGCCACTTACTGCCCACCCGCCTTCATCATTCAGTGGCTGAACCACTGGACACTGGAGCATTCTTACAGGTGGCGGGAGGGGACGACACACCTTGAGAAGCCCTGTGGTGCTTTTAACGGCTCACCTGTGCGGTTGGCGAGCCAGAGAATGAACCAACCAGCGCGAGAAGTTGACCATAGAGATTTTGGCAGGCAAGATGGTCCCCAGTAGTCTCTATGATCTTTTAGAGGCCGGGCGCGATGTTATGACATCACATCTGGCCTCTGCATTTGAAAAAATTCCGCCGCCTCGACTGGGAAGCCAAGATCTTTTTTTTGGGAGGGGATTTCAGGCTTCTCAGCCTAGAGGCGAGATCTCTAAGTGTCCCCGTGTGCTCGCTCACATAAGTGAGTGGATATGAAGGTCGTGCCCACATATGTAAAAGGCGTTCAAACCACACATGTGATGTATCAGTGCGAACATTACCCTCTGTAAAGAATGGTTTCAAGCGTCGCCTATGGGGATTTTTAAGTACCGAAGTTTGGTGCCATTCCACGAGTGTGCTCAATTTTAAAGCCTGATATGTTAGCTATCTATTTACTCAGCGTAACATCATCTTTCATATTATGCAAAAAAAATATGGCTAACTTTACTGCTTTTTTGTTTTTTTAATGCATGAAACGTTTTTTTCCCCCACCAGAGGGCGATCAAGGGGTTAACTGTGTTCTCTAGTGTGTGTTCTAACTGTAGGGGGATGGGAGTGACCGGAGGAAATTACAGATCGTGGTTCCTAGCTAGTAAGAACTCATGATCTGCCTCTTCTCACAGAACATGGATTTGCGTGTTTACATACACATGTCCCTGTTCTGCCCCTCGTGCCCATGATCGCGCACAGCAGAAGGTCATCACCACCGCCAGCCATGCGGATCGGCATCCCCCTAGTGCAGCGGGCGCATGTCACGGGACCGCTGATCGGTGAGGAGGAAAAAGGTATTTCGCAAAAGATTTAAAAAAAACGACATACACTGTATAGTACAATGTTATCCTTACAAAGGGGCTGGCAGTGATTGTGAGCACTGGCTTTACAACACCTTTTAAGGGAATCTTTTAACTGGAAACACCATGATGTCTATACCTGATGCTTTATCACTAATTTATTTGTGGTCTTCCATTCAAGACAAACATAAAATCATAAAATCATTAAAAAGAACATTTAGCCCTGACTTCGGGGGAAATTTCAGAGACATCTGTGCGGTTTGCTGCAAAAAGTACTTTTGGAAATCGGTGCAAATGCGGTATCGCACCGATTTGGATGGTGCCATTGCCAGCAATTGCTGCCAATTTGGCATGCGATTTGACATAAAAAAAATGTAATATATTTCAGCCTAACAACTCTTAGATATTGTGCCTACATGTGTTTTCTTTTTTATTTGGATTTTCTTCCCTGATAAACAACACAATTTCTGTCCCTGGATGGCTACGCTCACTCATCCATTGTATCTGTGGAGGGAGTCAAAGTTGCAAATCATGTCTGTTTTTGCTCATTTCCATTACATAGGAGGTGAAGAGATTATTAGTTTATAAAACAAAAATAAAATTGCTTTCAGCTCACAGAAAGTGATAAGGATGCTGCATTGCTGGCAAGATCAATAGGTATTTTCTGTACTTGGTGAAAATGTTCTTGGTCTGAAAATGAATGCAGCCACCACATTTAAGGACTAGTAAGTTGAATATTAACATTACATTAATATATTAAGCATATACATCTATTACATTTGGTTCTTGGGTTTAGTTGTCCTTTAAAGTCCTTTAGTTATCCTTTAAAGTGGTGTAAACCGTTTACAACCACTTTAGCCTACAGGTAAGCCTAAATTAAGGCTTAGCTGTAGGTGCTTGAAATATCTCCCTGACCTGCACGGTCTAGGAGATACTTCCAAATCGCTGTGCAGCGATTTTTCCTGCGTATGCACAGGAGTAAGAAAGGGCATGCGTGGGAGTGACGTCACGCGACGTAACACGACTCCGGCCAGTCACAGTGCCGGAGTTCATGGCCCCGGAAGAAGAGGGGTGAAGAATAGCCGGGGACATCGCTGTCTTCTCCTGAAGGTAAGTGTCACATAATGAGCTACTATGCAATTAGTAGTTCATTATGCTTTACCTTTACAGGGAAACAAAGAGGAAGTAATACCCATCAGGGTGTACTTCCTCTTTAAAGGAATCATAGACATTCATGTGTGTAAAGCTTGCAATAAACTTAAGGTAGGAGTTATTGGGTTAGTTGACAGCCATGACCCAAGTAAATTTCAAGACCAGCTGTTCTCTGGGGGAAGCATCAGACAGGTTTGAGCGCCTTTTTATTGTTCCCCTCTAAATGGGATGAATTGTCTGCTTGTGGGCAGGGCCAGTAGTAGGCTACCCAATTTAAAGGAGCAGTTCACACAGAGTCCACGATGTGTTAACAGTTTTCATATTTAAATCAGAGTTCCACCCACTTTTGCAAGGTGGTCCTAGACCACCCCTGCACTAAACATTTTTGAATATCTTGATTTTTTTTCCTACCTTTTTTCAAGTACAGAGTGTACCTCCGTTCTATCTCTGCCATGACACAGGACATCATGTCCTCTACTGTGGAGAGCCTTCTACCTTCTCCCCAGCTCACTTCTGGGACCTATGTGTGTCCCAGAAGACCAGCTGGCCATTAACAAAGTGCTCCTGCGACTCGCACATACGCAGTAGGAAACCAGTTGTGAAGCCTGAAGGCTCCACTACCGGTTTCCCTTAGTACAATGGGTTTAAATATGATTTAGGCTGGGTTCACACTAGTGCAAATTGGATGTGTGTTTCACCATATTTAATTTGCATGTCAGGAGATTGTGACCCGCTCTCTATGGAGCCGGTTCGCACATCTCTGGAGCGGCTCCGATGCGAATTGCACAGGAGTACTGTGTTTCTTCTGGTCCATTTCAGGTCTGAGTTCAGCCAAAAATTCGGGCTGTAATCAGACCTGAACTGTGAATGGAGTCACACCGGACCCCCTGCTGTGAGCTGCTCCATGCTGCGGTGTGAATCCAACCTCAAGCACAGAAGCATGCAAATCAGTATGCAAAATTTAGTTGTGCATGTTTGGCTTTTAAAAAGCTTGAATTTGAGATATTCTGGTATCATTATGATTTTCCAGTACTGTGTAAAGTTACCACATAAATAAATATGCGTAATTTTTTTGCAAATCCTTAATCAAGAGAGTACATCTTGTACTTGTGCTTCCATTAGTTTTACACAATATCTGCAGTGGATCATGAGCAGATACTACTCCAAAATGCCTCTATTTAGGAATCCAGCGCCTTATTACCTAACCTATTTAAGTGTATGGCGTACATTTGGCCCTTTAATTTTTATGGCTATATTATGGAATGTGCTACTGAAATGTGTTTCCACAGTTTTCACATGTAAACTCATCAGTTTGCATTTTTTAACACTGCATGAGTCACTGATAAAAATAATAAATAATAAATTATATATTCAGCTACTTCTGCTCTTTATGGAATTCCATGTGTTTCTGATTTTTTTACTTGGAATTTACTTGGCGGGTCCAGAAGCCATGTGTTTTTTTTTGTTTGTTTTTTAAGAAATTACCTTTCAGTTGATTTTATGTATATATACATTACTTTTGCAGAGGCGCTGGTATTTACAACAACATCTTATATTTAAAAAAAATATAATACTTTAAAGTAGAGATATTCTATGTTATGGCTTTTCTTGCCTGGACTTTGACCGTTTGCCGACCGGCCACCATCATTATACTGTAGCAGGTTGGCATGGCTGCGTGAAACGATGTAGGTGTACGTCGACTGCTTTAAGAGCGATAAGGGGTGCCCGAGCTGATGCACGTGGCTGCCGGCATATAAACAAACACAACCCCATTTTGACAGGGCAGTAGAGAGAGATCTGCTGTTCCCAGTGATCAGGAACAGTGATCTCTCTGTACTCCAATCAGTACACTCCCCCCACAGTTAGAAACACCTCCCTAGGGAACACTTAACCCCTTGATCGCCCCCTAGTGTTAACCCCTTCCCTACCAGTGACATTTATACAGTAATCAGTGGCTATTTTTAGCTCTGATTGCTGTAAAATATGTAAATGGTCCCAAAAAAGTGTCAAAAGTGTCCGATCTGTCCGCCACAATGTCGCAGTCCTGCAAAAATGTACAGATCGCCACCATTACTAGTAAAAAATAAATAAATAATAAAAACAAGAGAAATCTGTTCCCTATTTTGTAGATGCTATAACTTTTGTGCAAACCAATCAATATACGCTTAATGCAATGTTTTACCAAAAATATGTAGAAGAATACATATTGGCCTAAACTGATGAAGAAATTTGTTTTAAAATATTTATTATAGCAAAAAAAGGTGATCAAAGATCACCAGAAGAAAGCTCTATTTGTGGGGAAAAAAAGGACATTTTGTTTGGGTACAACATCGCACGACTGCACAATTGTCAGTTAAAGTGACGCAGGGCGGTATCGCAAACAATGGGTGCAAATCCTTCTGGTATTTAAGTGGTTAAAGCCTTATTTATTTATTTATTTTTTAAATGCAATTCAAATATGGTGTACCTATTTAAGTTTAGGTTGAGTTTTAAAAATAAACAGAGGGAGAAAATGCAACAATGTTCCCAATGATCAGTGGACTTATATTACATTTTATGTTGGCCAGAAAACTAAAATTGCTCAGTACTGATATAGACCTATAGACCTCTTCTGTCTATGCTAACAGGATTGTGTTAGTGACTCAACAAACTGACTAACGACGTGTGGTCACTGCTGTTTAACATTAAATTCATGGTGGAATGCTCAGCAGAGTATACAAGGAAGAACTTGGTTACATGTGTTTATGTGATCCTAACAGAATATGCTAGAGATCACTGAACATTGGACATTTTCTTTGCAGGCATGTCGAAGTGCATTATTTTTTCCACCATGTATATGTTTGATTTTCTCATTAGTAATCTGGTAAAAGGGGGTTCAAAGGACAATATACCAGTTTAGAAAATAAAAGAAAGTGCCCCAATAGTGACAATATATTACCATATAATAATAAGAAGAAAATAAGAAGGATATCACTTTAATTAATAAATTAATTATTTAGGATAGAAAAATTATAGTTTAGCAGACTGCTGAGGTCATAGGACTCTAGCATTCTCATTCCATTACCCCTTGCGGTCTTTGGGGATGCCTATTGGATACTACTGTGTGACTGAGGGTCCCAGGAAATACAGGCTTGCTTTTGGGGGCAATGCTAATGAAGGCCCCTTGACCCTCCCCATCCTAAGGAAAGGGAGCCTTGGCATCTAAGCGGGGAGTCAACCTAATCAGGGAGTCGGAGGGGCTCCATTGGGATTAGCTACGATAGCACGAGGTGACTGGGTAGAACCTGACCTTAAGAAAAGGCTACGCAGAGGCATGCCCCACTACTCTCAAGAGAAGCTCACCCACTCGCCCGTTGTAAGTTTCATCGCCGTGTTACCTTGCTAGCAATTGGTATTACTTTATGGGTTATGCCCTCAAGTTTAATTCCAGGGTCAGTTTAATGCCTGTCTCACACTGATGGTGGAGACAGACCTCTTAGAGTATATGGGTTTGGTTATAGATGCTCATGGTATAACCGTGACTGGTATGGGTATTGTTATATTGAAGGTTGTTATACTTAATATGATCAATAAAGCTGTGGCCTTCTTGCCCTACTTCCAACTTAAAGTAGTCTCTGTGTCTTTTGGGAGGGGGGGGGGCAAGGTTTTGTGGTTTTAATATGTGGGATTAAGATAAGCATAAGGCCGCGTACACACGATCAGTCAAACCGATGAGAACGGTCTGATGGACCATTTTTATCAGACCAAACCGATCGTGTGTGGGCGCCATCTGTTATTTATCCATCGGTTAAAAAAAAAGCAAACATGTTTTAAACCTAACCAATGGATACCTAACTGATAGAAAAAAAAAACGATCGTTTGTAGGCACCACCATCAGTTAAAAATCCATGCATGCTCAGAATCAAGTCGGCGCATGCTTGGAAGCATTGAACTTCATTTTCTTCAGCACGTCGTTGTGTTTTACGTCACCGCGTTCTGACACGATCGTTTTTTTAACCAAAGGTGTGTAGGCACGACTGACCATCAGTCAGCTTCATTGGTTAACCGATGGAAAAATCCATCAAACTGTTCTCATCGGTTTGACCGATCATGTGTACAGGGCTTAAGCTTCTCAGCAGTCCTGCCAGAGGTGAACTGGTAAATAGTCCTGTTTTCAACACTTCCAGTTCACTGAGCAAATCAGGATTAGGGATGAGCCGAACACCCCTGGGTTCGGTTCGCACCAGAACCTGCGAACAGACCAAAAGTTTGTGTGAACTTTAGAACCCTGTTAAAGTCTATGGGACTCGAACATTTGAAATCTAAAGTACTAATTTTAAAGGCTAATATGCAAGTTATTGTCCTAAAACCTGTTTGGGGACCCGGGTCCTGCCCCAGGGGACATGTATCAATGCAAAAAAGGTTTTAAAAAACTACCGTTTTTTCAGGAGCAGTGATTTTAATAATGCTTAAAGTGAAACAATAAAATTCAAATATTCCTTTAAATTTCATACCTAGGGGGGTGTATAGTATGCCTGTAAAGTAGTGCTTGTTTCCTGTGCTTAGAACTGTCCCTGCACAAAATGTATTTTCTGAAGGAAAAAAGTCATTTAAAATCACTCGTGGCTATAATGAATTTTCGGATACCAGCAATACAGAGAAAAGTCATTCATAAAAAAAGAATGCGTGGGGTTCCCTCCAAATTCAATTACCAGGCCCTTTGGGTCTGGTATGGATCTTAAGAGGAACCCTGCGTCAAATTAAAAAAAAATTATGTGGGGTTCCCCCCAAATATCCATTCCAGACCCTTCAGGTCTGGTATGAATTTTATGGGGAACTCCACCCCAATTTAAAAAAAAAAAAAAAGACTTTTCTCTGTATTGCCAGGAGCCTACAATTCATTATAGTCACGAGTAATTTTAAATTACTTTTTTTCCTTTAGAAATGACACTTTGTGCAGGGACAGTTCTAAGAATGGGCAACAAGCGCTACTTTACAGGCATACTATACACCACCCCTAGGTATGAAATTTAAAGGAATATTTCACTTTTATTGTTTTGTATTGATACATGTCCCCTGGGGCAGGATCTAGGTCCCCAAACACTTTTTATTACAATAACTTGCATATTAACCTTTAAAATTAGCACTTTAGATTTCAAACGTTCGAGTCCCATAGACTTTAACAGGGTTCTAAAGTTCACACGAACTTGCCGCGAACACCCCAAATAGTTCGCTGTTCGGCAAACAGGCAATGTTCGAGTCGAACATGAGTTCAACTCAAACTCGAAGCTCATCCCTAATCAGCAAATTACAGCTTCCAGGCTAGCCATTGCTTGGAGGGAACTATCTATTAGTAACATGAGTCCCGATTTAACCAAATCAATTAAACAATTTCTAAATACATCATGGGTAGATATCACATTGTTAAAATGGAATTATAACCAAAATGTTGTATATCATTTTGATGCGCTGAATTGTTCAAAGTTAAAGTGAATGGGCGATGTATTTATAATCCCATGAAAGCAAACAATAAATGCTGCGTACACACAGTCGTTTTTTGCGATGAAAAAAAACGACGTTTTCTGTGAAGTAAAAAACGACGTTTTTGAAACGTCACTTTCAAAGACAATTTTGCATACACACCATCGTTTTTTCACAAAAAGCAAGGTTTCGTTCACCACTCTTTTCCATTGAAGCTCGCTTCATAACTAGCTTCTGGGCATGCGCGGGTTGAAAAACGTCGTTTTGAACGACGTTTTTGCTACACACGGTGACTTTTTGTGAAACAAAAAACAACGTTTTGAAAAACGACACAAAAAATTCAAACATGTTGGAATTTTTTTTTGGTCGTTTTTTTGAAGACAAAAAACGACGTTTTGCCCACACACGATCAATTTAAATGACGTTTTAAAAAACTTCTTTTTTTTTCATCGCAAAAAACGACCGTGTGTACGCGGCATAAGGGGCCTAAAATGCCAATTGCTAAAAAGAAAGGGTCTGGAAACTAACAAGTGAGAAATAAATCATATTTCTGGTTATGACTTATTGTCAAAAGAATTGCTGCTCTGTTTGAAATATTGTTTGCAAAGCACCAGCTACAATAGGGGTCTTTACAATAGTATAAAAATCTGTAAAATCCAGCTTTATTTCATAGGCATAGGTTACAGGGGCAAAATGGACCGGAGAAAAGATCCAATTCATCTCTAAGTGAATTATAGAGGCAGGCAGAGAGCCTGTGGTCTCCCTGCAGCTAATCTTTTACCCATAGGTGTGCACAGTCTATTGCATTGGGGTGTGCACCCCAAAGCTCAAACACACACTACTGATCACTCACAGTGTTAATTCAAAAAGGGAAGGGGATGGTCAATTACATATTTACCGGCCCCTTCCTCCACTCATCCTAAAACATCCTTGAAGCAACAGCTGTCGGGAGAGGAGGGATGTGGTTAGCACTGCAGGGGGAAGGGGGAGCCAGGGAAGTAGGGGGAAACTGTGCTGTAAAGGGTGATTAGGGTGTGCCTGGGCACATCTGGCACACCCTGTGCGCACGCCTATGCTTTTACCCATTACTGACACACCACGCCTTGTTCTGCTTTGAGTCTCTGTATGGTATGGTCCATCTTGACAAAGGCAGAAGTTTTCTTCCTCGTGTCAAAATCCCTAGCAAATAGAACATGGAGCAACACAGTAATGACATCGCTGTGACATTTGGTGACATCACCAAATTCACAGCTAATCTCCTGAGATTATCAGTCAGAGACTACAGTGCCTTAGATTTTACACAGCAGATACACAGCTAAGTGGCTGTAGGTACACTAACATCCAAAGAAGTGCATTGCTATTTTTCAGGAAGGATTCAAAACAAAGGGTACATTTTGTGCGCACTGTTTAATTACAATAATATTTCTTACTCATTTCAGCCCCCAAAGGTTTTACCCCCTGTATGACCAGGCCATTTTTTGCTATTTAGCACTGTGCTACTTTAAAGCCTTGTACACACGATCAGTCCATCTGATGAGAACGGTCTGAAGGACCATTGTCATAGGTTAACCGATGAAGCTGACTCATGGTCTGATGTGCCTACACACCATCACCATCCGACGGACCAGTTCAGCGGACAAATCCGATCGTGTGTATGGGCTAGCGGACATGTCTGACCGGCGGACAAATTTTAAAACATGCTTTAAAAAATGTCCGTCGGATATGTCCGCTGGTCAGTATACTCACCAGCGGACATATCTTTCCGCACATGCGTCGAATGGATTTGACGCATGCGCGGAAGCAATTTTCTTCCTGGTGCGGTGACGTGGCGGCGTCAACGTCACCGCCCGTCATCTCCTGTAATATGTCTGCAGTCTCTGGTCATCTCCTGTAATATGTCTGCAGTCTATGGTCATCTTCTGTAGCATGTCCGCAGTCTCTGGTCGTCTCTTATAATATGTCTGCAGTCTCTGGCCATTTCTTGTTATATGTCTGCAGTCTCTGGTCATCTCCTGTAGCATGTCCACAGTCTCTGGTCATCTCTTGTAATATGTCTGCAGTCTCTGGTCATCTCCTGTAGTATGTCTGCAGTCTCTGGCCATCTCCTGTAGCATGTCCGCAGTCTCGGGTCATCTCCTGTAATATGTCCGCAGTCTTTGGTCATCTCCTGTAATATTTACACAGTCTCTGACCTTCTCCTGTAGTATGTCTGCAGTCTCTGATCCTCTCATGTAGTATGTCTGCAGTCTCTGACCCTCTCCTGTAGTATATCTGCAGTCTTTGACCCTCTAATATAGTATGTCTGCAGTTTCTGACCCTCTCCTATAGTATGTCTGCCATCTCTGACCTTCTTCTGTAGTATGTCTGCAGTCTCTGACCCCCTACTGAAGTATGTCAGCAGTATCTGACCCTCACCTTTAGCATCTTTGCAGTCTTTGACCCTCCTGTAGTATGTCTGCAATCTCTGACCCTCTTCTGTAGTATGTCTGCAATCTCTTACCCTCTTCTGTAGTAAGTCTGCAATCTCCAACCCTTTTCTGTAGTATGTGTATTAATGTACTGCTTTACTTGCTAAATATTTGGGGATTGCACCAATGCTTAGTGAGTGGTATTTATGTGCAGTAACCTGTAGCAATCAATCAGTGAACAGTAGTGACCTGCTGTAATCTCTTGCAACCAATAAGTGAGCATTAATAATGTGCAGTAACCTAAACTAAATTTGATTGATAGCAGTGGGAAATAATAGACTTTCCCTGTGAGGAGGGAGAGAGCAGAGAGAGCGCCTGCTTTTATACACAGCTCTGAACGAGAATGGGCTGAGGTAAGTATAAGCGGGGCGAGGGGGGATTGTGTGACCACTTTCATTTGTCACAAGTAGGATTGCTTTGCTCCTTGGAGCTGCTTTGCCATAAGGCTTATGAAACCAGCATAGGTGTGCGCAGCCTTTGACATTAGGGTGTGCACCAAAAGGTTAAACACACTCTACCGATCACTCACAATGTTCATTCAGAAAGGGAAGGGGCTGATAAATGGCATATTTACTGGCCCCTTCCCCACTTATCCTAAAACATCCACAGAAACAACCGGTGGCAGAGGAGGGAAGCCAGTAGGGGAAAGAGGGGGAGCCAGGTCAGTAGGGGGAATCTGTTCTGCACAGGGTGATTAGGGTGTGCCTGGGCACACCTGGCACACCCTGTGCGCACGCCTATGGAAACCAGGCAGCTCTAGCCACACTTCAGAGAAGACAAGGGACCTGAAGAGGTGGTTAGAAAATCCAGATAACATGCCCAATGCCCATGTTCTTCCAGCATACTCGGGTATCAGGATCCCACACATTACCTTATCTGACCCATGTGAAGATCATAGGAATATAGTGACGATATTTGGATGTGGTTGAGACTGCAGATATGGATATAATAATCAGTGTCTTACAATAATACATGTTTGGGACACATTTATACATTTTTATTTATGTCAAAGCCTTCAACAAGTTTTTCAAAATCTAAACACATAAAAGGAAATATCTACGGGGTGAACTACGAAGGCTATAATTACTGTCCTCCTTCGGAAAATATTAGTTGCCTGGTTGTCTCCAGTTTCAGAGTAAATGAAAGCCATTATACACTTTCACATTTTTAAGTTGTTTTAACAAGGTATTAGTATTGTTACATTCTTTGTGTTGTTAGTTTGCCTTACCTTGTAATGATAGTCTCACACACGATGAGTCTGCAGTTTGCAGTGTCATGGCTCATTGATTCTCCTATATCCATGTTTTGCTACAGGTCCTGTTTACCAGAAAGTCAGTCAACTTCTTGTTCTAGGTCACACAGTGCCGAGTGGATGCCTTGCCATTTCTGCTGTGTTTCATAACAAATATAAGCAGGGCTTTTTTTCTCAGAGAATAAGTGCAGAAACTCCCTCCTTTTGAGTCACCCCTTGACATCAGCCCCCTACCCACCTCCGGGCACCATTTCTTGATTCCAACCCTCATCCACCTCCCAGTACCACCCCTTTAGAGAATACAGACCCAAGTATCATTTTGTGATGCTAAGTATTTTGTATGAAATTTGTTAATGATAACAAGTAAGGTAGTATAATAGATCTAGCAACAATGGACACCCCAGTGACAATAGATTCACCACAGTAACAATGGACTTCCAACAGCCAGCATAAATAGAACCTCCAGGAGCTGGCAGCATTAGACCCCTTCCTCAACAGCAGACAACAATTTACCCCCTGCAACATAAGACCCGCCCCCAGTAATAATAGATCCCACAGCAGCAGTAATAGACCTCCCCAGCATCTATGAGGAAGGAAGTGTCACCAGCACTCTCAGATCTCCAAAATTGGGTCCAAAACTTTAATCAGATAGTATCAAAAAATAAAAGCGACGTTTCGGAGCCACACAGGACCCCTTCATCAGTTGGTCATTTCAGCACCCAATCTAAGATACAGTTGTTTCTGCAAGAAGGTGTGCATTGGGAGTATTGCATTGGAGCTCCCCATCAACTAGACTCTCCTGCAAAAATAGATCCCCCCAGCAACAATAGATTCCCCAGCAGCCAGCATCAATAGACCCTCTAGTATCCAAGAACAAAAACCCCTCCCTCAACAGTAGATCCCTCTTAGCAAAGATTGACCCCCCCAGTAGCATAATACCCACCCCCAGCAACAATAGATCCCCTACGAGCAACAGAAGACCTCCCCAGCAACAATAGACCAATTTCCTTCACAAAAACAGACCCCCTCAGCAACAATAAATCCCCTAGCAGACAGTATCAATAGATCCTCCAGCACACCCCAGCACCCCTTGCCATTACATACATCCAGTTCTGGAGGTGCTGGAACTGTGCTTCCCTTTGTTCCTGCAGGGAAAAAAAAGCCCCAAATATAGATGTGCTAATGTAATGAATACTCATCTCTTCCAGGGTGATGAGCTCTGTTAATTGCTCTGCCTGTTTGTGCTTGCTTCATATTGAATTACTGTTTAGCTTACGCCTGCAGAGCTATAGACTGACAGACCCAGGGATTGTGGAATATATAGTTTCTTCATAGGAAGTGTTGGGTCTTACACTACAGGCAGAGGTCATGCATTAACCTGTGCAGTGCTATACAGCATGCCTCATGCTTGAACACAAACTTCTGACAAATGAATGTGCAGATTTGCTGTGCTATAGGTTGTGCATACAAAGCAACATATGACACCATTAAACGACATGATCAATTTAGGTGAAAAACACCAGGTGCAGGTGGGAAAGTTTCTAATGTCTTTAACCACTTCAGGCCCGGACCATTTCTGACACTTCGCTCCTACATGTAAAAATCATAATTTTTTTGCTAGAAAAATACATAGAACCCCAAACACTATATATGTTTTTTTAGCAAAACCCTAGAGAATAGAATGGCGGTCATTGCAACTTTTTATCTCGCACGGTATTTGCGCAGCAATTTTTCAAACGCTTTTTTTGGGGGGAAAAACTGTTTCATGCTTAAAAAAAAACAGTAAAGTTAGCCCAATTTCTTTGCATAATGTGAAAGATGAAGTTATGCCGATTAGATAGATACCCAACATGCCACGCTTCAAAATTGCACATGCTTGTGGAATGGCGCTAAACTTCGGAACTTAAAAATCCCCATCAGTGACGCTTTAAAGATATGTACTGCCTACATTTTTTGCGTTACAGAGGAGGTCTAGGGCTAGAATTATTGCTCTCGCTCCAACGTTTATCGCGACACCTCATATGTGTGGTTTGAACACCGTTTTCATATGTGGGTGGGACTTACGTATGCGTTCGCTTCTGCGTGCGAGCACACGGAGACAGGGGCACTTTACATTTTTTTTTTTTAATCTTTGTGATCATTATCCGGGGCCGGCGGATCCGTTCTCCGACTTTCTGATCACAGCAGTGAGTTGGAGAGAACGATCAAGCAGCGGAACAGCTAATATGATCGTTCTTATGGTGCAGGGAATCGCCGGCTGAAACCGGCAATATCTGAATGATGGCTGTCGCTGCCAGCATCATTCAGATATTCAACCACAAAGCCCAGGACGTCATATGATGTACCCTGGGAGCCAAGTGGTTAAAGCAGAACTCCCGATCTGCATGCTTGTTCCTTGTCAGTCACTCAAGAAGTACTGACAACATTGGATCAACATGACAGCCAAGGAACTTTTTGAAAGGAAAATGGTTACCATGGTTCAAAAGCCATTAAAAAATATACTCTGACTGCAAAAAGCTAAGCAGAATAATAGTAATATTTGAATACATTAATTGTATTGTTTTTCTGTATACACGTCCAGTAGATCTTGTATTACATATGCCCTTTGTCCAATGTGATAATCAACGTTTCACACCCTTCTCTTTAGTTTAATACACATGCTAATCCTCTGTCAGTTTGAGAGCTATAAATGCAGTAACCTGAAATAATTATATTCAATGTCAAGAGATGAGTCACAGTCACGACGCTTCCTGCTGAAATACTCTGACAATGTGGAACATAACAGCCTCATATTCCCAGGCAAAACTAGCAAGAACACATTCTCACGGCCTGGATTTTTTCCCTTCAAATGTCAATAAGCTAACTTCAATGAAAAACTTAGTGATATGTTCATATGTGATACTGTATCTCTCTTTAATGGGGGGGGGAGGGGGGGAAATATCCTAATAATTTTGTCATTTTGCTTTTTACTGAATTTTCTAGAACCTTTATTATTTCCCTCTGTATTAAGTTATGAATGTAATATGTGTTCATAAATTGTTATGTCGTGGCATCTTTATTGCTATAGAAATATTTCTTTTAGAATTCACGGATACACCCACACTTGGAAGAATCAAAGACACAAGTTAAAAATAGCAGCAGATGCATTTGTGAAAAAGGAAGAATTTGCAGTAATGGTAAATGTGTAATGAGCACTTATTGTTGTGCTTAGGGCATATTTTTTATAAGTCATTTAGTAGATTTATAAGATAACTCGTGAATAATAACAATTGAATCCAAAGAATATGTGATTTGCAAAATTTTATTTTCCTCTGTCATATACATGCTGAACTCTCAGGACTGTAGAAAATCACTCAATTTAGGATTTCGCACAAATGTAATTCATAATTTAAATGGTTCTATGTGGATATATTATGATGAATCAGTGAACTTATAGTTGGTGGACTACCCTGATTTGCCAATCCATTTGTTTATTTCTTCCAGAGGATGTTGAATAATGTTGTTTACAGCAAATGCCAGATAAGGCAAATGAAGGAAATAAATACATTTGCAGAGAATTAGGGGTAGTGGTGGCTGGTGTTTTTTTCTTTTGGTGGGGCGGCAAACAGCCAACCCCGGTCGGACAGTCGGGATATTAAAGCCCTGAAAGCGGAAGTGGGCTGGCAGCGTGTTCGGCAGCTTTCTTCTGCCTCCTGTGGTGTGGATCACAACGGCTTCTGCCGTTCATCCACCTTCTCCTCCTCCTAGACGTCCAATAGGTCACCTGACCTTTCAGCCAATCGGGAAACGGGTATCAGACCCATGCTGATTGGCAGAGGAGCGATTTAGCGTTAGAAATACAAATATTTATTTGCTTTCCCAACACACCTTGGTGGGTTCGGAGCGCAATGCCTATTAGAGCCCATGGCTCTAATCAGGTGCTTAAAAAAAACACCACTGCTGCTGTAATTCATGCACCCGGCATCCTGAAAGGGGCCGGACGCATTAATAGGGAGTGGCCGCAGTGGCTGTGGATAGATTCATGCTATGCATGAATTTCTTTATTAATCATATAGGGGGTGGTGGGGATAGAGGGGGCGGCATCCGTGCACCCTTAATGGGCAGGCCGCCCCTGATTGGATGATTAAATGTGTATTGAATGTACAGAAAATGTAGACGTCGATAGGCAAGCGGTGCAAGTAGCTATAGGAAATAATTATGAAATGTTTCTGATTTGCCTGGTTCAAGGTGGAAAATTTGAACATTTGTGGAACATTCACTTCTTTATAAATATGGCGAATGTCACAAATAGAAGTATTTCCTGTGGTTGCACAGGCTTGTGGTTTGTCCTTACCTCTTTACTGCCGTGGTTCCACTTG
This sequence comes from Rana kukunoris, assembly GCA_029574335.1. Classification (NCBI taxonomy): domain Eukaryota; kingdom Metazoa; phylum Chordata; class Amphibia; order Anura; family Ranidae; genus Rana; species Rana kukunoris. Next base: position 225,428,149 of record CM056051.1, read on the forward strand.
TACCTGTGCTTTGTTCTTTGTTCTGGTTTCCTTTATGTACAAAGCTGGTAATTATGAGTGTCGCCCACATCACCTGCTGATTAATATACCTTGCCCTATGACCACTTCCTGCCCAGCCATTTATTCTTCCTCGTTATTTAGGTCATGCTCAAATCTGCTGCCTGAACAATATCTTATACTTAGCCTAGGCCCCTGTTCCAATTAGTGTTTGTTGTTTCAGTTCAAGTTCCCTGTTTTCGTTTGAGTTCTGTTTTCTGGATTGAGTTCTTTGTTCCAGTTCATGATCCCTGAACCACTTAATTTTCCTTGTTCTGTTTTGGGCTCCTCAGTCTGGTTAGTTTTCGTTGTTCCAGGTTGAGTTCCTTGCTTTGATTTATGATCCTTGATCTGATTCATGATTCTAGTTCCAGATTGCGTTCCTTGTTCTGATTCTAGTAACTTGTTCCAGGTAAATTTCTTTGTTCTAATTAGAGGTGCTTGTTCAAGTTGCTTTGACAATTGGTTCCATTTCCTAATTTCTTCCCTCCTGTGACCCTGCTCTCCTCTGTGATCCTTGTGACCTTGGTGTGTCTGGTTCGTGGCATCCTCCTGAATCTTTGTGCACCAAGGAAGCATTGGGACCGCTGAAGGTAATATTCTATAGGGCATAACAAAAGGCTTTAACCTGACCAGTTTCACCAGTCCAATCTGGCTGCATCAGAGGAATTAAAAATATACAACCACATGTGGTATCCACTTACACACACAGCAAAATTGAAATCCAAGATGGCACTGGTTTGGCCAAAAAAGCCACAGGAAGTGATGGCTGAAAGTGACATCACAGGAAATGACTTCAAAGGAGATGACTTCACAGGAATTGATGTGACTAAAATGACTACAAACTAGTAAGTATATAGTCCATCAAAGCACCATATATCAAGCTGGTACCTATAGGGTTGACATTTAAAATGTACCAGGATCAGTGACATGGAAGTTATATATATTTGAGTTATATTTGATTACTGCTAGTAGACATAATGAGATATTTTTTTCCGTTTCACTGATTCTGACATATGAGGTATGTTCACTTATATATCTATTGCAATTTACAGTATGTAATACCCGTGCATGTAAGGATCTATTTACACAACAGTCACTATCTTTGAAATAAGGTGCTTTGATGGTCTATTTAAATTTTTGGCATGGATGTGCCAGGGAACTCTGCCCAACCTTCAAGGCTTGGCAGAACCCTGTGTTGCAAATGCACAGACATGCCAAGCTATGGGGCTTGCATACTAGCCCAGTCTTTGTGCAGGTTGCAATACAAAAAACCCTGGTAAATACAATTTTAATTTTTGGGGTGAAGGTCCACTCTATTTGATAATTGCCCCCAAAAGCTTTTGGGGGGCACAAGAAGGATTGTGAAGATTATCATAAACAGATGTGCAACTGCACGTACATTTCAACAGCAGTATTTAAGAGACAGGGCTTAACTGCTTAACGCCTGCCGCACAACTATGTACGTCCACAGAATGGTACGTATAGGCAGATGGGCGTACATGTATGTCCCTGCCTTCTAGCGGGTCGGGGGGTCCGATCGGGACCCCCTCCACTGCGTGCGGCTGGCGGCTTACCTTCGGGAGCGATCCGGGACGAGGGGGCGGCTGTTGGTTTCTGTTCCCCCTCGTGATCGCTCCCAGCCAATCCGCCGAGCCTCCGCCGTGTCACTTCCTCTGCCTGTGTAATGTAAACACTGGCAGAGGAAGTGATGTGAGCTCTCCTCTTGGCGGTATTTTCAATCCGCCGAGAGTAGAGAAGACTCACAGTAAGTTGCACCAACACTACACTGACACCACACACATAGGCACATTTAACCCCTTCCGATCACCCCCCCAGCCCCCTGTCACACTGTCACTGATTGCAGTGATCATATATTTACTGATCACTGCATTTAGTGTCAGTGTGACAGTTAGTGTGACAGGCAGTTAGTGTTAGGTCCAGGGTAGCCTCGTACCCCCCCTAATAAAGTTTTAACCCCTTGATCATTGCCCTAGTTAACCCTTTCACCCCTTATTGCCAGCGTCACTAAGCGATAGTTTTTCTGATCGCTGTATTAGTGTCGCTGTTGCCGCTAGGTAGCTAATTTTTTTTTTTATTGCGATTTTTTTTTTTTACTAAAGACATGTGGCTGAATACATTTTGGCCTAAATGTTTGACTAAAATTTAGTTTATTTGATTTTTCTTATAACAAAAAGTAAAAAATATTGTTTTTTTTCAAAAATGTCGCTCTATTTTTGTTTATTGCGCAAAAAAAAAAAAAAAAAGCGAGGCAATCAAATACCATCAAAAGAACGCTCTATTTGTGGGAAGAAAAGGGCGCAAATTTTGTTTGGGAACCACGTCGCACGAACACGCAATTGTCTGTTAAAGCGACGCAGTGCCGAATTGTAAAAACGCCTCTGGGCATTTAGCAGCATATTGGTCCGGGGCTTAAGTGGTTAAAATGAAACTCCAGACAAAACAGTTTTCTTCTAGTCTTAGATAAGTGAATCAGGCAGGGTTACAGCCTCTGTCAAATTAAAATGAATGTCCATGTTCCTAGTTGGGAAATTGACTTTGACTATCTGTTGTGGTGACCATTTTTCCTGGGACAGAAGTTAAACGCACACTGTATAATTTACAAAACACATTTTTCATAATCGATACACAGCTATGCTATTCTGTGATACTCAAAATCGCACTAGTGTGAACCAAGACTTACCTTGTTTTCCTTTAAGGTGTTTATATAGTAGCAGTTTGGGCTCCTTTGAGGATGCAACCCAAAACAGCTACTTGGGAAAGTTTCACTGCTATATTTTAAACAAATACTTGAGAAACTACACAAAACTTTTTATGTTACCCAATAGATACTTTTATTCCATAATCTTTAAAAGCATTATAAATGCTATTCACAATGCACAAATATTGCTGTTTCTCCATGTTTAAGACCAGTTTTATAAACATTGCTGAGTGTTAACCTCTACTTCTACCCATCAAACATACGGTCCATCTATTATATCAAAATCACAAATGTCACAATATATATCAAAAATCGAGGGGAAGATTCATTATGTGTTTCACAGTCTGTCATCATTGCATCACACCGGTGGGGGGTTGACCCAATGGCATGTTGGGCTTTGGAACATGTAGTAGGGGTTTTTTAATCATGATGGACTACTTTAGACTCCTGAGTTTTCTTGGTGATGGATTTGAGTTGGAGTCTGTTGGCTGGTCTTGCAATGTATCACAGTACTCCAGTAAATTAATATTTTAACTGAATATTAAGGGGATTTGATTGAGATAATTTCCTCAAGCTTAATCAATAGACTTTTTTTTTTTTTTTTGTAGAAATCGTGCTGTATTGATCTCTCTGGGAGAACAGTTAATCTCTTAATCTCTTGTTCCTAGAACTCTACATGCTTATGTAAGATCCTCATCAGTTAGTAATGTATGATATAGTCTGTGTTGATGGAATTTTTTTGGATAACAAGCTATAATTTAACAGCCCTCTCTTTTTTTAACCCTTCATGGGTTTCTGCTTTGGGGAACTGTTTTGGCTGCACATGCAAACATGGATAGTGATTTTTATTGATTTGTTTTATTTTTAACATGCTATTCTTATTTTTGAAAATTCTTTTTTATTTTTGGATAGTTTAATATATCCTATATACATTTTTGTTCTGTGGCAATGCTATACATTTCATAAGTATTACAGACGTGCAAAAAGTGCTGATATTCTAAAGTATATGAACAGTATGTTTGATGGGTAGAAATCGAGGTTAACAAAGTAATGTAAATGATGGCTCTTTCCTCCTTGGAGATGACAAGTGGCGGCTGGTGCTCAATATTTTGGGAGGGGGGGCGGCAAACCAACTGCAACCCCCCTCCCGTGGGAATGCAGAGATTCCCCCCCTCCCGTGGGAGATGGACACAAATGCAGCAATCCCCCCCAGCCCCCCATAGGAGACAGACAGGAATGCAGCGGCACTCAGAGGCCTCCTTACTTTAGGAAAGAAGCAGATCAGGCAGACATGGTTCCGGCCATCGCTTCTCCTCAAGACTGAACAAGAAGTGGGTCCTGACTCCCTGGTCAATCGGGTCTCAGGAACTGCTTCCTGATTGGCTGGGAGGAGAATAAGGAATAAGGAAGACAATAGCGAATATTAATTTGCTATTGTCACACAAGTGGGTACACTTTTTTGAAGCCAATTAGAGCCTCAGCTCTAATCATGTGATTAAAAAAAAAAAACATTAAAATCCATGTGTTTGGCGCCCCACATGTAGAAGCATGGATGGGGGGGCAGTGGCCGTGCACCCCCGATGAACGGGCTGCCACTGGAGATAAGCTTGGCCTATGCAAGATTCTGCCACACAGTTACAAAGGGTTAGGAATTCCTGCCATAGCAAAAAAATATCTAAAATGTCCTGTGCTGCCCCTTATATTCCAGTTAATTTGCTAGCCCTAGTAAAATACTAACACAATTAGACATTAAAGCTACACTAGGCATGCATGCTGGGTCATAGAGGGTGGAAAGACACTGTTATTTCTTGCAATTTACTAAATGCAATAAGATATAGTTGTAAATTTGGGTGAAACTCTGCTTTAAAAGAAAAGTTTTGTGTTTTTGAATTTACATTGACCCATAGTGGTATGTGACCAAATTACTTGAAATTGCTCAGGACACACTAATGTTGGATACCTTAGCTTAGTTAGCTTTGGTGGATCCCTCACAAATGTAAGTTTTAATCAGTTTACTAATTCTTACTTCAATAGAATCTCCCATAGGATCATTGGATCAAACCACAATTTTTCTTTGTCAGATCTGCTCATCTAAGATGCTAAGAAGGCAAAGTGGAAACACACACCTCCTAATTTGGATTATTTATTGTTTTTATAAAGCTGAATTTTAATTATTTTCGATGACTACTTGAAATAAAGATTGTATAGTGAAGATCACTTTTAAAAAGTCCATATAAAAGTCTGAATACACCGTTTTCCTTTATCAAGTTTTGTGTCACCTAACCAATATTATTCAGTAAAAATATCTTGCCTATTTATCTAGCTTTTGATTACTTAGAGTACAATACATTTCTGCTGAACGAGTCAAAAAGTTAGTAGCTAATGCTGTTTAGACCAATGGTGCCATCTGCAGTCCAACACTGCAGATTCAGCCTGGATTTTTGAAAAAGGTTTTACTGCTCGGTATTTCATATAATCTAAAGTATAACTTCGCCATTGGGACAAATGTGCTGCTAGTCAAGACAGTGAAATACTATTTTGTCATTTTTCCTAAATTGAAATCAGACGTGTACGTAACTTTTCATTACATCTTTGGTTTTCGTGAAAGTTCATCCCCTCCATTGATACCAAACTTACCCGTGCCCCTTCCAACACTCCTGTACACCCACCAGAGTCCCAAGAGAAAACCCTGTGCTCAAATCAGATTAGCTCCTTAGGTGAAAATCACTGCATTTTAGGAGGCGATGTGAGAGTCACATGCTCCCCAATACAAAGAAGTACTCGGTATTTACTTGGAAAAGGTTTATTTTTTGTGTCTGTGCACCCTTTAGGGAGATCCACCCTTTCTATTTTTCATGTTTAACCACTTAAGCACCGGAAAGATTTGCCCTCTTAATGACTGGGCCATTTTTTGCAATATAGCACTGAGTCGCTTTAACTGACAATTGTGCAATCATGTGATGTTGTACACAAACATAATTGATGTTTTTTTCCCCCACAAATAGAGCTTTCTTTTGGTGGTATTTGATCACCTCTGCTATTTTTAATTTTTGCGCTATAAACAAAAGAAAAGGCAACAATTTAAAACATTTTTTTTTTAACTTTTTGCAATAATAAATGCCAAAAAAAAAAATGTCTTCATCAGTTTAGGCCAAATTGTATTCTTGTACATATTTTGGTAAAAAAAAAATCGCAATAAGCAATATATTGATAGGTTTGCGCAAAAGTTATATATTTATGGCATTTTTTTTATTATTTTTTTTACTAGTAATGGCGGCAATCAGCGATTTTTAGCAGGACTGCGGCATTGTGGCTGACAGATCGGACACTTTTGACACTTTTTTGGGACCATTGACATTCATACAGTGATCAGAGCTAAAGATAGCCACTGATTACTGTATAAATGCCACTGACAGGGAAGGGGTTAACGCTAGGGGGCGATCAAGGGGTTAAAGTGGTTGTAAACCCTTACAATCCACTTTTTGCTACTGGTAGGGATGAGCTTTATGTTCAGGTCGAACATGAGTTTGACTCTTTGACTCAAACATTGTCATAAAAAAGTGTTTGGGGACCCAGGTCCTGACTCAGGGAACATGAATCAATGCAAAAAAAGTTTTTTTCGGGAGCAGTGATTTTAATATTGCTTAAAGTGAAACAATAAAAGTAAAATATTCCTTAAAATGTTGTACCTGTGGGTTGTCTATAACAGTCCCTGCACAAAATGACTTTTCTAAAGGAAAAAAAGTAATTTAACCACTTGACTACTGGGCACTTAAACCCACTTAATAACCAGACCAATTTTCAGCTTTCGGTGCTCTCACATTTTGAATGACAATAACTCAGTCATACAACACTGTAACCAAATGTCATTTTTGTCCTTTTTTTCCCACAAATAGAGCTTTCTTTTGGTGGTATTTTATCACCTCTGCGGTTTTTATTTTTTTCGCTATAAATGAAAAAGGAACGAAAATTTTGTAAAAAAATGAATTTTTCTTCATTTCTATTATAACATTTTGCAAAAAAGTAATTTTTCTTCATAAACTTGGCCTAAAATGTATACTGCTACATATCTTTGGTAACAAAACAAAAACAAATTAGATATTATTTAGTCTGGGTGAAAGTTATAGGGTCTAAAAGCTATGGTACCAATTACTGAAAATTGATCAATTTGATCACATCTGATACTGACAGCCTCTCTCATTTCTTGAGACCCTAACATGCCAGAAAAGTACAAATACCCCCAAATGACCCCTTTTTGGAAAGAAGACATTCCAAGGTATTTAGAAAGAGGCATTGTGAGTTTTTTGAAGTTGTCATTTTTTCCCACAATTCTTTGCAAAATCAAGATTTTTTAAACTTTTATTTTCTTTCCACAAAATTTTCATATTAGCAGGTTATTTCTCACACACAGCATATGCATACCACAAATTACACCCCAAAACACATTCTGCTATTCCTCCCGAGTATGGCGATACCACATGTGTGAGACTTTTACACCGCGTGGCCACATCCAGAGGCCCAACATGCAGGAAACGCCATCAGGCGTTCTGGAGCACCCAGACCAATTCTGACATTTCTCTCCTACATGGACAAATCACCATTTATTTGCTAGAAAATTACATAGAACCCCAAAACATTATATATGCTTTTTTAGCAAAGACCCTAGAGAATACAATGGCGGAGGTTGCAACGCATGGTATTTGCACAGCAATTTTTTGAACACATTTTTTTTGGAAATAAAACAGTTTTGTGCTTTTAAAAAAAAAAAAAAAACATTAAATTTAGCCCAATGTTTTTGTATAATATGAAAGATGAAGTTACGCCGAGTAAATAGATACCCAACATGTCACCCTTCAATATTGCACACGCTCGTGGAATGGCGCCAAACTTTGCGACTTAAAAATCCCCATAGGTGACGCTTTAAATATTTTTACTGGTTACATGTTTTTAGTTGGAGAGGAGATCTAGGGCCAAAATGATTGCTCTCACTCTAACGTTCGCAGCGATACCTCACATGTGTGGTTTGAACACCGTTTTCATATGTGGGCGGGACTTACGTGCACGTTCGCTTCTGTATACGAGCACACGGGAACAGGGGCGCTTTAAGTTTTTTTTTTTTTTTTATTGTTCATTGGACGGCGCGATCACGTGGTAAACCGCCGCTATCAGCGTCGATTTACCGCAATCCGTGACCCGCCGGGTCCAGAGGACCCCAGGGGGCGCGCGGGAGCGCGACTCTGGAATCACGTTATATAACGTGATCCCAGAGTTAAGCAACCACCTTGCCGCCGTTATTTTTCGGCAGGTTGTTGCTAAGTGGTTAAAACTACTTGTGGCTCTGGTGAAGTGTTGGGTCCCGGCAATACAGATAAAAGTCATCGAAAAAAATGAGTTCCCCCAGTCCATTACTAGGCCATTTGGGTCTGGTGTGAATATTAAGGGGAATCCCGAACCCCCCAACAAAAATGTGTGGGGGTCCCCTCAAATTCCATTGCCAGGCCCTTCAGGTCTAGTATGGATATAAAGGGGAACCCTGCGCCAAATTTTAAAAAAATTGAGTGGGGTTCCCCCCAAAAATTCATACCAGACCCTTATCCGAGCACGCAACCTGGCAAGCCACAGGAAAAGAGGGGGGACAAGAGAGCGAACACCCCTTCCTGAACCGTACCAGGCCACATGCCCTTAACATGGGGAGGATGTCCCCATGTTAATGGGGACAAGGGCCTCATCCCCACAACCCTTGCCTGGTGGTTGTGGGGGTCTGTGGATAGGGGGCTATCCGAATCTGGAAGCCCCCTTGAACAAAGGGGACCTCCAGATTGAGGCCCCCATTTGAATTGGTAACAGGGTACATCGTACCCCTACCATTTCACCCAAAAATGTGAGAAAAAAGGAAAAACACACACACAAAGTTGGGACAAAAATTCCAGCGCCGTAATCCTTCTACGAGTCCAACTCGCCAATACGAACGATACCGCCTCCATATGAGGCTCCCGGTCAAATGACGTGCGACCTGTCTGACAGCTCTTTTATAACTGGGGGCGGGGCCACCCGTAACGTGGACGGGTGACCCCCCGCCCCCTCTGACGCAATGGGGGTTTTCGGCGCTTTACCTGTGGTGTCACAGGTGACCCCGCTCTCTCTGACGCATCATGGGAAACTTTACAGGCATACTATACAGGTACGAAATTTAAAGGAATACAGTGGTTGACAGCGATATTGTGTCAATCTCGCTCCCTTTCTCGGCGAGATTGAGCACTTGCGAGCCCCATCGCGGGAGCCAGCGCCGAGCTGGCTTGCCACGATGGAGACAAAGCCGTCAAAGAAGCGACAGGGATCCGACGCGGATTCCCGCCAATTCTACACGTGGGCGGAGTTTGTTATGAATCCTGAGAAGGAAGTCCCCGCCGGAGCATGATGGGACTGCGACGTCACAAGACAGGCCTATATAACTCGCTGCAAGCCGCGCGCCAGCCATAACAGCGGAAGGAAGCATCGCGTCAACATCTGGAGAAGAGAAGAAGAAGAAGACGTCACAGAAGAGGGGACTCGCCGCCGCCAGTAATTGAGCTAACACGAAGATAGCGGCGGCGAGTCCTGAAGAAGAAGAAGACCCCCGGAGAGCGGAGAAGACCCCCGGAGAGCCGGAGAAGACCCCCGGAGAGCCGGAGAGTGGGAGAAGACCCCGGAGAGTGGGAGAAGACCCCCCCCGCCGCCGAAGATGTCGAAGGAAGCCCGCCGGGTGGTGGGCGCTTTTATCAAAGCGCCCCCCCGGCGGCGGAAGAGAACCAGACGGCGGTGAAGAACAGCGGCACCCACCCCCCCGCAGAAGCCCGCCGGAGGGGGGCGCTTTTATAAAAGCGATCATACACACCCCCCCCCCGGCGGCCAACTAATAAAATATTTCAATACACTGTGTGGTTTATTTGTATTTACACTTTTCTTGCAGGTGAATGGGTAGGGGTACAATGTTCCCCATACTCATTCACTTAGGGTGGGGGGCCGGTATCTGAGGGCCCCCGTATTAAAGGGGGCTTCCAGATTCCGATAAGCCTCCCGCCCGCATACCCCGACAACCAACGGCCAGGGTTGTCGGGAAGGGGCCCTGTCCTCATCAACATGGGGACAGGGTGCTCTGGGGTAGGGGGCCGCAGTGCGCCCCCTGCCCCAGAGCACCTGACCCCCCCATGTTGAGGGCATGCTGCCCGGTACGGCTCAGGAGGGGGGGGGGCGCTCGCTCGCCCCCCACTCCCCTCCTGACCGGCCGGCCGGCGTGCTTTGGATACGGGTCTGGTATGGATTGTGGGGGGACCCCCACGCCGTTTTTTCGGCGTAGGGGGGTCTCCTTACAACCCATACCAGACCTAAGGGCCCGTTATGCTCCTGAGGGGGGAACCCATGCCGGATTTTTATTTAAAATCCGGCGGGGACTTCCTTCTCAGGATTCATAACAAACTCCGCCCACGTGTAGAATTGGCGGGAATCCGCGTCGGATCCCCGTCGCTTCTATGACGCACTCGCTGGAATGTGCTTTTACTATTCCAGCGAGTGCGAGATGTCGGCAGCCTGTCGCCGAGAATCAGCGCGATGCTGTCGTGCTATAAACACATTCTCGGCGGCAGGCACTGTATTTCACTTTTATTATTTCACTTTAAGCATTATTCATTATTGTTATCAAAACAGTAATTGAAGGAATATCTTCCAATGGGGTCGCTAGTTCTGGTGACCCTGAGAACAATCAAGTGTAGCACTACCACCGAATGAGCTGCTGGTTGTTTTGGATTGCACGATTACCTCATGGCTCCCCCAAATTCCTAGGGGTGAATGATGCGTATTGCATTTGGTAGAAGTAAAGGAATGTCCACAACAGGTGCTCTTTGCTGTGCTCTTTATTTCCCAGCCGGGTAAAAACAATAAACTTGTGGTGAGGAAAGTAAAGTTGAAGAAGAAAGGAGAACAGTAGATTCAGGTGTAATAATAGGGAAACAGTCCTGCTCCCAAGCATAACAATTCTCTGTGCCACTCCTGCCTGAGTGGGTTTAGTGTACCTGGACAGGCCTCTCTTACTGACCTGGCAGCCGGAGTATCACTCGAACATTTGTAGGATAAAGTTCCTGCCACAGACCCTCCTTGGTGAACTTGAGCTTGAGGGAAAGTCTCTGCCACAGACCCTACTTGGTGAAGTTCAGGGAGACACCTCTGCCACAGGCCCTCTCTGACTTGTAGTTGTGGAGGCAATCCTCCTTAGATAAATGACGCTTGGATCTCCTTCAACTTTTAGCTCAGATACCGACTGACAGGTGATAAATCCCTCGTTGTCCGGCTACCTTGATCCTTGGTGGTTTGTCGAGGCCCTTTTGGATCGCCAGCCTCTCAATGGCGCTCCTCAGACGGACTCCCCACTGAACAGCAATACAGCTTGGGAACCTCAAAGGTGGAAACCCAGTCGCTCACTGGGTTCCCATCGCTGTTCAGATTCTCCGGGCCAACATGGTCCCGGAACCAGGAACACTGTGTGGTACGCACGCCCCGGCCAGGTAGGCCATAACACCAGGTCACCGTGATGTGGTCACCCTAAAGGTGGGTGCCACACTCGAAAAAGAAGACCCAGACCAATGGCGTCTGCCTCATAAATACCCCTCCCCAGCATGCACAGCGAGGCCAAACCCTCCTGATTGGCTGCTGGGAAAGAGCACCCAAGCCTTGACTCCACTGCCCCCCGGTGCAACAGAATAGCCTACAGCACAGCCTACAGCACAGCCAAGCTGAGACAGAGACCCTGTTTTACACTTAACAATGTGGAGTTTAACTACACTCTGATCTCCTTCTAAATTTAATTAGCACCGGTACCATAAAGTAACCAGGTGCTACACAGGGACATGGCTGGACTGGGAATAAAAACCAGCCCTGGAAAAAATGTCATACCAGCCCCATTATTATACCAGCCCAACAACATAACGTCATTATTTTTTTGTTCATAAAAGGGAAAACCATGCATTTTAAAACTGATTTGAACAGCGTATTATATATAGATACGGAACATATAAAAGCACACAGGGCTATAAAATATATATATAAAACAACAAATACCAGTTAAAAGCGGTAAGAGTGGAGAAATTATCAAGGGGGACACCTCAGATCCTGGAAATGTGGGGGTGATTCTGATGACCAGAGACAACCTTTCCGCAGAAAAAATACACTAAGGTAAGGGGGGTTACTGATATAAGAGGAAAACCTTTATATCAGTGCCCCCTTACATTATTGTATTCACTCCCCCCTTACATCAGTGACCCCCCCCCCTCAGACTGGACTAGCGGTGCTGTCACTGACCTCCTCTCAGGTGCACCGTGCAGGGCTCAATCAGTCAGCTCCAGCTTGGTGACTCTGGTTTTCCTATAGTCTCCTCTCCACAGTTCACACAAGTCTGACTTCTCCCATGACCCCCATCCGGGCGGCGCTTCCATTCTTGACTCCCTCAGAGACTTCAGACTTGATATAAGACAAGAGATGGTTAGAGACTGGAGACATGATACAGGAGATGGTCAGAGGCTGCAGACATGATATAAGACAAGATGGTCAGAGGTTTCAGGCATGATACAAGAGATGGTTAGAGGCTGCGGGCATAGTACAGGAGATGATCAGAGGTTGCAGACATGATACAGGAGATGTCAGAGGCTGCGGGCATGGTACAGGAGATGTCGGAGGCTGCGGGCATGGTACATGAGATGTTGGAGGCTGCAGGCATGGTACAGGAGATCATTGTAGCCTCACCAGTGCCCATCATTGCAGCCTCACTGTGCCCATCATTGCAGCCTCACCATGTCTATAATTGCAGCCTGACCGTGCATCATCATTGCAGCCTCACCATGTCCATAATTGCAGCCTTACCATGTCCATTAGTGCAGCCTTACCCTGCCCATCATTGCAGCCTTACAGTGCCCACAATTGCAGCAAAAAAAAATAAAAAAAAAAAAATATCCCATAGCGATCGTTCGACTCTGTTCCCAAACAAAATGTATGCCCCTTTTTTTTGCACAAATAGAGATTTATTTTGGTGGTATTTGATCACCAATACGGTTTTTCCTGGCCAGCCTCACGTCAGCACAGCATGGGTTAATCCCCTCCTCTGGTCCACCAGTACCACCTTCTTCTTAGCTAATAAGTAGGGGGCCCCTCCTACCCAGTCCTTGTTCCTTTTTTTGGTCGGACGACCAGACCACCAGACTCTGACAAAGGAAAGAGAGAAAAAGAACCCCCTACCGAACTATCCCACCCAGGTTCAGGCCTCTCCTGGCGTGGAAGGTCCAGAATAATGATAAGGATGACCCTTCATGACACTGGACGCTCAGGGCATGAGCTGCGGGCACATAATAGCTTAAAGAGCTTACTGTTTTGGGCGAGGGGGCTGTGGTGGCTTCTGCTTGGATGCCTGTACTTCAGGAAAGCTGAGCTAGAAAAACTTCGGCAGGCAGAGAGCTCAACAGGGCGTCGTTGGTAAGTCTCCCAGGTGGAGAGATTGTGTTTTTTTTTTTCTCCCCCTTCAACAGCGTTCTGTGTATATCTGCTGTGTAACTGCTGCACCCAGTGGCCATTCTCTTTACTGCAAGAGCGTTCAATATATGCCTGAGTAACTGCTGCCACCCTGTGGCCATTTTCTTTACTGCATGAGGTCAGTCTTATTAATTAATAATGAGTTTAATAATATTAATTATAAACGGTAAGGATAGATGGTGTTTATAAATTCCATTATTTTGTGATCAGCTCTGGATTACGGTATCCTCTCGTTTATGCAGCATGAGCTCACCACAGCCCCAGAATGCACAAAGATCACCGGAAAGGTTGGAGGGGTCGACGGGGGCCATAGTAAAAGAGTGCAATACCAAGAGCTAAAAACATGTTTCTTGGTCGTCTTTTTAGGAGCAGAAGACAAGACACGGAGAAAAAAAGTCCCGCCACCGTTCAATATCTCCGCAAGCGTCTGGGCCGCGGGCAACGCACAAAGCCCCATTCTGGCCCAGCTCGCAAACCTAGCCAGCCCAAGACTGTAGCAGAACTGAGACCCCGCCCAGATGACGGTCTTTGTTGGGCTTGTTCGGTGCCTTCCGAACCTGGCAAACTTTTGTGCACCGGCTGCATTAGACGTCGCTGCAGACAGAGAGGCTGAGGCGCAAAGGATTAAAGGTTACATTCAAAGACGCAGTCACAGAGGGGATACAATCGGCCTCAGTTGGCAAAACCCCAAAATCTAAAACCAAATTCAGAGCGGACCCTCAAATGCGAGATGAATTTCCAGACTTTGAAGGGCTATCATGGAATTCGTCGGATTCTGAAGAGCTTTCTGAATTTTTATTCAGCTTTTAATACATAGAGTCATTCGTCATGGCGTAAAAGAAGCCATAATCTGGGATCAGGATACTCAGCCACCTGGAAAAAAAATAAAAATAAATAAAATAAAAAAATAAACGTTTTTTTTTCCGAGTCGTAAGAGACAAGGGGTCACCTTTCCCCTTTTTGCCTGAAATTCGAAGGTGGTTCAAAGATGAATGGGACAGACCGGAAAGAAGGGCGAACGTGCAGATTTGTGTTTTAATATTATATCCTGTTAAACCCCCATAAGCGGCCCTTTGGGATTCCCCTCAGGGTATATATGCGACCTTACAACGCCTGGCCAGACAAGTTGCCTTACCATTACAGGATTCCACAACATTCAGAGATCCTATGGACAGGCGTGCGGATACAGACCTGAAAAAGGTATTTTCCTCCACTGTTTCAGCATACCGTCCGTCCATAGCCTTAACCTCAGTCTCCAGAGCATTGAAGGTCTGGACCACAAGGATACAAACAGCCCTGAAGACGGGCAGGAAATCAGAAGTGGTCATACAAACACTGGAGAAATTCGACCTCGCCGCCGATTTCATAGCAGAAGCTTCTATAGATCTGGTAAAGCTACTTGCAAAAATCATGGCATTTGCAGTGACAGCCAAAAGGGCCTTTTGGTTACGTCATTGGGTAGCCGACAGTACTTCTAAATTAAGTTTCTGTAATATCCCGTTCAATGGCAAGGTGCTATTTGGGAAGACCCTGGAAGAGGCTATTAGTCGAGCGACAGGGGGAAAACCGGGTCTGATGCTTCAGAGACCCAAGAGGAGGTAGCAGACCACCCGGCCACCTCAACCAGATTACAAGAGGACCTATGACGCCAGGTCATATAGACCCGGACGGGAGTACGCTAGACCCTTCTGGAGAAACTCGCAGGGTTCTCTTTTGCGGAATGTAAAGTCCAGAGCAGCACAGACAGCGAAAAAGCCTGAGAAGTCTTTTTGATGGGTTAACCGCCCATCCTCCCCAAGTGGGCACCAAGTGGAGGGTATGGGCCAAAATAGTCAAGGACCAGTGGGTCCGCAAGACGCTGAAATACAGCTACAAAATATTGTTTCAGAAGAAACCTCCAATATAGTGGTTTGCACAGATTGGCCGACGGACCAGAAAAAAAAAAAGGTTTACAAGAATATTTAACCGGCTTACGACAAAAGAATGCGATTTTGCCAGTACCCATAAAACAGAGGGAAGGGGTATACTCTCCAATCTTTCTGGTTCCCAAAGCATCAGGAGAACTCAGACCTGTTTTGGACCTGAGAATTTAAAATCATTATATAACTCCCAGGATGTTCAAAATGGAATCCATATTTACGATCGTCTCAGTATTGCCACCAGGGGACTGGTTGATATCAGTTGATTCAGCAGATGCATATCTGCATGTCCCAATCAGCAAGAAGCATCAAAAATACTTAAGATTTAGGGTAGGAGAAGATCATTTCCAGTTCAGATGTCTACCTTTCGGGATCAGCACAGCTCCCCGAGTATTTTCCAAGATCCTACTAGCCGTCATTGCCGTCATCCGCCGGAAGGGCATAAAGATTTTTTACTACCTAGACGACATCCTTGTAGTAGTCCGTTTAAGCAGTCAGCTAATGGCGCAACGCGGGGTAGTGCTAGAAACCCTTTTAAAGTTTGGCTGGATCATCAACTGGCAGAAGAGCCAGTTAGTTCCCTCACAGGAGATGGAATATCTGGGACTGATCTTCAATACAGACAGAGGACTTGTCCTGCTACCTGAACGCAAGAAGGCAGAATTGGTAGCCTGTGTAGGCAGCGTGATGAAGTCACCGTCACTGTCAGCAAGGGATTGTATGACTCTGCTCGGGAGGTTTACAGCAGCAATCCCAGCCATTCCCTGGGCTGCTAGCTCAGAAACTCTCCTTGCCGACGTTATGGTGGTGAGAAAAATTAGCTTGACTGTTAGAAACCATAACGGACATAATTCTGCTGGCACAAAAGGATGTAGAAGAAGAGCCCTTAGCACCGTGCCCAAGTCCCAAGCTGGGAACAGAGGCCTTCTTGGAGGATTTAGTTTCATGGCTGCTTTCAGGAATTGTTTTATCAGTGGTTCATCTGCCCACCTGCACCCTGTGAAGCACGTTAAGGCTGATACTTGTACTTTTATTGTACTATAGGCTAAGCCCCCCTTCAGTGCAGACTGCAAAAAGTCCAGCATTTGTGCAACCTTCGGATCCACTGGGGAAAAATGTTGATGTAACGCAAAAGTTGTGAATTTTTTCCAAATCCTGTTGTAGGTAGCAATGGTCAAGGCCTTCCTAGACTCTAATAATGTTGAGATTACCTCTTCTGAGATGCCTTGTGCCTGTAGTCTGGTTGATTTAGCAACCAGGCCATCAGTTGCAACCTGCCTGGGTTGGGATGCACCCACTGGCTCTGGCACAGGAGATCTCTCCTTAGAGGTAGACGTATTGGGGGAGCCAATGCCATCTGTAGGAGCAGAGGGAACCACGGTCTCTGTGGCCAGAAAGGTAGGATTACTATCGCATGGACCTTTTCCCTCGCAATCTTCAGCAGGGTTTTCCTCACTAGCAGCACTGGTGGGAAGAGGTAGACTAGGGGAAAATCCCATGGAATGGCGAAGGCATCTCGGGCTATGGTTTTGTTGAAGCGGAACCTGGACACAAATTGGGGTGTCTTTGCATTAACTCGGGTCGCCATTAGATCCACTGAGGGTGTCCCCCAATCAGAAAAGATTGGCTCCAGGCAGTGGCGGTGCTGCGCATTAATTGTATAATAATTGTCTTGTCTGCCCTCATTGGTGTAAAGTGCTGTGCAAACTGTTTATTGAAATCCTGTACAGTAAATAAATTGATTGTTTATTAAAGTGTGTGTGTGTGTGCGGACACCCCAAGTTCCTTTCATCAGTGTACTACACAGACAGTTGCTTTTGTCCTTAGCAAAATAAAAAAAATACATAAATAAATAAAAATAGAAATAAATACATACAAAAATAAATACACACATAAATAAATAAAAATAAAAGTCACACATAAATAAATACATACAAAATAAATAAATAAATACACACATAAATATATAATAATATTAATAATAATAATTAAAAAAAAAATCCAAATATCTCATGAGCAAGCCACTCTCTGAATGATCTTCCACCTTTGGCAAGTAAATATTGCCCTTGCCCCTCTCCTCCATGTGCAGCACACATAAGTGGGCACGTCTGTGTGCAGGGAGGAGGGGGCATGGCTTTTCTGGTGCTCTGACCCCGCGGATGCCTCTCCCTCGGTTTAAAGTTTTTAGCTGCCGCTCAGTAAAGTTGCCTGTCACTGTCGGCAACAGGCGAGGGATCGGGACCTACCTTTGACCGTATCCCGACAACTTCACTCTGCAGGCCGCGCACCCACTCTGCGTGTGACAAAAGTCCCGCCCTCCTCCTGGACCAGCTCTTGTGATAGACAGAAGACTGCTTCTATCACATGAGCTGGTCTAGGAAAAGGGCGGGACTTTTGTCACACGCAGCGAGGCCGAACTTTTCATAATGAACTGTGTGTGACAGGAGAAGGGAGAGGAGCGGGGCAGCCACGGCAAAGCTCAAACCGGCAGATCAGTCAGCCTGCCGGGAAATCTCCCGGTGTCTCGGTAGGCCAGTCTGGCCCTGCACACGGATTCCCTCACATTGGAGGGATTTCCTCGCACTTCATGTTTTAGCTATATGACAAGAAGTAAAGGGAGATCTCCCTAATTTAATAAGATGGTCTAGAAACTCTTACTGGGGTTATAACCCTCCCTTACTCTAGCTATCATTTAGTTCTACAGCTCCTGGCTCCTCCCCTTCATCAATACTCCCCATAGAAAACTGCTGGAAGCTACTGGAAGCAGTCCAACGCTACCTTTTCCCTTTCCCATTTCATTTCCTTTTGCTTTAATCCCCCTCACCAAGAGGAAAAAATACTAAGTAGGACTAAGAATAAAAATATAAGGTCAAAAACAAAGTAAATGCATTTGTTTAAATCTTTTGCTGCCAGAGCTATTTTTGTGTTTTTTGCACACGTTATGTTAACGCACATGTTATGGTATAATTATCATTTTAAGCCTGAAGATTATATAATTTCCCAAACATTATATATTTTCTAAAAGCAGAGAATCCTAAATAATATAATGGTGGTAGTTCCAATTTTTTTTATGTCAAAAGATTTAGTGCAATTGTTTATCATGCGCAAATTTCCTATGAGATAAAAACACAAAATCAAATTTTAGTGCCCAAAAATGCAACACAGTGGTTCCTAGGTTCACAAACTTAATTTGTGAAACGACTCTGGTCGCGAACTTAATTGGTTGGTGAACCGAGACAAATTTTCAGGTTAATCCATTCTGAACTTTTTTTTTCTTTATATACACAGTAAAAATTAAGAAATGCATGTAAAAAAAAGAATTTAAACATATATTACATACGGTCTTTTACATTAAAGGGGTTGTAAAGGAATTTTTTTTGTATTCATAATAAGCATCCTTTACATGCAGACATTCCTCTTTTCATATCCTCATTGTTCGTTTTTGCTCAGAAGTTGCTCTATTTCTTCTCTCTTCTGTTCACTTCCTGCTTGTCTGATTCTTACTCACCACCATGAAGGGAGACTTTACTGCGGTGGTCAGTAACGTGCTCACCACCTCCTGGGAACTACATCTGTGCAGCAGGACGCTCTTTACGTGTTAAGCCCCGTACACACGGCCGAGGTTCTTGGCAGAAACCAGCGAGAACCTCGCTGGGAGCCGCATTCTGCCGAGAACCTCGGCCGTGTGTATGCTCTCGGCAAGCCCCGCCCGTCGGGAAAACCTTCGAGCAAATAGAGAACAGGTTCTCTATTTGCTCGACGGCCCGTCGGGATGAATGGCTGGTTGCCTTTACCGACAGGCGGGTCGCCGATTCTGACGGCCGGCAGAGAACCTCGACGGGCGGAACGATGTGTTCTGCCCGTCGAGGTTCTCTGCCGTGTGTACGGGGCCTTAGAGACTTCAAGGAGGTGTGAATTACTGGGCGTGCCACAATTCATACTGGGAAATGTAGTTCTTACATGAACCAGAGCCACAAACCAGGAAGTGAATGAGAGAACAGAAACTAGAACGCCAGAGGTGATATAGATGAAGGGATTTAATAGTTTTTTACTTGTTTTTTTTTACAGAATCATTACACTATTCTGTCTACCTTGCAGACATTAATTTTAGGCAAAAAACAATAAAAAAAATCCTTTACAACTCCTTTAAGGTGACCTATTTCATGTGTACATCTAAAAAGAAAACAAAAAACTGTAGCTTCTCTTTAATACTTGTCTAAAACAATCCAAAACTCCAATTTAAATGACTAATCAATGGGCCATTAAAAAAGCACTGTGCTTCCAGGAAAAGCTCATCTGAGGGGATGATAAAGTTGTAGAATTCATATGAACTGTTTTTCCATGATTACCAATCAAGTGAGCCCACCTTCATGGTAATCAGGGGACAGAAACCTCTATCAGAGTGGACAGGTTCTCTTTAGGCCGTGTACACACAAGGAGACATATTTGATCGTGTGTACACGGCCTAAGACTCTCATCTTGCTTTTCTTCTCTCAATATGAATGTGTCAGATCAGGGAAGATGGCCACGGCTCCTGTTTGTGAACCCAAGCAGAGTTTGCGAACCAAAGCAAATTTTGGTGAACTCCTCTGTTCGTGGACCGAGTGGCTTGTGAACAGAAGCATTCATGAACCGAGGTATCACTATAGATTACAAATATTTTGGTAAAACACAAAAAAATAATATTTATTGAGTAAACAGATACCCAACAATCCATGAATTGAATGTACCTGTGAAATGACGACAAGCTTTGGTACCTAAAATGGTCCATAGGCAATGTTTTAAAGGAAGTCTATATTCAAAGCACTTACATTTTAATTTTTTTTACATTAACATTGTTATAGCAATACAAAGGATAGTTGTTTTTGACAATCCAATATAAGCTTACTTGAAAAAACTCCTTTCATGTTATGAGCACTACCTTTCTGCTTGCTATCTCTTTCCACAACTTCCTGGATTCCCTGCTTCCTTTTCAGCATCTCCTTTGCTGTTTACTTTTGATTTGTAAGACTACATATCCCATGGTACCTTGCAATCAGAGATTCCTGTGCTGACTTCACACCTTAAACTCCCTTTAGCCTCTCTGTAGGCCCTGTGAATTTTGTGACACAGCAGTGTCTATCAACAGAACATAATGAATACAGAATTCATGGAAGTAAATTTATGAGGATCTTCATAAAGTAAGTTTACAAACTTCAAGATCATTTAGATTAATAGGAGTAGACTAGACTTAATAGAAATAAAATGTAGACATGAATATTTGATTTTACATTTTGACTGTAGATACGCTTTAAAAGCTCTTAGGGTTTTACTGGCATGGGGATCTCACTATTTAATTAGCTATTAATTGTGAACATTCTATGTTATAGACACCTTCTAAGGCCTGATTCACGACAATACGTTTTTAGTGCTTTTTTGCATTTTTCAGATTTGTATTGCAGAACGTGTTCCATAGGGAACCATGTTAAATGGACATAGTACATAGTACTACCTACTTATTCACAAGAATGGAAAAAGATCCCCCCAAAACACATAATAGACCTTTGGCTGTATAGATTTTAAGGTGATACCTCAGGCAAAAAAAAAGCATGGCACCCAGAGGCATTTTTAGTTTTTCAACAGCTGGAGGTCTGCTAATGGCATATCCCTGTTCAAGATCAACTGGGGGTATAGGAATGGGTATATGGAGGTTTCGATTTGTGTGTGTCTGTTTTTTTTTTCTGTGGGTTGAATTGGACAAAAATCAAACAAAAAAGTAATTGGTTCCCTCAAAAATTCATACCTGACCCCCCAGTCAAAAATTAGGAAGGGGGCATCATGCCCCCCCACCCTCCTAAACATTACCAAGCTGCTTGCCCTCAACATGGGGAGTGTAATGTGCTAAGGGGATCCCTCTAGAATAGCATCTTGCCCATATGCTTGAGAGGAAAATGGCCTTTTCTCCACAACCCTGGTACAGAGGTTGTGGGGGTCTGCAGATGAAGCGGTGAGGGGTGCATAGTACTACCTACTTATTCACAAAATATATACTTAGTAAATCAAGACACCACATACTTTTTAACAAGTCTTTTATTAAAAATCCATTGTTCATCATGATTGATTAGTATCTGGATCATTGCAGGTTGACAGGATTAATGATGGATTTACATAATGGGACCATTTAAAAAATAAATAAATGACTTGTCAAAAATCTTTATTTACTGCTTACTTTTTTTGTGAATAAGTAAGAGTTACTTGTATCCATTATTCAATGACATAGGGGGATCAGTGGCTGGGGACCCCCCTTTTTTTAAAGGGGGTTTTAAGTTTCTGATAAGCCCCCCCACCTGCATCCACTGATCCAGGGTTGTGGGGAAGAAGCATTTGTCCTCATCATCAAGGGGAGTATCCCCTGGTAAGGTACCCTCCCCATGTTGAGGGCATGTGGCCTGGTATTATCAAGGCGGGGGATGTATGCTCATCTATCCCCCCTTTCCTGGCTGAATTCCAGAATACCCATCACTTTTTTTCTTGATTTTTGTGTGGGGGTGCCGCATTGCAAACCATACTGGACCCCTGTGTATTTTTTTTGCTAACATCTACTGTATATCATACTCTCATTAAAGGAGTTGTAAAGGAAAACATAATTTTTTTTGTTGCTGAAATGACTGTTTACAGCAGGGGTGTCCAAACTTTTTTCAAAGAGGGCCAGATTTAATGAAGTGAACGTGCGTGAGGGCCGACTATTTTGCCTGACATTCTCTGAACCATTAAAATTCGGTCTAAGTGTGTTCGTCTGAGCACTAATACACGGCCCAACAAGAATTCTCTTGCCTTTGTGGCTGTGTGTGGTGAAGAGATATACTGTATATATTTCTTTTGTGTCCCCAACAAATCCTAGAGCGCTGCTTAGGACTAAGGATAAGCTTGGGCGTGTTATTTGAATATACCATATTTATGGGCGTATAACATGCACAGGCTTATTATTGCCATGAATGCAGCCTCACATGTGCCATGAATGCAGCCTTACCATTGCCATGAGTGCAGCCTGAACGATGCCCATCTGCAGCCTCGAAGGGCAGAGGGAGGGGGGGCGGGACGAGTGCCGACAGATTAAAAACAGTAGAATCTCTTGTTTACCCTGTGGCCTCTTTAATACAAAGTCCCGCCTCCTATGATAGACAGAACAGTCGTCCAATGGCATCCCAGGAGATGGGACTTCCAATAGAGATGCTTCTGAGTAAACAGGAGATTCTCTTCATGTAATTTGACGGCGCTCGTCCTGCCCCCTCCCTGTCCCCTCCAAGTCAGCGCCAATAAATACAGTATATATCTTTTGTGGCCCTGGGGGTCCATATTAAATCAACAGGGGGGCCGCATTTGGCCCCCAAGCCGGACTTTGAACATGCCTGGTTTACAGGGTATAGAGACATAATAGTTAACTGATTCCTTTTAAAAAACCGATTACAAATAGATAAAAATCAATCATATAATGTACTGTAGGTTCTAGTTTCGTTTTTGCATGCCGTTTCCTGCTTCTGTGATGTACAGAGCCACAGAGCCAATACAGGGCAGTGATGGTTTGTAAAACAAAACTGATTGGTGCTGAGGGTTTTTAGACACACAGTTATCACACCTCCTTGATTAGTGACCACAGAGAGGAAGCTTCCAGTACTGTGGTTATAAGGAAACAGACAACCAGGAAGTGTGGAGATTAGAGAAGAATTACAGCAACTTAAGAGCAAAAATGAACAATGCGAACAGGAAAACAGCACTGCATTAAGGTAAAGGAAGCTATTAAGATAAAAAAAAAAATCCTTTACAAACCCTTTAAGGCCTCGTACACACGATCGGACATATCCGATGAAAACGGTCCGCGGACCATTTCCATCGCATATGTCCGATCGGGAGTTTGATCCGATGGCGTGTACACACCATCGGATCAAATTCCCCGCCGCCGGACGGCGCGGTGACGTGGCGGTGACGCGGCGGTGACGTTGACGCCGCCACGTCACCGCCACGTCACCGCACCAGGAAGTTAAACACTTCCGCGCATGCGCCGAATCCATTCGGCGGCGGCGCGGCGGCGGTGCGGGACGACATGTCTGCTGGTAAGTGTACTAACCAGCAGACATGTCGGGCGGACACATTCCCACCGGATAGATTTCAAAGCATGCTTTGAAATCTGTCGGGTGGAGAAATCTGTCCGCTAGCCCATACACACGAGCGGAGATGTCTGCTGAAACGGTCCATCGGACCGTTTTCAGCGGACATCTCCCCTCGTGTGTACGAGGCCTAAGGGTGAGGGTCTGGTGAAGGTGAATGGGAATGCCCAGTCATTTTGTTTACAAACAGTACAAAGGGGCTGAATTACTAACAATATAAACATTTTTTTTCTTTGTAAATGTCAGGTTTTCTATAGTAGGATGTATACATTGCACAGATGCACCACTTCACAAGCAGGTTAAAGGCATCCCCCAGGCATGTTATTTAACCCCTTCCATACCAGGCCATAGGGGATTGACGTCTGCAGCAACCCCTCGCTGATGAGAGTGGACGTCATATGACGTCCTTTGTTCCCAGCGTTCTAGGGCGTGCGCCGCAGAACCACTCACGATCCCGCGTGCGTGCCCGACGGCCGCGATTGCCGCCGGGCACCCGCGATTACCGCTGATCACGGCAGGAGTGTGGATCTGTGTGTGTAAACACACAGATCCACCTCCTGTCAGCGGTGAGGAGACTGATGTGTGTTCCCAGTACAGAGGAACACACATCGGTCTCCTCCCCTGTGAGTCCCCCTCCCCCTACAGTTAGAACATACTTTAGGGAACATTTTAACCCCTTCAGCACCCCCTAGTGTTAACCGCTTCCCTGCCAGTCACATTTACACAGTAATCAGTGCATTTTTATAGCACTAAATCGCTGTGTAAATGTGAATGGTCCCAAAAACGTGTCAAAAGTGTCCGATATGTCCGCCACAATGTCACGGTCACAAAAAAAAAGAAGGCATTACTAGTAAAAACAATAAAATAAAAATGCCTTAAATCTATCACCTATTTTGTAGACGCTAAGGGCCAGATTCACAGAGCCATTACGCCTGTCTAACTGGTGTTAGACTGGAGTAATTTCAAATTACGCGCGTTTTCTAGCTACTCGGAAACCTCAAACCATGAATAGACGGCTGCGGGCTTCAATTCGACTGGATTACGTGTTAGTACGCCTTCGGATCTACGCTGCAATAAAATTGCGGCCACTGGGTGGACTTCCCGTCGTTTTCCGCGTCGGGGTATGCTAATGAGCTTTTGCCGGCGATCCCCGAAATTACGATCTTCATTCGCAATCTCTTACGGCACCTTTAGTCATCTTTTTTTGCGTAACACTATACCAGCTTTTTGCTGGTCTAATATTAGACAGCCCATGTTAAGTATGGCCATCGTTCCCGCGTCGAATTTCTACGTTTTCCGACGTCTTTTATTATTTTTTACGTAAGTCGTCCGGGAATAGGAATGTTCGTAAATGACGCTACTCAAACAACGAATGACGTAATGACGTGATTTCGCGCAATGCACGGCGGGAAATTTCTGAACGGAGCATGCGTATGCGTATTTCGATTACGCGGCGAGAAATAGACTACGCCGCCGTAGCGTACGGGCAAAAATCTACCAGGATTCGGTGTAGAGCCTGGTGAAATACGGCAGCGTAGAGTATTTTGATTACGCAGCGCAATATTAAGTGTATCTGAATCTGGCCCTATAACCTTTGCGCAAATCAATATACGATTATTGCGTTTTTTTTTTTTTTACCAAAAATACGTAGAAGAATACTGAGGAAAAAAAATGTTTTTTTTTTTTTTAAATTGTGATATTTATTAAATAAAAAAGTAAAAAATATTGTTTTTTTTTTTAAATTGTCACTCTTCTTTTGTTTATAGCGCAAAAAAAAAAAAAAAAAAGCAGAGATGATCAAATACCACCAAAAGAAAGCTCTATTTGTGTGGGGAAAAAAACATAATGATTTAATTTGGGTACAGTGTTGCATGACCGCGCAATTGTCATTCAAAGTGCAACAGCGCTGAAAACTAAAAATTGGTCTGGGCAGGAAGGGGGTGAAAATGCCCTGTATGGAAGGGGTTAAAGGAATGTTGTTTTTTTACGTTGAACTTTAACGTTTTTAAAATTGATACTCTCTACCAAACAGAACCTTTAAAAAAAAATAAAAAAATCATACATGTCACCCAGGGCACCCCTATTGCCTACTAGGTTAGAAAATAGCAATTACTGATTTTTAAGAATTAGGTCCTATTGACTTCGCTAGAGTTTGAATTCTGCATCCAAACAATTTATGTTAAGTTCACTGAACCTGTCTTCAAGGTAAAAAAAAAATAATGGGTGCATTTCTACCTTATTTGCCTTCTGTAAATCAACCCCACTGATTTTCTATTAGTAGAAAGGTTACTTGTTAGCTTTGTTGGAGAAATAATGAAAAATATATTTAAATCAGCTGCTACAGCAGTCAGTTAAAGTATCTTTTTATCAATTAAGAGAGAGAGAACGGACTTTTCTGTTAATGCATGCCTTTTACATACTCAAAAGATTTCCATACCTCTTCTCCTTAAAAAAAAAAAAAAAAAGGAATAGTATTTGCCTTTACAGAGCCCTTTCTTTTAAAGAATGTTTATTAATACAAGAGTCGCCAGTACAAGTAAGCCATTAGTACATTCACATTAATGTTACTTGACCATGACTCCTGGGCAGTAATACATTACCTAGAAACAGTGCTGATGTGAGCACTGCAGAAATATAATGAATAATCCCATTCACATCACTCCATTAACACTCAGTTCTGCTATGAACTCATTACACGGCTCTTCAGAAGGATCTATACTATAAATACATTACTATAGGCTGTGCTGGATATATAATGAGGTTAATGGAAGCAGCTGCTATTAGCAAGCTTGTTGGGTAGGAAGAAAAATATTGGTTTATGTTTATGCAGGAGACAAAAGGTGCCTTGGCTGGAAAAAATGTACATATTACTATTTTTTAATAATCATCATCATCATCAAAGAGTACAAAACCCCTTTTTTAATAATTTTTTTTAGAATTTTCCTTGACAATTTTTTTAGGGGGAGGGGTCAGTCGGTCACAGTCACCCCCCCCCCCCAGTCAGTACCCCATCTAGGTCGCGGGCAGCACTTCCTCTGGGCGTTGGGTGGCGTCTCCTTCTCTTGGTACTTCACGACAGCTTCCCCTGTGTCTCCTCCTTCCTCCTCCTCAACAGCCAATAGGATCACTTTTCCTCTCGGCCAATCGGGTGACAGGTCCCGCTTCCTGATTGGCCAGGAGGAGAAACAGGAAGACAATAGCGAATATTAATTCGCTATTGTCACACAACTGGGTGGATTTGGAGCGCAGTGCTCTGTGCCCTGAGTCCACCTTTTTTTGAAGCCTATTAAAGCCTATTTTTTTAAGCTGCTGGGAGGCATGTGGGGACTGCAGGGAGAATGGCATGAAATAGAAAAAAATTAGATGGTGTCTAGGAAATTTCAAATGCATTTAGGGACACCAGCTGACCAAGAGGGTTGCAGAGCTGTTGTTAGAAATGGGGGTTCCATTACTAAAACTGTACATTGCAAAATTTGGCACAGCTCTGCATAGAAACAGATCAGCCTAATTGAACAAGCTGAAGTTAGAAGCTGATTTGTTACTATGCAAAGCGGCACCATATTTTGAGTGCTTCGGTGTTAGTAAATCTCCCCCATGGTGTCCTTTGAGCATATGAATTGGCTGGAAGGGATGGCATCTTTAGGGACTTTCTGAACCAGGGAGGGATTTGGAGTTGCTACTTGAACCAGAATCCCCCAGTGTCAAAGCAAAAATCTCACTTTAGCTTTAATATTATTATAGATTTTTATTATTGTTATTTTGATTCTAACACATAATAGATGTGTATTTCAATATTAATTATACTAATAGTAATTATTAATGTTGTAGTGGTATATTTGATGCCAAAACATCATAGAAGAACTTTTTATTCTCTCAGTTTTTCTTTAGCAATGCAAGGTGCATATTGTTAGTTCTACCACGGTCCACGGAAAAACTAAAACTAAGCCCATTGTCAAACAGGAAGATTTCATGAAAATGATCTGCCAAGATTGCTGCAAGCCCATATTCTTGCCTCACATAATCCATTCACGCTTACACGATACAGCAATCATCAGTTCAGCGAGGAATTAACATAATATGATATTCAAGAAAATCAAATACATCTATGAAAAGCTTCCGTTCCAAGCTAAATAACTGAGTGTACCCTCACACATGAGAGTATTTTATGCATGTGATTATAAACCTGCAAATAGACAGAAGATCTGTCAACGCATAAGGGAGCATCGGAACCATTTCCTCTGCATTCTGAGATGATACAGCCATGAGTTCAGTGAGTATTTTTTGTTCTACATTACATTTATAGGCACTGGCCTGAACACTTTATGTGATAATACCTTTGCAGTAGAATCTCATGGGGAAGGCAGAGAATTATTTGCAAATTATTAAAAATCAGAAGGTAGCCATTCTCTAAACTGGCAACTTAGATTCAGAAACTCCAAAACTGGGTACTGGTAAACATAATAATTCACACAATTCCTAGTGATTCTTACATGCCACCTGTGAGACAAGGCTTGAAGAACGTATCTAGATGTTTACGCTAAGAAGATATAGCATGCCATTGCGACAAATGTACACCTAGACATACAGGTAGTAGCTTTGTTCCATACATATATACACAGTAGTTACAAACTAGGCCAGAAAATGCAGGTTCGTCAAGTTTATCCTCTCTCTTGTAAGTTATCGAGTCATGTCTCTTCCCTAACATGTCTATTGCACACTAGGGAGTATTACAATTATGGAGTATTATAAAAACTTGTATACCCTGTACACACAATCAGAATTTCCGATGGGATAAAATCTCGATGGAATTTTCCGTCGGAATTCCGTTCAAGCTGTCTGTCATACACACTGTCAGACCAAATTCCGACCGTCCAAAACGCGGTGATGTAAAAGACTATGGCGAGCCGAGAAAAAATTAAGTTCAATGCTTCTGAGAATGAGTCGACTTCATTCTGAGCATGTGTAGTTATTTCTCAGGGTTTTACACAGACGATCGAAAATAAAATAAAACATCTTCTATTTCGAAACTCCGTAAAAAAAAGTCCGGTGGGGCCCACACACGGTCGGAATATCCGATAAAAAAATTTCGTCTGACTTTTTTCATCAGAAATTCTGATCGTGTGTACAAGGCATTAGGGATGGTTCAGGCCAGAACATGATGTGGGAATGGCACATTCCAAGTGCGTTTCCCACATTGCATCACAAACCCACTTTGGTATCTGCTGAGGGTGCCGATACTTTTTAATGGCACTCAAAACGCAGATCGCAAATGCAGTATGGCTAAATTTTATAAAGTAGTGCTTGCACTAATTTTTTTTGCAATCTGGTGCAATTTTTGCATTGCAGGGGAATGCACAGGAATCACACAGGAATGTGCTCGGCATTCCTGTGCGATTCTAGTCTGAAACAATCCTTAGATTTGCGTTAGTGATGGTACTAGTCATCACATAGATATAGAAAAGACATTCGTATTTCATTAGTGATCAAATTTGTGGTTGATATATAGATAGATATAGAACAGTCATCATATCTCTTTCAGTATAATGATTAATCCTGTTTGAGAGGTGAAAAAAAAGCTGAGCAATTAATTGACTTATATGCTTCTGATAAACATTAGCCAAATCAAGACATATGAGAACAGGAACAAAAAAATAAAATCAAAACTAATAAACTTGTTCATGAAGTAGAGATTCCTGTAAATAATTAAAGTGTTTAGAAGTCTTTTTTTTTTGGTCTTGCACTGGACATGGAAGCTGTATTTTAGAGACAAATGTTAGTTGTTTATTGTAGCACACAGTGTCTACAAAATGACTTCCCAGGACAAAAATAAAGCAGAGCGTATAGAAATGAGGGACGAGACTCTAATGGCTCAGGTAACATAGTGTTACATGTTTAGAATTAATTTGTTTGATATTATAAGATGAAATTCTACTCATAGGCAGATTCCTATGGGTTAATTCAATAATTGTTTCAATGTTTAGAGAAAAAAAAAAATTGTTTATAATTCATTTCAATCAGAGATCAGCATACATTTCAAATGTTTCCTCCATTTATAAGGTGTGTATTTTAGTATGTATTTCTCATTTTTACCCTTCATATAAAATTCACACTTAAAGTTGTTTCTATAGCTGCATATTTTAAATTAGATGATTTTTTTTTCCTTTTACTTAAAATAACTTTTTTGGTGACGTATTTATTGCATTTGCCGTGGACCTGTGTGATGATGGTAGATGCATTTTAAGAATTTTTATTTAAAGTTGTGCTACTATACATATATTTTTATCTAGGGCTGCATTACTTAACATTTAATAGGCTAAAATATCAATAATTGTAACTGACAGATGTGTCTAAAAATATGTTTTTCTTAATAAAACAAAAATATTTTTTTCCCTGGTATTATTATTATTATTATTTATTTTTTTATTTGCATTAAATATTGCATAATACTGTAAAACATTAAAAGCATATGTAAACCTGAATTTACAAAAGACTTCAAAGAGACCTTTTAGAAAATCCTGTTTCACTTTTGGTTATTTGGCCATAGTTGGCATATTCCCCTGAACTAAACATATGCTATACATTATTCTATTCCTTTCTATTTAATTTTTTTTTTTTAATTCATGGGATCATGTCTGAAAGGCAAGAATTCATGAAAGTATTTGCTAATTATCTGGCATGCTAGAAAAAAATGTCTTCATCTGAATGTTGAGGTCTTTGACATTGTGTGAATAAATGTCAAAAACATGACTTTTAAATAATTCTTTACAGTTCAAGTCATTTGCCAATATCAGATCACTAGGATGGATCCCACGTTTGTCTTTTTTTGCAGTCTAGCATTTTTTAATGGTTTAGAGAAAGGTCAAATACATATATAGCAGTTTAATTATGCCTAGCCTTAGCAATCCCCAAGTAAAATCAGAACAGATAATGATGAATATTGGATATAATGCTTCTAGGGCAACAAAACAGAACAAAGCTATGTGTTATGCCGCGTACACACGGTCGTTTTTTGCGATGAAAAAAAACGACGTTTTTTAAAACGTCATTTAAATTGATCGTGTGTGGGCAAAACGTCGTTTTTTGTCTTCAAAAAAACGACCAAAAAAAAATTCCAACATGCTTGAATTTTTTGTGTCGTTTTTCAAAACGTCGTTTTTTGTTTCACAAAAGGTCACCGTGTGTAGCAAAAACGTCGTTCAAAACGACGTTTTTTAACCCACGCATGCCCAGAAGCTAGTTATGAAGCGAGCTTCAATGGAAAAGAGTGGTGAACGTAACCTTGCTTTTTGTGAAAAAACGATGGTGTGTATGCAAAATTGTCTTTGAAAAGTGACGTTTCAAAAACGTCGTTTTTTACTTCACAGAAAACGTCGTTTTTTTTTTCATCGCAAAAAACGACCGTGTGTACGCGGCATTAGGATACCTAAACATACACAGCCTAATGTTGTGTGGCTGTAACATTTACACAATGTAGCAATGAGCAATTCTCTAATGCCACAATCGGTTCATTTGATGAAAACGGACTGATGGATTTAAAAATTCGTTCGTGTCAGAATGCGGTGATGTAAAACACTAGGACGTGCTGAGAAAAATGTATTTCAATGCTTCCGAGCATGCGTTGACTTGATTCTGAGCATGTGTGGATTTTTAACCAATGGACTTGCCCACACACACTGATTTTTTAAAAATCAGATAATTTTAAAACAGGTTCTAAGTTTTTTCATTGATGGGAAAAAAACTATGGGGCCCACACACGATCGGTTCGTCCAATGAAAACGGTCCATCGGACCGTTTTCATCAGACGAACCGATCGTATGTACAGGGCATTAGTAGCAATGAGCAAATCTTAAAGCCTTATTGTAATGTCAAGTTTAACAAAGCAGACATAAACTGGCCATACACTGTATGCCCTGTGGCTTCCCTATCCATTCTGAAAAGCTTGGATGGAGGAATTGTTTCTGCTGGCTATTGTATTCTGACAATTGGCTCCAGCAGTTGTAAGAATACCTCAACAATGGCTGCATCCAATTGGATACAGTCACTGTTCATCTGACAAGTGTCCATCCTGCTCCTTCAATCTTCATATAGAGGGTGGTAGGATGCCAACATGGCCACCATTGACTCGAATTTGAGCCAGTTCACCGGGAATCGTCCATAATTTGCTAAGTGTGTTGTCAGATTTAGTGTGCCTATAAATTTAAAGATCTAAAGAAGATCTATGGTCATTGCATGCACTTTCATTTTATAACATCAGCATTGTAATTGCAATACAAACAATAATTATTTATGACATTGAATATAGACTTTTTGAAAAATATCCTTTTATGTTGTCATTGCTGCCTGTCTGCTGGCCATTTCTTTCCACAATTCCAAGATTCTCAGCATGCTTTGCAGATTCTCCTTTACTGTTTCCTTTTAATCTTTAACTACTATATATCCCATGATACCTTGCTGCTCGCAAGCAATGATTCCTGTACTGATTCTGCCTCCTGAAACTCCTTCTTGGGGAACTTCTGTGACACAGCATTACCTACTCAATGAATAGTGAATACATGTCACAGAATTCAAGGATTTGTTCAAATTAATAGAAGTAGGCTAGACATAATTGAAATACAATGTGGAAATGAATATATGATTTTTACATTTCGTCCACCGTGAATATGTTTGAATTATCTTACTTGTATTTGCTTTTTAGGTGAATCTTAGCATTAGCCCACATTGTGTTCCCCCCCCTACAGTAGGCTAAAAATATATGAGCACAATAGTTTATTTCCAGTGGTCCTACACACCATCTGGCCTTGTCCCAACTATCCCTCTCCAATCAGCAACAAGTACACTCATGAGAAGACAAGAGGCATGTTGGACAGCTGGAGCATAGCACACAGGACCAGGCCTTTTTCTGACACTTGTTGTTTACAAGTGTAAATTAATATTCTTTGCTTGAAAACTACCTAGAACCCCCAAACATTATATATTTTTAGCAGAGACCCTAGAGAATAAAATGTCAGTCCTTGCAATATTTTATGTCACACTGTATTTGAGCAGCAGCCTTTCAAACGCAATTTTTTTATAAATAAAATACACTTTCATGAAGTAAAAAAACAAAACAAAAAAAACAGTAAAGTTAGCACATTTTTTTGTATAATGTGAAAGATGATGTTACGCTGAGTAAATAGATACCTAGCGTGTCATGCTTTAAAATTGCGCATGCTCGTGGAATGGCGACAAACTACGGAACTTAAAAATCTCCATAGGCAACTCTTTAGAGTTACAGAGAATGTATAGTGCTAGAATTATTGCTCTCGCTCTAACGATCATGGCAATATCTCACATGTGTGGTTTAAATACCATTTAAAAAAGTTTGGCCTGACTTATGTATGCATTCGCTTCTGCCTGCAAGGTATGAGGGACAGGGCGCTTTAAAAAAAAAAAAATCTGATTTATTATATTTTTCATTTTTACACTGTCTCTTTAAAAAAAAAAAAGTTGGATCACTTTTATTCCTATTACAAGGAATATAAACATACCTTGTAATAGAAATAAGCATGACAGGTCCTCTTTCTTGTGAGATCTGGGGTCAAAGAATTAAAATTTTACATAAAAAAAAATTGTTCCTTTAAGGCTGTTTGGCGAAAGTGACGTCAGACGTAGTTTCGGTCCTCCAACGGCATAGAGTCGGGTGGGGGCCATCTTTCCATCACTTGACTTCCTGACCACCGCTCCATGGGATCGGATCACTACCCACATCTGCTTTAAAACCAAAAAGTGAGTGATCACATGACCGCTGATCATTCAGCTCCCCGGTGGGGAGCAGTGACTGTTAGTCAACCCTCTCTGTTCAGCTCCTCCAATGGTCACTATAGTGACAACCTGGGAAAGATGTTAGTTACGTGCCAAAAGGTAAAGCCAGCTGTAAATCAGGCAGCTGGCTGGATCCCAATATTGTCAGGATCCTTCTTAAGCTTGGTGCAGCTCTGCCCTGTCAGTTGAAAGCTGGCAATAACCCACTATCAGCTGACTCTGGGTTACAGGAGAACAAAAGTCAATGTACTCGTATGACCTTTAAGTGCAGCCAAAAAAAGGTAACTTCAGCCTACTGTGGAGTTGAGTTGAATTTTGAGCAGCCGCTAAGACTTAGTTAAGATATAAATAAAAGTAAGACACTTTAAAGTTTGTATACAAAGTTTGTCTGATTTGCTAAAATTGACACTACAATGGGTTTTATGATTTGCCTATTGCTGCTAAGGATAACTTAAAAGTGACATTCGCGTTGCCTACAATTGTCACAGTGTGCAGGTGCAATGCTGACAGCCCTGGGAACCTTTAGTAGAGCACTGGTCTGGTGAGCATATCGCACCATGGCGAGAGGGTGTGGTCAAATGGGAGGGATTAAATGGGTATGCTAAAAAAAAACCTGGGCCTACTTCTGCCTCCCGAGTACTCTCCTCCTGGCTGCCAGTTTCTTCAATATAGGCTTAGGGCACCCTGAGAACACCACGATCTCCCGCCCTGAGTGGAGGATGGAGGGAGCTTAGGTCTGGTCGATCAGTGCCTCGGTGGGTGGGGTGATGGGTAGCTCCTCCCTCTGCTCTGTTATCTCTGCTCATCTGTGTCTGTTTTCTTTGTTGTGCAAACTGGGCTGCAGAAGCATGCGGGGGGGAAAGGAGACAGGAAAGAGAAAGCTCTCACCATGTGAGCACCGATGCGTGCTGCTGCATGTGATCCCCCATTGCCGCGCTCTAGCGACACCACTGTTTAATTTGGGGGCACTTGGGGGCACAGTATAATGTCAGGCGGCCATGCCCCCCCTAGTGACACCAATGGCTGCTAGCGAGTTAGTGTGCTATAGTGTGCTATTGTGCTTCTATTGTCAGTGTAGAATATCAGATTAGTGTGGATCTAGTGATAGTTCGGTGTGAGTGTAGTGTGACCATTTATTTTCACTTTAGTGTCAGGGCAGGTTTCCTGCCTTATATCTCAGTGCGTTACTGCACATTTAATGCAATATATATATCACTGCGTTACTGTACATTTAATGCAGTATATATCAGTACGAAACTGCACGTTTAACGCTGTATATATCAGTGCATCACTGTACATTTAACGTAGTATATATCAGTGCATTATTGCACATTTTGAGTGAGTGAGTGAGAAACTTATATAGCGTGGCACATGCGAACTGAATCGCCTCTGGGCGCTGAATCGATTCCCTGCGTATCGCCCCCTTGACCCTCCTGAAGGCCAAGTGGTTCACCTCCAACCGAATAGTGGTTGGTAGATCGTTCCACAGACGAGGTCCCTGGACCGCAAATCTTCAATCTCCTTTGGACTTGTACCTGGCTTTGGGTATCTGGCATAGATTTTGATTGATGGATCGCAGAACGCGATTGGTGTTGTGAGCTTTTATTTTTCCGCATAGATTTTGGGGGGCACTTCCTTGAATACATTTATGCATTAGGCAGAGTGCCTTGAAAGTGATTCTGTCTTTTACTGGCAACCAATGAAGGGATCTCAGAGAAGGTGAGATTGATACCCATGTTTTTTTCCCAGTCACGAGTCGAGCGGCCGTATTTTGAAGGACTTGCAGACGAGTGATTTGGTATTTGGGGAGTCCAAGATAGAGGGCATTGACATAGTCAAGTCTGGAATTAATAATTGTTCCCTCCACGACTGGAATGTCCTCTTTCGGGATAAAAGGGGTGAGTCTGCGTAGTAGGCGCAGCAGATGGTGCGATCTGCTAACCACTGACCCTATTTGTGCATCCATTGTCATGTTGGAGTCGAAAATGACTCCAAGAATTTTGACTTTGGTGCTAGGGCTGATCGGTGTCCCCAGAATGGGCGGAGGAGTCCATGTTGTTGCCGGATGATTTTTGCGATTGGTGTGAAACAGGAGGAGTTCTGTTTTCGAACCATTGAGTTTAAGATAACTCTGTGTCATCCAGTTGTCTATGAGGCCTTGTACACACGAGGGGATATTTCCGCTGAACATGGTCCGACGGACCATTTCAGCCGAAAAATCCCCTCGTCTGTAGGGGCAAACGGACGCTTTTTGCCGGATTCATCCGGAGGAAAAATTTCAAAGCATGCTTTGAAATAATTCCGCCGGATAGCTGGCCGTCAGATATGTCCGCTGGTTAGTACGGCAAACCAGCGGACATATCTTGCCGCACATGCGTCGTATCCTGTGAATGGATCCGACGCATGCGCGCGGAAGTGTTTACTTCCTGGTGCGGTGACGTGGCGGCGTCAACGTCACCGCCGCGTCACCACGCTGTCCGCCGGCGGGGAATTTGATCCGATGGTGTGTACAGCCATCGGATCAAAACACCCCGGCGTAAATATACGCTGTAAACGGTCCGGGGACCGTTCACAGCGGATATATTCAGCCGTGTGTACAAGGCCTCAGAGTAAGACATTTCATTTTACACAGTATAAATCAGTACATTACTGCACATTTAACACAGTATGTATCAGTGCATTACTGCACGTTTAACGCAGTATATATCTGTGCATTACTGTTTGTTTACCACAGTATATATTAGTTTGTCACTGTACGTATAATACAGTACATATTGGTGAATTTCTACACGTTTAACGCAGTATATATCATTGCGTTACTGCCCGTTTAATGTAGTATATATCAGTGCGTTACTGCACATTTAATGCAATATATTTGAGTGCGTTACTGCATGTTTACTGCAGTATATATCAGTGCACTTCTGCACGTTTTAACTCAGTATCTATCAGTGTGTTGCTGCACTTTTAACACAGTATATATCAGGGCATTACTATACGTTTACCGCAGTATAGATCAGTGCATTACTGCGCGTTTAACCACTTAAGGACCGCCGCACGCACATTTACGTCCACAGAAGGGCACGGCTGGGCACAAGGGCGTAAATTTATGTCCTCGCCCAGTAGCTGGTCGGGGGTCCGATCGGGACCCCCTCCGCGGCGTGTGGCGGTCCCCGTGTCTCCGGGAGCGATCCGGGACGAGCGGGCGTAAGTCCGTCTTTGCCCGGCCCCCCCGCGATCGCTCCCAGCCAATCGCTGCGCTCCCCCGCCCTGTCACTTCCTCCTCCTGTGTTTACACAGGAAGGGGGAAGTGATGTAATCTCTCATCGCAGCGGTATTTCCAACCGCTGCGACGAGAGAAACACCTCACAGTAAGTGTGCACGAACACTACACTGACATACACACACATAGGCACACTTAACCCCTTGCGATCTGCCCCCCCACCCCCCCTGTCACAGTGTCACTGAATGCAGTGATCTAATAACTGCATTCAGTGTCAGTGTGACAGGCAGTGTAAAAGTCAGTTAGTGTTAGGTTTAGGATAGCCCCCCCACCCCCCCTAATAAAGTTTTAACCCCCTGATCACCGCCCTAGTTAACCCTTTCACTCCCTATTGCCAGCGTCACTAAGCGATCATTTTTCTGATCGCTGTATTTGTGTCGCTGTTCCCGCTAGGTAGCTATTTTTTTTTTTTTTTATTGCAATTTTTTTTTTTACTAAAGACATGTGGCTAAATACATTTTGGCCTAAATGTTTGACTAAAATTTAGTTTATTTGATTTTTTTTTAACAAAAAGTAAAAAATTTTGTTTTTTTTTCAAAAATGTCGCTCTATTTTTGTATATAGCGCAAAAAATAAAAATCGCAGAGGTGGTCAAATACCACCAAAAGAAAGCTCTATTTGTGGGAAGAAAAGGACGCGAATTTTGTTTGGGAGCCACGTTGCACGACCGCGCAATTGTCTGTTAAAGCGACGCAGTGCCGAATCGCAAAAACACCTTGGGTCATTTACCAGCGTATTGGTCCGGGTCTTAAGTGGTTAAGGGCCCTTTCCTCCGTGTGTCCGCTTTTGCTCAGCGGGGATCCTCTGTAAAATCCCTGCTGAGCCGTCGGCTGACAGGGCGGTCCCCGCACACTGTGCAGGGACCGCCCTGTCTTTCCTCCGCTCTCCCCTATGGAGGGATCGGATGAACACGGACCGTATGTCCGTGTTCATCCGATCCGATCCGCCAGACGGAAAAAAAATAGGATTTTCTTTCATCAGAAAAAACAGGTCTTTGCGGAGGCAGACAATTACGGGTGTCATCCACTGACACCCGCAATCACATAGGGACCCATGTATGTCCCGTTTTCATCCGCAAACGGATGAATGATAATGCGGACATACGATCTGCATATGTGAAAGGGGCCTAACTCAGTATATATCAGTGTGTTACTGCACATTTAACGTAGTATATATCAGTGCACTACTGCATGTTTAACGCAGTATATTTGAGTTCATTGTGGCACGTTTAACCCTTTTGCCACCGGGTCCATACGTCGTACGGACCTGACATTGGGGGGTATTACACACAATCCGTTGGCTGCAGGTGTCTGTCAGGTGAAAACATTTGCGCGGCTCCATTGCCACCAGATTGTTCTCACACACCCCCTGTACCGGCGCCCACCCCCCACCCCCACTGCGGTTTCCCAAGCTCCATACAGCCACATACTGATGTGTTTCATCATACCAACTTCGTCCTGGGATTCCGAAGCCGGTATAACGAAACGCGCCGGTGTGGCTGTATGGCAACGGGAAATTATGTTTGCGCATTACTGAAAGTGACGTTCTGCGTGTTTTGATGCGCTGGTCGGATGAGATTCAGTGTTTAACCTATGTCTGCTGTGACTAGGTATCTCTGGCGTCTGCACACTATACCAATGCAATTTTATATTTGCCTTCTTGTAAGTGCATTACCATTTGGTGTGTGATTTTAATAAATTCAATGTTTTACGTTATCACATTATTTGAAGTTTCATTTCCTTCCATATATTGCAGATTCCTCTGGGTCTCTGGATACTTGTAACACTTGTGATGGGACGTACTTTACCCTTAGTGGTCTACTGCAGTGTTTCTCAACTCCAGTCCTCAAGGCGCCCCAACAGGTCATGTTTTCAGGATTTCCCTCAAATGAAACAGCTGTGGTAATTACCAAGGCAGTGAAACTGATCAAATCACCTGAGCAAAATAATGGAAAGCCTGAAAACATGACCTGTTGGGGCACCTTGAGGACTGGAGTTGAGAAACACTGGTCTACTGCTTTATATGCCAAACACGAGAGTTTGAGGCAATTCATACTGGTGAGTGTACATCTTATTGGGGAGTAGGGACCAGGCCCGGATTTCCCACAAGGCCACTGAGGCCAGGCCTTGGGGCGGCAGGGCGCCAAGGGGCGGCAATGGCATGGAGTCCCCCGATGCCCGGAACATACAGTTAAGAGCGGTAAGTTATGGGGGAATCCGCTTGCTCGTTAACAAGTGATTGCGGCGATGTCGCCAAAATCACTTGTAAAATGTGTGCTCCCGTTCGTTCTCCCCTCTCCCCCCACCCTACCCCACATACCTCTCTCTGCTGGCTCTGTCTTCGGGACTCCGTCCTCCCCCCGGCCGCGGAGCCCCCAGATCTCCTGTCCCTGCTGCCGATGTACACAGTGAGAGGGGAGAGCTCTTCCCATCTCTTCCCATCTCAGCTGTGACAGGAGTTCTAGCACAGTGCTAGGACTCCTGTTTTGGAGATGACAGGCTCAATAAAGAGAACATGTTACCTCCAATTGCTATCACACAGGGAATTGTTTTCTCCTGTGTGATAGCAAAAAGTTAAGTAAAAAAATTATATCCAAAAAAATTTAAAATAATAAGAAATAATAATTAAATTAATAAAATAAAAAAGTAATTAAAAAAGTAAAGAATTATGAAAATAATAAGAATAGTAATAATAAAATGATACACAAATTAAAAAAGTAAGCGACAAACTACCAATAAAAAAAAAAAAGTTTAACTAACCGCGCCACCCCTACCATTCAGTTGCCATTCTCCTTTGATTTGGGGGGGGGGGGGTAGTTCGGTTGGCGGGGAGGGGGTGAATTGCGGAACCGGGCCTTGGGGAGGCAGGGAGAGCAAATCCGGCCCTGGTAGGGACACGTTAGTGGTCACGTGGTATGGTGTCGGATCAGTCTATCAACTCATTTTTTCATCAAGAAGATACCACTTTGCCTCTAATATCAAAATTACAGTCAGACTAAAGAGACCCCCCAGGCACTATATTTAAAAGTATGTTTCATTTTATTGTTATTTCTCATTTTGATTGTTTCTCTTTA
This sequence comes from Rana kukunoris, assembly GCA_029574335.1. Lineage (NCBI taxonomy): Eukaryota > Metazoa > Chordata > Amphibia > Anura > Ranidae > Rana > Rana kukunoris. The sequence continues at coordinate 225,467,675 of CM056051.1, forward strand.
AGCATCAGTAAATCACAGCTCATTTAAAAATTATGTTTTTTACAAAAAAATAAAATTCTATGATATATGTCCTCCAGGACAGTACCCGGACCCCATATGCATTGTATGCCCAATTACTTGCATATAAGCCTTTAAAATGGGTACTGTTGATTTTTCCAGTTCCGGTCCCATAGACTTTAATGGGCTTCATTATTTGGTTCCGAACGTTTGCAATGTTCAAAAGTTCTGCCGCAAATGGAACAGTGGGTCATTTGGCCCATCTCTACACTAATCCACTTTGCATGACTAAAATCCACATCTGCCTGCTGTCACCATCAGTAGCTTACTGCACTCTTTTACTTGTCTGTATTGATTTACACTTACATTTCATGGTGCCTTGGCCAAGATCAAACACCTAACATTATCTTGCTGTCTTCATTCTGCATTCTGTAAAGGGCAGAACATAAGCAGTGAGCCCTCTCACCAGTGCCTGCAGTTCAGCTGTGAACTCTCTCAGTCTCTCTCCAGAATGCCTCTGGTGATCAGTGGTGGGAAGTAGAGGGTGGGAGGATGCTCTGTTCTCCCCACAGCAGTGCACATGTGATCGCTGAGGTCTGTCCTGTGCTGCCCGGGTATCTACCCCTAGGTCTCAGTATGTGGCTCTGGTCACTCACCTCATGCATGATCATTGTGCACCAGGATCGATGTGCGCATCTTGACTTCCGTGCTGCTGTAAAGAGGAAAAGGTTTCCAGTGCAGTCTGGTAAAAACTGTTCCACTTCTCCTCCTCTGCCTCAAGATGCTCTGGTAAATTGAGTTTAAAGAGTCCCATCCTCATCGTTCTGCATAGAAAGGTTATAGTTCTCCCATTATAGTTCTTCCACTGCTGACAAGAGGCAAACAGTGCAACAGAATCCAGCATGGCAGTAGAAACTAAAACTAAACTGATCGTAATGGGGGATACGTCATCTTCTCCATGTTTTTTGTAATCCAGCACTTGGCTACATCCATCATGATGGATTTATTGCCTATTAGCAGTGTTTGTTAGCTATACGGCTCCATGCAATTTAGGAGCTTTAGAAAACGTCAGAAAAACACTGGAACAAAAACGCTCATATTAAGCGTTTTTGTTCTGGCGCTTAACACTTTTTGTGCTGATATTTTGCAGGGACTATCTGTTTGTTAAGGAGCAGGCCTCCGGTGTAGACCCAACATCAATCATGATAAACACTGACAGCCGACCCCAAAAAAAAAGGTGCACACCCACCGATGGCTCCCACAGAATGATAGCTCCACCGCTTCCCTTCACTAATTAAACAAAGGGGTGGGGCCACCCTTCAGTGTCACAGGAGACCCGCCCCCATGTGACATCATCACTCAGGTCTATGACATCACAAGGGTGGGGGGTCACCCAGTGTCTTTATCGGATGCCCCCACCCCTGAGTTCATTTAGCGGTGGGAGGCGGTGGAGCTGTCATTCGTAGGGAACCAACGTTCAGTACAGACCTCTTTTATTTTATTTTATTCGGGTCGGCGTGATTGTGATTAACATTGGATCTACACTGGAAGACAATTTTTTTTATATGGACTTGTCAAAGAGTGGCTCCTGTTTTTATTTTATTTTTTGTGAATAAGTAGGGGTAATATGTACCCCATACTCATTCATATGGGAGGGCTGGGATGTGGGGACCCCCTTGTTAATAGGGCCTTCCAGATTCCAATAAGCCGCCCACCTGTGGAAAAGAGGCCATTGTCCTTATCAACACCTGGACAAATGGCTTTGGGGGTGCCCCATGCCGCACAGCACCCCCCAAAATGTAATGCATGTAGCCTGCTATGGTTCTGGAGAGGGGGCAGCCACATGTCCTCCCTTTCCTGGCCTGCCAGGCTGCATGCTCAGATAAGGGTCTGTTATGGTCTTGGGGGGACCCCATGCCATTTTATTTATACATTTTGGCATAAGGACTCCCTTAAAATCAACACCAGAGCCAAAGGGCTGCCCTCTGAGATAAACATACTGGGGACTGGTGCAGTGGCGTAACCAGAGTTATGGGCGCCCGGGGCAGAATTTTTTTTCGCCCCCCCTTGTATAATCATCCACTCTGGTTATAAGGATCTGTAATGTATCCTTCTCAGGGCTTTCAGCATGTAAGGGGTAAATTATTGCAGGATTAATCATTTAACCCCTTACTGTAAGGGATTAACAGACTGACCCCCCCCCCACAACCACAGATCCCCCATCATAGACTGAACCCCCCCCCCACAATCACAGATCCCCCATCACAGACTGACCCCCCCACAATCACAGATCCCCCATCACAGACTGACCCCCTAAATAACAGACCTCTCATCACAGATGGATCCCCCCAATCACAGATAGACCCCCCACAATCACAGACCCCCTATTTAACAGACCTCAGACAGTAACCCCCACCATAGTGCAGACCTCAGACAGTAACCCCCAGTAGTGCAGACCTCAGACAGTAACCCCCACAATAGTGCAGACCTCAGACAGTATACCCCAGCATAGTGCAGACCTCAGACAGTATACCCCAGCATAGTGCAGACCTCAGACAGTATACCCCAGCATAGTGCAGACCTCAGACAGTATACCCCAGCATAGTGCAGACCTCAGACAGTATACCCCAGCATAGTGCAGACCTCAGACAGTATACCCCATAATAGTGCAGACCTCAGACAGTAACCCCCACAATAGTGCAGACCTCAGACAGTATACCCCCACAATAGTGCAGACCTCAGACAGTAACCCCCACAATAGTGCAGACCTCAGACAGTAACCCCCACAATAGTGCAGACCTCAGACAGTAACCCCCACAATAGTGCAGACCTCAGACAGTAACCCCCACAATAGTGCAGACCTCAGACAGTAACCCCCACAATAGTGCAGACCTCAGACAGTAACCCCCACAATAGTGCAGACCTCAGACAGTAACCCCCACAATAGTGCAGACCTCAGACAGTAACCCCCACAATAGTGCAGACCTCAGACAGTAACCCCCACAATAGTGCAGACCTCAGACAGTAACCCCCACAATAGTGCAGACCTCAGACAGTAACCCCCACAATAGTGCAGACCTCAGACAGTAACCCCCAGTAGTGCAGACCTCAGACAGTAACCCCCAGTAGTGCAGACCGGCTCAGACAGTAACCCCCAGTAGTGCAGACCTCAGACAGTAACCCCCCATAATAGTGCAGACCTCAGACAGTAACCCCCCATAATAGTGCAGACCTCAGACAGTAACCCCCATAATAGTGCAGACCTCAGATAGTAACCCCCATAATAGTGCAGACCTCAGACAGTAACCCCCAGTAGTGCAGACCTCAGACAGTAACCCCCACAATAGTGCAAACCTCAGACAGTAACCCCCAGTAGTGCAGACCTCAGACAGTAACCCCCAGTAGTGCAGACCTCAGACAGTAACCCCCAGTAGTGCAGACCGGCTCAGACAGTAACCCCCAGTAGTGCAGACCTCAGACAGTAACCCCCCATAATAGTGCAGACCTCAGACATTAACCCCCAGTAGTGCAGACCTCAGACAGTAACCCCCAATAGTGCAGACCTCAGACATTAACCCCCAATAGTGCAGACCTCAGACATTAACCCCCAATAGTGCAGATCTCAGACATTAACCCCCAATAGTGCAGACCTCAGACATTAACCCCCAGTAGTGCAGACCTCAGACAATAACCCCCAGTAGTGCAGACCTCAGACAGTAACCCCCAGTAGTGCAGACCTCAGACAATAACCCCCAGTAGTGCAGACCTCAGACAATAACCCCCAGTAGTGCAGACCTCAGACAGTAACCCCCAGTAGTGCAGACCTCAGACAGCGGCGTGTGTGGTTTCCCTCAAGCGCGGGCTCCTCCTCCTCTGTGGGTGTGAACAGAGAGGAGGGCCGCCGCCGGGTGTACCAAGATGGCCGCCGCTCCGGAGCTAGGCCGAAGCCGGGGACTTTCCTAGGCCGAGGCTCCGGAGCGCTCCGCGGAGCCGGTGGATGGATTCGCCCCCCCCATTTTTCGCCCGGTGCGACAGCCCCCCCTGCTCCCCCCCCCCCGCTACGCCAGTGGACTGGTGCTTTGCAATGGTTAGCAGCTTGTAGGAGCTGTCAGTGAGAGTTTTTTTTTCTGCACCTAGAAGCTGAAGCTTAAAAAACGCTTCTAGACTAATCATGAGTAAAGCAAGAGATTTTAACGAATCTATTGCAACTGCAAGGGCGACATCTTGAGGCTGAAGGGTAATATATCATACAGTATAGGAACAATGAGGATTATACTTGTTATTGGCACTGAACAGTTAAAACTTCAGCTAATATAGGATTTACCATTTAAATACACGTGAAGTCTTGCATCTGAAGTAAGTTACTGTATAACCAATGATAAGTAAGGAACTGGCTCTCTTGTGTCACTTACTGAATAATTGTTGTTTTATATACACGCTGTCCAGAATCCTAATCAGAAACTCAGCTAATTAACATACAAATGCACTTCCCTATTTTCCCTTTTTCATATCTCACCATTCATTACAACACAACATAGCTCCTAACTGCCCTTCATATGGAGAAATGGTTCCTCTTTTACCACCAAATTCTTTTGTCCTTACTTCCTTCTTAGTTGGCCCTCTATGTTGGTCTTCAAACATCTGAATTATTGCATTAGTTATTTAAAAAAAAATATATAAAGGAAATAGACGAGACAAGGCAGTTAACAATAAACATTGCATCAATTATTTTTTTGCAAATGAATTCTTCATGGTCCATGTAAATGGTGGGTGTGTCAGGTGTATGTCCATTGAAAACCTACTGTGTATCAAATGTGAAAAAATTGTCTAGTGAACTTAAAAGTGAAAATAAGTACAGATAGCACAAACAGCGCTAATGTGTAGTGGATCCACACAAGTGAACTAAATAAATAAACAATAAGTAACACAAATAGTGTATGAATATAAAGACCCGTGAATGAAAAATGAGTCTAAAGGTAAACAGTTCATAAAGTGTCTGAAGAAATCTTCTGAATCTCTCCTACGAGCAGTCCTCCACCACACCAGTGTAACGAACACTCCTCCACCAATATGATTGGCCACTCACCAGAACTCGTAGCCTTACACTCACGTGTTTGGCATAAAGGCATGTAGTACAATCCTCAAGTTAGTGTTCAGGGTTCATATACAAAAATGTAGAAGTGAGATCCGCATACGTGAAAAAAACAAAAAAGTATAATAGTGTGATATTGCTAAAACAATTTATTGACACACCACATGAACCTACAAAGGTTGCACTCACAAAAGCAGACTCCAAAAACAACCGTGTAAAAATCCAAATAAACTTCATTGATGTTCACAGGCTGATAAACTGTGGTCACGGCGGACCCAGAAAAGTAAACCAGGTGTATTTCACCGCTTCCCCTTCACTTGAACACCTCCTCTTAGTTGGGAAAAAGATGTATGTAGTATCCTCAAACGCTGGTCACTCGCATAGAGAATCTCATGCAGGTTATTTCACGTTGGTCAAAAGATCTTTAAGTAGCCACGCCCCCCTGTGTATCAAATGTACCCATCTTTCCCAATTCAGAAATTTGTGAGGTATGCCAAAAGCTTCAGTTTCTTTTACAATGTCTTCATAGCACATCTGGTTAAACTTCCTATAAGCACTAATGGAATACTGATAGACCTTCTTATCATTTTAGGCCTCCGGGACTGAGCATGTTGAATATGGCCACCCTTGCTTGATTTATATCAACAACTGACATAGTGTTCCCCGTATCCTTGCCAATTGACAATTCCATTGAAGAATTATCCAGCATCAAAATAGGAAAAGCAGACATAAGATATATATTGCTGGAATTAGATTTCCAAAGCAGTGGAGAAAGTAATATTAAAGAAAAGGTAGTCTTGGTGGTAGCTAGGGGCATACCAATAGCCATCGGTGATTGTGTGACTCATATGGGACCTTAAACCACAGGGACTTAGCTTTGCCTACCTACACAGTGATTCATGCAGGTAGCAATACCATTTAACAAAAACATTTGTATTATAAGAATGTATTTTGGGAACCTGCATTTGATACTATGAAAGAAATCAGCATTCTGAATTATTAGGGGAATAATCTTTTGAGATGGGGATTAAAGATTAGAGGGCAGCTTAATGGTTTTGTTATGGGACTCCACACAGTTATAGCTCTGGAAGCTGTCTCCTATAAACAAACAACAAAAGAGGATAATGATAAATTTACAGTATGTTTTCACTTCTATTATGTTATTTGGTTTTAGCAAAGTTACACAAATAATATACATACATGTCAATTACAGACTGTAGAGAAAATGAAATTTTAAGTTCAAGACCACGCATATTTCCTCATGTGTTCTGAGCCTAGTAAGACCATAAAGCTTGTAGGGGAGGGAAAGCATCAAATAAACTCAGCTTCAAGTGAGAAATCATCAAAATACGACAAAGTTTTGTTCTCTAATAACATTTCTGTTTAGAGTAATGGAATATATTGCAAAAAAAAGTAAGGAGGAAGTGGTAGGGATGTACCTGTAAATGGGAAAAGGGTGAAAAGGGGGAAGAAGAATAAGGGTGGGGGAGGAGGCTTCAGAATCGCCCAAATATCTCTTAAATTGAGATTGCTATAAAGAGGTAAGGCTTTTGGAGGAAATTGATGGCTGGGCACACTGAAACCATGGGTTCCAAACTAATTTGAATAAATAAAAAAATATGCTGGTGATAATCTCGTTGATGAAAAACAAGTCTATGTGCTGCCCAATGTCCATAAAATGTATGAATTTATTCTTCCAAGTTTTGGCAGTAGTGAGACACGGGCGATTCCAAAATCAACTTGCCATTTGGAAATTAAATCAGCTGTATGTGTGGGGAAGAGATTGAGTTGAGAGATATAATGGTCATTTTCTTTAGGAGAAAGAAGTTTGTGGTACCAACTGTATTCAAAAATTGATAATTGGGTAGTAAGATTCATTTTCAGAGAAGAGACCCAATGTTTAATTTGCATATATCGGAAATACTGAAGCAGTTTAAGTAATGGAATTTGTTAGATGTCCACAAGTGGAATGTACAAGTGGGATTCCAAACCAGGTGGGTATAGTGAGTTTTCTAGAAGCAATAGCAGGGTGCAAGTGCTGGAATATTTGGTAGAATCTCAGATGGTTTAGGTTTGGCACATCAAGGGAAATGGTTTGAGGTCTTGATTGGGATGGGAGACAATAGAGTGCCTGAACGTTCACTGGTGAGCAGCAACGTGATTCCAGCTTTCTTGTTGGACCAGATAAATATTATTACATGGTTTTGAAAAGAGTTAAAAATTGTTCCAAAGGCTAGACATTTTTTTCCTAATGGATTTCTTTTAAAGAAAATGTCCTACTAGCTATTTTGCTCTCTCCCCTCCCTGAAAGGGGTTGTAAAGGTTTGTTTTTTATTTTCTAAATAGGTTCCTTTAACCACTTGCTTACTGGGCACATATACCCCCTTCCTGACCAGGTGAAATTTCAGCTTCCTGCACTGCGTCGATTTAACTGACAATTGCGCAGTCGTGCGACGTGGCTCCCAAACAAAATTGACGTCCTTTTTTCCCCACAAGTAGAGCTTTCTTTTGGTGGCATTTGATCACCTCTTCAGTTTTTATTTTTTGCGCTATAAACAAAAAAGTGCGACAATTTTGAAAAAAAAATACAATATTTTTTACTTGTTGCTATAATAAATAGCCCAATTTTTTTTTTTTTTAAATCGCAATAAGCGACTGGTTTGCGCGAAAGTTATAGCGCCTGCAAAATAGGGGACAGAATTATTATTTTTTATTTATTTTTTTCCTAGTAATGGCGGCGATCTGCAACATTATGGTGGACACATCGGACACATTTTTGGCGCCATTCACATTTATACTGCGATCAGTGCTATAAATATGCACGAATTACTGTATAAATTTGACTGGCATTGAACAGGTTAACACTAGGGGGTGAGGAAGGGGTTTAATGTGTTCCCTGCATAGTGTTCTAACTGTAGGTGAAGGGGGGTGACTGGGGGAGGTGACCGATCTGTGTCCCTATGTATAAGGGACACAGATCGGTCTCCTCTCCCGAGACAGGACGCTGTCTCTGTGTGAGCCGGCAATGAGAGACGATCTCATATGTTTACATTTGAGATCATCTCTCATTGGCCGCACAGATTGCGCTGTAAATAGCCGCTGTGATTGGCTATTTACCGCGATCTGTGATTGGATGTGTCCAGCACAGAAGTTCTCCGCTGCGTGCTTGGGAGCGCGCGTGGGGAACGAGGAAAGGGGCGGACGTCAAAAGACGGCGTCCCAGAGATTCAGAGCCACCCTGCGGCTGTACATAGTCGTACGGCCATCGGGAAGTGGTTAAGCTAGTGCATTGTTAGTTCACTTACCTTTTCTTTCGATTTCCTTTCTAAATGTTTTTTTTCTTTGTCTAAATATATCTCACTTCCTGTTTCTCCTCAGTAAGCTTGCCCCCATCATCCGAGCCATTCTGGCTGGGGGTTAGTCAGCGTGCTCGTCCCCTCCCTTGGGACTACATCCCTGCAGGAAGATGCTGTGAACGAGGGAGCAGGGGACTGGGCCAAGGTATGTGTGTCAATAGACCCACCCAACCTGCCTCTGGAGTGAGGCTGCAGGTGTGCAACCAAAGGGAATGGCTTCCTATGGTGGCACACAGAGAAAAGGAGTAGCTAAGAGTGCCGACAGAGGATCCTAAAAGAGGAGGTTCTGGGCTTTTCTGAGCAATACCATTGCATAGCGCAGGTAAGTATAAAATGTTTAATATTTTATTACAAAAATACCCTTTACAACTGCCTTAGGTGCAAAGGTTTATAAAGGGACAGGGAGAGTATGAAACTGATGGAGGGGTTTCAGGTGAATAGTCATCTTTATAGCGATTTTCCTTATCCATGTATTTTGTCCAGGAGGGTACTTGATATATTTAGGAGTCCAAAATGTTGTGACATAATTGAGCATACAACATGCTTTCAGTAATTTAAAATGCCACTCCATCGATGCTTCAGTATTTTGATACATTGTTTAGATAATACTATAGACTGAAAAGCTTAAAAAACAAACAAACATTTTTTTTACTGCAAAACATCTGAAATAAAGTTTTCAGTCAAAATGCAGCAATTGCAATATGCAGTAGATGGCAGCACTTGACCACTTCACCTTTTAAGAATGCTAAGAAAAACACATCACAGATAACAATCCACTGTTTCTGGGCATTATTTATGTTTCAGGAAATACCTTTTATCAGTCATTGAAGACTACATTCATAGTCCAGCAATATACTGTATTGTTTATGTTAAAATTGAATACAATATTAACTATTACATACTGTATGTGTACTACTGAAGGCTGGTATTTCTCCCAAACCTTAAAAGCACATAGTGGTAAAAAATAAAAATAAAAATCACATAAGTTTAGAAAAGCTTGTCATTGGTTATTAACAACGTTTTGTCTCGGCCTTTTCCAAGTGTCAAAAGATAAACGCGTACAATAATGCAGTTATCATTTTATGAATTAAAGAATCCTGAACATTTTTGATTTGTGTAAATATTTGAAAAACAGTGTTCTACTACAATTATCAAACATAAGTATTGACATTGTTTTAAAATTTAAATTAAAACCATTTACATTGTTTCTTTATAGAGGCAGAGGCTATATGATACAGAGCTTATAGGAAATGCTCAGAATATACCAGACAAGAATGAAGAATCCTACAACACACCGTCTACAGAATTAATTTATGCCATCAATGATAGACCACCTTGGTATCTGTGTATACTGCTGGCGCTTCAGGTTGGTACATCTACATTGAAAATGGGTGAGAACTCTTCTGAATGATTGTTGGTTTTGTGAGCAATTAAAAATGTTGAAGATGTTTCAGAACTTCGCTGGCTTTTTTGGCGATTCCATCCTTTCAAAAAGCTAATTTACTGAGGAATTTTCTTGTACTTTACTGTATGTCAGGACCTGGATCACCTTGCACTTGCCACTGTGGTTCCCAGAACTGAAGGATGTAGTTCCTGTGGCCACCAGCAGGTGTCTCTCAGTAACCAGCTGATACCAGTAATCAGTCTCCACCTAATTCTGGCTGTTGAGAAGGTATATAACTCTTTTCCTATAAAAAGGGGGAAGAGTTGGGACTTTGAATGAGATGCGTTTTAGCAGTATGCGATTAAATATATATGGAATATAGGCATGTTTGGTTCCACTCCTGCATTTCTTTTGTTTTTCCAGTGCTCTTTTTTGCCAGACAAACTATAGGTAGGGGAAGGTTTAGGTTACCACCTGCCCCTTATCTATTGATTAGCACGCCTGTGCTCCTCTTTAGGAGGCTTCAAAAATCACAGCTAGGACTGCAGCACACAGAGTGCCTTGGCGTTGGCCTGCAGCTTACACAGGTATTTGCAAATACATGCAACTAAACCTCTGATTTTAATTACATACAGTTAGACAGATTAATTTGGTTTAGTGCTCTTTTGGTTGGCAACTTTAAACCTCGCTCTTATGTAAACATTTTTTATATTCCATATATATTAAATCACATACTGCTAAAACGCATCTCATTCAAAGTCCCAACTCTCCCCCCTTTTTATACATTTACAGGGATGGAGGCCTGTGGTAGTGTCTATCACATGCCTCATTCAAAGTCCCAACCATATTCCCCCCTTTATTATAACTCTTTTCCTAATTTCTATCGCTGGCTCTGTGTTTTGCATGTGTGCCTTCTACGTGGTCTCATACTTCCCAACTTTTTAAGATGGTAACGAGATACTTTATTAGCAAAATCGTGTAGGCATAGGACACACCCCTGTCACACCACTTAACCCCTTAACCACTTAAGACCCGGACACATACGCTGCTAAATGACCCAAGGTGTTTTTACAATTCGGCGCTGCGTCGCTTTAACAGACAATTGCGCGGTCGTGCGACGTGGCTCCCAAACAAAATTTGCGTCCTTTTCTTCCCACAAATAGAGATTTCTTTCGGTGGTATTTGATCGCCTCTGCGATTTTTATTTTTTGCGCTATAAACTAAAATAGAGCGACAATTTTGAAAAAAATCACAATTTTTTTACTTGTTGTTATAAAAAAAATCAAATAAACTAAATTTTAGTAAAACATTTAGGCCAAAATTAATTCAGCCACATGTCTTTAGTAAAAAAAAAAATCGCAATAAAAAAAATAGCTACCTAGCGGGAACAGCGACACTAATACAGCGATCAGAAAAATGATCGCTTAGTGATGCTGGCAATAGGGAGTGAAAGGGTTAACTAGGGCATTGATCAGGGGGTTAAAACTTTATTAGGGGGGGGGTGGGGGGCTATCCTGGACCTAACACTAACTGACTTTTACAGTGCCTGTCACACTGACACTAAATGCAGTGATTAGATCACTGCATTCAGTGACACTGTGACAGGGGGGTGGGGGGGGGGCGATCACAAGGGGTTAATGTGCCTATGTGTGTGTGTGTGTCAGTGTTGTGTTGGTGCACACTTACTGTGGATGTATTCTCTCATCAGCAGCGGTGGGAAACACCGCTGCGATGAGAGGTGACATCATTTCCTCCTTCCTGTGTAAACACAGGAGGAGGAACTGAAACGAAGGGGGAGCGCTCCCATTGGCTGGGAGCGATCGCGGGGGGGGGCGGAAAACACGGACATCCGCCCGCTCGTCGGCGATCGCTCCCAGAGCCAGGGGGACCGCCGCACGCCTCTCTCCAGAAGTTCAGTGAGGATCTCTGAATGATCCAATGTTGACCTAAATGACTAATGATGATAAATAGAATCCACCTGTGTGTAATCAAATCTCTGTATAAATGCACCTGCACTGTGATAGTCTCAGAGGTCCATTTAAAGCGCAGAGAGCATCATGAAGAACAAGGAACACACCAGGCAGGTCTGAGATACTGTTGTGGAGAAGTTTAAAGCCGGATTTGGATACAAAAAGATTTCCCAAGCTTTAAACATCCCAAGGAGCAATGTGCAAGCGATAATATTGAAATAGAAGGAGTATCAGACTACTGCAAATCTACGAAGACCTGACCCTCTAAACTTTCAGCTCATACAAGGAGAAGACTGATCAGAGATGCAGCCAAGAGGCCCATGATCACTCTGGATGAACTGCAGAGATCTACAGCTGAGGTGGGAGACTCTGTCCATGGGACAACAATCGGTCGTATACTGCACAAATCTGGCCTTTATAGAAGAGTGGCAAGAAGAAAGCCATTTCTTAAAGATATCCATAAAAAGTCTTGTTTAAAGTTTGCCACAAGCCACCTGGGAGACACACCAAACATGTGGAAGAAGGTGCTCTGGTCAGATGAAACCAAAATCTAACTTTTTGGCAACAATGCAAAATGTTATGTTTGGCGTAAAAGCAACACAGCTCATCACCCTGAACACACCATCCCCACTGTCAAACATGGTGGTGGCAGCATCATGGTTTGGGCCTGCTTTTCTTCAGCAGGGACAGGGAAGATGGTTAAAATTGATGGGAAGTTGGATGGAGCCAAATACAGGACCATTCTGGAAGAAAACCTGATGGACTCTGCAAAAGACCTGAGACTGGGACGGAGATTTGTCTTCCAACAAGACAATGATCCAAAACATAAAGCAAAATCTACAATGGAATAGATCACAAATAAACATATCCAGGTGTTAGAATGGCCAAGTCAAAGTCCAGACCTGAACCCAATCGAGAATCTGTGGAAAGAACTGAAAACTGCTGTTCACAAACGCTCTCCATCCAACCTCACTGAGGGGTTATTCAATCACTTGGGGCAAACAAATTCAATATTCCATGGACTCAACATGCCTCTCAGAAAATAGCTTGGGGTTTCTTCTTTCCAAAATGGGGTCATTTGGGGGGGTTGTGTGCCATCTTGGCATTCTATGGCCTTCAAAACTGTGATAGGTAATGAGGAGTGAAATCAAAAATGTATGCCCTTAGAAATCTTGAAGGCGGTGCTTGGTTTCGGGGCCCTGTACGCGGCTAGGCTCCCAAAAAGTCCCACACATGTGGTATCCCTGTACTCAGGAGAAGCAGCAGAATGTATTTTGGGGTGCAATTCCACATAAAACCATGGCATGTGTGAGAAATATATCATTTAGTGACAACTTTGTGCAAAAAAAAATCAGTTTGTCATATTCCTGCAACTTGTGTCAAAATATAAAATATTCCATGGACTCGACATGCCTCTCAGCAAATAGCTTGGGGTGTCTACTTTCCAAAATGGGGTCATTTGAGGGGGTTTTGTGCTATTTTGGCATGTTATGGCCTTCGAAACTGTGATAGGTAGTGAGGAGTGAAATCAAAAATTTGCGCCCTTAGAAATGCTGAAGGTGGTGCTTGGTTTTCTGGGTCCCGTACGTGGCTAGGCTCCCAAAAAGTCCCAAACATGTGGTATCCCCATACTCAGAAGAAGCAGCAGAATGTATTTTGAGGTGCAATTCCACATATAACCATGGCATGTGTGAGCAATATATCATTTAGTGACAACTTTTTGTACATTTTTTTTTTTTTTGTCATTATTCAATCACTTGGGACAAAAAAAAATATATATTCAATGGACTCAACATGCCTCTCAGCAGCTTCCTTGGGGTGTCTATCAAAATGGGGTCATTTGGGGGGGTTTTGTACTGCCCTGCCATTTTAGCACCTCAAGAAATTAGATAGGCAGTCATAAAATAAAAGCTGTGTAAATTCCAGAAAATGTACCCTAGTTTGTAGACGCTATAACTTTTGCGAAAACCAATAAATATACGCTTATTGCGATTTTTTTTACTAAAGACATGTGGCTGAATACATTTTGGCCTAAATATTTGACTGAAATTTAGTTTATTCAATATTTTTTACATTTTGTTATAAGAAAAATATTTTTTTTTCAAAATTTACGGTCTTTTTCCATTTATATCACAAAAAAATAAAAATCGCAGAGGCAATCAAATACCATCAAAAGAAAGCTCTATTTGTGGGAAGAAAAGGATGCAAATTTCGTTACGGTACAACATTGCATGACCGCGCAATTACCAGTTAAAGCAACGCAGTGCCAAATTGTAAAAACACCTCTGGGCATTTAGCAGCATATTGGTCCGGGTCTTAAGTGCTTAAAGGAGAATTATACAAAGAAAAAAAAAAAAGATTAGTAATAAGATCTTTTTTTTACCAATACTATTTCTTTAAATTGGCTTTTGACATTTACCAATGCAGCAATTAGAAATAGGATGAAAGGTTTAGCACTGTCAAACACTTTTTGAAAAGCAAACAGTGCATTTTATATACAATGGCCCAGATTCAGAGAGAATTGGATTCTCGTAGCGTATCAGAAATACACTACGCCGCTTTTTTACCTGGCTCTACGTGGAATCCAGGTAGATTTTGTCCAGTAAACGACGGCGGCGTAGTGTATTTCTCCCGTCGCAATCCATCTAGACGAGTAGGGGGCGTGAAGGATTTAAAATAGGCGCGTTCCCGCGGCGATCGAACTGCGCATGCTCCGTTCGCAAATTTCCCGCCGTGCATTGCGCGAAATCACGTCGTTACGTCATTCGTTGTTTGAGTAGCGTCGTTTACGGACATTTCTATTCCCGAACGAGTTACGCAAAAAATAAATAAAAAATTTAAATTCGACGCGGGAACGACGGCCATACTTAACATGGGCTACGCACCGTTAGACCAGCAAAAAGCTGGTCTAACAGTACGTAAAAAAAAACAGACGTAAGCGATTGCGAAGACCGCTCGTATCTTCGTGGATCGCCGTAAAAACTCATTTGCATATCCCGACGCATGAAAACGACGCAAACTCCTCCCAGCGGCCGCAAAAATATCGCAGCGTAGATCCGAAGGCTTACGAAGACGTAAGCCTCTCGGATCGAAGCCCGAAGCCGCCGTATCATGGTTTGAGGATTCAAACTAGTGATACGGTGCGCGAAATTTGAAATTACTCCTGTCTAACACCAGTTAGACAGGCGTAATTGCTCTGTGAATCTGGGCCAATATATATATATATATATATATATATATATATATATATATATATATATATATACTATATAGATCAGACCAAAATCAGAAAATGAGAGACAAATGAGGAGGAAAGAGGGACATTGTTCAAAATCAGGACCAGTCCCTCCAAATCAATTGGGTGCTATTGGTTATTGATGTGCTGCTCCAGACCTTGATCCTGACTTCTGCTGTAATTCTGTTTCAGTACATGCATCTTGTGCCCTGCTACTTCGTACCCACTACTGTTGTTCCTGCTCCCTGTTCTGGCCTCCTTACAAAGTCCATTCGGTTCAACCATAAAAAATAAATAAATGCAATTAAAAATATCGTACAATCCCATATACCCAATTCTTTACCCACAGTTGATCCAATGGAAGAAAAAAAAAAAAACCCAGCAGAGCATGATCCAATTTGCTATAGCAGGGGAAAAATTCCTTCCTGATCCCCCAAGAGGCAATCATATTTTTCCCCGGATCAACTTTACATATAACTGTCAGTACTCAGTTATATTATGTACATTTAGGAAAGTATCCAGGCCTTTCTTAAAGCAATCTACTGAGTTGGCCAGAACCACCTCTGGAGGGAGTCTGTTCCACATTTTCACAGCTCTTACTGTGAAGAAACCTTTCCGTATTTGGAGGTGAAATCTCTTTTCCTCTAGACGTAAAGGATTCCCCTTTGTCTTTTGTGTTGACCGTAAAGTGAATAACTCAACACCAAGTTCACTATACGAACCTCTTATATATTTGTACATGTTGATCATATCCCCCCTTATTCTCCTCTTCTCAAGAGTGAATAAATTCAGTTCTTCTAATTTTTCCTCATAGCTGAACTGCATATTCCAGATGAGGTCTTACTAATGATTTGTACAGGGGCAAAATTATATCTCTATCTCTGGAGTCCATACCTCTCTTAATACAAGAAAGGACTCTGCTCGATTTGGAAACCGCAGCTTGGCATTGCATGCCATTATTGAGCTTATGATCAACTAAAACCCCCAGATCCTTCTCCACTACGGATCTCTCTTGTTGTACTCCCCCAAGCATGTATGATGCATGAATATTCTTAGCCTCTAAGTGCATAACTTTACATTTATCAACATTAAACCTCATCTGACACATAGTCGCCCAATTAGACAGAGCATTGAGTTCGGCTTGTAAATTGGTGACATCCTGTAAAGACGTTATTCCACTGCATAGCTTGGTGTCATCTGCAAAAACAGAAATGTTACTTTTGATCTCAGACCCAATATCATTTATAAATGTATTAAAAATTAAGGGACCCAACAGTGGACCTTGGTGTACACCGCTGATAACCTTGGACCATTAAGAGTAGACTTTACCTTACACATGAGCCGTGTGTGGGGAACTGTATTGAACGCTTTTGCAAAATCCAAGTATACCACGTCCACTGCCATGCCTCTGTCCAGGGTTTTACTTACCTCTTCATAAAAAGAAATCAGGTTTGTCTGACAACGTCTGTCTTTCATGAATCCATGCTGTCTGCTGCTTAAATCGTTTTTTTTTTTCCAGCAAGAACTCATCTATGTGGTCTTTTATTAAATGCTCCAGTATCTTCCCAACTATAGAAGTTAAACTAACAGGTCTATAGTTACTTGGTAAAGACTTTGTTCCCTTTGTAAATATGGGCACCACATTGGCCCTGCACCAATCCAGTGGTACTATTCCCATCATTAAAGGAGTTGTAAAGGGAAAAAAATGTTGCCTAAAATTAATGTCTGCAAGGTAGACAGACAGAATAGTGTAATGATTATGTTAAAAAAAATGAGTAAATACCTATTAAATTCCTTCATCTATATCACCTCCGGCGTTCTAGTTTCTGTTCTCTCATTCACTTCCTGGTTTGCGGCGCTCGTTCATGTAAAAACTACATTTCCCAGTATGCATTGTGGCGGGCCCAGTAATTCACACCTCCTTGAAGTCTCTAACACTCAGAGAGCGTCCTGCCGCACAAATGTAATTCCCAGGAGGGGGCGAGCACATCACTGACCACCACAGTAAAGCCTCCCTCCACGGTGTAGAGTAACAATCAGGCAAGCAGGAAGTGAACAGAACAGAGAAGAAATAGAGAAACTTCTGAGGCAAAAACGAACAATGAGGAAGTGAAAAGAGGAATGTCTGAAGGTAAAGGATGCTTATTATAAAAAAATTTTTTTTTTATTTTACAACCCCTTTAATGAGTCCCTAAAAATTAGACACAATGGCTTTGAAATTACAGAGCTCAATTCTTTTAGGATCCGTGGGTGGATGCCATCTGGTCCAGGTGCTTTATCCACCTTTGTTCTGTCTAAATATTTCTGGACCATATCACTTTTGAGCCATTGTGGATTTGGGAGTGTGTCACTACCACCCCATTATGGACATGAGCTCCCCCATGCTCCATTGTATACACAGAGCTGAAGAAAGCATTTACCGTATTTATCGGCGTATATCGCGCACTTTTTTGCCCTGAAAATCAGGGCAAAATCGTGGGTGCGCGATATACGCCGATACCCGCTTTCCCGCGCCGAATTTTGAATACTGCGCCGACATATACCGAGCGCAGTACACTCGGGTATATTCGGCCAGTCTCGGCTTCTTCCGCGGTCACGTCCTGGACGTACAGGACGTGAGCGCGAAAGTTGCCGAGCCTGCCCGAGTGTACTGAGCTCAGTATATGCTGGCGCAGTATTCAAAACTCGGCGCGGGAAACGAGCGGGGAGGACGCGAGGACGCCGCGAGGACGCCGGACCCGCCGAAGAGGACACCGGACCCGCCGAAGAGGACACCGGACCCGCCGCAGAGGACACCGGACCCGCCGCAGAGGACACCGGACCCGCCGCAGAAGGACACCCGAAGCCGCAGAAGGACGCCAAACCCGACGAGGCCGCCGATGGACGCCGCGCAAGACACCAAAACTGTAAGTACAAAATAACTTTTTTTCCACAGGATTGGGGGGCACTTTGGGGGTGCGCGGTATACGCGGGAGCGCGTTATACCGCAATAAATACGGTAATAAATTTGCCTTCTCTTTTACCTCAGTCACCCACTCTAGATAATTTTGTAAAGGGCCTACATGCTCAGACTTGACTTTTTTACTATTAATATATTTGAAGATTTTTTGGGGGTTTGTCCTGCTATCTTTTGCAATCTGTTGTTCGTTTAGAATTTTTGCATCCTTGATTTCCTTTTTACATATTCTATATAGTTTATAGCTTTTTTTAACTTTGGCCGTGTGCTACATTTATTTTTTGCCTTTTAAACGTATTGCCCATGGGAATATACTTTGCAGTGAGGTCCCAAACAGTCTTTTTGAAAAATTCCCATTTCTGTTCTGTGCCCATTGATGCCATTATTGCCTCCCAGTCTAAGTCCTGGAGAGCAGCCCTTATCCTTGGAAAATGTGCTATCTTGAAATTAAGTGTTTTTATATTTCCTGTGTGTATTTCTTGCTTACAACTAACATCAAATGAAATCATGTTATTTTTTTTTTATTTTTTTATCCACTTCAGACTTCACCAACATTAGAGACATGCTCATAGTTTGTTTGCTTCAATCGTCTCTATAATGGTTTAGCATCATCTGTGGTTTTATTTTTGTTTACCAATTTTATTTTATTTTATTATGTTTTATTTTATTTTCCAAAGCTTTAAAAACCATATAGACGTCGTTAAATCAGCCGAAGGCCGGCTAAAGATACTTCCTTTTGGTCTATTACTTAGGAAGTCTCCACGGTGGATCCCCCTCTTTCCCTCCCCCTCCCCCTTCCCCTCGTCCCCCACCCCATCTCGTGGCTCCGCATCTTCTACTTTAGGCAAGTTTGGTCTTTTCTTCTCTACTTCTTATCTCGTTACTCTCAAATTTTCTAGATAGCTCCATGTTTTCTTATAATCCTTCCAGTTTTTCCATTTGTCTATTAAGCCTTTTTTTTCTTCTTCAACCCAGTACTTCACCTCCTCCGTCCTGTATGTTTCCTCTACCGAATCTATCCATTCCCATATTTGTTTCTACGTCCTGCCATTTTTTGGGGATCATCCTTTTGGCTGTGTTTAATAAGTGGGGGGTCAGTGATTTTTTGTACAATATTTTCGGACAATCCCACCACAGGTGAGCCATTGTCCCCTTAGTTAACCACATAACCCCCGGACCATATTGCTGCCCAATGACCAGAGCACTTTTTGCGATTCGGCACTGCGTCGCTTTAACTGACAATTGCGCGGCCGTGTGACGTGGCTCCCAAACAAAATTGGCGTCCTTTTTTTCCCACAAATAGAGCTTTCTTTTGGTGGTATTTGATCATCTCTTTGGTTTTTATTTTTTGCGCTATAAACAAAAATAGAGCGACTATTTTGAAAAAAATTCAATATTTTTTTACTTTTTTCTGTAATAAATATCCCCCAAAAATATATAAAAAAAACGTTTTTTTTCCCTCAGTTTAGGTCGATACGTATTCTTCTACATATTTTTTGTAAAATTAGTGTTTATTGATTGGTTTGCGCAAAAGTTATAGCGTTTACAAAATAGGGGTTCGTTTTATGGCATTTTTATTATTTTATTTTTTTTACTAGTAATGGCGGCGATCAGCGTTTTTCAGTACTGCAACCTTATGGCGGCCACTTCAGGCACTTTTGACACATTTTTGGGACCATTGGCATTTTTTTAGCGATCAATGCTATAAAAATGCATTGGATTACTATAAAAAGCCATTGGCAGTGAAGGGGTTAACACTAGGGGGCGGGGAAGGGGTTACGTGTGTTCCTGGGTGTGTTCTAACTGTATGGAGGGTGGACTCACTGGGGGAAATCACTGATGTTCTGTTTATACATTGTATGAACAGAAGATCAGCGTTTCCCCCGCTGACAGGACCGGGAGCTATGTGTTTACACACATAGCTCCTGGTCCCCGCTCTGCAACGAGCGATCGCGTGTGCCCGGCCGGGCACGCGCACAGGACTTGGGGGCGAGCGGGGGGCGCGTGCCGGCCGCCGGCAGCACGCACGCGCCCCTAGCGGCCACAGAAGTGCCGACGTAGAGCTACGGGCTCTCGCCCAGGAGAGCCGACCTGCCGCCGTATAACTGCGGTGGCTGGTCGGCAAGCAGTTAAGCACCCTCGCCAGCAGTCTGCCGTCTACCCCTCTCTAAATTTGCTTTGAAATTAAGTGTTTTTATCTTTCCTGTGTGTATTTCTTGCTTACAACTAACATCAAATGAAATCATGTTATGATCATTGCTACCCAGGTGTTCCTTTATCTGAACAGTGGTAATAAGCTCTGCATGGTTTGAGATTACCAGGTCCAACAGAGCAATATTCCTAGTTGGGGCCTCAATAAACTGGACCATAAGATCGTCCTAGGTTTGTAAATGTTTGCCCTTTAACTGTCCCAGTAGTGCCATTACTCAAGTAAATTTCTGGGTCATTAAAATTCCCCATTATTATCACCGTCCCAGCCCTTGCAGCCCTTTCCATCTGTGCAAGGAGCTGAGTCTCCCTACCTACTTACCTACTTCCCTAGCCATCTTCAGTTCCTGTCTAATCCTGTTTATCTGTGTTCACCATTTTGTACTGTATATATTGTATTATAGTTAGGTTGCTTTTTTGGAATTTTGTCACTTGGTTTGTGTATATCTTCACTTGCTGTGTTTTACTGTTTGCAGGTGTTGGCTAGGTTTTGTATCAGTTTTGTATCAGTCTTAAAGGAGAAGTATGTTTTTGTTTTCTCCCTATTATACTTACCTAGGTGGATGCAGCATCGGTCGGATGCTGCATCTGTCCCCCGGCGTTTTTGCACTGAGCACCGAGTCACCTAACATCGCCGATGGCTCAGTTCTCTCAGCTTCCTGAGCAAAGAGCTGCTGAATGTCAGTCAGCAGTCAGCAGCTCTCCTGCTGTGCTCCTCCATGCTCACATGAGCGCTGAGCTGTGGAGGGGTGGGGAACGGCCGTCTCAGTGGCTTGCTGAGAGGCTAAGACAAGCATCAGTCCAGCCACCTGGTGGATCCAGACTCCCAGAGTCAGGATGACGCAGTGCATGGACAAATCTGTGTGACGTCAGCAGAGAGCGGAATACAGACCGCTCTCTCCTGAAAACGGTTCACAGGAGTGCAAAACTAATTGCACTCCTGTGACCCATAGGAGAAGCACAGCCAAATAAGCACAAGCTGGACTTCTTCAATATATCTGACTTTATTCATACAAGGTTTGATTTCAGTTTCCTAAGCTACACTGATCTGATCATCCCTGCTAGTGCTGGGTTCCTGCATTCAGTATCCCTTACACTGCAAATCTCATGTTTAGACGCAGAGAAGCTGGCAAAGAACCTGAAGGGCAGCCATAAATGGTACAAGCCCAATACAATGCTTGGATGAAGATCAGGCTATTTAAGGCAAACCTAAGAGGCAATAAAAATTTCTTCCTACGTCTAAACATTTGCTGGCACACACAGATTTCTCAACTTATTCGAAGATCTATGTCATGAGACTAATTATTGCTGCCTGTCTTCACTAGGAAATCATTTGTCCATGTATAGAAACCAAAAAGCTGTCCATAGACGGACAGATCTCCTGGAGAATTACAGGTTGAGAGACATCTGCCTATTCTTACACAACTTAGACACCCTTCAATCCTTGTATGATATTTTTAAAAGGCTATGCCCCGTTATCACCCCTAATTCCTGTAGCAATAACCCCCGAAGGAGCTGCTGAGTATTTTGGGTGGCACGTTACCTCTATCTTCTCGCTGTCCAGAGTAATGAAAGAAAGTCTGAAGAACTCTAATGTCTACACGATACCCTTTTTTTTCTAGGATTTATTTGCAGAACTTAGTAGAAAAGAAGTTGGAGGGGTGGAAGGGTAAATAGGTAGGTTCAGGTGTATAGTCTCAAACAGGAAACACCCCTGCTTCCAGCAAACAGTTCTCGTCGCCATTCTAGCCAGAGTGGGCATTGCTCACCCGGACAGGTCCCCCTCAATGGCCCAGCAGACGTAATGGCACACAGAATAAAGTACAGTCTCTGCCACAGACCTTCCCTTATGAGGAGACACGTTTGGTCCAGAATCCTCTGCCACAGGATTCAGCACCCGGATCTGTCCAGATTAACTTCTGTAGAACTCAGATCTGATCACCATCGAGCCTCTCAGGCCGCGTACACACGGCAGAGAACCTCGATGTGTTCTCTGCCGGCCGTTAGATTCGGCGACCCGCCCGTCGGGAATGGCAACCAGCCATTCATCCCGACGGGCCGTCGAGCAATTAGAGAACATGCTCTCTATTTCGGCTCGACGGCATTCCCGACGGGATGCTAGCCGAGAGCGTACACACGGCCGAGGTTCTCGCTGGAATGCAGCTCCCAGCGAGGTTCTCGCTGGTTTCTAGCGAGAACCTCGGTCGTGTGTACGCCGCCTTAGTGTATGGTGCATCCTTCAATGAAGTTTCCAGGCCTTCTCCCAAGATACCAGCCTCTTGCATGGTCCTCTTCAGGATAGGTCCTCCCCTGGCTCCCTTCATCAAGTGGCTTTCTCCCGGAGGACAGACAGCACAGATCACTTTTAAAGTGTAAACCCAGTCTGACTACTGGGCCTACTAAGTGAAGCCGCGACCCCCTGACCAACGTGGTCCCAGAGTCAGGATTCAGGAACACGCACCCCTGGCCAGGTGGGCCATGAGGCACGTGGGACGACAGACCCCCATCAATGGCGTCTGTCCCTTAAGTACCCCTCCCCAGCATGCACAGTGAAACAATCACTCCCACTGATTCGCTGTCGAGGGGGACACCCAGTACACCCTGACTGCTGCCACCTTTGGCCTGAGATGGTAATAGCACCCCCAGGCGAATAATGGTGGTTACTCCCAACACAGCCATGGCTGGAACATTTACACTTGTCTGAGCCAAATAACGACTCAGACCCCACTAAATTTACAGCTGCGTCTGATCAACAGGAGCAGGGCGCTACATTCCATTTAAAAACAAGTCAACATGGGCAGGTCCCCCTTTTTCTCTCCTATAAGGTTCAATTTAGGTAGTTTAGAAACTAGTGGGAATGTCTTGTTTGTTTTAGACTTGTTGTAAAGTGTAAAAAAAAAAAAATTCAATAAAAAATACTTGCTGTATTTATTGGTGTATAACACTGACTTTTTTACCCTGAAAATAGAGGGTAAACTGTGCCTGCGTGTTATACGCAGGGGGCAGTGGGAATTTTTTTTCCTGAAACTTCTCTCTTAAAGTTAGGGTGCGTGTTATATGCCGATAAATACGGTAATTCAAAAATATTTTCTCTCCTTTAAGGTTCATTTTAGGTACTTTAACCACTTAGCAACCACCTGCCGAAAAATAACGGCGGCAAGGTGGTTGCTTAACTCTGGGATCACGTTATATAACGTGATTCCAGAGTCGCGCTCCCGCGCGCCCCCTGGGGCGCGCACACGGGAATGTCCGTGACCGCCGGGTCCAGAGGACCCGGCGGGTCACGAATCACGGTAAATCGCCGCTGATAGCGGCGGTTTACCACGTGATCGCGCCGTCCAATGACGGCGCGATCAGATGTAAACAGACCGGCGTCATTTGATGACGCCGGTTCCTCCCTCCTCTCTCTGTACCGATCGGTACAGTGTGAGAGGAGAGGGGAGGGAGCGGATGGCAGCGCCAGTGCTGCGGGATGGATCTGTGACAAATGTAGTCACAGATCCATCCATCCATCCCTCCCTGCTCAGCCATCCCTGCTGCACATACTCTGCAATGCTGGGCAATACTCTGGGGGGGGGGGGCAATACTCGGGGGGGGGGGCAATACTCGGGGGGGGGAATACTCTGGGGGGGGGGGGAATACTCTGGGGGGGGGGAATACTCTGGGGGGGGGGGGGGAATACTCTGGGCATACTCCGCAATACTCTGGGCATACTCTGGTGGGCATACTCCGCAATACTCTGGGCATACTCTGGTGGGCATACTCTGGTGGGCATACTCTGGTGGGCATACTCCCGCAATACTCTGGGCATACTCCCGCAATACTCTGGGCATACTCCCGCAATACTCTGGGCATACTCCCGCAATACTCTGGGCATACTCCCGCAATACTCTGGGCATACTCCCGCAATACTCTGGGCATACTCCCGCAATACTCTGGGCATACTCCCGCAATACTCTGGGCATACTTCCGCAATACTCTGGGCATACTTCCGCAATACTCTGGGCATACTTCCGCAATACTCTGGGCATACTTCCGCAATACTCTGGGCATACTTCCGCAATACTCTGGGCATACTTCCGCAATACTCTGGGCATACTCCGCAATACTCTGGGCATACTCTGGGCATACTCTGCAATACTCTGGGCATACTCTGCAATACTCTGGGCATACTCCGCAATACTCTGGGCATACTCTGCAATACTCTGGGCATACTCCGCAATACTCTGGGCATACAGCGCCCCTGTCCCCGTGAGCTCGCATGCAGAAGCGAACGCATACGCAAGTCTCGCCCACATATGAAAACGGTGTTCAAACCACACATGTGAGGTATCGCTGCGAACGTTAGAGCGAGAGCAATAATTTTGGCCCTAGACCTCTTCTCCAACTAAAATGATGTAACCAGTAAAAATATTTAAAGCATCACCTATGGGGATTTTTAAGTCGCAAAGTTTGGCGCCATTCCATGTGGCCACGCTGTGTAAAAGTCCCACACATGGGGTATCGCCATACTCGGGAGGAATAGCAGAATGTGTTTTGGGGTGTAATTTGTGGTATGCATATGCTGTGTGTGAGAAATAACCCGCTAATATGAACATTTTGTGGAAAGAAAATAAAAATGAAAAAAATCTTGATTTTGCAAAGAATTGTGGGAAAAATTACAACTTCAAAAAACTCACCAGGCCTCTTTCTAAATACCTTGGAATGTCTTCTTACCAAAAAGGGGTCATTTGGGGGGTATTTGTACTTTTCTGGCATGTTAGGGTCTCAAGAAATGAGAGAGGATGTCAGTACATCAGGTGTGATCAAATTGATCAATTTTCAGTAATTGGTACCATAGCTTTTAGACCCTATAACTTTCACCCAGACTAAATAATATCTAAATTTTTTTTGTTTTGTTACCAAAGATATGTATCAGTATACATTTTAGGCCAAATTTATGAAGAAAAATTACTTTTTTGCAAAATTTTATAATAGAAATGAAGAAAAATTCATTTTTTTACAAAATTTTCGTTCTTTTTTCATTTATAGTGAAAAAAATAAAAACCGCAGAGGTGATAAAATACCACCAAAAGAAAGCTCTATTTGTGGGAAAAAAAGGACAAAAATTTCATTTGGTTATAGTGTTGTATGACTGAGTTATTGTCATTCAAAATGTGAGAGCACCGAAAGCTGAAAATTGGTCTGGTTATTAAGTGGGTTTAAGTGCCCAGTAGTCAAGTGGTTAAAAACATGTCCGATCACATGTAGATCACCTGATATTCATAGAACAAATATAGTTTACAATGTTGAATTTTACAGGCAGAGGGCAGTCATGCTTTATTTATTACAACAATCAAACCACATTTTCTTATGCAACAGGTAAAGTAGATCTATAGGCAAAACTTTTTTTTTTCATTTTGGATAGAGCAAGAGAGGGTTATAACCCATGTCAGATTTTTTTGCCATCTGTGTCCCATTGTGCCCTGGAAAGTTCCCTTCACCACCTGTCCTATAGCCAAACAAGTAAGAGGAAATCCCTGCCCCCCCGGTCATCATAACTAGTGTCCCCATTGGAAGATTTCCCCTCTCTATTACTTTTCTGGTGACAACACAAAATTGGGGATTTTCTTTTATTTTCACTTTCAATGGTAATGGTAAAAAGGACACCTATAGAGGAGAAATCTCCTAAACGAAGGCACGGACAGCAATTAAAACGGAAAAGTGTTGGAATCCCTCTCCACACTATCCAAAACTTAAAAAGGTTTGCCTTTGGTTATACTTTAAAATCTGAACTAAAGCTTAAAGCTGAACACTAGGTATAGATTTGTAGCACAGGTACATTGGGCCATAGTTACATAGTTAGTGTAGTTAAAGAGGAAGTAAACCTAAAGAAAAAATATGAGAAAAAAAAAAAACTTGCAAGACAAAGGCATAATGAGCTAGTATGCTTTGCACACTAGCTCATTATGAATTACTTACCTCACATCGAAGCCCCCGCAGCTGTCCTCGTTTCCCCCTCCGGCCGCCGACATGTCGCCCGGGGCTTGCTTCCGGGTATCATAGCTCCGTACATGGCCGGAGCCGCGATGATGTCACTCCTGTGCATGCCCGCGGAAACCGCCGTAACGGCGCAAAAACTGAAGCAACGGCACATAGGTGCCATTGCTTCAGTTCGCCCTAGTGTGCATGGGGGATATCTCCTAAACCGTACAGGTTTAGGAGATATCCAGGGTAGCTACAGGTAAGCCTTAACAACCACTTTAAAAAAAGATACAAGTCCATCCACTTCAACCCACAGAGAAAGCAAAAACCATTACATTGGACCAACATAAGTAAGCATATTCTATATCCCATACAAGGTGACATATCAATCCAAACCTCATCCAATCAGAGAATGCCTTGCATTTGCAGAGAAAAATGGTTTTGACCCTCTGTGGTTACTGTTGCAGGGATGTTGCTTGTCACAGGACCCGGAAGACAGCAGTGATCACTGTAGTATTGGTGACTGCAGGGGCGGACTGACAACTCATGGGGCCCCCGGGCAATAGAAGATTATGGGGCCCCCGGGCTTACTGATGGCCACCAAGCCAGGAGGCAGTCCAGAGGCGGGACAGCTAAAATCGCTGGATTTTTACATGAAAATCATGTCAGTTTCGGACATATCAGGGACAGATGTAAAAAAAAAACACAAATTTTTACATACTGTCCCTGGTTTTACTGAGTCTGGCAACTCTGATGGGGCCCCCTAGTGGCATGGGGCCCTCGGGCAGTGCCTGAGTGACTCAATGGTCAGTCTCAATGGGTGACTGCTACAGTGGTTTCCACCTTCTCCAAGGATCCCACAGGTATGAAATATACCAGTGTGGCCAACCTACCAGATTAAAATTTACTGGCACGACAACCGAAATTTACTGTAGCAGCCACGTTTTTACTGGCATTTCACAAAAGTTACTAAATTAAATTTTTAGATTCAAATTTCAGTATTTAGGCTACAAACAAGTACTCAAGGCAAATAGCAATGTGATTTAAGGTAGATATTAAGGTAAAAAATATTTTTGTTATTTTCGATATAATAAGGGCAAATTATTTAGTCACATCACCCCCCTGCCTCCATCCCCCTCTGCCACCAACACCCCCTGCCTTCACCCCCCTCTGCGGTGCCACAATTCCCCCCGCCTCCAATCCCCCCCCGCCTCCAATCCCCCCCTGCCCCCAATCTCCCTCTGCCTCCAATCTCCCCCTGCCTCCAATCTCCCTCAGGCCCCCTGCCTCCAATCAGCCCCTGCCTCCATCCCCCTCTGCGATGCCATCAAGAACCCCTGTCTCCATCCCCACCCTCTGCGATGCCACCATCCCCCTCTGCGGTGCCACCAACACCCCCTGCCTCCATTCACCCCCTACCACTACAACCCCTGCCTCCAATCTCCCCCAGGCACCCTGCCTCCAATCACCCCTGCCTCCATCGTCTCCTGCTTCCATCCCCCTCTGCGGTGCCACCAACACCCCCTGCCTCCATTCACCCCCTGCCACTACAACCCCTGCCTCCAATCTCCCCCAGGCACCCTGCCTCCAATCACCCCTGCCTCCATCGTCTCCTGCTTCCATCCCCCTCTGCGGTGCCACCAACAACCCCTTTCTCCATCCCCCACCCTCTGCAGTGCCACCATCCCCCTCTGCGGTGCCACCATCATCCCCTGCCTCCAATCTTCATGCGCAGTTGAATGAATGAATGAATGAATGAAAAACTTATATAGCGCGGCACATGCGAACCAAATCGCCTCTGGGCGCTTGTTGTATCAGTCTCTCTTGACATCAAAAGAGCAGAGTTTTAATCTGTCTTCTGAAGGTCAGGTGGTTTTCCTCCAACCGAATGCAGGTTGGCAAAGCGTTCCAAAGTCTGGGACCTTGGACCGCAAACCTTCTTTCTCCTTTGGACTTGAGTCTGGCTTTGGGTACTTTGACCAAATTTTGGTCACTGGATCGCAGAATGCGATTGGGATTGAGGGGTTCTATTTTATCGCAAAGATATTGCGGGGCTTTCCCATGGATGCATTTATGAGTCAGACAGAGAGCTTTAAAAGCAATTCTGTCTTTTACTGGCAACCAGTGAAGGGATCTCAGCGACGGTGAGACTGCTTCCCAGGGTTTTTTCCCAGTCACCAGTCTGGCGGCCGTATTTTGTACGACTTGCAGACGTGCGATTTGGTACTTTGGGAGTCCGAGGTAGAGGGCATTTGCATAGTCCAGTCTGGAGTTCACAATTGTTCCCACCACGACTGGCACATCTTCTTTGGGAATGAATGGAATAAGTCTGCGGAGTAGGCGCAGCAGATGGTGAGATCCGCTGACTACTGACCCTATTTGTGCGTCCATTGTCATGTGGGTGTCAAAAATGATCCCGAGACTTTTGACTTTGGCGCTAGGGGAGATGATCTGGCCCAGAATGGGTGGAGGTGTCCAGGTTGTTGCCAGTTGACTCTTGCGACTGGCCTGAAACAGAAGAAGTTCTGTTTTAGAATTGTTGAGTTTAAACCGATGTCAGCTATTTTTACTGGCACATTTCCGCAACCACGGACATTTACGAACGGGGGAAAAAAGTGCCCGTTTTTACGAACTGTCCATAAAAATATGGACGGTTGGCAACACTCAAATATACATACTTACAGCTGGAACATTGTAACTATGCAATAAAAATTTTCCGCCATTTAAAACATTTATGGGACTTCCGGTTCCGGCGCCGCATGGAGTAGCTGCTCTTCACTGCAGCTCCCGCACCACGACCCCAAATCTGCCTACAATTCGGCCCGAGAAGCCCCACGAGCATCCATCCATCTCTGGACACGTCCTCACACCACCATGGACCGGTTCCTGGAGAAGACGGGCGCCCGCTCCACCTCGGCCCAGACGGCGCAGCCGGCGCCGGCCCAGCCGCAAATCGAGGCCCCGGTCTCGGCCTACACCGCTCCGCGGACATCACAACACCCGGCCGAGATGGAGGTAAGCGGCAACACGTCCCCCCCTCCTTCTCCACACGCATCCTTGACACAGGACACTGGGGATGACACCACGGAGCGGATCGCTCTAGCAGTAGCCGCCCTATTGACCCCCATGATCACAGCTTCAGTGGAGAAGGCCGTGAACGCCGGGATGGCGCAGTTCAAGGCCCAACTAGGGGAACATGGCACTAGGCTCACTGACATAGAGCACCGCCTATCTCACGCTGAGGAAGACCTCTATCAGACCCAAGCCCTGGAACATGCCCAAGATAAGACCAACCAGTACATTCTCCAGAAACTGGATGATTTGGAGAATAGGTCCAGGAGGAGCAACCTTAGGTTTGTGGGGGTCCCCGAATCGCTCCAGTCCTCTGCATTGGCTGACTTTTGCTCCCACCGCATCCCTGAAGCACTGGGCCTCCCAGGCCCATGCATGGTAGAACGCGCGCACCGCATGGGGGCCTTCAATTCAGACCGCAAATCCCCACGCCCGATCATAGCCAAATACCTAAACTATGCGGACAAGTCTCTCATACTGCATACATTCCGACAAGCTCGCCAGCTCCAAATCGACGGTATAAAAGTCCTAGTATTTGCTGATTACTCGGCCGAGGTGTCAAAGAAAAGAAAGGCTTTTCAACCAATATGCTCGGAGCTCTTTAAGCAACAAATAAAGTTTACACTGGCCTTCCCAGCCATACTACGCCTCAAGGCCCCTAACGGAGACCAGCTGACCTTCCAGGATCCCTCGGAGGCCGAAGCTTTCCTGAGATCAAGGCATGCGCAGCCGCATCCCCATACCCCCTCCAAAGCCCCTCCACTTAACCGCTCCCTGGATCAAAGAAGCCCAAGGAAGGACTCCCCGAAGCGCTTCAGGCACTCGGGCGTCGACCCGAACCTGGCCGCCACAAGATGACCGCTACCTGCTATGTGAACACTCACATGTCTCTGCCCTCTACTCCAATTCTTGTGTCTCACACTGATGGGCCCCTCCAGATCACGATCCGTTCGGGCACCTGCTGCCCCGGGGCCCCTGCTATGCTCTAACCCTCTACACCTTCCAGCCAGGTCAGGCTCTTGAGCATTGCTCTCTCATCCCCTTCCCCCTTCTGATGTTCACCTTGCATATCATTTATCATATTATCCACCTTTGTTTGACCTCTGTTATGCCATAACCTTTACCATGTTCCATGCTTACTTTTGATGCCTCTACTAGATAGACCACGTTGTTATGAATCCTGCTACCCCCTACTAAAATGTGTTATGTTATATCCCTCCCTCTCTCTGCTCTATAATACCTGTTGTATTGTTAGACTACTATTTTATTACTGGTTTCACTGTTAGCGCCTCCTGGCCTCACTGTACGGTCTACTTAGACATACCCGGCATACCCGGGTATGCACTAACCAGCCGCATGATGCCCTGCGCCTTGCTCTGGGCCTCCGGGCCCCATGTCACCAAGGTCATGACAGGGGAGCCGCCCCGTACAGCGACTTCATGCGGAAAAAAGCGAAGTTCACAAGTTTGGTTTTGTTGCTCTTGTTACCCCCCTCTCTTCTTCTCGCCCTCCTTCCTCCCCCTACCATCACCCCTACCCCACACACTCCCCCAGGCACCTCCCCATTCCCCCCCTGTGCTTTCCCCTTTGCAAGTGCCCCACGTCGCCCATATCCCCCGCCTAAGTTGGTCATCATCGGAGCTGCCTCGCGCGATACCCATCCTAAAAATCCTTCTCAGACCCCCTTTCCCGAACCGATAACATGAAAGTTGTCTCATGGAATGTAAAGGGACTCCGGTCCCCAAACAAAAGAATGAAAATCCTCAGACACCTGAAAAGGCTAAAAGCAGATATTGCTCTACTGCAGGAAACCCACCTCCCTACTTCTGACTTCCCCCGCATGAAAAAACTCTGGGTGGGTACGGTCCTAGGCTCTGAGGCCGTCGGCCGGAAGGCCGGTGTCCTCCTACTGATTCATAAAAACCTCCCATGCTCGGTCCTTGCGGTAAAATCAGACACCCAGGGTAGATTATTATCCGCACATGTTAAGATAGGCTCCAAGGAACTTGTCCTTACAAACGTCTACGCTCCTAACTCCCCGGGGAAGGACTTTTATTGTGAATTGTCCACATGGCTACTGCAACACTCTCATCTCCCCCACCTGGTGGGAGGCGACTTCAACGATACCCTACACCAGATAGATGACAGATCTTCCCCTAAACGGACCAACCTAGCCCTTGCCCCCCCCAACCCTTCTCTGTTTGCCTCCACAATGGACTCACTCCGCCTGCGGGACCTTTGGCGGTTAGCCCACCCTGCCGACAGAGAATTTACCTTCTACTCCAACCCCCATGCAATCTTTACTAGAATTGACTACCTTTTCGCCTCAGACGACCTAATTCCCTTAGTCTCCGCCTCCGACATACTCGACATTGCCGTGTCAGACCACGCCCCGATCTCAGTCTCACTAGACAACCTAGACCTCCCCCCCCACCCGAAACTATGGCGCTTCCCCTCCTACCTCAACAATCACTTTGACTTTCAATGTTTCATAGAAAACGCCTGGGCCGAATACTCCTCGTCTAATGCCCTCCACATGGACGATCCAAACCTCTTCTGGGACGCCGGTAAGGCTTTCCTCAGGGGTCAGATCATATCTTACGCCACTTCCTTCAAGAGAAACGCCCTATCACAATACAAACTGGCCAGCTCCCGGTTGCACCTAGCCCAAAGGGCTCTTTATGTAACTGACTCCCCCGAACACAGGGACGAATGGCACGCAGCAAAAAGATCCTTCGACACCTGGGCAGACACTATAGAAACAGTTAAAAGAGCGAACCTAGACGCCACCCTTCACAGATTCGGCAACAAAGCGGGCAAGTTGCTCGCTAGGCTAAGTAAAGGCCCATCCAACCCCACCCATATCACGGCCCTGAGAGACCCCAAAGGCTCCATTCACACCACACCTCCGGCCATAAACAAAACGATGCTTCAATTCTACTCGGCCCTATACGCCCCAGACCCCATTGACAAATCTGTAGCCGCCGCCTTCTTGGAAAACCTGGTGATCCCCAAAATTACCCCCTCTCAACTAGAATCCCTCAACGCCCCTATCTCCATTACCGAAATCTCAGACACCATACGCAAACTCACACCTTCCAAGGCCCCAGGCCCTGACGGTTTCACAAGCGAATTCTACAAGACCCTGCAAAACGTCGTAGAACCCACCCTCCATAAGGTGTATAGCGGCATGTGGGCCGGCGGCCCCTACCTCCCCTCGGGAAACCGGGCCATTATCAAACTACTCTCCAAAAAAGGAAAGGACCCCCTCGAGCCAGGCTCATACAGACCAATATCCCTATTAAACCTGGATGTAAAGATCCTTTCAAAAATCGTTGCAAACAGACTCGCAGACATTATCCCCTCCTTGATACACCCGGCGCAATCAGGCTTCGTAAAGGGTAGGACAGCCACTTTAAATATTCGTAAAGTCATGCTGGCCTTGGAGCACGCCAAACATCACCCTGAGGGCGACTTCGCCATCATCACCCTGGACGCGGAGAAAGCTTTTGATAATGTGAGTTTCGAGTGGCTTTCTCTGTCCATGGCCAAAATGGGTTTCTCCGGCCCCTTCTGTCACCTCATCAACGCCATGTACAAAACCCCCTCGGCGACCCTGGTGGCGGCCGGGATGCTCTCAGGAGAGTTCCGGCTCCACAAGGGGACGCGACAGGGCTGCCCCCTTTCCCCACTCCTTTTTAATTTAGCCCTTGAACCCCTCTCCAGACATCTCATCCAAGTAGCACCCCTCCACGGCATCAAAAGTGGCACACACGAACTCCGCTCCTCACTTTTTGCAGATGATGTCCTCATCTTCTCAGCGGACCCCTCCTCTGACATGCTCACCATCAAGTCAATTTTTGATGACTTCAGACTCTGCTCGGGCCTCCGAATAAATTATTCCAAAAGTGAAATTCTCCCTCTTGGCATCCGTCCCAAACCGCCCTGGTCCCAACATTCCATTTTTACCATAGCCACGTCCCACATCACTTACCTTGGCATAAAAATAGGCAAACTTCCCTCATCTCTATATCACCTAAACTACCCCCCTCTGATTGCTAAACTATCCCAAGAATTGTTGAACTGGTCAGATCTACCGCTCTCGCTCCTGGGGAGATGCCACCTAGTCAAAATGGTCAGCTTTGCCAGACTGTTATATCCACTGCAGACTATCCCACTTCTCGTACGCCATAAAGATGTTAAACTCATTGAATCGGCTATATCTAAATTCATCTGGCACGGCAAAAGGCCACGCATAGCTATGAAGAAACTCTTTCTCCCCAGACGCGAGGGCGGCGCTAGTCTCCCCAATGTTAGGCTCTACAATTTAGCATGTCTGTTAAGATTTAGTTTAGACTGGATATCTCAAGCCTCAAGATACTCGAACTACTCACTGGAATCTGACATGGTACACCCCCTCTCTCTGGCGGCCCTTCTGCACTGTAAATGGAAGTCAATTACCCCCAAACTCCAGCACAACCTGCTACTCAGGGACACGGTCATCGCCTGGAGGGAAACCAGGAAACTCCTCGGGCTGTCCCCCTTTATGTCTCGACATCTCCCCATCCAAGGAAACCCCAACTTCCCCGCGGGTCTGGATCACAAACCCTTCCAAAGTTGGCAGGAAAAGGGACTCACACTATTTGCCTCTCTATGCGACATCTCAACTGGGCGACCTTTACCCTTTGCCACCACAGCGGAAACCTTTAAGCTGCCCAAAACGGATATCTTCCACTACTGGCAATGCGCCACCTACCTACGCTCATCATGCAACGACCCATGTAGGCGCTTCTCCCCCTCTTTCGTGGATCGGCTGCTCTCCGATGGTTCGTATTCAATCTCTGACTTATACAAACCCCTGCTCACCGGAACCTCGATACACCTGGCTGACACATCCGCGTCCAACTGGGGTAAGGACTTCCCCGACGATGATTTGATCCACAAATTGCTCCAAGGCTTCAACACAGTTATGCGTCTCACCCCCAATGAAATATGGAGAGAAAGCCAACTAAAGATCCTCCACCGGGCCCATATCCCCTTTCTTCACTCATCGCAAGACCCCAGCGGTGCCAGGTGCCCACTGTGCCTTCACCCAAAGCCCTCCCTGGCCCACCGCTTCTGGTCATGTTCTTTTATTTCAGCCTTCTGGGACCAAACCCTTACCTACATCTTTAAAGTCACCCTACTTAAACTGCCTAAAGATCCACTCCTCCTCATTTTCGGATACTGGGACCCTCTCCTACTCCAGAGATCCCAGCAGGATGTCTCAGATGTCTCCACCGCTTCCGCCCCCCCAGCCGCTCCACGGCCGTGTAAGGATTGGCCTTTACTCTGCTTCCTTGCTGCACGCAGGGTGATCCTGAGAAGCTGGATCTCCCCACACCCCCCGTCTGTCACCCAGCTTCAACGGGACCTTCTCCTCCTCCTCTACAGAGAAAGAGCCACTACAGACTTCACACGAGACTCTGCACAATCCCGCTTCTTCTCAATCTGGCGACCCTTCATGGACTCAACGCTGTCTCAGGAGGACATAGCCACCTTTGAACAATCTTCTTTCACATACTACAAGTCCCCTCCTCCCCCGCCCTTGGGGGGAGTACCGTCACCACCCTCCGCTTTGGCCACCACTTATTCATAACAACTGTCGGCGACTGGAACACTGTCCACTCCCCCCCCCACAAGCGAAACCTCTGCAACCCCTCGGTGCCCCCCCCCCTCATGCAGAACTTGAACACTGTCCCCCTTATCGCGGGGCTACACTATATCTGCTATTTTTCTTTTCCCTTGTTTTTTTTTTCTTTTTTTGAACTTCCCTGCTGTAATTGTGTTATGTTGTTCCTATATAATACATACCTTACATATACCCACCTCTCCTGGATCTGACCAGTTCATGTCCTAGTAAGGTACTTGTCCTCCCAATGCCCCTCCTAGCTGGGGGCATCGGGATCATTGTTGTATCTCATCATTCGTTTATATGTTGGTCAGGCACTCTGCCCCCCTTTCCTCTATAATTGCACTGCAGGCTCCAAGCCTCTTTCCCTCTTCGCTCCTCCCCCCCCCCGCCCCCTGCTTTCCCCTTTATATCTTCTTTTCTCTTCCCTCCCCTTTCCTCTCTCTCCTTCTCGCCTTCCCTCCCCAGCCCTCACCCTCTCCCCCCCATCCCTTGTTTATACGCATTCATTGCCCATGTTTTTGCTGTATGTTCATTTTGTCCTCTGTAAAATCCTAATAAAAACTTTTTGAAAAAAAAAAACATTTATGTCCTAACTTAGAACAGATACCACGAGATTCCTGCTATTACCTTAATTAGCCAGAAGATAATCATTGAGTGTTCCTCTGGTAAATTAGCTTCACTTTATTTTTCCCCTCCCTGACCTCAGCACTAGGTTCTGTCATCTTCCATTCCCCCCTCTCATGACAGTGATGTTCCTTGTTCAGTGCCCATCAGCACAGCCTTGCCAGTGCCCATTATAGCAGCCTTACCAGTCACGATTGTCCATCAGTGCTGCCATAGGAGGAGGAGAGTCGCCGTCCACCGCCGCCGCCCACCTCCTGGACCGGATTTTCTTAAAATGGACATCTCACATCCTGGGATTGGACCAGTGTGATGTCCATCATAGGAGCCAGAGGTGTGACTTCTATGTCACCGGGTAGTCAGCCCCATCAGCCCCGTCTCCCGACACCGATGGTGGTGCTGGCTCTGGGTGGTCTGCCCCCCCGCCGGGTTGTGCGTACCCCTGGGGGTATGCATACCACAGGTTGAGAAACACTGATATATACTATACAGACAGCACTATATACTCTGAACTGTATTGTATACACCAGGGGTGCCCAACCTTTTGAAGAACGAGGGCCACTTAAGCAACTTGGTAACCAGTCGCGGGCCACAATGAGTAGAGCAGAGGAGTGACAAGTTACGGTTACTCTATAGGCCCTCGGACCTGCTCAGATGGAAGGGGACTAATTCCCTTCTATTTTTCGCATTGGAGGTAGGTGGGCGTAAATGGACATCTGTCGCTCTGTAGAGGTGAATTGAGGGTCTCATTTGGTCGGGCTGATCGTGTAAAAAGGGCCTAAGACTGATGTGCTGTGGTTTACCCACACCATGGCGATTCAGTTCGCATGTGTTGCGCTATACAAGTCATTCATTCATTCATTCAGTGTAGGGCACCTGTGTCTATCCTGCGGGTTAGCTGAACTTTGTCATAGACTCCGCCTGTGGCAAAAGCCAGCGCTGTAGAGGAAGCATCGGCTTATCCACTTGCTTACTGGGCACATAAACCCCCTTCGTGCCCAGGCGAAATTTCAGCTTCCGGCACTGCGTCGCTTTAACTGACAATTGCGCGGTCGTGCGACGTGGCTCCCAAACAAAATTGGCGTCCTTTTTTTCCCCACAAATAGAGCTTTCTTTTGGTGGTATTTGATCGCCCGTGCGGTTTTTATTTTTTGCGTTATAATGAAAAAAAGAGCGACAATTTAAAAAAATATATATATTTTTTACTTGTTGCTATAATAAATATCTCATTTATTTATTTATTTTTTTTATATATTTTTTTCTCAGTTAAGGCCGATACGTATTCTTCTACGTATTTTTGTAAAAAAAAAAAAAAAAAAAAAATCACAATAAGTGACTGCTTTGCGCAAAAGTTATAGCACCTACAAAATAGGGGACATAATTATGATTTTTTTTTTTTTACTAGTAATGGCGGCGATCTGCGATTTTTATTGGGACTGCGATATTGCGACGGACACATCGGACACTTTTGACACATTTTTGGCGCCATTCACATTTATACAGCGACCAGTGCTATAAAAATGCACTAATTACTGTATAAATGTGACTGGCATTGAAGGGGTTAACACTAGGGGGTGAGGAAGGGGTTAAATGTATTGCCTGGGTGTGTTCTGACTGTGTGGGGGGAGGGGGGTGACTGGGGGAGGTGATCGATGCTGTCTCCCTATGTACAAGAGAAACAGCATCTGTCACCTCACTGACAGGACGTGAAGCTCTGTGTTTACACTCAGAGCTCCACGTCCCTGCTCTCTCACCGACGATCGCGTGTACCTGACGGACATCGCGGCCGCCGGGTACACGCATCGGATCCTCGGTGATGCGTCGGGACTGTTTTTCCCCGCCGCGCGCCACCCTGTGGCGCGCGCGGGGAATTACAAGCAAATCACGTCCAAAGACGTGACCCCGGCGCCTCAGGTCCGCGCTGTTCACGTATTTTGTCAATAGCGCGGACCTGAAGTGGTTAAGGGGCTCTGCTCCACAGCCGCTTTCTTCCTCTATCACCAGGTTCATTCACAACACTGATGCTGTGGTATGGCGGGTGGGCAACCTGCGATCTGTGCTTGCCAACCCACCATTCCAGAGCAGGAGTTCGCGGGCCACATCAGAGGGCTCCGCGGGCCACATGTGGCCCCCAGGCCACTGGTTGGCCACCCATGGTATACACTATACGGACTGCACTATATACTCTGCAATGTATTATATATACTATACGGACTGCCCTGTATACTCTTAACTGTATTATATATACTATACTAACTGCACTATATACGCTGAACTGTATTATATATATATATATATATATATATATATATATATACACTACACTAACTGCACCATATACTCTGAACTGTATTATATATATATACTACACTGACTGACTGTACACTACCTGCCTAATCTCCATTCATTCACTATATACGGCCGCCGTGTAAGCAGCAGCCTTATATAACGTGGGGCATGGACTTAGGTCCCTGAGCCATGATTGGCCAAAGGCACCCTGCCTTTGGCCATTCATAGCTCTCACAGCACATTGTGCTGTGATTGGCCAAAGCATGCAGGTCAGGTGCATGCTTTGGCTTATCAGCAGCCGTCAATGCACTGCGATCTCGCAGTGCATTATGGGGTGTCTGGGTTGGTTGAACTTGCCGCGATACCCCCATATGTTCGTTTGATCTATAAACAAATGAACATCCTGACCATCCCTAAATTTCAGATCGAGCTATTGGGTTATGTAAAAACAAGTAGAACAAATTATATGAAAAAAGGCTAAGAATCTCACACGCTGGGTAAAAGAAACTCAAAATATAAAAGCATTTCATATCTACGTGGCAAAAAAAAAAAAAAATGATATTAATTATCATTTTTTTTTTTTTTTGCCACGTAGATATGAAATGCTTTTATATTTTGAGTTTCTTTTACCCAGCGTGTGAGATTCTTAGCCTTTTTTCATATAATTTGTTCTACTTGTTTTTACATAACCCAATAGCTCGATCTGAAATTTAGGGATGGTCAGGATGTTCATTTGTTTATAGATCAAACGAACATATGGGGGTATCGCGGCAAGTTCAACCAACCCAGACACCCCATAATGCACTGCGAGCATTATAATGATTATAAAATTGAATGATTATAAAATGAATGATTATATGATTATAAAATTGAATGATTATAAAATTAAATAAATTCAGATATAAAGTTCAAAAACATGCATAATCCTTTAATTAACCTTACATCAGGCTTGTGTCATGTACAAGAACTTAGCAGTGGGCTATGTATTTATAATGTCTCTTCTCATTAATAATTGTTTTACCTATTGTACCTACAACATCCATTGTACTTAGCAAATACAGTGCCTTGCAAAAGTATTCGGCCCCCTTGAACTTTGCCAACTTTTTGCCACATTTCAGGCTTCAAACATAAAGATATAAAACTGTAATTTTGTGTGAAGAATCAACAACAAGTGGGACACAATCATGAAGTGGAACGAAATTTATTGGATATTTCAAACTTTTTTAACAAATAAAAAACTGAAAAATTGGGCGTGCAAAATAATTCAGCCCCTTCACTTTCAGTGCAGCAAACTCTCTCCAGAAGTTCAGTGAGAATCTCTGAATGATCCAATGTTGACCTACAGTGCCTTGCGAAAGTATTCGGCCCCCTTGAACTTTGCGACCTTTTGCCACATTTAAAGCTTTAAACATAAAGATATAAAACTATAATTTTTTGTGAAGAATCAACAACAAGTGGAACACAATCATGAAGTGGAACGAAATTTATTGGATATTTCAAACTTTTTTAACAAATAAAAAACTGAAAAATTGGGAGTGCAAAATTATTCAGCCCCCTTAAAGGGGTGTTCCAGCCAATATTTGTGTTTATTAAAAGTCAGCAGCTACAAAACGTGTAGCTGCTGGCTTTTAATAAACAGACGCATACCTGCTCCATCGTTCCAGCGACGCGCCGACTGGGGCTCCGCTCCTCTCCCCCCTCCCCGGCCGGCGTCCTCATCACAACTGTGGGCACCCAGCCGTGACAGTCTTCGGCTTCACGACCGGGCACCCACTGCGCATGCGCGAGTGGCACTGCGCATGCGCAAGCGGCGCGGCCCGCCGCTGATTGGACAGGCGATCGCATGGGACCTGTCATGTGTCCCATGCAATCGCCTACAGGGAGGGGCTGCTGTAGGCGATAAAGCTTAATCGCCTAACCAGCCCCTTGGCGGAAGCAGGAAGTGGGACAGGAAATCCCACTCCTCCTGAAGCCCCCACTCCCCCCCCAAAAAAAATTACATGCCAAATGTGGCATGTAAGGGGTTGAGGAGTGGGATTAGCGGAAGTTCCATTTTTGGGTGGAACTCCGCTTTAAATTAATACTTTGTAGCACCACCTTTTGCTGCGATTACAGCTGTAAGTCGCTTTGGGTATGTCTCTATCAGTTTTGCACATCGAGAGACTGACATTTTTGCCCATTGCTCCTTGCAAAACAGCTTGAGCTCAGTATGGTTGGATGGAGAGCGTTTGTGAACAGCAGTTTTCAGTTCTTTCCACAGATTCTCGATTGGACTCAGGTCTGGACTTTGACTTGGCCATTCTAAAGCCTGGATATGTTTATTTGTGAACCATTCCATTGTAGATTTTTCTTTATGTTTTGGATCATTGTCTTGTTGGAAGACAAATCTCCGTCCCAGTCTCAGGTCTTTTGCAGACTCCATCAGATTTTCTTCCAGAATGGTCCTGTATTTTGCTCCATCCATCTTTCCATCAATTTTAACCATCTTCCCTGTCCCTGCTGAAGAAAAGCAGGCCCAAACCATGATGCTGCCACCACCATGTTTCACAGTGGGGATGGTGTGTTCAGGGTGATGAGCTGTGTTGCTTTTACACCAAACATAACGTTTTGCATTGTTCCCAAATGTTCGATTTTGGTTTCATCTGACCAGAGCACCTTCTTCCACATGTTTGGTGTGTCTCCCAGGTGGCTTGTGGCAAACATTAAACAACACTTTTTATGGATATCTTTAAGAAATGGCTTTCTTCTTGCCACTCTTCCATAATGGCCAGATTTGTGCAATATACTACTGATTGTTGTCCTATGGACAGAGTCTCCCACCTCAGCTGTAGATCTCTGCAGTTCATCCAGAGTGATCATGGGCCTCTTGGCTGCATCTCTGATCAGTCTTCTCCTTGTATGAGCTGAAAGTTTAGAGGGACAGCCAGGTCTTAGTAGATTTGCAGTGGTCTGATACTCCTTCCATTTCAATATTATCGCGTGCACAGTGCTCCTTGGAATGTTTAAAGCTTGGGAAATCTTTTTGTATCCAAATCCGGCTTTAAACTTCTCCACAACAGTATCTCGGACCTGCCTGGTGTGTTCCTTGTTCCTCATGATGCTCTCTGTGCTTTAAACAGACCGTTGAGACTATCACAGTGCAGGTGCATTTATACGGAGACTTGATTACACACAGGTGGATTCTATTTATCATCATTAGTCATTTACAGTGCCTTGCAAAAGTATTCACCCCCCTTGAACTTTGCGACCTTTTGCCACATTTCAGGCTTCAAACATAAAGATATAAAACTGTATTTTTTGTGAAGAATCAACAACAAGTGGGACACAATCATGAAGTGGAACGAAATTTATTGGATATTTCAAACTTTTTTAACAAATAAAAAACTGAAAAATTGGGCGTGCAAAATTATTCAGCCCCTTTACTTTCAGTGCAGCAAACTCTCTCCAGAAGTTCAGTGATGACCTCTGAATGATCCAATGTTGACCTAAATGACTAATGATGATAAATAGAATCCACCTGTGTGTAATCAAGTCTCCGTATAAATGCACCTGCACTGTGATAGTCTCAGAGGTCCGTTTAAAGCACAGAGAGCATCATGAGGAACAAGGAACACACCAGGCAGGTCTGAGATACTGTTGTAGAGAAGTTTAAAGCCAGCTTTAAACATCCCAAGGAGCACTGTGCAAGCGATAATATTGAAATGGAAGGAGCATCAGACTACTGCAAATCTACGAAGACCTGGCCGTCCCTCTAAACTTTCAGCCCATACAAGGAGAAGACTGATCAGAGATGCAGCCAAGAGGCCCATGATCACTCTGGATGAACTGCAGAGATCTACAGCTGAGGTGGGAGACTCTGTCCATAGGACAACAATCAGTCGTATACTGCACAAATCTGGCCATTATGGAAGAGTGGCAAGAAGAAAGCCATTTCTTAAAGATATCCATAAAAAGTGTTGTTTAATGTTTGCCACAAGCCACCTAGGAGACACACCAAACATGTGGAAGAAGGTGCTCTGGTCAGATGAAACCAAAATCGAACATTTGGGAACAATGCAAAACGTTATGTTTGGTGTAAAAGCAA
The DNA here is from genome assembly GCA_029574335.1 of Rana kukunoris. Taxonomy (NCBI): domain Eukaryota; kingdom Metazoa; phylum Chordata; class Amphibia; order Anura; family Ranidae; genus Rana; species Rana kukunoris. The sequence goes on from CM056051.1 coordinate 225,509,577, forward strand.
CACAGCTCATCACCCTGAACACACCATCCCCACTGTGAAACATGGTGGTGGCAGCATCATGGTTTGGGCCTGCTTTTCTTCAGCAGGGACAGGGAAGATGGTTACAATTGATGGGAAGATGGATGGAGCCAAATACAAGACCATTCTGGAAGAAAACCTGATGGAGTCTGCAAAAGACCTGAGACTGGGATGGAGATTTGTCTTCCAACAAGACAATGATCCAAAACATAAAGCAAAATCTACAATGGAATGGTTCACAAATAAACATATCCAGGTGTTAGAATGGCCAAGTCAAAGTCCAGACCTGAATCCAATCGAGAATCTGTGGAAAGAACTGGAAACTGCTGTTCACAAATGCTCTCCATCTAACTTCACTGAGCTCAAGCTGTTTTGCAAGGAGGAATGGGCAAAAATTTCAGTCTCTCGATGTGCAAAACTGATAGAGACATACCCCAAGCGACTTACAGCTGTAATCGCAGCAAAAAGTGGTGCTACAAAGTATTAACTTAAGGGGGCTGAATAATTTTGCACGCCCAATTTTTCAGTTTTTTATTTGTTAAAAAAGTTTGAAATATCCAATAAATTTCGTTCTACTTCATGATTGTGTCCCACTTGTTGTTGATTCTTCATAAAAAAATACAGTTTTATATCTTTATGTTTAAAGCCTGAAATGTGGCAAAAGGTCGCAAAGTTCAAGGGGGCCAAATACTTTTGCAAGGCACTGTACATAAATGCTTCTTGCAGGGCATTTTAATATGATGCATGCTAATTGTAACATGTTTTTTGCAACATACAGTATAGCGGGTAAATAGATATTTCTTATGCTGCATACACACGACCATTTTTCATGACGAGAAAAATTTCATTTTTAAATTGGTCATTAAAAACGATGGGCTTTAAAAATTTAGGGCCAGATTCACGTACATCGGTGCATTTTTGGACCGGCGTAGTGCAACTCCTTTAAGTTAGACCGGCTTAATTTCGAGGCGCAAGTGCCGTATCCTCGTAGTATTTTCGTCCAAATTTGCACCGGTGCAATGTAAAATCCAGAGGCGTAAGGCGGTGTAATTCAAAGTGGGAAGGACGTGGGCGTGTTCCATTGAAATGAGCCGTGACCCCATGCAAATGAAGGGCCGGCCAGACTGGGCATGTGCACATGAAGCAGACTATGGTCAGCACCTCTCTGAGCATGCTCACGGCGCAATCAGTTAGATAGGAACTAGGCCCGTCAGACTTAGGGCCAGATTCAGGTAGAGTTAGGCTGGAGTATCTGTGATACTCCAGCCTAACTGTCACTTTAAGCCGGCGTTTCTGTTTTCTGTAACCAGAAAACAAGAAACGCCGGGTTGGTGTTCCGATACGATCGACGCAATTGAATTCCGCCATCGTATCACAAATTTAATTTAAAAATGGCGCCGGGGGCGTTCCCGCTGATTAACGCTGAAAAAATATGTTAATCAGCAGGAATCGGAAATTCACGATCGTTTTCGGGCGCGACGCAGTGACTTTCCAACGTTTCCGTAAGCGATACGCGACGTAAAGATAAAGCAGCCCCCTAGTGGAGTATCCTATGTTAAGTATAGCCGTCGTCAGTGCGTCGGGAAAAAAAAAATATCGCGTCGTTTGCGTAAAACGTTCATGAATGGGGATGTGACGTCATTGACGTTCACTGACAGAATTTGGAGCATGCGCACTGGGATGTATTGACACTCGACGCATGCGCAGTACGTTCGCCGCGGGATCGCGCTTATTTTAAATAATACACGCCCCCTACCCGCCCAATTTGAAATCAGCCGGCTCATTTGCGATGCGCTGCCGCAACTTTAGGAGCAAGTGCTTCATGAATAACAGCACTTGCTCCTAAAATTTCGGCAGAGTAACGTAAATGAGAAGCGTTACTCCAGAGCAAAGATGCTCCCATCTACCTGAATCTGGCCCTTAGTGAGCTATGCACAGTGCTTAAATAGACCGAGAGAAATGCCCTTCCATTGCAAAAGTACATCCAATTTTTTTCCCTTCCTACAGCAAGGTGCTTTTGTTCTGTTGTTTGTTAGTGTTTGTTGGTTTATGATGTGTCTTTGAGATGTTTGGAGAGTGATTTTGCTTTTTTTTTCTGTTTGTGAATGATTTTTGAATGTGGGGGTGACACTCCTGCCACCACTCCACTTGTACGCTGAAAAGAGCCACTGGCAAGGAAATGGAGTGTTGCCAGGACCTTGCCCAGTGGCTGCACTGCATGTGAGCGGTGTGTTGGGCTGGTGATGTCCTCCTGCAGGGTTGTGGTTAATTCCAGGATGGCATGAGGGGTGAATCTGAAGATGCGATACACCTCAGAATCACTCATGCCAAAGATGTGTATGCGTGTGCGGTATATCCTCTCCCGTGCCCTCCTCCGTGCCCTCCTCTGTGCCCTCCTCCTTCTGTGCTCATCTAAAGTCAGTAGTATAGCTATGAGCAAGGATGCCCCTGGCATGTTGGCAGGGCCGCCATCAGGAATTATGGGGCCCCTTACACAGCTTCAGGCATGGGCCCCCTGGAGCAGAGAACTGGGGGGGGGGGGGTGCTGCCGCCTGAAATTGAGAAGCGGGGGAGCTGCTGCGAATTGAGGAGCGGGAGGGGGCCTTTACAAAAAAAAGAAGAAATAAAGAAAAATAGATATAAAAAAGGGGGGGGGGGGGTAGCCATCCAGGGACCTCGGGGCCCTTTAATAAAAAATAAAATAAAAATATCTAAAAAAATGTTTTTTTTTTTATAAAAAAAAAAAAAAAAAGAGGGGGTTCCAATCCGGGCCCCTGGGGACCCCCGGGCCCCTTACAGGTGTAATGCCTGTACCCCCCTGATGGCAGCTTTGCATGTTGGCATATAGATTGTTGTCCTGCAAGTGTGGGTGCTCAGCTCATCCCTAACGGTGTTGCTTTAGCTGACATGTAGACGGATTGTCTAATTTTAAACCTGCTTTTATATGGTCTAATTTTAGACTTTCCATGCAGCTGATAAGCACATCGTGTAGACTGCACCGCACAAACTTACTTTTGTGGATCGGCGTATCTCCCTCATTTGCATATTTGCATAGGAAATCAATGGTGTGGACGGAGTAAATGTGCACCTAGGGGGCCAGATTCTCGTAGATGCGCGCCTAATTATGCAGGCGTTGCGCATCTCAGATGCACTACGCCAACGTAACACGGAGTGGCAAGTACCGTATTCCCTAAGTAAATGCGCTCCAAGATGCGCCTGCGTCGCGTAAAACCATCGGCGTAATCCGGCGCAACTCCAAAGTAGGAGGGAAGAGGGCGTGTTGCATTGTATTGAAGCGTGACCCCATGCAAATGCAGGACGGGACGAACGGAGCATGCGCCGTGACGTGGATGACCCGCGCCATGACATGGTTGACCCGCGCCGTGACGTGGATGCCTTCTGCGCATGCGCAAAGCCTCCATACGATTCGCCGGCGCAGGGTATATAATGCGCCCACACATGCGCCCGTGCAGCGCAAACGTCTCCCATTTTTTTGATAGTGACGGCCAAAGTTTGTGCTGGACAAGATGACAACTGCTGTTAAGGAGAGGAGGAAGAAAAATTTCTCCCCAGAGGAGAGGGCCATTGTCGTGAGGGCAATGGAGAAATATGACTCGCGGCTCCATGGTGCTGACAGTGCCCGGACCAGCAAGTCCCGGAGGGATCAGATCTTAATGAAGGTCGCGTGCCAGGTCAATGCCCTCTCTCATGAGGTCCGGACACCGCAGGACATTCAAAAGAAAATGAATGACCTGCGGCGTCTCGTGAAGGGCAAGCTGGCTACCATAGCTCGGCATGCCAGGGGCACTGGAGGGGGCCCACCCTGCAACATCCGCCTGACTGAGGAGGAGAAGGTGGTTGCCCGCTGCCTGCAGACAGAGCAGGTTGAGGGAGTTGGGGGCTATGAGTCACAAAAGCCAGCCCTGAGGACAGGTAAGTGTGTTTTATATTCTATCTGTTGTGTACATGTATGGGGGTGGAAGGGAACATGTGCCAAGTGTGTGGGTCCACCAACATGGGCATCTTTTGTGTCATCCACAGATGTGCAGGAGGAAGCGGGGCCATCTGTTGATGCCAGGGCCCATCAGGATCCATCCCCCGAAGATCCAGTCCTTATGGCTGCCCCCCTGGAACAGGACTTGGAGGGAAGTGGGCACACCTCAACAGAGGAGGTGGTTGAGGAGGGTGTCGTAGTCCAGGACCAGGACCTCTATGTTGTTGTGGAGGAGGATGATGGGTTGCCCGGACCAGCCCAGGCTATCCCTCCATCTTTAGCGAACCCCTCAGTGTCCCCCCCCAACCTCTCCAGTCCCTCTGTTCCCCCCCCCCATCTCCGGCCCCTCAACATCCTCCCCTTATGCCCGGTCCCCTGCCACTCCCCGGAAGGCAACGTGCAAGACCAGGGGTGTATCCAAGGTCCTGCCGGAACAGCTGGCCAGACAGCAGGACCAGCAAAATCGGCACCTGTCAGAGGTCGTGGAGGAGATGAGGCGCCTGGCCGACAGCCTGGCATCCTCGGGACACATTACAGATGCCATCCAAGATCTTGCTGTCAACAGCGCAGCAACGCTGACCAGCCTGGGGGAGCTGCAGCAAACACCTCCGACCTTGTGGGGGAGGTTCATGCCCTGCGCATTGCTGTCGAGGAGCAGACTGCTGTGCAGACCCGCATAGCGGTTGCCCTGGAGGGCATGCAGGCAGCCAGGGAGGGACGTGGGGATGCTCCTCCTCCACCTGCTACCCCCCCCCCACCTGTGGCTGCCCCCAGGCAAGTGAGGGGCAGGAGCCGTGGCACCAGGCGGAGCCCCCGCCAGGCCCATTAATTTTTTTATTTCTTATTATTTTGCTCTGGATAAGAGCTTTTTTATTTTTATATTATGCTCTGGATAAGAGCGTTTTTATTTTTATATTATGCTCTGGATAAGAGCTTTTTTTTTTATATATTATGCTCTGGATAAGAGCTTTTTTTTTTTTTTTTTGGATACTGCACACGGTGCAGTGTGAATGGTGTGTGAATGTGAGGGGGGTGGCACTCCTGCCAGTAAGGGGTGTCACCCTCGGCCGTTGGGGAGAAGTTATCCCCACGGCTGTGTGAATGGTGTATAAATGGACAGAAACATCATTGGGGCCTTGACGTGGCGTTGCTGCTCCCAAGTCCGACATGCTGGACTTGGGCTAATCCAATGTGATGTGGATGTGTGTGCTAGGGACCACAGTGGTGTACACGTGTGCATTGTCTGTGTGCCATGCTGTATGTGTGTGTTTAACGGTCAAAGATTCGTAACACGAGGCAACTCCTGACTGCTCTTTTATCAGATGACGGGGTCTCCTCTGGCGGGGGGGGGCTGTGTGGTTGGGGGGTCAGGTCATCACGTAGGGCAATCTGCAGGCCCTTTCTCATGGCAAAGTTGTGCAGAATGCAACATGCACCAATGATCTGACCCACAAAGTTGGGGGAATACAATAGGGCCCCCCCAGACTTATCCAGGCATCGGAAACGGGACTTCAGGAGGCCAAATGTGTGCTCCACCACTGCACGAGTTTTGATATGTGCTTCATTGTATCTTCTCTCTCCTCTGGTTTGGGGGTTCCGGAAAGGAGTCATGAGATGGGGTCCCAGTACATATGCAGAGTCACCTGGAAGGGAAAAGACAGGAGGATGTTAGTCATGCATGTGCCCCTTGTGATGTCAGCATCATGGGGGGGACAGTCATGCCTGCCACCCATGTCACTCACCAACCAGCCAGCTGTCCCCATACATGTCCTGCTCAAAATCTTCTGGGATGTTGCTTTGACGGTAGATGTAGCTGTCATGGCTGGACCCGGGGTCTTTGGCACGGACGTGCCATATGAGGTATTTGGCATCGGCTATCACCTGTACGTTGATGGAATGCCAGTGCTTCCGATTGCGGTAAATGTGCTCTGCGGCACTGGGGGGCTGGAGTGCCACATGTGTGCAATCAATGGCCCCGATGGTGCGTGGGAATCCGTCAATTCTGTAGAAATCTGTCATTGCCTTCTGCCGCAGGTGCTCAGTGGTGGGTCTGATGAACTGGTTGGACATGCGTCTGAGGATTGCAGGGACAACCTGGTGCAGACATCTTCTTATGCTGGTTTGTGACATCCCAGCCACCACTCCACTTGTACGCTGGAATGATCCACTGGCCAGGAAATGGAGTGTTGCCAGGACCTTCACCAGTGGCTGCAGTGCATGTGAGCGGTGTGTCTGGCTGGTGATGTCATCCTGCAGGGCTGTGGTTATTTCCAGGATGGCAGCAGGGCTGAATCTGAAGATGCGATACACCTCCTCATCACCCATGCCAAAGAGCCTCATGCGCGCTCGGTAGATCCTCTCACGTGCCCCCCTCCTCCTACTCCTCCTTCTATGCTCCTCTTCCTCTGCATACATTAGTAGTGATAAGACCATGGCTGCCCCTGGCATGTTGGCATACGAATGTGTTGTCCAGTAAGTGTGATTGCTCAGCTCGTCCGTTATGGTGCTGCTGTAGTTGCTCTCCAGCTGACTTGCACACGGTCTTGAGCAAAGTTACCCGTGCTTTTATGAGGGGTATGTTTACTCAAGGCTTTCGAGTTACGCGCACCACGAGTAGCCAACGCCGAACGCGCGTAGTTTCGGGCATCCGCGTATCTCCTTCATTTGCATATTTGCATGCTAATTCAATGGGAACTGAATATTTTTGAGGCGTAACTATGCGCCTACGCCGCGCTAGCTTAAAGCATTTTCGCCGCCCAGACGAAAAAATGTTTCTCGCGTATGTGGTTCTGTGTTTACCGCGCATCGATACGCAGGCGCACATTTACAATTACGCCGCGCATATCCATTTACGCAGGCGTAGCGCCGCTGAGAATCTGGCCCAGGATGTGCAGGCGTAGGCAAGTTAGGCCGGTCAGGAGTAGCCTATTTTGGTGCGTATCTAGTTCTGTGGGTACGGTGCAAAAAATATTCCGGAGCAAATTTAGACTTAGGGCCAGATTCAGATAGAATTGCCTATCTTTAGGCGGGCGTAGCGTATCTCAGATACACTACGCCGATGTAACTCAGAGAGGCAACTACAGTATTCATAAAGCACTTGCACCTAACTTTGCGCAGGCGTAACTTAATTCCTTCGGCGTAAGCCGGTGCAACTGCAAGTGGGTGTGTCGTTATGCAAATGAATGGTCTAGTGATTTACGCCCAGCGTATCTTGGAAGGAGCATGCTCAGTACGTTCCTTCCCTTGTGAGCATGCTCACAACTATGCCAGACCAACTTACAGAGATACACCGGTCCAACTTACGCCCAGCCGATGCAAAAGTACATCCAGTTTTATTCCCCCCCCCCAGGGAAGGTACTTTTGCTGTGAGATGGCTGCTCCCGTTCACCACAGGCAGAGGAGGAAAAAAAACTTTAACACCCAGGAGATGTCAGCCCTCATAACAGCAATGGAGACTTATGACCAGGGCCGCCATCAGGGGGGTACAGGCAGTACACCTGTAAGGGGTCCGGGGGTCCCCAGGGGCCCGGATGGGAACCCCCCTTTTTTTTATTTTATTTTTATAAAAAAAAAAAATGTTAATATATTTTTATTTATATTTTTTTGATGGACAAGAAGGCCTGGCTTGCAGCCTCTGCTCTAATTAATTTCTAAGGTGTTCTATCGAGTTGAGGTCAGGACTCTGTGCAGGCCAGTCAAGTTCCTCCACCCCAAACTTGCTCATCCGTGTCTTTATGGACCTTGCTTTGTGCACTGGTGAGCAGTCATGTTGGAACAGGAAGGGGCCGTCCCCAAACTGTTTCTACAAAGTTGGGAGCATGAAATTGTCCAAAATGTCTTGGTATGCTGAAGCCTTAAGAGTTCCCTTCAATGGAACTAAGGGGCCAAACCCAACCCCAGAAAAACAACCCCAGACCATAACCCCCCTTTTATCAAATGATTTGGATCAGTCCACAAAGCAAGGACCATAAAGACATAAATGAGTGAGTTTGGGGTGGAGGAACTGGACTGGCCTGCACAGAGTCCTGACCTCAACCTGATAGAACACCTTTGGAATGAATTAGAGCGGAGACTGTGAGCCGGGCCTTCTTGCCCAACAGTTCCAGACCTCACAAATACACTTCTGGAAGAATGGTCAAACATTCCCATGGACATACTCCTAAACCTTGTGGACGGCCTTCCCAGAAGAGTTGAAGCTTTTATAGCTGCAACGGGTGAGCCAACCCAATATTGAACCCTACAGGCTAAAGGATCGCACACACGATCGAATATTCCAATGGACGTGTGTTGTCCTATAATAAAACCATCTGTGCGCTCCATCGGACAAAAGAGCAGAAAAACTACGTAGTTTCGTGAATGTTGGCTGAAAAAGTTCTGCCGTCTGTATGCAGAACAAGTTCACGGCCAGTGCCTTTCGGACAAAAATATATATATAATTATTATTATCATTATTATTAATAAAGGGCCCAGAGGTCCCGGATGGAAAGCCCCCTTTATTTGGTAATTTATTTTTATATAAAAAAAAGGGAGGTTGCCATCTGGGGCCCTGGTGGCCTTCGGACCCCTAAAAAAAAAAGAAAAAAAAGGTTTCTTTTTTTTTTTAAGGGGGTTCCCATCCAGGCCCCTGGGGACCCCCGGGCCCCTTACAGGTGTACTGCCTGTACCCCCCTGATGGCGGCCCTGGTGGCAGGGGGACCCATTAGTAGTGCTAGAACCACGGCTGCCATGTGTTGTCCTGTAACGGTGCTGCTGAAGCTGCTCTCCAGCTGACTTGAACAAGTCTGGTGCAAAGTTACCCCTGCTTTTATGAGGGGTAACTTTAGGCCGGCCAAACAGCTTAGGCACACCGCGCGTAGCCTGCGCCGAACGGGCCTATGTTCGGGAATCGGCGTTTCTCCCTCATTTGCATATTTGCATAGGAAATCAATGGGTTTGCCAGATGCGTCCGGCATAAATATGCACCTAAGGGCCAGATTCTCAGAGGCGTTACGACGGAGTATCTCAGATACCCCGTCGTATCGCCTTTTTTTTTGGCTCGTATCTATGCGTGTGATGCTGAGCATCACTTTTGCATAGATACGCTTCTACATCCGACAAGCGTAATACAATTACACTTTCGGATCGTAGATGTAATGACAACTCCGGCCACTAGGTGGCCTTTACGTTGTTTTTTCATTTGCATATGCAAATGAAGTAGTACGCCGATTCTCGATCGCTTTTACGCCGCCCCGTCGTCGCCTACGTCGTTTTCGTCCGCGTAAGGTTACCCCAGCTTCTATGTGGAGTAACCTTACGAGGTCCCGTCGGATGCCGTCGTGTCCCGTCGGATGCCATGTTAAGTATGGCCTCGGGACCGCGTCGTGTTGTGCGTCGTTTACGTCGTTTGCGTACGTCGATTCTCAATGGGGCTGGCGTACGCTGCGATTACGTCGTTTACATTGAGAAAATGTGACGTCCTTTGGAGCATGCGCACTGGGCTTTTCCCCCGGCCGGCGCATGCGCAGTTCGTTCGACGCGGGGGCGCGCTTAATTTAAATACAAGCCGCCCCATTTGAATTGCGCGGGTTTACGCTGCGCGATTTACGCGACGTAAGCGAAACCTCGGGAGCAAGTGCTTAGAGAATCAAGCACTTGCTCCAGCAAGCAGCGGCGGCGTAGTGTAACTGGCTTACGCTACGCCGCCGGAATTCTATGAGAATCTGGCCCTAAGTTGTGCAGGCGTAGGCAAGTTACACCGGTCGGGAGTAGCCTATTTTGGTGCGTATCTAGTTCTGTGGGTACGGTGCATAGATACTCCGGCGCAAATTTACACTTACGCCGCGCATCTCCATATACCCCGGCGTAACTTCTTTGAGAATCTGGCCCGTAGACGGCACATCTCGACATACTCCGGCGTAAGTGCTTTGTGAATCTGGCCCTTAGAACCTGCTCTATTTTTTCTCGTCGTTTTTCTCGTCATTAAAAACGGTCGTGTGTAGGCTTTAACAACGGGGAAAAAAACATGCATGCTCAGAAGCAAGTTAAGAGAAGGGAAATTTTGCATAATCAGCCCAAAGGGTGGCGCCATTCGTTGTACGTGTTGTACGTCACCGCGCTTTACCCGAGTATTGTTTTTCACGATCTTGTGTATGCAAGGCAGGCTTGACAAAAATCACGTTGAGAAAAACATAGGGGCAGATTCAGGTACATCTGCGCATTATTGGACCGGCGTAGCGCACCGCCTTTACGTTAGACTTGCGCAATTTTGCCGCGTAATCCCCCTATTCTCGTAGCTTTTGCGCAGGAAATTGCGCATGCGTAACGTTTTTCCCGAGGCGTAAGGAGGAGTAATACAAATTGGGAAGGACGTGGGCGTGTTACATTGAAATGAGCCGTGACCCCATGCAAATGAAGGGCCGGCCGGCTCGCGCATGCGCGCTTGAAGGAGACCATGGTCAGCTCCGCTGTGTGCATGCTCACAACTCGGGAGCGGCGCAATCAGTGAAATTGGAAATGGACTAGGGCAACGTTGTGAACTACGCAAACAGCATAAATAGACACACACAAACGCACTTGCTTTGCAAAAGTACATCCCTTTGTCCTTTCCCATTTAACCAAGTGCTTTTGTCCTGTTGTTCGTTGCGGTGTGTTTTGTAGTTGTCAGATTAGTGTTCTGTGTGATCAAGTGTTTGTTAGTAGATCTTTGAAAGTGTTTTTTGATAAGTGTTTGAGAGACTGTTTGTTTGATTGATATATTTCTGTTCGTTTGTTTTCCTGCTGTATTTATTTTTTATTTTTTTTGTGACTGTTTCTTGCTGAGTAGTTTTCTCTTTGTGTGTGTTCTTGCTTGATTGGTTGTGCTTGTTTGTGTGAGTGAATTTTGTTGACTGGGAGTGAGTTTTTTGGGAAGTATGACAGAGAGAAAGAGAAAGCTCAATTTTACAGTTGTGGAAAAACAAATTCTTGCCCGGGCCATTAGCGAGTTTGGGCGTTTCCTCCACGGCCCAGACAGTGCCAACACCACCCCGGCCAGGAGGAGGGAGATTTTGGATAGGATCACTGAGCAGGTCAATTCAGCGGGGCAGGGGGAGACCCGAACCCGGTCTGGGATTGACAAAAAAATCAATGACCTCCGGCGTCTGGTCAAACAGAAGCTGGCCAGAATGCATGCCCATGCCAGGGGCACAGGAGGGGGCCCATCATGCCGTATTAGGCTGACAGCGGAGGAGCGTGCGGTGGGCCTGACCTTTCATCGGCATGAAGTTGAGGGCCTGCCCGGCTTTGACTCAAGTCCGGAGCCCGTGGTGCCAGGTAAGTATTTTTTTTAATATCAGGTGTGTAGCATGTGTGGGGGAGGGGGTGAAAGGGAATATGTGGCAAGTGTGTGGATCCTCCAACCTGTGAATGTTTTGTGTCATCCACAGATGTGCAGGAGGGTGCAGGGCCATCTGGCCTGACCGCACCAACCCCAGGACAGCAGCCTAATGAGGCCCCCCCAACAAGGCCGGAGTCCACAGAGGAGGTTCAAGAGGAGGAGGAGAATCATGAGGAGGAGGAGTCCATGTCAGGCACTGGACGTTTGGTTTTTGAGGACTCTTCCCCTCTGGCTGGCAGCAGGCAGCCCTCCCTAAGGGGGACCCCCCCCCCTCCTCCCCCAACATGGCTCCCCTCACAAGGGCCTCCCCTTCTCCCCGGCCACAAGCATCAGCTGGAGGCAGGATTTCATCCCAGAACACCAGGGGGTTGGCCGATCTCCTGCCCGCCACTCTGAGAAGGGACCAGTTCCTCCAGACCCGCCATCTGGGACAGGTCAGCCAGACATTGGTGCGGATGGAGGAGAGCCTGTCCTCCATCAAGGATACGCTGGGGAACCTGGACTCCCACTCCCGGGCTTTCACAACCTGCCTAAACGAACTGCAGATGACATCAGCAGGCGTTGGGCAGGATGTGAGGGCCCTTACCCAGGCTATCCAGGCCAACACGGCAACACTTGGTGCTGCCCTGGACAGAATAGCCGTGTCCTTGGAGGGCAGGCCGCCAGGTGGGCAGAGATCAGGGGCTGCTCCTCCTTCCCCGGTTTTACCCCTCCCCCATGAGTCTCCCCTGAGAAGCCGTGGCCGGGGCCGTGGCCGGGGGCGCCCCAGGCGTGGCTCACGCAAGGGGCAATAATTTGTTTTTTCCCCTTTTTTTTTGCTGGAAAATTTTTGCTTTTGCAGGTAATTTTTTTTTTTTTTGGGTTGTGAATGCTGTTTGAATGTGGGGGTGATATTCCTGCCGGAAAAGGGGTGTCACCCTCAATTTTGGTGGAGTAGGGTTCCCCAGGACCAGGGAGAAGTGATCCCCAGGTCCGTGTGAATGGTGTATGAATGTACAGTGACATAATTGGAGCCTTGGCGTGGCGTTGCTGCTCACAAGTCCAGCATGGTGGACTGGTGCCAATCCAATTTGATGTGGATGTGATGTGTCTGTGCTAGGGACCACAGTGGTGTGCATGCATGCATTCTCATTGTGCCATGATTAATGTGTGTGTTTAACGTGCAAAGATGCCCAATGTGAGCTGTCTCCTGGCTGCTCTACCCTCAGAAGACGGGGTAGCCTCGGTTAGGGGGGGATTGTCTGGTTCAGGGGTCAGGTCATCACGTAGGTCAATCTGCAGGCCCTTTCTCACTGCGAAGTTGTGCAGAATGCAACATGCACCGATGATCTGGCACACAAAGTTTGGGGAATACAAGAGGGTCCCCCCAGACTTATCCAGGCATCGGAAACGTGACTTCAGGAGGCCAAAGGTGCGCTCCACCACTGCTCGTGTTTGGGCATGTGCTTGATTGTATCTTTCCTCTCCTGGAGTTTGGGGGTTCCGGATAGGAGTCATGAGATGGGGTCCCAGTGGATATGCAGAGTCACCTGTAAGGGAAAAGACAGGAGGATGTTAGTCATGCATGTGCCACTTGTGATGTGTGCATCATGGGAGGGGATAGTCATGCCTGACTCCCATGTCACTCACCAACCAGCCAGGTGTCCCCATACACGTTCTGATCGAATTCCATTCGGATGTGGCATTGATTGTACAGTATATGTAGCTGTCATGGCTGGATCCTGGGTGTTTGGCACGGACGTGCCATATGAGGCCTTGGGCATCGACTATCACCTGTACATTGATGGAATGCCAATGCTTCCGATTGCGGTACATGTGCTCTGTCTCCTGGGGGGGCTGGAATGCCACATGTGTGCAATCAATGGCCCCCACAGTGCGTGGGAATCTGGCAATTCTGTAGAAATCTGTCATTGCCTTCAGCCGCAGGTCCTCAGTGGTGGGTTTGATGATTTGGTTGGCCATGCGTCTGAGGATTGCAGGGACAACCTGGTGCACACATCTGCTCATGGAGGACTGTGAAATCCCAGCCACCACTCCACTTGTACGCTGAAAAGAGCCACTGGCAAGGAAATGGAGTGTTGCCATGACCTTGACCAGTGGCTGCACTGCATGTGAGCGTTGTGTTCGGCTGGTGATGTCCTCCTGCAGGGTTGTGGTTAATTCCAGGATGACATGAGGGTGAATCTGAAGATGCGAAACACCTCAGAATCACTCATGCCAAACAGGTCTATGCGGGTGCGGTATATCCTCTCCCGTGCCATCCTCCGTGCCATCCTCCGTGCCCTCATCCTTCTTTGTTCATCTAAAGTCAGTAGTATAGCTATGCGCGACGATGCCCCTGGCACGTTGGCATACAGATTGTTGTGCAACACGTGTGACTGCTGAGCTCCTCACTAACAGTGTTGCTTTATCTAACAAGTAGACTTTTTTTCTCTTTTTAGACCAGCTTTTATATGGTCTAATTTTAGACAGGACATTTTGCTGTTGCGCACACTGCGTAGCCTGCGCTGCCCCAACGTTCTTTTGTGGATCCCCGTAAGTCCCTCATTAGCATATTTGACTAGCAAATCAATGGTCTGTCTAGCGCACTTTTGCGCGGACGGATGCGCCAGTCTAACGAAATTACGCGGGACAAAAAAAAATAGATTTTTTGCGTATTTCGTTCTGGGGATGCCGTGCATCGAAACGCACGCGCACATTTCGACTTACGCACGCGCATCTCCTGTTGCGCAGGCGTAATCGCTCTGTGAATCTGGGCCATAGTTTTTTTTCATGACTAGAAAAATGGTTGTGTGAACGTGGCATTAGATGGTGAAGATTCTGCATGCATAGACAGATACCTGACATGTAAATTTGCACACAAATACCCCCTATACTGCACTACATAATGTCCATTTTCTAGAGACATAATTACATCAAAGGGTCTTCCAGTAAATTTTACCTTCACTTGTAAATTCCAAAATGTCAATGATCCCCTCCCCCATCGGCTTTGTGGTCAGAGGTTTCCTTAAGCTCTTAATCAGCCTCTAAAATATTCCTGTAAACTGCATTTCTGTCACATTCAGACTTTAGACTTCTGGAAAATGAATTCCCACATGGTTTGTGAATGTCCCATGAACCATTAGGTCTGACACTGAATATTTTGTAAAGCAGTTACTTCTGATCAATGCGTGTCATTGTGAGTCAATATATGTTGATTACATGTGACTAAAAAAGGCATAATGCTAATGTTAGTCTCAAAGTGCTGTACAGCAAAATTTCCAAATTGTACTTTAGATTTAGCTGATCTATTAAATTTGTTGTAAAGTAAATGTCCCTACTAGACGTTGTAGTTTAAAGGTATGCCTCCCTGTTCTAGTAGCTATATGCTCCATACTAGAAGGGTGAACTTGAGTTAAGAAGATCAGTCACTCAGTAAACTGATAATGTAACTCAACATGTTAAATCCATCACTTGTGTAAAACTATTAATTCTGGCTTCAATATAGATTGACCTTCATCTGTCTAGTAGTCTATGGGCCAGATTCAGGTAGAGTTAGGCTGGCGGATCAATGGATCCGCCAGCCTAACTGTCACTTTAAGCCGGCGTTTTTGTTTTCTGTAACCAGAAAACAAGAAAGGCCGGGTTGGAGTTCCGATGCGATCGGCGCAATTGAATTTCGCCATCGCATCGTTACTTCAACTTAAAAATGGCGCCGGGGGCGTTCCCGCCGATTTACGCTCAAAAAATATGTTAATGAGCGGGAATCGGCAATTCACGATCTTTTTCGGGCGCGACGCAGTGACTTTACGACGTTTCCGGAAGCGATACGCGGCGTATAGATAAAGCAGCCCCCTAGTGGAGTATCCTATGTTAAGTATAGGCGTCGTCATCGCGTCGGAAAAAAAACAAATCGCGTCGCTTGCGTAAAACATTCATGAATGGGAATGTGACGTCATTGACGTTTACTGACAGAATTTGGAGCATGCGCACTGGGATGCATTGACACTCGACGCATGCGCAGTACGTTCGCCGCGGGATCGCGCTTAGTTTGAATACTACACGCCCCGTACCCGCCCAATTTGAATTCCGCCGGCTCATTTGCGATGCGCTGCCGCAACTTTAGGAGCAAGTGCTTCATGAATAACAGCACTTGCTCCTAAAATTTCGGCAGAGTAACGTAAATGAGAAGCGTTACTCCAGAGCAAAGATGCTCCCATCTACCTGAATCTGGCCTTATGTTGTGAAACATCTAAGGGCACTTATATGTCAAAAAGGGCCTAGGCACATTTTTTTCAAGGTTGGTTCTTTCCTAGCAGGGTAGATAAAGGATGGGTGACAGTAACATTGTAGATGAACTTTCAACACATGTGTAGTGCTGCCCTCTTCAGGGTCTCAAAATAAATCAGTACCCCTCTGGTTTCCCTGACCCCGTCAGTCCTCTGCCATCTCTGACAGTCTGGGTTCAAAGATTTTTTCCCCCACTAGATAACAGCAGCAAAAAAGAAAATACACCAGAATTGGTTGAATCAGAAATAGTTTGCTCAATGAGATGAATGGAAAAGAATTTAAAGCGTCAACTTAAACTTGCACCTCAAAAATGTTGTCTACCAAAGAATGTTATTGATAGCAAAACAACTATCACCTCTAAAATTCAAACATTCAACAGTGAACACTATGGGCCAGATTCAGGTAGATGGGCGCTTCTTTTCTTTGGAGTAACGTTTCTCATTTACGTTACTCCGCCGACACTTTCGGCGCAAGTACTGTTATTCACATAGCAGTTGCGCGTAAACTTGCGCCAGAGTAACGATAATGCGCTGGCGTAACCCGACGCAAGTGGAAGTGGGTGTGATCATATGTAAATGATGGGCGGAGCCCAGCGCAGAGGGTTACGTTCAGCGCATCATCCACGGAGCATGCGCAGTTAGTGAGGCTTCACTCGGCCCCCTTGTGCGCATGCTCACAACTTCCGTCGGCACCACTTCACGCAATGCGTTCCGTTGGGCGTTTAAATGCGCCCGTAGATGCGCCATTCTGGCACTAAAGTATATCCTGTTCCCCCTCCCCGCAGTGAAGTTACTTTTGTTCTGAGATGGCTGCTCCCATTCCCCGCAAACACACAGGAGAAAGCTGAACTCTAAAGGCCAGGAGCTGTCAGCCGTCATCTCGGCTATGGAGACCTATGATGTCTTCCTCCATGGCTGTAAAAGTTGACAGACAAGCATGGACAGAGGTGTTGTCCTGCAAGTGGGGGTGCTCAGCTAGCTCTTATCGTCGGTAACGCTGCTGTAGCTGCTCTCCTGCTGACCTGTGGCCGTCTGGAGTAAAGATAAAGCAGCTATTTGTAGAAATAACTTTGCGCCGGACGGACGAGATACGCGCGGCGCATGTAGCCGGCGTATGGTGCTAATCCGTTTGCGAATCGGGAAATCTCCCTCATTTGCATATTTGCAGGGGAAATCAATAGGCGCGACTGATGCGCCAAGGGAAATTATGCGCTGACGAGACTCTGGCGTCGGAAAGTTAAGCCGATCGGAAATGGCCCGTTTTCTGTCGCATCTAGTTTGGTGGGTACGGCCACATAGAAACGACGGCGCATCTTCACAGTTACGCGGCGCATATCGAATTACTCCAGCGCAAGTCTTGCTGAATCTGGCCCTATGATGTCTATGCTCAGATAAGTTCATACAATGTATATGTGAATCGGCTACAGTAGATCAGAGGAATGACTCTTATGAGTGTCAGACCCCTCTCTGCTGCTCCTTCACACATAAATGGAAAAAACATGTAGATGAACAAGTACAACTTTACCAACCAGGAACTGTATTACAATTTGACCTGCTCTTACAGAGATTTCTTGGTGAACTGCAGCTTTACAAGTTTCAGCAAAAAAAATCACTGAAGTGGGGAGGGAGGTGAAAGTAGTCCTGTGTTGCTGTGTGGCAATCCAGTTAATCTTCAGCTAGCTCTTAGGTGTTTAATTGCATGCAATAAATATTGAATAGTTAAGCAAAATAGCTGATCCAATAGATGGTATATAACCAACAGACAATTTTCATGTGAAACTCAAAACTGTAATTGGATTCACAATAATCACTGACTTAAGATGGTAAAATTCTGTGGAACTACAAAAAACAGCAGAACAATGGATGGCAAAGATGTCTGTATATAGTGTCTATGATATGCTGGAACAGATCCATGAACTAAAGATGGCAATGAGTGCAGGAGACAATGATGTCTATATACAGTGTCTATAAGATTGGGCTATCGCCCACTCGCCACACTGGAACAGCAGATGATAATGATGATGATGAGGAGAATGGTGATGATGATCTCTCAGAAATGTGGCTCAAGGGATGAAATCCTGCTTCCACTGCACCACACCACGGGTCACACAAATCCGATATCTCTGCAAGGTGGATAGAACAGAAGCAGCCTCCCGGCTGCAACTGGACAGTGAAGGGGAACTGTCTGCAGGTGTCCTTCCAGATATCCACTGGGTAACTTCAACAAAGCAGGCCACAACTCAGCTGCAGCTCACCCTGTTACAGATTCCCTGTATGCAGATCCATGTCGGTCCCAAGAGAGCGTGCCAGGCCTTTCCACTTATAGACCCTCCCAGTGGTCTGCTCTTCTCCATCAGCCAGTTGTAGTTTCACATAATACAGTCAGAGGGCGAATCCTATCTGTTTGGACTACATGTCCCAAGATGCTTTGCTCTGTCGTGTCTCTGATTAAGAAAGTAACAGGACATCCCACACTGGAACACTATAGGGAAACAGCTCCCCCTGAAACAATGCCACACAGAGTCTTCTGATTGCAGGAATAGGTAGGTATCCAGCTCCCGTCTACACATGTATTGTTGCAGATGGCATATAAGTGGGAAGAAGAGGGGGGTAACACAGGATACCTATAACACACTTCTAAATACAGACTGAAGTCTTTTTGTGCATCTTTCTAATCTCCTTGTACATATAGGGGCAGGGCTTTTTTTCTGGGGGAACTTGGGGGAACTCAGTTCCACCACCTTAGGCCCAGACCCTTTGGTGCCTGCTCACCACAATCACTTGTAAACACAGAAGTCTGGTTTCTGTGTTTACAAGTGACAGCTCTGCACTCTGTGTGTAAGCCCCCTGAACTCTGCACTCTGTATGTAATGCAATTCTGGTATTTAATGCCCCTTTAAGACCCTTCTACTGTTTGTGAAATCTGAACGGGTCGTGGTTGAGTTCCTGCACCTATTTTCTGAGAAAAAAAGCTCTGTATAGGGGTTAATTTATTAAAACTGGAGAGTGCAAAATCTGGTACAGCATGGCATAGAAACCATCAGCTTCCAATTTTTTTTGTCAAAATTTTATTGAACAAGCTGAATATATTAGCTGATTGACTACCATGCACAGCTACACCAGATTTTTACTCTTCAATTTTGGTACATGAACCCCCATAAGCTATGCTGACTAAAATGCTCAGAACTTTTCCTAGAGGTTCTAGTCACATCTTGATAATACACTTATAAGGCAGGAGAGTTGGGAAGATTCAACAGCCAGTCACTTACCCACTCCAAGATGGGGACAGCTGCATGTGCTTTGCTCAAGGCTGATGAATGCACTTCCAACAAACTAGCACCTGATGCCTTGTACACACAATTGGAATTTCCGATGGAAAAAGTCAGACGGAAATTTTTCTTCGGATATTCCGACTGTGTGGGTGTGCCATCAGAGTTTTTCCGACCGACTTATAAAGAGAACATGTTCTCTTTTTTCTGTTCGTCTGTATGGAACTCTGAAAAAGAAAAAAACATGCCTGCTCAGAATCAAGTCGACCCATGGTCGGAAGCATTGAACTTCATTTTTCTCGGCTCGTCATAGTGTTGTACGTCACCGCGTTTTGCACAGTCGAAAATTTGTTGTGACAGTGTGTATTCAAGACAGCTTGAACAGAATTCCGTCAGAAAAATCCTCCTGAGTTTATCCCGATGGAAATTCCGATCGTGTGTACAGGGCATGACAGGCCTTCCAGAAGGGGGAATGCTGGAGCATATAAACTTTGAAGCCAAATCCAGGGGAAAGAGACAGATTTACGCAATCTTCCTAAGCTCAATAGAGAAAGACTATGTAGCAGGCAGTGGCGGCCCGCCTATATGGGCGCACGGGCGCTGCCCCCCCTCCCGCAGTCACAAGAAAAAAACAAAAAAAAACGGGCCCTTTAAGAACTTTTATTCGGCTAAAATGTCATTTTGACATTTTAGCCGAAGTTCTGGCGGCCGTCTATAGAGGGCGCTGCAGCGCCACCCCCTCTCGCAAGTAACACACGTTCAATGCTATGCATTGGACGTGTGTTACTGTTGCCAGCTGCCTGGTCTATTCGTATAACCGGACATGGGACGCCGGTTACCCGAATAGCGGCAGCTGGTTGGCTGAGGGGAACTGCCTATCAAAGCCAGCGGCTCTGATAGGCTTTTCCAGTGCCGCCCTCCGGCACTCGGAAGTCTATGCTCGGAGCGCAGGCAACCTGCGGTCCTTGCATTAGACTGACAGCCGTTTCAGCCAATCAGGTTCCCGGATTCTGGTTTTCAGGAACCTGATTGGCTGAAGCTTCTCCACGGCGGCAGAAGACATCGAGGGAGGACATGGAAGCGTCAGGTAAGTGATTTTTTTTTACAGGGAAAGGGGCAGCATGGGGCACAGTGGCAGCATGGGGCACAGTGGCAGCATGGGGCACAGTGGCAGCATGGGGCACAGAGGCGACACTGAGCACAGTGGCATGGGGCACAGTGGTGACAATTGATGGCACAGTGACTGAATATGATGGCATGGCACAGTGGTGACAATTGATGGCACAGTGACTGCATATGATAGCATGGCACAGTGGTGACAATTGATGGCACAGTGGTGGCGTTCATTGCATGGCACAGTGGTGACAATTGATGGCACAGTGACTGCATATGATGGCATGGCACAGTGGTGACAATTGATGGCACAGTGGTAGCGTTCATGGCATGGCACAGTGGTGACAATTGATGGCACAGTGACTGCATTTGATGGCATGGCACAGTGGTGACAATTGATGGCACAGTGGTGGCGTTTGATGGCATGGCACAGTGGTGACAATTGATGGCACAGTGGTGGCGTTTGGTGGCATGGCACATTGGTGACAATTGATGGCACAGTGACTGCATTTGATGGCATGGCACAGTGGTGACAATTGATGGCACAGTGACTGCATTTGATGGCATGGCACAGAGGTGACAATTAATGGCACAGTGACTGCGTTTGATGGCATGGCACAGTGGTGACAATTGATTGCACAGTGACTGCATTTGATGGCATGGCACAGTGGTGACAATTGATGGACACAGTAGCTGCTTTTGATGGCATGGCACATTGGTGACAATTGATGGCACAGTGGTGGCGTTTGATGGCATGGCTAAATTGGTGACACAAGTGGTGACAATTGATGGCACAGTGACTGCATATGATGGCATAGCACAGTGGTGACAATTGATGGCACAGTGACTGCATATGATGGCATGGCACATTGGTGACAATTGATGGGCACAGTAGCTGCGTTTGATGGCATGGCACATTGGTGACAATTGATGGCACAGTGACTGAATATGATGGCATGGCACAGTGGTGACAATTGATGGCACAGTGACTGCATATGATGGCATGGCACAGTGGTGACAATTGATGGCACAGTGACTGCTTATGATGGCATGGCACAGTGGTGACAATTGATGGCACAGTGGTGGCGTTTGATGGCATGGCACAGTGGTGACAATTGATGGCACAGTGACTGCATTTGATGGCATGGCACAGTGGTGACAATTGATGGCACAGTGACTGCATTTGATGGCATGGCACAATGGTGACAATTGATGGCACAGTGACTGCATATGATGGCATGGCACAGTGGTGACAATTGATGGCACAGTGACTGCATATGATGGCATGGCACATTGGTGACAATTGATGGGCACAGTAGCTGCGTTTGATGGCATGGCACATTGGTGACAATTGATGGGCACAGTAGCTGCGTTTGATGGCATGGCACATTGGTGACAATTGATGGCACAGTGGTGGCGTTTGATGGCATGGCACAGTGGTGACAATTGATGGCACAGTGGTGGCGTTTGATGGCATGGCACAGTGGTGACAATTGATGGCACAGTGACTGCATATGATGGCATGGCACAGTGGTGACAATTGATGGCACAGTGACTGCCTATGATGGCATGGCACAGTGGTGACAATTGATGGCACAGTGGTGGCGTTTGATGGCATGGCACAGTGGTGACAATTGATGGCACAGTGAATGCATTTGATGGCATGGCACAGTGGTGACAATTGATGGCACAGTGACTGCATTTGATGGCATGGCACAGTGGTGACAATTGATGGCACAGTGACTGCATATGATTGCATGGCACAGTGGTGACAATTGATGGCACAGTGACTGCATATGATGGCATGGCACATTGGTGACAATTGATGGGCACAGTAGCTGCGTTTGATGGCATGGCACATTGGTGACAATTGATGGGCACCGTAGCTGCGTTTGATGGCATGGCACATTGGTGACAATTGATGGCACAGTGGTGGCGTTTGATGGCATGGCACAGTGGTGACAATTGATGGCACAGTGGTGGCGTTTGATGGCATGGCACAGTGGTGACAATTGATGGCACAGTGACTGCATATGATGGCATGGCACAGTGGTGACAATTGATGGCACAGTTGCTGTGTTGCATGGCACAGTGGTGACAATTGATGGCACAGTGGCTGCATTTGATGGCATGGCACAGTGGTGACAATTGATGGCACAGTTGCTGTGTTTGATGGCATGGCACAGTGGTGACAATTGATGGCATGGCACAGTGGTGACAATTGATGGCACAGTTTCTGTGTTTGATGGCATGGCACAGTGGTGACAATTGATGGCACAGTGGCTGCATTTGGTGGCATGGCACAGTGGCTGCATTTGGTGGCATGGCACAGTGGCTGCATGTGATGGGCACAGTGAGGCTGCAATTTTTTTTTTCCGTTTGCGCCCCCCCAAAAATTTTGAGCACCAGCCGCCACTGGTAGCAGGGTGTGTGCCAAAAATCTTGCATCTCACTAGCTCACACCACCAGGTCCAAACCCACCCCTGATGACTGTATGGGCTGTTAAACATTCATAACGCACATTGTAATCGCTTCAACCAGAGCTTACTAGAGCGTGTGAAATAGTATGGGCCAGATTCAGGTAGATCAGAGCATCTTTGCTCTGGAGTAACGCTTCTCATTTACGTTACTCTGCCAAAATTTTAGGAGCAAGTGCTGTTATTCATGAAGCACTTGCTCCTAAAGTTGCGGCAGCGCATCGCAAATGAGCCGGCGGAATTCAAATTGGGCTGGTACGGGGCGTGTAGTATTCAAACTAAGCGCGATCCCGCGGCGAACGTACTGCGCATGCGTCGAGTGTCAATGCATCCCAGTGCGCATGCTCCAAATTCTGTTAGTGAACGTCAATGACGTCACATCCCCATTCATGAATGTTTTACGCAAGCGACGCGATTTGTTTTTTTTCCGACGCGATGACGACGCCTATACTTAACATAGGATACTCCACTAGGGGGCTGCTTTATCTATACGCCGCGTATCGCTTCCGGAAACGTCGTAAAGTCACTGCGTCGCGCCCGAAAAAGATCGTGAATTGCCGATTCCCGCTCATTAACATATTTACTGAGCTTAAATCGGCGGGAACGCCCCCGGCGCCATTTTTAAGTTGAAGTAACGATGCGATGGCGAAATTCAATTGCGCCGATCGCATCGGAACTCCAACCCGGCGTTTCTTGTTTTCTGGTTACAGAAAACAAAAACGCCGCCTTAAAGTAACAGTTAGGCTGGCGGATCCATTGATCCGCCAGCCTAACTCTACCTGAATCTGGCCCTATTTGTCAGAAGCAATAACAACCCATGCATAGGCAGACTCACTAGAAAGGAAGCACACTAACATACACAAGAAGCCTCTGTGAAATGACCCTATGGGCCACATTCAGGTAGATGGGAGCATCTTTGCTCTGGAGTAACGCTTCTCATTTACGTTACTCTGCCGAAATTTTAGGAGCAAGTGCTGTTATTCATGAAGCACTTGCTCCTAAAGTTGCGGCAGCGCATCGCAAATGAGCCGGCTGATTTCAAATTGGGCGGGTAGGGGGCGTGTATTATTTAAAATAAGCGCGATCCCGCGGCGAACGTACTGCGCATGCGTCGAATGTCAATGCATCCCAGTGCGCATGCTCCAAATTCTGTCAGTGAACGTCAATGACGTCACATCCCCATTCATGAATGTTTTACGCAAGCGACGCGATTTGTTTTTTTTCCGACGCGATGACGACGCCTATACTTAACATAGGATACTCCACTAGGGGGCTGCTTTATCTATACGCCGCGTATCGCTTCCGGAAACGTCGTAAAGTCACTGCGTCGCGCCCGAAAAAGATCGTGAATTGCCGATTCCCGCTCATTAACATATTTTTTGAGCGTAAATCGGCGGGAACGCCCCCCGCGCCATTTTTAAGTTGAAGTAACGATGCGATGGCGAAATTCAATTGCGCCGATCGCATCGGAACTCCAACCCGGCGTTTCTTGTTTTCTGGTTACAGAAAACAAAAACGCTGGCTTAAAGTGACAGTTAGGCTGGCGGATCCATTGATCCGCCAGCCTAACTCTACCTGAATCTGGCCCTATATATGCTTTTGTTTTTGTCTTTATGTTTTTATGGGCCAGTTTGAGCTTTCAGAAAACCCTTGGTGGGACTGCAGTCTTTTGCAAGTCATTCTGTTTCTGCAAACTCCCTTTTTTAGGAGCATATTGTGATGAAGCTGGTAGATAGCAAAAGGTATGGCGCAAGAATTTGAATTAATTTTTTATGTGTAATTGTGCGCTAAACACAATTGTGCGCTGAAATGTCTTCTTTTAACTTGCTTGTTAAAGGTATAGGGCCATATTCACAAAGAAGTTACGTTGGCGTATCTCGAGATACGCCGCGTAACTTCTAGGATGCACCGGCGTATCTTTTTTCTGTATTCAGAAAGAAAGATACGCCGGAATTTTGCTTAGATACGATCAGGGTAAGTCTCATAGGACCAGATTCTCGTAGATTTGCGTATCTACGAGCATGGCATAGCGTATGTCATTTACACTACGCCACCGCAAATTACTGGAGCAAGTGCCGTATTCTCAAAGCACTTGCTCCGTAATTTGCGGCGGCGCAGTGTAAATGGCCCGGCGTAAGGCCACGTAAAGCAAAGGGGGCGGCTTGTATTTAAACGTGCAGAACGAACTGCGCATGCGCCGGCCTTAAATGTAGGCCACTGCGCATGCTCCGTAGTACGCCGCAAATACATTGGTTGCGACGTGAACGTAATTAACGTATAGGCCTATTCGCGACGAGTTACGTAAACGACGGAAAAACCTGACTCTGTCCCGACGGCCATACTTAACATGGCATACGGCGGACCGACGTAAGGTTACCCCTCATATAGCAGGGGTAACCTTACGCGTACGCAAACTACGTTAACTACGTCGACGCGGCGCATAAACGTTCGGGAATCAGCGTATCGGCTCATTAGCATATTCGGCGCTGAAATCGACGTAAACGCCACCTAGCGGCCGGCGTAGTATTGCATTTAGGATCCGACGGTGTAAATGACTTACGCCAGTCGGATCCTAGCGTAAAACCGGTGTATTATGTTTTCAGAATAGAAAACAATGATACGCCAGCGGGATTTTCGAATTACGCCGGTGTATCTGTAGATACACCGGCGTAATTCCTTTGAGAATCTGGCCCATAGTGTAAATGACATACGCTACGCCCGCACAAAGATACGCGGCTGTACGTGAATCTGGCCCATAATGTTTATGATTTCCTATAAGATAATGAATATTCTCTCTTGATATAGGTATATTTCTTTTGTACTAACTGCCTCGAGATGCCAAGCGCAGAAATGACTAACTTACAATAGTATAGCCAGAAGGCGAGATTACAGACATATGTGACTTTATATATGCTATTGCCCTTATGCATAAGACAAATGTGTTGTGCATTCTAGTTATATGACAGTATAGTCCCCTTCTTCATATTAAACCTTCAGGCATTTTACTGCATTGTAAAATGTATACATCAGACTGAGCAGCAGGTTTATGCATAGACTGCCCCAAGGCCATCTGTGTTACGTCTTTCTGTCTGGAGTCCTGTTGCTCTGATGTGACATATAGTTTCAGCGAAAGTTTGGGAACCTTTACAATTACCTAGAAGTCTGCATGCATAGGCCCCTAAAAGTGTTCTGATCTGCAGCTAAATCATAACAATAAATGTAACACTCAAACCACTTATTTTACATGTATATGGTATTGTACAGCAAATAGCATTAGTATCTAATGGAGGTCCTTGATGGAAAAGGTAAGCGGACCTCTAGGATAATAGCAATCTGAGAAGAGGGTAACCATATTAATGTTCCAATCGACGAGATAAAATTAGAGGTGTAATTTCAAAGTGCTCTGAGTCTGACTTATTACAATGTCATGTAAAGTTTAGCTGCTAACACAATATGCTCCTGTAAAAAGAGATCAGTCTTTGTGACACACATAAAGCAAAAAAAGACTACAAAAGATTTACAAGGGCCTAGATGTTTGCATCAATCTATTGTAGGGTAGTGTTCTTTTGTACAATGTCTGAGGTTGTTTACATTCAAGAAAAACAGAAATGGTAGGTGCGCACACCTAGTACATTACCAGAGATAATTTAATAATGCATTTTTTTTTTGTGTAAAAGTGGGTACTCACAAAATGCAACTGACAAAAGGCCATAAACATAGTGCATGGACATGCACGGAACACGGGGTACAGCTAACGTGTTTCGGGGGCGCACCCCCTTCCTTAGAGCTAGGCTAGTCTCACACACCGTGGCCCATAGGGAATGGTAAACAGATCAGGGTAGCAACATGATAGGCTTCCGACAGCAATTTAGATAGGTAGCGGTCGGTAGCATTGATAGCCTATAGTCAGGTTAGGGACCAAGAGATTAGAGGCCTGATTTGTCTTGCAGGTGGCGTGTTCCAGACTTTTTTGCCATCGGGGTGTTCATCTGTACAAGTGTCCCCAGGAAGCCACCGCTCCACAGATGTATCAGAGTTCGTCCTCTCAAGCCGGATTGTGTTACGCCTTGCAAGCCAGCTCATTAGTAGTGTTGCTCACGAATATTCGCATTGCGAATATTCCCTACGAATATTGCATATTCGAGTATTCGCGAATAACTCGAATATTGCGGCGAATATTCGTATTTTTTCAAATTTATTTTTAAAACAGATCACATCCTAGTGATCTCCATCGACGTCTAAAAGCATTGCTGGTATGATTAAAGAGAGACCCTGGGCCGAGTAGCTGATGCGATTCTTTTATGTTGCCGAAAATTCGCATTGCGAATTTTCGGCAACATAAAAGAATCGCATCAGCTACTCGGCCCTTCTTTTGCATCAGAGCCAATCAGAATAACTTGAATATTCGACAAACGGAATATTGCGCGATTATCTTCTCCGCCCTTCTTTTGCATCAGAGCCAATCAGAATAACTTGAATATTCCGCAAAAGGAATATTGCGCGATTATCTTCTCCGCCCTTCTTTTGCATCAGAGCCAATCGCGCAATATTCCTTTTGCGGAATATTCAAGTTATTCTGATTGGCTCTGATGCAAAAGAAGGGCGCATCAGAGCCAATCAGAATAACTCGAATATTCGGCAAAAGGAATATTGCGCGATTATCTTCTCCGCCCTTCTTCTGCATCAGAGCCAATCAGAATAACTCGAATATTCGGCAAAGGAATATTGCGCGATATTCCTTTTGCCGAATATTCAAGTTATTCTGATTGGCTCTGATGCAAAAGAAGGGTGGAGAAGATAATCGCGCAATAGGAATATTGCGCGATTATCTTCTCCGCCCTTCTTTTGCCCCCTTATTCTCCTTTCTTTTAAGTAGAGTTAGTGTAGAGTTAGTGTTTAGTGCATATTAGTTTAGTAATACAGGAAATGATCTCCGTTTATGAGAATTTCGCAATCATTTTCGCATTAGCGAAATTTCGCAAAATTTTTTTTTGGATTAAATATCACGAATATTCGATATTAGCGAATATTCGCGAATATTCTTCTATATATTCGCGCAATATCGCAAAATCGAATATGGCGTATTCCGCTCAACACTACTCATTAGGGGCCCCTGCAACTGAATTGTGTCACGGTGCCTAATTGTAGGTGTGATGACCGGGGAGGGGGAGCCCCATGGCCACGCACATACGCTTAATGGTTAGCTACTTAGTTCTTGGGGCTAGGAGCCCAGGGTCTGGTGGTATTAACCCTTAGTGAGGGTCGGATGGTATTAACCCTCTCTGTCACGTGACGCCACTGTAGTCTTGGTATACCCCAGGAAACTACAGCTCCGGGGGCCTCCGTATCCCCGCTAGCTAGGGTGGTAATAACACAGTCCACAACAGGGGTCAATATAACGAAGGCTTTACTGGCATGAAGACAGATGTCAAAATCTTCACAGCGTTCACACAAAGTGTCGCAAAGGTTCCACAGACAGTCTCTAGAGGACCACACAGCTGATAATGCTTGGGCTTGGCTTATCATATATCTTCAGCTTTTGCGGCCGGATTAGTAATACTGGGCCTATGCTTGACTAGGCTGAAGAATAGATGCACTTACTGAAGTGTCGGTAGACTTGAGGCTTTTCGTCGGAATGAAGGATTGATCCGATAATTGCACTGAAGTACTGATTCTATAGTATTTAGGGGTACTCCGCGATTTGCTGTACTTTCTCCTGAACGGGAGGTCTCTGGCCTGCACTGATTCTCCTCTGAAATCTGCTCTGACTGAAATCTGCTCTGACCTGCCAGAAACTGTGTGTAGCGCTAGACTCTCCTAAACAGGAACTCCCACCCCTTATATAGACGTGAGGAGACTGAAGCCCATTGGTTGAGAGCTGAGGAAGACTGAAGCCCATTGGTTGAGAGCTGAGGGAGACTGAAGCCCATTGGTTGAGAGCTGAGGGAGACTGAAGCCCATTGGCTGAGAGCTGTGGATCATAGAGTCTTATCTGTATTCCCCTTGGAACTTACATTTAAAGTTTGTTACAAGTTAAAGTATAATACAACACCATAAGGTCTTGTCTAGCACTTAATCCTACTGACTCTCATACACTCTGACTAAACATAAAATGGCGGACTAAAACTCTTAAAGCTATACGCACCTAATAAATGTATTATCAACAATAACAGTATAAATCACATCATGACTAGCTGAGTCCCTGCAGGGGAGGCCCCACAAGCCGAGGGTCTCAATCTGACAGGGCCTACAGCAAATACCTGTACTGGGACACCACAAACCCCCCCACTAAACAGAAGTCGTCCTCGACGATTAAGGCACTGACGGATTGAGGAACGAGGTGACCTTGGGGCCACAAGAAGTCCTGAGGCACTTGTACACCAGTGTCCATTCCAGGTTCTTTGGGAAAAATAAACATATATGAACAGGATCATATGATAAGTCCTGAGGCATTATACACATAAATGTCCCTTGCAGGATTTTTAGATAAAGTGAGATCATCATTTTGTACAGGGTAAGTGATTATCTGGGTCCCAGACAGAATATAGACCTATTAAACATTACCACTCAGTTTTGAACAGGATTTACGTCTATGGACACTATTTGTACTATCCTAGGCATACTACAACAGAATTTTATTGTTAGATTTCACTTTGACTATGAAACCGGTATACACATATATACATTGATAAAGCTTTTCTACGCACTCTCTATTATTAGACTATGCATGTGATACACTCTACACCTTTTTCATATTTATCTAGACAATTTTATATAAGCTTATATTACTTTACCGTACACTATAGTATCACATTTTATGTACAGGAAACACACTTTTAAGACTGACCAGGTTTTGGATTGGGCTGCCAGAGGCTTTCTACCCAATGCCTTGGCTACTGGGGCCCTTAGGCTATTAGCTCTTCTCCCCAGAACACACTTTTAAGACTGACCCGGTTTTGGATTGGGCTGCCGGAGGCTTTCTACCCAATGCCTTGGCTACTGGGGCCCTTAGGCTATTAGCTCTTCTCCCCAGAACACACTATAATATTTACTAGACATTTTTATTCTATGCCTGAAGTACACAATTAGACACATTTTTTTTTTTTTTAGAGGATACCCTTTTCTTTTTGTAGTGCTTAAGTGAGGGATAGGAGACTTACTGGCCAGGTATGTTCCTATGCACTAAATAGGGTAAATAGGTAGCTAGTGACATATTAAATACCTCTACAGTGAGTTAGTAATGACGTATACTTGATATGTATACTAACTGAAGTGTATGTAGTCTATCTACATATATTGCATGTATAATTATTAGATTAATCCCTATATCTTGCTGGGGGATGTCCGAAATTAAATCTGGTGGATCTACGCAACACCATTTCCAAGCTTCCTGGAGCACTGTTTTCTCCTTGAACACTTGCTTCTTCTAGACTGACAGCTGCGCCTTCATCTTGGATAATAAGGACAAGTGATGGCTCTTGACTTATGGAGCTTTCTCCCACACTAGAAAGTTCTGATGGGATTGAAGTAGGTGGGCGGATGGCTGGAGTAAACTCTGGAGCTTCAGGTGCCAAGACTGAGGTTGATGGAATGGAACTGACCGGCACATAACCAAAGAAGACGTTTTGATCAGAAGGGAAAAGAGGATCATCTTCGAACATCAGGAGTGGCCTTTCAGGCTCAACTGGCTTGGTGGGCTGCACTTGTGCTGGCTGAACTGGAGGTGAAAGACTTGGTGGTGCAGAAGGAGGCACCAACCCAGGCAGGTCCCATTTGTGACACAGTTTGATCCGGTTTCGGTGGACAACTTGTGGTTCATATCCGGCTTTTTGAACTGAGTAGACATCAGAGTCCGGATAAGGGATGGAAATCACTGTGTATGGTTCAGTTTCCCAAAGGGAGTCCAACTTATGGGTCCTATGATGCTTCTTCAGCCAGACTTTATCACCAACTTGCAACGGCTGGGCGGAGGCATGGCGGTTGTAGTCCTGTTGCTGCCTATAGTGTGCCTCGCCCATCTTTTTGCTGACTATCTCTCTCGCTTCCTGAATCCTTTTCTGATGTTCAGAGACCCACTCTGAAGAGGCTTGGGGTGAGTGGTTGAAAGGAGCTTGAAGTCCAAAGACTCTGTCTTTAGGCAGTTGACCGTGTCGGCCCATCATGAGGTAAAATGGAGTATAACCAGTGGAACAGTGGACGGTATTGTTGTAGTTTTCCAACAATTCGGGCATTAGTTGAGGCCACTCTTCAGGTCGGGTACAGAGGCCGCTCTCAGCATGTGGATAAAGACCTGGTTGATCCTCTCACAGAGTCCATTCCCTTGCGGGTGATAAGCAGTGGTCCTGAGTTTCTTACAAGCATGGAACTGGCACAATTCTTGAAACAGTTGGGCCTCAAAGGCTGGACCTCGGTCGGAGTCCAACGGCGGATCCAGGGGGGGGCAACAGGGCAATTGCCCCCCCCGAGGCAATCATGTCACATTGGCTTTAAAAAAAAAAAAAAATTTTTTTTTTTTTTTTTTTACCATTTTTTTTTTTAACTGCAGCCAGGCCCGGACTGGCCATAGGGCAAACCTAGCAAATGCCTGTGGACCGCGGGCCGTCTTCGGCCCGCGAACGGCCCGCGGGGGTGTACACCACCAACACAGCGCCAGATAGAGAGAGATCAGCTGGGGTATCATAGCCAGCTCTGACACTTCTCCCCTCCCCTTGCTGCCCCCACGGCCAGTTAGAGGAGAGGAGCTGCTTCTACTCCTCCCTCTCCTATCTTCTTCTCCTCCCGTGTTTGCCCCGCCCACTCTCCCGACAGACACTGTTCTGCTGCCTAAGGAATGTGGGCGGGAAGATTCAAGCTTAGCAATCATAAAGGAAAGATGGAGTCTGATATCCATCCATCCATCCAGTCAGTCCCTCCTGCCTCTGAGTGAGTACTGAGAGTACTGTACACTGATGTATGGGGTGCCCTTCATTCCCTTCTCTCTCTTCACCTTTCTTTCTCTCTCTCTCTCTCTTTTTTCTCTTTTTTTCGTTTACACCCCCCCACCAGCTGCCACTGTAGATAGATAGATAGATAATAATCTATCTAGCTATCTATCTACAGTGGCGGCTGGTGCTCAAAATCTTTGGTGGGCGCAAATGAAAAAAAAACAATTGCAGCCTCACTGTGCCCATCAAACGCAGCCACTGGGCCCATCAATTGTCACCACTGTGCAATGCCATCAAACGCAGCCACTGTGCCATCAAACACAGCCACTGTGCCATCAAACGCAGCCACTGTGCCATCAATTGTCACCACTGTGCCATGCCATCAAACACAGCCACTGTGCTATCAATTGCCACCTCTGTGCCATGCCATCAAACACAGCCACTGTGCCATCAATTGTCACCACTGTGCCATGCCATCAAACACAGCCACTGTGCCATGCCATCAAACACAGCCACTGTGCCATCAATTGTCATCTCTGTGCCATGCCATCAAACACAGCCACTGCGCCATCAATTGTCACCACTGTGCCATGGCATCAAACACAGCCACTGTGCCATCAATTGCCACCTCTGTGCCATGCCATCAAACACAGCCACTGTGCCATCAATTGTCACCACTGTGCCATGCCATCAAACACAGCCACTGTGCCATGCCATCAAACACAGCCACTGTGCCATCAATTGTCATCTCTGTGCCATGCCATCAAACACAGCCACTGTGCCATCAATTGTCACCACTGTGCCATGCCATCAAACGCAGCCACTGTGCCATCAAATGTCACCACTGTGCCATGCCATCAAACACAGCCACTGTGCCCTTCAATTGTCGCCACTGTGCCAATTGATGCCCCTGTGCCCTTTAATTGTCGCCACTGTGCCCATTGTCGCCACTGTGCCAATCGTCGCCACTGTGCCCATCGTCGCCGCTGAGCCAGAGGGGGCGGCGCTCCGGTGCCCTCTATAGACGCACTGCCGCTGTCTATCTATATCTATCTATCTATCTATTTATCTTTATCTATCTTCCTTCCTTCTCTTCTTTCTTTCTATCTTTATCTATCTTTCTTTCTTTCTTTATCTATCTTCCTTCCTTCCCTTCTTTATCTATCTACCTATCTATCTATCTATCTTCCCTTATTTCTTTATCTATATTTCTTTCTTTATCTATCTTCCTTCCCTTCTTGCTTTCTATCTTTATCTATCTATCTATCTATCTATCTATCTATCTATCTATCTATCTATCTATCTATCTATCTATCCCTTCTTTCTTTATCTATATGTCTTTCTTTATCTATCTTCCTTCCTTCCCTTCTTGCTTTCTATCTTTATCTATCTTTCTTGTTTATCTATCTATCTTTCTTGTTTATCTATCTATCTATCTATCTATCTATCTATCTATCTATCTATATATCTATCTATCTATCTATCTATCTATCTATCTTCCCTTATTGCTTTCTATCTATCTATCAATCTATCTTCCTTCCTCCCCTTCTTTCTTTTTATCTTTATCTATCTTTCTTTCTCCCCCCCCTGGGCTGCTCAGTCTAAAATGCCCAGGCCTATTTTTTGTCCCAGTCCGGGCCTGCCTGCAGCTGCCGCTGCCGAGTCTCTCACTCTCTCTCTTATCACCAGGGCCGGTAGGCTGCCTGTCCTGAGGCTGCTTTGAGCTGTAGCTGACTGCAGCGCTCCCCTCTGTGTGTATGACAACCGGCATCTCTGGCTGTGTGTGAGAGCTGGATCTGTGTTCGTCTGTGCTGCCTGTGCTAGACCTGCTTGTGTGATAGTAGATGGAGATGGAACACTGATTGAATCAGTGTTTTGTCTATCACACAAGCCCGTCTAGGGGGGACCTTGCTAGAGCACACTGCCCTGCTGAACACAGACCTACAGCTCCTGTTTGTTCCATGACACACATCGGGAGAGGAGATACCTGCTGTGTGTGATCGAGGTAATGCCATGGTGAGTGCCATGCACAATGTGGCTGCATTAATAGACAAAAGTGGGGCTGCATTAATAGACAAAGTGGGGCTGCATTTATATACAAAAGTGGGGCTGCATTTATATACAAAAGTGGGACTGGATTCATAGACAAAAGTGGGACTGGATTCATAGACAAAAGTGGGACTGAATTCATAGACAAATGTGGGACTAGATTCATAGACAAAAGTGGGACTGGATTCATAGACAAAAGTGGGACTAGATTTATATAAAAAGGTGGGACTGCATTCATATACAAAGGTGGGACTGCATTCATATACAAAGGTGGGACTGCATTCATATACAAAGGTGGGACTGCATTCATATACAAAGGTGGGGCTGCATTGATATACAAAAGTGGGACTGCATTGATATACAAAAGTGGTAGTGCATTAATAAACAAAAGTGGGACTGCATTAATATACAAAAGTGGGACTGAATTTTTATACAAAGGTGGGGCTGCGTTCATATGCACAGTGAGGCTGCAATGATGGGCACTGATGAGGCTGCATTGATCTCTTGTACCATGTCTTCAGTCTCTAAACATCCCTTGTACCATGCCTGCAGTCTCTCACCATCCCTTGTACCATGCCTGCAGTCTCTGACCATCCCTTGTACCATGCCTGCAGTCTCTGACCATCCCTTGTACCATGCCTGCAGTCTCTGACCATCCCTTGTACCATGCCTGCAGTCTCTGACCATCCCTTGTACCACGTCTGCAGTCTCTGACCATCTCCTGTACCACGTCTACAGTCTCTGACCATCTCCTGTACTACGTCTACAGTCTCTGACCATCCGTTGTACCACGTCTGCAGTCTCTGACCATCTCTTGTACCATGTCTGCAGTCTCTGACCATCTCTTGTACCATGTCTGCAGTCTCTGACCATCTCTTGTACCATGTCTGCAGTCTCTGACCATCTCTTGTACCATGTCTGCAGTCTCTGACCATCTCTTGCACCATGTCTGCATCCTCTGACCATCTATTGTACCATGTCTGCATTCTCTGACCATCTCTTGTACTATATCTGCAGTCTCTGACCATCTCTTGTACCATGTCTGCATTCTCTGACCATCTCTTGTACCATGTCTGCATTCTCTGACCTTCTCTTGTACTATGTCTGCAGTCTCTGACCATCTCTTGTACCATGTCTGCAGTCCCTGACAATCGTCTAGAAACTATGGGATAGATTTATGGCAGTTATACTTAAATATTTTTTACTAGTAATGGCGGCAATCATTGATTTTTTAGCGGTACTGCAACATTGCAGCGGACACATCGGACACCTAATTGAGTTCTGTAAGCAACACCTTATTTTCTGGCAGTGCCCCTCCCGAGACTAGACTCTGGATCCGCCCTTGGGTCAGACAAGACAGTTTCCGGACATCCAAGTATCTGTACCCAATGGGTGTAGAACATCTGGGCTGTTGTCTTGGCTGTTAAGTCTTTGACTGGCACAACCACTACCCACTTGGAATAGTGATCCACCATAGTGAGAGCATACGAATACCTGGACCGGGTAGGCGACAGCTTGACATGATCCAAGGCGACCAATTGGTTAGGCCTCTCGCTCTGGATGGAATGGAGAGGTGCTCGCGCATTCTTGCGACCATTCTTGGTGATATTGCAGACTGCACACTCACTGCACCACTTTTCAACGTCGCTCCTCATTCCAATCCAGTAGAACCGGCGTCGGATGGTGGCTTCTGTTTTATGGACCCCAAAGTGTCCTGACTGGTCGTGGTAGGCATTCAATACCATGGTGGCGTCTCTCCGAGGGATCAGAATCTGATGTAGCCTTTCACCTGACACTGGGTCCAAGAAGTTCCTGTACACCATTCCTTTGTGCACAAATAGTCTTTTCCTCTGACGCCACAATCGCTTCAATTCGTAGTCCTTCTGACCCCGTCGTAACCGGGGAGGTACCCTCCTGGTCAATAAATACTCCTGCAGATCTCCCATAGTCTGACTTTCTTCCTGTAGGGTCCTCCAGGTATACAGGTCTTCCTGGATTGCTTTAGACCCAGATTCATTCCCCTCGCGGGTGACGACCACATCCTGATTCACAAATCTTTGATAGAAGGGAGGCATCTCCACATCTTCCCACCTGTCCTCCACTGGGGGATCTTCGCCCGGAGCCATGCGTGATAGTACATCCGCATTAATATTAGACTTGCCACTTCGATACTTGATAGAGAAGTCATAGTTGGCCAGTCTGGAGGCCCATCTTTGCTCAAGGGCACCTAGTTTAGCGGTGTTCAGGTGAGCCAGGGGGTTGTTATCGGTGTAGACCGTGAAGGAGGTGGCTGACAAATAGTCCTTAAATTTTTCAGTGACTGCCCACACAAGGGCCAGGAGTTCTAACTTGAAGAAACTGTAGTTAGAATCATTCTTCTCAGCTCCTCGCAGATTCCGGCTGGCATAAGCGATCACCCTCTCTTATTTTCCCTGCGTCTGGGACAACACTGCACAAAGTCCTTCGAAACTGGCATCTGTATACAGTCGGAAAGGCTGAGTATAATCCGGATAGGCCAGGATGGGAGGCTCTGTCAATAGATGTTTTAGAGCTTGGAAGGCCACCTCTTGCTCTTTGGCCCATTCCACAGGCAGCTTCCCATTATAGTTCCCCTTGGCCGTGCCTCGCAGGAGAGAGGTCAATGGCTCGGCAATTTGTGCAAAATGAGGAATAAAGCGGCGGTAATATCCCGCAAATCCTAAGAAGCTCCGAATATCCTTAACGGTGCGTGGGGTAGGCCAATTCTTGACAACTTCGACTTTAGCTGGATCAGGTTGGACCCCCTCGGTACTGACGACGTGGCCCAGGTAATGTACTTGTGGCTTGAGTAGGTGGCACTTGGAGGGTTTAACTTTCAGACCATGCTGGATCAGTACTTGGAAGACGTCGGACAGGTGAGTCAAATGTTCCTGATAGGATTTGGAATACACAATCACGTCATCCAGGTAGAGTAGGACACTCTGGAAGATAAGGTGTCCCAGACATCTCTCCATCAGCCGTTGAAAGGTAGCCGGGGCATTGCACAGCCCAAAGGGCATACTTTTAAATTCGAAAAGACCCATGGGGGTGACAAAGGCTTTTTTCTCCCTGTCTTCGACGGCCATGGGCACCTGCCAGTATCCGCTGGTCAAATCCAATGTAGAGAAGTAGGCCGCAGAACCCAGCACAGTGAGTGACTCCTCAATCCAGGGGAGAGGGTATGCGTCTTTATGGGTGATGTCGTTCAATTTCCTGTAATCAACACAGAAACGGATGGTCCCATCCTTCTTCTTAACTAACACCATGGGTGCTGCCCAGGGACTCTGGCTCTCTTGTATTACATACGCCTTCTGCATGTCGGTTAACAGTTTCTTGACGGTTTGGTACATGCCTGGTGCCACGGGCCGATGCCTTTCCTTGATGGGGGGCTTGTCACCGGTCAGGATTCAATGCTTAATCATGGAGGTCTTTCCAAAATTGGTTGGGTGTTTGCTGAAGGCACTCTGGTACCTCTTCGCCACCTCGATGACCCCTTCGACTTGTTCTGGTGGGGTGAGAGATCCTCCTATTTGCAGCTGGTGCCACCAAGGTTCTGGAGAGTTTTCGGTAGCCCCTGACAGGGTTTGGGCACTCAGCTGTTGGACCGCCTTCCGTGAAGAGAGTATGTCACTGGAATCCAAGAAAACCAGTTGGGCCACTGGAGTGTACTTTGGCAAGGTGGTGGCTACGCCGGACAAATTAACTAGGCGAACTGGGACCCGTCCATTCACCACCGTCACTAGGCTCCTTGCAGCTCGGACCAAAGGAAAATCTTCAGATTGTATAGGCTCCAGTAAGGCCTGATAGTCCTGATTCCTTACACCAGGGCGTGCCCGACACCACAAAATTGTCTCTGTGTTCGGCTGCAGGGTCATGGACCTCATGTCTTGGATCCGAACTTTACCGATTTCTCCTCTCCGGTTTGCAAACTTCTGTTCTGCTCTTAGAATTTTGAGATGGTGTTGCACAGTCCTCTGGCCTGAGGGAGACATGTGGGGGAGAGAGGCATGCAAGGCATCTAAGATATCACTGAAGCAATGTCTCATTATATTCATCCCCAATATAAACTCTGTGGCCCCTGGTACTGTGACATTAGTGACAATTATCCCTTGCCCTCTGAGGCCTTGTACACACGAGGGGATATTTCCGCTGAACATGGTCCGACGGACCATTTCAGCCGAAAAATCCCCTCGTCTGTAGGGGCAAACGGACGCTTTTTGCCGGATTCATCCGGCGGAAAAATTTCAAAGCATGCTTTGAAATAATTCCGCCGGATAGCTGGCCGTCAGATATGTCCGCTGGTTAGTACGGCAAACCAGCGGACATATCTTGCCGCACATGCGTCGTATCCTGTGAATGGATCCGACGCATGCGCGCGGAAGTGTTTACTTCCTGGTGCGGTGACGTGGCGGCGTCAACGTCACCGCCGCGTCACCTCGCTGTCCGCCGGCGGGGAATTTGATCCGATGGTGTGTACAGCCATCGGATCAAAACACCCCGGCGTAAATATACGCTGTAAACGGTCCGGGGACCGTTCACAGCGGATATATTCAGCCGTGTGTACAAGGCCTGAGTGTGTGACCTCTCAGCTGAATAGTGGGCTCCCAATACCCATGTCTGGGAATTGGTTTCCCGTCCCCTGCCATAACACTAAAATCCATATCATCTGGTTCACACAACGAATCGACATTCCAGTATTTATAGAATAGGCCCTTAGAGATAGTAGACACCTGCGAGCCTGTATCAATCAGGGCTTGCAGTTGGACACCATCTATGGTAACATTTACATAGGGGCAGGATGCAATGTATAAGGACTGTCCTGAGTATATTGGCTTTTCTGCTGGACCTGTGATTCGCTTTCCTGAGGGCCGGTCCTCGACCTCAGGGGACGCCCGTTTAAAGCCCAGCATTGCATCTTCCAATGACCGGGTTTGTTACAGTAATCACAGTAAGGCCTACTAGAAGGACCCGAGCGAGGCCCGCTATAACGGGGAGGAGGAGCAGGGGTAGGTCTCTTAGTCACGGGAGGCTCTCTAAGTGCCCGAGTGGTGTGATTAGCCAACTCCTTTACCACCTGGGTAAGCTGGGCAATATCTTGTTTAACCCCTTGAATCTCAGTAATTGTAGTGGAGGCTGGGGTGTCAGCCACGGGTGCGGGGGCTGGTGGTAACAGTGGTGCAGGGCATGTCGCCACACCCATAGGTTCCACTTTGGGGTCAGGATTCTCCTCAGGGTCTGCCCCCTGCTCTATAACTTGAAGGGCTAGGCGCTTAAAGGCAGAAAAATACATATTGGGGTTCTGTAGAGCTAACAGCTTTAACTGCGCCTTGTCCCATTTATTTTGGACCCCTTCTATGAATCTATCCATCAATAATTTGTTACCCTGGTCAGGGGTGATGTTGTCCAGTTTCTGGACTGCCTCCAGGGCATTCTGCAAGGCTACTGCATATGCCCTTAGTGTTTCCCCCGGCTTTTGTCGCCTCTCGTACAGCCTGAGGTGGACCTCCGAGGGTGAGTGGGACTCAAATACCTGATGCAATCCCTCGAAGATCTGACCCACTGTAGTCTTCTCAGAAGTGGGCCAGGTACGGACTTCCTCACGTGCAGGTCCCTGCAACTGTCCCATGAGCAACAGCACCTGTTGGTTAGGGGGGAGAGAGTAGAGAGAGAAAATGCTTTGGAAGCTCTCCTGGAAATCCTTGAGGGAAAAGGGATCCCCTCTGTAGTTAGGCAACACGGTCTTCCCCAGGTAGAATGGGGGAGCCCCGCTGTCATGACGTCGTACTGGAGGAGAGGAGGGCAGCAGCCCCCGGACTTCTGAGCCAGGAGATGATCTAGCCGATGACGGCTCTGCTGGAGGTAAGGCCACAGGCAGTGACCTGCCCGGAGGTGATCCCGGAGGGGTAGCTCATGCAGGAGCCGCAAGAGGATCTGACACATCACCTGCATCTGGTGATCTTGGGGCTGACATGCTGTAGCCTTGTTTGAGTGCGCTGTCACTTTAAGAAACTTTGAGAGCGCTGTCTTTGAGTGTGCTGTCTTTGAGTGTGCTGTCCTTGAGTGCGCTGTTGTTGAGTGAGCTGTCGTTGAGTGCGCTGTCGTTGAGTGCGCTGTCTTTGTATGCCGGTACTATTTTCTATTGCCGGACACGTTGCTATGGCTGCGCCCGGCAACTTCCTTTTTTGATCCGGTCAGCAAATGTTTCCTCCGTGCAACACAGAGTGGATTCTCTAGTTCCGGCTTGCACACTGAAGAGGCGTCGCCGCCGGGGCTTGACTGGGCGGAGCTGCGACCGCTCCCGCGTGCGGGAAATGCTGGAAACAATTTAACCCCTTCAGGTACAGACTTTCTCCACTTAACAATGGCACCACTTGTATTTGCGCCTCACTGAGTAAATTACTTTCAATGACGCAGTTCGGATTCTGGGGGGGGGGGGGGGGGGACTTGCTTTAGTGGCTGAATGGCTAAGGCGTACACCCGAATCCTGTTCGTGACGCCAGAAAACGATGTGATGACCGGGGAGGGGGAGCCCCATGGCCACGCACATACGCTTAATGGTTAGCTACTTAGTTCTTGAGGCTAGGAGCCCAGGGTCTGGTGGTATTAACCCTTAGTGAGGGTCAGATGGTATTAACCCTCTCTGTCACGTGACGCCACTGTAGTCTTGGTATACCCCAGGAAACTACAGCTCCGGGGGCCTCCGTATCCCCGCTAGCTAGGGTGGTAATAACACAGTCCACAACAGGGGTCAATATAACGAAGGCTTTACTGGCATGAAGACAGATGTCAAAATCTTCACAGCGTTCACACAAAGTGTCACAAAGGTTCCACAGACAGTCTCTAGAGGACCACATAGCTGATAATGCTTGGGCTTGGCTTATCATATATCTTCGACTTTTGTGGCCGGATTAGTAATACTGGGCCTATGCTTGACTAGGCTGAAGAATAGATGCACTTACTGAAGTGTCGGCAGACTTGAGGCTTTTCGTCGGAATGAAGGATTGATCCGATAATTGCACTGAAGTACTGATTCTATAGTATTTAGGGGTACTCCGCGATTTGCTGTACTTTCTCCTGAACGGGAGGTCTCTGGCCTGCACTGATTCTCCTCTGACTGAAATCTGCTCTGACTGAAATCTGCTCTGACCTGCCAGAAACTGTGTGTAGCGCTAGACTCTCCTAAACAGGAACTCCCACCCCTTATATAGACGTGAGGAGACTGAAGCCCATTGGTTGAGAGCTGAGGAAGACTGAAGCCCATTGGTTGAGAGCTGAGGGAGACTGAAGCCCATTGGTTGAGAGCTGAGGGAGACTGAAGCCCATTGGCTGAGAGCTGTGGATGTAAGTTCCAAGGGGAATACAGATAAGACTCTATAGTCTTATCTGTATTCCCCTTGGAACTTACATTTAAAGTTTGTAGTATAATACAACACCATAAGGTCTTGTCTAGCACTTAATCCTACTGACTCTCATACACTCTGACTAAACATAAAATGGCGGACTAAAACTCTTAAAGCTATACGCACCTAATAAATGTATTATCAACAATAACAGTATAAATCACATCATGACTAGCTGAGTCCCTGCAGGGGAGGCCCCACAAGCCGAGGGTCTCAATCTGACAGGGCCTACAGCAAATACCTGTACTGGGACACCACAGTAGGTATTGGTGTTGAAGGCCTCTAGCACTGCCTGAGGGCCCCATGCCACTAGGGAGCCCCATCAGGGTTGCCAGCCTCAGTAAAAACCAGGGACATTATGTAAAAATCTGTGTTTTAAAAACAATAAAAGATTATAGCTGCCCAGCCTTCTCCAGTACCTTTTCAGTGTGTGTATGTGTATTTTGTGTGTATGTATACTGTGTATGTACACTGTGGGCCAGATTCACATAGAATCTGCGGCGGCGTAGCGTAAGCCATTTACACTACGCCGCCGCAACTTAATGGAGCAAGTGACGTATTCCCAAAGCACTTGCTCTGTAGTTTGCCCAGAAACTTTGATAGACAGGTCACCCGTCGGACGGGTGATCTGTCTATCAAAGTGCCCGGGCAAGGGAGAGGGGCTATACTTGTCGGCGCGGCGGGGAAACACAGCTATTCAAATGCAAATGACAGGAGGAGGGGGGGATTGACTTGGTTTTGTCTTAGGGGACCATGGCTGAACTCAGAGGGACCATGGCTGAACTCAGAGGGACTATGGCTGAACTCAGAGGGACCATGGCTGAACTCAGAGGGACCATGGCTGAACTTAGAGGGACATGGCTAATCAGAGGGACATGGCTAATCAGAGGGACATGGCTGAACTTTGGGGACACAAGGCTGCATTTGGGGACACAAGGTTGCATTTAAAAAAAAGTATCGGTATTCGGTATCGGCGAGTACATGAAAAAAAAGTATCGGTACTTGTACTTAGTCCTAAAAAAGTGGTATCGGGACAACCCTAGTTAATATGCAAGTTATTGTCATAAAATTT
Organism: Rana kukunoris; assembly: GCA_029574335.1. NCBI lineage: Eukaryota > Metazoa > Chordata > Amphibia > Anura > Ranidae > Rana > Rana kukunoris. Next base: position 225,551,533 of record CM056051.1, read on the forward strand.
TTTGGGGACCTGGGTCTTGCCCCAGGGGACATGTATCAATGCAAAAAAAGTTTTAAAAACTGACGTTTTTTCAGAAGCAGTGATTTTAATAATGCTTAACGTGAAACAATAAAAGTAAAATATTCTTTTAAATTTCATACCTGGGGGTGGTCTATAGTATGCCTGTAAAGATGTACATGTTCCCTGTGTTTATAACAGTCTCTGCACAAAATGACATTTCTAAAAGAAAAAAAGTCAAAACTACTCACTGCTATAATGAATTGTTGGGTCCCGGCAATACAGATAAAAGTAATTGAAAAAAAATGGCATGGGTTCCTCTCTTAGTCCATTACTTTTGCACTTATTTACACTTTCTTTGTGAAATGGTAGAGTTACAATGTACCCCATTACCAATTCACATGGGAGGGCTGGGATCTGGGGGTCCCCTTTGTTAAAGGGGTCTTCCAGATTACAATAAGCCCCCCGCCCACAGACCCCCACAACCACCGGGCAAGGGTTGTGGGGATGAGGCCCCCAAAGCATTCTCCCAATGTTGAGGGCATGTGGCCTGGTACGGTTCAGGAGAGGGGTGCTCTCTCGTCCCCCCCTCTTTTCCTGCGGCCTGCCAGGTTGCATTCTCGGGTAAAGGGCTCTGGTGTGGATTTTTGAAGGGAACTCCACGCCATTTTCTTTTTAATTTGGGGTGGAGTTCCCCTTAAAATTCACACCAGACCTGAAGGGTCTGGAATGGATATTTGGGGGGGACCCTATGTAATTTGTTTTTAATTTGACGCTGGGTTCCCCTTAATATCCATACCAGACCTGAAGGTCCTGGTAATTGAATTTGGGGGGACCCCCACGCTTTTTTTTTAATTAATGACTTTTCTCTGTATTGCCAGGAGCCGACAATTCATTATAGCCGCGAGTGATTTTTGCGCTACTTCACGGGCATATGATACACCCCTCTAGTTCGACCCAAACTCAAAGCTTATCCCTAGCTGGGAAACTAAGGTTCTGTCAGAGGGGCGGACTAGGAGCTGAATGGTTTGTCCTCCTAAGCGGCAGGATCCCTATATTAGGGCCTGCTGCATAATATAGCCCTCCTAGGAGACCTGGAGAACTGTGTGCAAGACCTTGTGAAGTATACAGCAGCTTCCTTCCATGCCTTTGGGTTGAATAGAGTAAAATGTGTAAAACAGCTGGTGGAGAGAATCTGCTCTCAATGTAGTATCTCTCAAAAATCTCTCAGTAGCTAATACAGGTGTCAATGGCAAGTGAAAAGACCTTATCTTTCTGGTGTGGGGTCTGATGTGGAAATATGGCCTCAGACCATGAAGCGCGCTAACTCAAACATGAAAGCAATACAACCATGTTAACACTTGGTCAAAGCAATCATATAAATCCACAGCATACAGTTCCCACATGCTAATATGCTCACTGCACAGGACAAATCCATATAGTAGATCATGTTAGAGAACATGCAGTTGCTGTCTCTGGCAGCTTCAAACGTGGAAAATCTTTTCGAGTTCTGATGAAGAGGGCTACCCTTGAAACCAGGGGCTAAAGCTCAAGTAGCGTGAATGGGACATTTGTTTACGCCAAAGCAAGTTTGTAAAGGAATGTTCCTGAGTACCAGTTTTTACTATTTTTTAATAAAGGTTTTATAAAGGTGTCACACTTGTGCTCTTTCTATTTGTGTTGTAGTTTATTTATTTATTTTTTAAAGATTCCGAGTCTTTTACCTGGAAAAAAAGACTGGGGATTTGAAATTACTTTTTCTTATAGTAATGTAATTTTGTGCAGGGACAGTTCTAAACACGTGCCACTTCACAGGCATACTATAGACATCCAGCAGGTATGATATTTAAAGGAATTTTTCAATGATTTTTTTTTCACTTTAAGCATCATTAAAATCACAGCTCCTGAAAAAACGTCCATTTAAAAAAAAAAAAAATTGCATTGATACATGTTCCCTGGGGCAAGACCCGAGTCCCCAAACCCGTTTTAAGACAATAACTTGCATATTAGCCTTAAAAATTAGCACTTTTGATTTTGAACATTTGAGTCCCATAGACATCAATGGGGTTCTAACGTTCACAATTGGCCCCACTGTTTTAATAAAACTTTAAAGTTCAGACAGAATTTTCAGCATTGCTATGTTAACCCCAGTTTGACACTTCTGGATGCGTTGCTTCCATTCTGTCCTCTGCTGCTCTTGATTGTAACCCCTATCACTACATCAAAAGAATGTGTCCATAGTTCTCAGCACAACCATTTGGAATTGAGCTTACCACTGATTAGTGCTGCTGGAAATCAAGCGGTGTTAAACCCAAAAGCAAACATTTACAGTGCCTTGAAAGGTTATTCATGCCCCTTTAAATGTTTCACATTTTATCACGTTACAACTAAAAAAGTAAATGTATTTTTTGAGATTTTATGTGATAGACCAACACAAAGTAGCACATAATTGTGAAGTGGAACGAAAATGTTAAATGGTTTTCAATTTTTTTTACAAATACTGTAAATATGTGAAAAATGTGGGCGTGCATTTGTATTCAGCCCCCCAGAGCAGCGGTGTATTTAGGTTTCGTGCTGCCCTAAACCTGACTAAACTCGTGGACCCCCTAATTTAAATATGAGCCACCCCCTCCTGTCAAGGCCACGCCCCTTTCTGTTTAAGACCCGTCCTGAAATTTTTGAGTGTGGACACTAGTTCTTAGGGCCTGCAGGGGGGGGGGGTTCAGAATGGATTCCCTTAATTTGCATAGATTTCCTCTCACTTCTTGTTTGGCTATGGGGCAGGAAATTAAGGGAAATCTCTGCAATGGGACGGAGATGGTAAAAAATAAACTGACAGGGTCTTTAACCCTCCTTTACGCTATCCAAAATGGAAAAAAAAGTGTTGCCTAGGACAGTCAAAATTAGAGGCAGCTTGTGTTACACTGAGGCCTTGTACACGATGGGATTTATCCGCTGTAAACGGTCCCCGGACCGTTTACAGCGCATATTTACGGCGGGATGTTTTGATCCGATGTACACACCATTGGATCAAATTCCCCGCCGGCGGACAGCGCGGTGACGCGGCGGTGACGTTGACGCCGCCACGTCACCGCACCAGGAAGTAAACACTTCCGCGCGCATGCGTCGGATCCATTCACAGGATACGACGCATGTGCGGGCAGATATGTCCGCTGGTTTGCCGTACTAACCAGCGGACATATCTGACGGGCAGCTATCCGGCGGAAAAATTTCAAAGCATGCTTTGAAATTTTTCCGCCGGAGGAATCCGGCCAGAACGGTCCGTTTGCCCCTACACACGAGCGGATTTTTCGGCTGAAATGGTCCGTCGGACCATGTTCAGCGGATTTATTCCCTCGTGTGTACAAGGCCTAACAGTGTAGCGCAAGCTGGCAGGGACTCTTTCCGTACTGCCCCCTGTAAAGTGCTGCCCTAGGCCTGGGCCTTGCTGGCCTAGACCAGGATACAGCGTTGCCCCAGAGTCAATACTTTCTAGAACCAATTGCACCTGCAAGTCTTTTTGGGGATGTCTCTACCAGCTTTGTACATCTACAGAGTGACAGTTTTGCCCCCTCTTCTTTGCAAAATAGCTCAAGCTCTGTAAGATTGGACGCAGAGCATTTGTGAACAGCAATTTTCAAGTCTTGCCACAGATTCTCAATTGGATTTGTGTCTGGACTTCGGCTGGGCCATTCTAACACATGAATATGTTTTGATCTATACCATTCCATTGTAGCTCTGGCTGTAAGTTTGGGGTCGTTGTCCTGCTTGAAGGTGAACCCCCGTAAGCTGCAATATAACACATTTTTGATTTCGGCTTAAGCTTCAAAAAAGCTGTACTGGGACCTGAAGACAAATGCTTTTAACATAGCAGCCACAAATTATTTTTCAGGCCAAACCAGTGAAAGTGCCATGAACATGCCTGTACAATACAGTGATCGTGTGGGATTCTGATGCAGTATCAAAGGAGTGTTAATTATATGGCTCCTGGGGCTGATGCTGCTGATATAAGATATGATCTTATTCAACAGATGTACTATCCACATTTATTCCAGAGAAACACAATAGAATAATAAGTTGGCAACTGAGTAGAGAGTAGTGGAAATATATTTAAGGAATCTGGAACAATATGCATTACATTTAAAGCGTAACTCCACTTTTGTTGAGAGAAAAACATTGCCCTCTGGGGGATCTATGTACATTGCAAGCATTATAACAACCTTTGTTGCAGATTCATATCTTATGTTATTCTGAAAGCGGATCTGCACCCTAAAGTGAAGTCCCGCTGATTGGAACCCTCCCCCCCTCCGGTGTCACATTTGACACCTTTCAGGGGGGAGGGGGGTGCAGATACCTGTCTAAAGACAGGTATCTGCACCCACTTCCGGCCACACGTCTTGGGCAAAAGACGGGTTTTTCTGACATCCTCCGTTGTGTGCTGGGAACACTCGGCTCCCAGCACACAGCGGGAGCCAATCGACGGGCGCAGCGCGACTCGCGCATGCGCCGTAGGGAACCGGGCAGTGAAGACGGAGCACTTCACTTCCTGGTTCCCTCACCGTGGATGGAGGGGGGAGCAGCAGGGTGACGAGCGATCACTCGTCCTCTGCTGCGGACGCCGCTGGACTCCAGGACAGGTAAGTGTCCTAATATTAAAAGTCAGCAGCTGCAGTATTTGTAGCTGCTGGCTTTTAATATTTTTTTTTGTGCGGACATCCGCTTGAAGGAATCCCTGCATGTTCCTCTCTGTCTCTGTAATAAGTGGGTCTCCAATGTGGTTTCATAATTAGCTATCAGGTGTGCACCTGCACAGCACTAATGAGGAAATCTGCTGGGCCTGCATCCCTTTAGACGTGTTCCTACAGGGAGTACTGTATCTCACCAAAAATGAAATGTTTGTTGCAGGGGATGCCTGAAATCTGACTTGTATCTTAGTGTAGACTTCTGGGAAAATCAGTGATTCAATCACACAAGCAGGAAATTATATTTCTAGGGAGTGGTCAGTACACACTCTGGGCCAGATTCTCAGAGGCGTTACGACGGAGTATCTCAGATACCCCGTCGTAACGCCTTTTTTTTGTCCTCGTATCTATGCGAGTGATGCTTAGCATCACTTTTGCATAGATACGCTTCTACATCCGACAAGTGTAAAAGCATTACACTTTCGGATCGTAGGTGTAATGACAACTCCGGCCACTAGGTGGCCTTTACGTTGTTTTCGCATTTGCATATGCAAATGAGGTAGTACCCCGATTCTCGATCGCTTTTACGCCGCCCCGTCGTCGCGTACGTCGTTTTTGTTCGCGTAAGGTTACCCCAGCTTCTATGTGGAGTAACCTTACGAAGTACCGTCGGATGCCGTCGGGTCCCGTCGGATGCCATGTTAAGTATGGCGTCGGGTCAGCGTCGGCTTTTTTCGTCGCTTACGTCGTTTTACTAACTCGTTCGCGAATAGGGAGTTGCGTAAATGACGCTCACGTCGTTTTGACGTCGGTTTCAACGACGCTTCCCGACGTGAGCTGGAGCATGCGCACTGGGCTTTTTCCCCGGCCGGCGCATGCGCAGTTCGTTCGACGTGGGGGCGCGCTTAATTTAAATACAAGCCGCCCCATTTGAATTGCGCGGGTTTACGCTTGGCGATTTACGAGACGCCAGCGAAAACTACGGAGCAAGTGCTTTGAGAATAAAGCACTTGCTCTAGTACGCAGCGGCGGCGTAGTGTAAATGGCTTACGCTACGCCGCCGAAAATATATGAGAATCTGGCCCTCTGTGTACAGAACAGCTCCAGGTAGCCATATTGCATTGCATTCTCAGAAAATTACAGTGGCTGCAGATTGAAAAGGAAAGGTAATTTTTAATAACATTCACATACAATATGACTTGTGTCGCAATTGTAAACGCTAATTTTTTTTTTCCTTATTTGCTATTTCTTCACCCCACAAAAGAGGTTACCCTTTAATTGTTATTATAGCGGCACTTTACACTTTGTTCTCTTTCACTGTTTTAATCGTAGTATAACATAGTGAATGTAAAGATGAGCCCAACGAACAGAGACAAAAATGTGTTATTTTTTCAATTACTGTATAAGGCTTGGTTCACGTTGATGTGACCTAAAAGTCTCGTCAATTACGATGAGACTTTGCCAGGAGACTTCCTGGCGACTTGAGTACTACTTTGAGGTACAAGTCTGATAGATGTAACCTTGAAGTAGAACAGGAACCATTTCTGAACTCGAAGTGACTTCAGTAGTGCAAATTAAGACACCTCTCATTGACTAACATGGGATTTCACATGTCAGAAGCCAATTCGCAATAGTATGAACTGAGCGCTAAACCTCTAGAGTAGTCTACTAAGGCAATAGTATGCCACTATATTAAGCCAAATCAAAAACTTTCACAAATGTATCTATTTGTAAAGGGATTTGCTAATGCTTCAGTATCTATTAGATATAAATATACTGCTTAAAAAAATTAAAGGAGCATTTTAAAAACACATCGGGCCAGATCCACAAAGAACTGCCTATCTTTAGGCAGGCGTAGCGTATCTAAGATACACTACGCTGCAGTAACTTAGAGCGGCAGGTTCCTTATCCACAAAGAATTTGCGCTGTATGTTACAGCGGCGTAGTGTAATTGTGTCGGCGTAAGCCCACGCAATTCAAATGTCTCAGATGTGGGCGTGATTTATGTTAAATCATCGTGACCCCACGTAAATGACGTTTCTTTTAACGGCGCATGCGACGTCCGTGGAGGTATCCCAGTGCGCATGCGCAAAATCACGTCGCAAATAGTCAATGCTTTCGACGTGAACGTAACTTACACAAATCCCTATCCGCGAACGTTTTGCGCAAACGACGTAAACGATGGAAAATTTGACGCTGTCCCGACGTCCATACTTAACATTGCGTACGCTTCTATAGAGCAGGGGTAACTTTACGCCGGAAAACGCCTTACGCAAACGACGTAAAAAAATGCGCCGGGCGTACGTACGTTCGTGGATCTGCGTATCTAGGTCATTTGCATACTCAACGCGGAAAATAGAAGGAAGCGCCCCTAGCGGCCAGCGTAAAAATGCAACATAGATACGACGGCGTACTAAGACTTACGTCAGTCGGCTCTATGCCACTTTCAGGCGTATCTTGTTTTTTGGATACAAAACAAAGATACGCCGGCGCATCTTAGAACTTACGCGGCGTATCAATAGATATGCCGCCGTAAGTTCTTTGTGGATCTGGCCCATCAGATCTCAATGGGGAAAAATATTATGCTGGATATCTTTACTGATATGGGATGGGTAATGTGTTTGTAACGAAAGGATGCCACATTGTTTAATGGACATGAAAATTATACACCTACAGAGGGCTGAATTCAAAGACATCCCAAAAATCAAGTGAAAAAATTATGCATCAGGCAAGACCATTTTGCTTAAATTTCAGTGTAGCAACTAAAAATGGTACTCAGTAGTTTGTATGGCTCCCACGTGCTTGTATGCATGCCTAACACCAGGGCATGCTCCTAATGAGACAACTGATTGTGTCCTGGGGTATTTTTTCCCAGATCTGGACCAGGGCATCAGTAAACTCCTGAACAGACTGAGGTGTCTGGACCAGGGCATCAGTAAACTCCTGAACAGACTGAGGTGCAACCTGGCAGCATCGGATGAACCAAAACATAATGTCCTAGAGGTGGGATTTAGGTCACGCGAGTGTGGGGGCCATTCAATTCCTTTATCCTGCAGGAACTGGCTGCATGCTCTCGCCACATGAGGCCGGCATTGTCATGCACCAGGAGGAACTCAGGACCCACTGCACCAGCATAGGGTCTGACAATGGGTCCAAGGTTTTCATCCCGATACCTAATGGCAGTCAGGGTGCCATTGTCTAGCCTGTAGAGGTCTCTACATCCCTCCTTGGATATGCCTCCCCAGACCATCACTGACCCACCACCAAACCGGTCATGCTTACAGGCAGCATAACATTGTCAACAGCTTTTCCAGACCCCTTTAAGTCGGTCACATGTGCTCAGGGTGAACCTGCACTCATCTGTGAAAAGCACAGTGTGCAAGTGGCGGACCTGACAATTCTGGTGTTCAATGTCAAATGCCAATGGTGCTGGGCCTGAGCACAGGGCCAACTAGAGGACGTCTGGCTCACTAGAGGACGTCGGGCCCTCAGGCCACCCTCGTGAAATCTGTTTCTGGTTGTTTGGTCAAAAACATTCACACTGGAGGTGATTTTGTAGGGCTCTCGCAGTGCTCATCCTGTTTATCCTTGTACAAAGGAGCAGATACCAGTCCTGCTGATGGGTTGAGGATCTTCTATGGCCCTTTCCAGCTCTCCTGGAGTAACTGCCTGTTTCCTGGAATCTCCTCCATTGCTCTTGAGACTTTGCTGGGAGACACAGCAAACCTTCTGGCAATGGCAAGACCTCCAGCTGTCGCAAAACTACAAGTCCCATCATGCTTTTGCCTCTGGGAGTCATGCTTGTGAATGTCAGAGTCTTGCTATGCCTCATGGGAATTGTAGTTCTGAAACAGCTGGAGGTCCACTAATTGCATATCCCTGTCCTATAGAGTCCCAGTATTGCCTCGTGCTACCAGTAGAGACACTGACCCTAGCCAAATGCAAAACTTGTGAAAAACAGTCGGAAAAGATGAGTAGGGGAAAAAAAAGTCAATGCCTCCTCCTGTAAAACTATTTCTATTTTAGAGGCTGTCTCATTATTGCCCATCTAGTGCACCTGTTGTTAACTTCATTAACACCAAAGCTACTAAAAACTGATTAACAACCCCTTCTGCTACTTAACTGACCAGATCAACATCCCAGCAGTTTAATTGACTTGATGCTATTCTCTGATTAAGCCCAGGTTCACACTGGGTATGATTTAGTTCAATTTGAGATGCAATTTCACATGTGAAATCGCATCTCAAATCGGCGGGATTTGCCGGCAATTTCCGGCAATGACACCGTCCTAATCGGTGCGACGCCGCATCTATTATTGATTATTTCTGAGATATATGTTATTTTTTTTTTATTTTAAATATTTAGTAACATTTAGCATGTATCTTATTCAGTAATCTGTACAGTAACAATATATAAACATTCTTTTTTACAGCATTATATTTTGGCTTTTGGAGGAATAATAGCAATTCCATTAATCCTGGCAGAGCCTCTGTGTGTTAAACATGACAATGCAGTGAAAAGCCAGCTGATAAGCACCATATTTTTTGTGTCTGGCATATGCACACTTCTTCAAACAACAGTAGGAACAAGGTAATTATACCAGACAACAAGAATAGTTATGATATATATGAAGTATTCACAGTAGACCTCCAACAAAACTGCAGTACATGTTGGTGGTCTCTTGATAATACACTTGATCTGCCAACCCCCCCACTTGTCCTCTACATGCAAGTCTGTATGTGGAAACTTGTTAATGGAGGGAGTGACTATTACTCAAACAGCACTTTCACTTTCACAAGAGAAAAGGGTATTTTAAGGCATTTCCAAGTAAAATCCAATCCCAAACTGTAACTTGTGGGGGTACAAGATTCTAAAAATATATAAAAAAAGGTTTAGTGCCATCCCTGGAGGGGGGATTGCTAGTTAAATGGGTGCTTCTACTTCTGGAGGTGATGACCCACTGGGTTAGTATCTGAATTCACCAACACATTTGGGGGTTACAAATGTTTTAATGGGCATTGGGCAAATATGCCCTACAAAACGTTAAAAATAGCCAACAGATAAACAATAATTCTCTGTAATATATTACAATTAAGTTTTACTAAACCCACTACAGTAAAATCTGTTTGTAAATGCAGTAAAACATGCTTGTTATTCTCACTGTGGAACCTAAGGGGTTAATCCTCTGTATTGTATAAAAAAGCCGGTTTAATGCTGTCTTCTCTGATCCGCCCCTTCTTTTGCTATACCCAATCTATCTGCTGATAGTACAGAGCCGTTGGGGCACTCCACACATTCTTGGTTTGGTTTGTATTGCTAGATAGTTGTTTTTTTTTTGGAGGAGGGTGAGTGTGATCAGCACAGGGCCAATCTGCACTGTCCAAACAAATGGCCAGGGGTCATGCAGTCTCATAGGATGATCAGAGGAGAATGAAAACACTTTGTGTTAGCTCTAACCAGACACTGATAGAAGTCACAAGACTTCTATATGCTGTTGATGGAAAAAGGTATTTAGCAGTTCATATTAAATAAAATAATTACATTTCTATGTTTACAGTTTGTGTACTGTGGGAGAACAGATATAGGAAATGCATGGTCCTGGGTTTAGTAACACTTTAAATACAGAAATGTAATGAACACAACTCTGTTCTATAAATAAACATAACTGTTAAGAGAGAAAACATTGCTGATGGTCTTAGCTAATGTCAAGGGGTCCCTCTCTAAACCACTGACCAGTGCACTGTAAGAACGATCTTTTCTGAGCTAATGTAGGAAATGGAAAAGGGATTGATAGCCGCACTCCAAGGAAACTTCAAATAAGTTGTCTTTATTGGTAAAAATGGGCATGCAGGACAAAACACAGCCACATGACTAAGCACTGATACAGTGTGAAACACGTCGGCTGTCCTTTCCTGTGGCTGTGTTTTGTCCTGCATGCCCATTTTTACCAATAAAGACAACTTATTTGAAGTTTCCTTGGCGTGCGGCTATCCATCCCTTTTCCATTTCCTACATTCGCCTTGTGCATTGCCAGCACCTTGGTTTCCTGAGAGGTTCCTTACTTGCCTGCAAGACCCACCCGGAGCGGTGACTCCCTTCCTTTGTTCAACTTTTCTGAGCTGTTGCCCTGAAAATCCTAGGTCAAAACTCATAGGACAGATTGGTCTCAACACTTTGCTCTCTAGGTTCAGGTGAACTATCATCCAAGGATTATTTGTTATCCCCTGTGACAGGGGGCGGGGGTTCTTCTCCCCTGCAGCCACTGTCACATTTGTAATCAGTGCCATCACAGCATTCATTCACAGAGATCTGTGAATGAAGAAACTACAAGTTATATTGGCCCCACTGGAGTTTCCCCCTGTGTCAGTAATGCCCCACACCTCTCCAGTTTTAAGAGATTACAGGGCCCAGCGACTGCTCAGCAGGAGCAAAAAATAAAAGAGGGTGCACCAGTCTAGTGCATTGAGCCACAGTGTTTATTTAAGATTAATAAGAATATTACTATTATTAATATTCCCAAGCATTTGAAAAAAAATCGCTCATCGAGCTATTCATCTATAGCCCACTGGTCCTAGACTTGGCACACTCCGGAATCATGGTGCCGTAGGTGTGTTGCGGCGTGCTCCATGTCTCCAACGCTCTCCCTGATGTGAAGAGACCTGACCACTACCTGACCACTACCACTGCTGACTACCAGGCTGATGACTGGGGATTGAGAAAGTGAGGACTGAGAGAAACTGTTTACCGGATCGGGTGCGGTAACCGGGCTAGCTGGGCATCTGAACTATCAAGGCTGAGAGCTTTGCACTACCTGTCCACCGTGCTTAGCCTACGCTCGCCCCTGCTCGCTCGCCCCTGGTCCCCCCGTGTGATCGCATGTCCCCGGGCTGCTGTTGCTGCCACCGGTGTATTTTGTTCTAGAGTGGAGCGGGGGTTACCTGAGGAGCTTGCGGACCTCGGTTCCTGGTGCGGCTGCTACGAGCTGTGAACCCGTGGGAAGGACCGGAGAAGGACGGAGGAGGACAGAGTAGGAGGGGTGGACCTCCGGGTGTCGGTTTTCCGGACTTCCTGGGGACTGAGAGCGGCGAGCGGCCGAAGAATACCGAGGGCTATCGAGCCTGTAAGGAGTAAGGTGTAAAACTGTACTGCAGTGACACCTAAAGGATTCACCAGCAAACAGCAACCAGCTTAAGATGTGCGGTAAAGAAGAGCGGTAAAGAAGATAAAGCAGCAAACAAAGCTGGTAAGGTGATGTATTTTATGTCTTTTTGTCTCTCTCATCCACTGAGTAACTGATCTGGGGCAGAGGCCTGTTGCAAAGTAAAATCGATTTAAACCCAGCAATCTAATGAGGAGGATATAATTGGTATTGGATTCCATAGTGGACTGTCCAAATAGAGGACGTGTGTACAAGAAGTCATCCTGAGTAACCCCCTTGAGACTTGCAAAATCTATATGGTGCTAAAAAAAAAAAAAAAAACATATATATATATATATATATATATACAATACATCTGACTGTGGAGGACAGTGGGGGCAACCTTATTGTATTTTATCAGGAAGGTGTAATTGAATCAAAGAAGATCTATATATATATATATATGTATATATACATAAGGACTGCCAATTTATCTTTGTTTCTTTTTTTTTCCATTCTGTTTTATCTCCTCCGCTTCATGTGAGACTTATAAACGGACGGTAAAAGGTATATTAAGGGGACTGAGGTTGGACGTCTCCCGAATCCCGACTCTAGTGACGTTTTTTTACTGCTCAAATCATAAAGTAAAAGAGAATGGTAAGGAAGGCTCCCAAAGGGAACAGAGTCCAAAAAAGAGCCCAAAAAAAAAAGGGACCCAAGACTCCCCAGTAAAAAATACTGCAGACACAGAAGTGCATTATGTCCTAGAGGAGACCCCAGGAAAGAGCAAGTATAAAAGTAAAAAGGGTGTAACACTGGAGGCTAAAGGGGCAAATAAAGATCAGAAATCCCCAGAGAAACAACAACTTAACCTTCCCCCCGAAGGCCCACAAGCCCCCCCCCTACAAGGCAAGATATGACAGATATGATGGAAATGATGTCCCGTCTAGAACGGACAGTTAAAGGGGAGATGGGAGCAACAAGGAGAGATATACAGAGTGTATTACAGAGGGTGGAGGGTATAGAAGAGCAACTGGAAGAGCATAAAAATGCAATAGTAGAACTGAGAGGACGAGCAGATATGGACTGGATGGAGATAAGAAATGCACGATATAGATTGGAGGACCAAGAAAATCGCAGGAGGAGGAAAAACTTGCGTGTAAGGGGCCTCACGGAAGAAGTAAAGGACGGAGAACTTGTTGAGACATTACGAGAGATATTTAACCCCCCTGCCGGTAAACCCGAGCGCGACTCGGGTTGGATTTTTTAGGTAAATAGCGATATCCACGAGTCGCGCTCGGGGTCAATATGCAGAGCCTGCAGCGCGCGCTGGCTTACCTTGGATCCAGGCGGGGTACTGTACTTACCTTGTCCCTGGATCCAGCGATGCATCCCCGCTGTGTGAGCGAGTGGCGTCCTCCATTCGACTCACACAGTGCCCGCGCGCCGCCGATCTCCGTTCCCTGCGACGTAACGGCGCACGGGGGCGGAGACCGGCGGCAAATTCAAAAATGTAAACAAACACATTACATACAGAATACTGTAATCTTATAGATTACAGTACTGTATGTAAAAAATACACACCCCCCCTGTCCCTAGTGGTCTGCCCAGTGCCCTGCATGTTCTTTTACATAATAAAAACATTTTTTTTCTCCCTGCAAACTGTAGATTGTCCATAGCAACCAAAAGTGTCCCTTTATGTCAAAAGTGATTTTAGAGCAGCTAGAAAACAGCGATAATAAATTATAATCACTTGCAGAATTGAGCGTTAGCGATTTGTGGGAAAATTCGTCATAAAAAAATAAAAGTAATGACAGCGACAATTCTGCAACTGAGCAAATTTCAGTGATTTTGATTTGATTACATTAGTGAATAATTTTTATTATAATTACATTATTATTTGTTATAATTATTTATAGTTATTTATTATATTATAATTTTATGATTTTGTGTTTCAAACTTTATCATACCCGGGATGTCTACTAGACTCTGGTTTGGACAAATTTAAGCGAGTTATTCCTAAAAATTGCAGGCCTACAGTATAAAACGCAGAATTTCCATGCAAAATAATTGTACCGCTTTTGGTACGTAATTCCAGACAGAATCATACCGCCAGGGAGGTTAATAAAGCACTTAAAAGAGAGCCAAATGCTCAGATGCAATTTGTAAGAGCACACAGACTACAAAGATCTTACAATACCCAGAAAGACTCACCAAGGGACATTATAGTAAGATTTCAGGACGTTGAACAAAAAGAGTTAGGGCCAGATTCAGGTAGATGGGAGCATCTTTGCTCCGGAGTAACGCTTCTCATTTGCGTTACGCTGCAGAAATTTTAGGAGCAAGTGCTGTCATTCACGAAGCACTTGCTCCTAAAGTTGCGGCAGCGCATCGCAAATGAGCCGGCGGAATTCAAATTGGGCGGGTACGGGGCGTGTAGTATTTAAATGAAGCGCGTTCCCGCCGCGAACGTACTGCGCATGCGTCGAGTGTTAAAACATCCCCGTGCGCATGCTCCAAATTTTGTGAATGAACGTCAATGACGTCACATTCCCATTAATGAACGTTTTACGCAAGCGACGTTTTTTTTTTTTTTCCGACGCGATGACGACGCCTATACCTAACATAGGATATTCCAACCCCATGTAGGTATAACTATGCGCCGCGTATCCTGTCCGGAAACGTCGTAACGTCACTACCTCGCGCCGGAATGCGATCGTGAATTGCCGATTTCCGCTCATTAACATATTTTTTGAGCGGAAATCGGCGGGAACGCCCCCGGCGCCATTTTTAAGTTGAAGTAACGATGCGATGGCGAAACTCAGTTACGCTGCTCGCATCGGAGCTTCAACCCGGCGTTTCTTGTTTTCTGGTTACAGAAAACAGAAACGCCGGCTTAAAGTCACAGTTAGGCTGGCGGATCACTGGATCCGCCAGCCTAACTGTTCCTGAATCTGGCCCTTAGTGTCCCAAAGTACGAGGAACTCTGCTGTGATGCAATATAAACGTACACCTTTACTTATATTCTCAGATCTATGCCCAGAAACTCTAGCACGTAAAAGGGCACTGAAACCGTTGACGAATTATCTCCGGGAAAAAAAAATGATCTACAGATGGGGGTCTCCGGCCTGTTTGTCGGTTAAAAATCAAGGAGTCTCAGCATATATCTGGTTTCCAGAAGATGTAGATGAATTCTGCAATAAACTGAATATACAACATGTAAAAGTGGATAACTGGGAAAAGAGGCCTCCGGAGTGGAAGAGATGGAAGGACCAGGACTGGAATAGGGTGTAGAGCCTAGAGGACAGGCTATAATATGAGAGGAGACGGAGAAGGATTTGAGAGACGAGTTCTCTCTTTTTCTTCCTTCTATCTTCTCTGTGCAGATATATACCCTATTTTCTTTTCTTTTTCTTTCTCTTCTCTGTTTTTTCTCTTTCTTCTCTTCCTCCTCCTCTGGGGGAGGGGAGGATTGGAATAGCAGGGGGGGAGGAAAAATGTGCGTAGGATCTTATAATTATGGGGGGAAGGGGGGTATGTGTGGTATATGTGGTATATGTGGTATATGTGGTTCCCTTGTCCTTATGATATGTAGATTAGGATTGGTGGCATTAAATTTGACCTGGAGAGTCTCCTATGTCAAGCAGGGGTCTGATTCGAGAATAAAATACAGAAAATGGCTACACTAAAGATGGTTACGTATAATGTACGGGGGCTAAATAACCTGAACAAGCGATATCAGATACTGCAGGATATGAGGAGACTCTCGGCCAATATAGTGTTTCTACAAGAAACCCATTTAAAGATAACATCCAAGACTAGATTAAACTCAAAAGAGTTCCCCACCTGGTTTCATAGTTACTCCCCAAATAAGAGGTCAAAAGGTACGGCAATAGGATTCGATAAAAATACACGGTTTATCCCAGAAGCTACAGAAATGGATTCTGAAGGAAGATACCTGTATATTAAAGGGTCTATATCCAATATAAAATATACATTAGCAAATGTGTACTGTCCTAATGTTAGGCCAGCAGTGTATTTGAAGAAAATATTGAATAAATTAGAAGGATTTAGAGACGGTAAGGTGATCCTAACAGGGGACTTTAACTTTGTTTTTGACCCACTGTTGGACACCCAACCAATATCATTGAGATCAGAGAGAAAGTATGTAAAGGTAATTAAACACAAACTATGCCAAATGCAATTAGTAGAAGCTTGGAGAATCCTTCATCCTAGGTAGAAGGATTTTACATATTTTTCCTCTGTTCATAGATCATATTCTAGAATTGACCATATCATTCTAGATCATCGGCTACTGGAGGGACTGAGAAGTGTAGACATAAAATCTATAACGCTATCAGACCATGCCCCGGTGGTGATGGATCTAGATATGGGGGAGGTCCCGGTGGGACAGAGAACATGGAAATTGGATGAATCACTCCTGAATAACATCAAGATAGCCGATGATCTGGAAAAAGATATGTGTCTGTTCTTCTTGGAAAATGATATAGAAAATGTTGCTCCCTCAACGTTATGGGAACCTCACAAAGTATACATGAGAGGGAGGCTGATAGCTGAAAATGCTAAAAGAAGGAAAATCAGGTCGGTTCAGAAGCAAAGGTTACTGGAAGAGATATGGAGCTTAGAACAGTCACAAAAAAAATCTCAGGAAGAGGATGTTTTAAAGTCTTTAACAAGGAAGAGGGAGGATCTGTGTAATCTACTAGAACAGGAAACCAAATGGGTGTTTAATAAAGTGAATAATAATTTCTATGCCATGGGAAATAAACCAGGGAGATTTCTGGCAGGGACTATTAAACCTAGAAACTCGCAAAATTTTATTCTTAAAATAAAAGATAAGAAGGGAAACCTGAGACATTCTACTAATGAAATAACTAAAATATTCCAGGAGTATTACCAAAACCTATATAAGGTTAATAAAGAACAAGGTATATTAGAAACTCAGAACAGGAGAAAGAATAATAAAAGATATCTAGAAAAGATCCCGGGCCTATCGGAGGAAGTAATGAGCAACTTGGAAAGAGAAATTACAAAAGAGGAAATAAGTCAAACTATAAAAAATATTAAGATGGGAAAGAGTCCTGGCCCAGATGGGTATACCTCAGCTTACTATAAAAGATTTGGAGTGATTTTAGTACCCTTTTTTCAGAGGTATATGAACTCCATTGGGGGAGGTTTAAAAATACGGGAAGAGGCACTGGGAGCCCACATAACCCTGATAGGTAAGGAAGACAAGGATCCCTGGTTATGCGCAAGCTATAGACCTATATCCCTGATCAATGTGGACATAAAGATCTACTCAAAAATCCTGGCGGAAAGAATAAGACCTCTCTTGCCGGGAATGATTGAGAATGATCAGGCAGGGTTCATACCTGGGAGAGAAACTAGGGAGAATGTTTTAAGAGCTTTATTCCTGATACAAAAGGCCAAAAAAAGTAAAGAGCCAGTACTGTTCCTGTCATTAGATGCCGAAAAGGCCTTTGACAGGCTGGACTGGGAATTTATGCTAGCAACTTTACTACATGTTGGACTAGGCCCAAATATGTTCAGGTGGATAAGCGCTTTATATTCTAATCCTTCGCCCAGGTGAGGGTGAACGGCACCCTGTCAGATAGATTCCCACTTTACAATGGGACTCGCCAGGGATGCCCGCTCTCCCCCCTCCTGTTTGTCCTGACATTAGAGCCATTGTTGGAGACAATTAGGATGACCCAGGAAATAGAAGGGATAAAGGTGGGTGGGAGAGAGCACAAGATCTCTGCGTTCGCAGACGACATGATGCTATATGTATCTAATCCGAGACAAACGCTTCCGAGAATAATAGCGGAATATGAGAAGTACGGCGAGATCTCAAATTTAAAAATCAATCAAGAGAAAACAGAGATCCTGAGTATCTCGGTTAGCCATAGCGAACGCAGGGATCTTGAAGCTATATATCCAATTAAGTGGAAGCAGAGGAGGATGAGATACAGTACTTAGGTGTTTTCTTGTCTACAACAGAAAGATACATATACGAAGATAACTATATACTTTTATTAAACAAATTAAAAGCAGACCTAAAGGGGTATAATGTAAACAGAGTTTCCTGGCTAGGAAGGATAAACACCATAAAGATGATGATATTACCCAAAGCCTTATATATCTTTCAAACACTTCCGATAAAAATTCCAGAAGCCTTCTTTACAATTCTGGGCAAGATAATCAGGGGTTTTATATGGAAAGAAAGAAAATCTTGTGTAGCGGTAGGAACCCTGATTAGATCTAGACATGAAGGAGGACTCCAATTGCCTGACTTTAAAAGGTACTACGAGGCATCAGTATTGAGGAGAATGAATGAATGAATGAATGAATGAATGAATGAATGAAAAACGTATATAGCGCGGCACATGCGAACTGAATCGCCTCTGGGCGCTTGTTGTTTCTGTCTCTCTGGTCATCAAAAGAGCAGAGTTCTTATCTGTCTTCTGAAGGTCAGGTGGTTTTCCTCCAACCGAATGCTGGTTGGTAAAGCGTTCCATAGTCTGGGACCTTGGAAAGCAAACCTTCTTTCTCCTTTGGACTTGTATCTGGCTTTGGGTATCTTGACCAGATTTTGGTCGGTGGATCGCAGAATGCGATTCGGGTTGTGGACTTCTATCTTTTCGCATAGATATTGCGGAGCCTTCCCATGGATGCACTTATGTGTCAGACAGAGTGCTTTGAAAGCAATTCTGTCTTTTACTGGCAGCCAGTGAAGGGTTCTCAGAGAAGGTGAGATTGATTCCCATTTTTTTTTCCCAGTCACCAGTCTGGCGGCCGTATTTTGAACGACTTGCAGACGCGTGATTTGGTACTTGGGGAGTCCGAGGTAAAGGGCATTTGCATAGTCCAGTATGGAGTTCACAATTGTTCCTACCACGACTGCTACGTCTTCTTTGGGGATAATAGGAATGAGTCTACGTAGTAGGCGCAGCAGATGGTGTGATCCGCTGACTACTGACCCTATTTGTGTGTCCATTGTCATGTTGGTGTCAAAGATGACTCCGAGACTTTTGACTTTGGAGCTAGGGGTGATGATCTGGCCCAGAATGGGGGGAGGTGTCCAGGTTGTTGCAAATGGACTGTTTCCAGACAGAGAGAGGGGGGGAAAGGAAAAAAAAGTGGGTAGAAGTAGAAGAGAGTTTGAGTGCTCAAGATCTGGGAAACAGAATATGGGTCCCGATGCAACATATAGGACTACCCCAAGATATCCCCACAATGACAAAAGAAACGTATAAAACCTGGGACAGAATATGTAAAAAACAGGAATGGCCCTATAATAGCCCGTTAATGCCCCTTATGGGTACAGACTTCTTCCCACCCGGGAAAGAGGGAGGCATATTTCGGAGATGGTCAACCTCTGAAACATTAAAACTGAGGGATTTAATGAAGGGTGATGTCCTGTGCTCTGTTGAGAAATTACAAGAAAGATATGGAGTATTTCCAGGGGATGCATGGAGATATAGACAAGTTCAACACTTTATAAATACCCTACCGAAGCCACTGCGAGCCCCCAATGATTTAAACCAATGGGAAAAAGGCGTACTCCGGGGGGGAACAGGACGACAGGGACTCTCCAATATATATAAGATATTGACACCTATCGGGGAATTAGAGGCAGGTAAAATAGTGGAAGGATGGGAATTAGAATTGAATCAAACTATAGGCACGGAAAAAAAAAGGAAAGTACTAGAATATGTCCATACTACCTCAATGGATGCAAAGGTAAAAGAGATGAACTATAAGCTTCTCATCAAATGGTACTATGTCCCAATGAAAATGCATAGAATAGATAGGGAGGTATCACCCCTGTGCTGGAGAGAATGTGGGATGAAAGGAACCCATGCCCACATCTGGTGGCAATGCCCCCGGATACAAATTTATTGGAAAGAGATATTAGCTCTGATAAAGAAGATAAGTGGGTATGAGGTGAAGCAGGACCCCTGGGAGTGTCTATTTCATAATACGGGGATGTCAAGAAAAAAATACAGAGGTTCACTGGTCCCACATCTATTGAATGGAGCTAAGGCGCTTATCCCTAGGAATTGAAAGAAAAAGGAAGCACCTTCGATAGAGGAGTGGATTAAGGAGATGGACAGAATTAAAATGATGGAGGAACTGTGGTCATTCCATGACAACACCAGGCTGAGACAAGAAGGGATTTGGGAGGGATGGGAGAGGTTCAGGGGGATGGAGGGGGGAAGGGAGAGGGAGGATCGAGGAGGTGGGAACATATGAGGCTCTCCGTTTTAACTCGCTTTATAACTCCCTTCCTTTTTTTTTTATCTTTATCTTTATCTTTGTTCAGCTGGGGGATTCTTTGGTTAGTTATACGCACCCTCAGTAGCTGATTAGCTACCCTTTTTTTTAATTTTTTTTTATTTATTTATTTTTTTCATCTCTCCTCTCACCAAGAGGAAGAGGACAGGGACAACTTAGTCCCCTTAACTCACATTGTCTTAAAATTGCCATTTATATAGGGGAGGCATGAATAGTCACTTTAATATATCTTACAAGTTTGCACTTAAATGATTGTGGGAGTCAGATTGACTACATTACACAAAAAAAGAAAAAAGAGAGAGGGAGGGGGAGGGGGAGGGGGAGGAAGGGAAGGGAAAGAGGGAAAGAGAAGGGGAAATAAAATAATATATATATTTTTTTTTCCTTGTCTTTGTCCATCTGTGGGATTTTTAGGATAGCTATTCGCGCCCTCAGTAGCTGATTAGCAATCTTGTTTTTTTTTTTTGTTGTTTTTGGGGTTTTGAGGATGAGGTCTGGGACAACTTAATCCCTTTAAACTCACAATGTTTTAAAATTCCCATTATATAGGGGAGGCAAGAACAGTCACCCTTAATATATCCTACACGTTTGCACCTTAAAGGAATGTGGGAGTCAGATTGACTACATTACACAATAAAAAGGGGAGCTTTCGCCCTTTTTTTTTTTTTTGGAGGGATATGGGATAGTAGGGTCACCCTATAATCACAGGGCACAATAGTTTTTTTTTTTTTTTTTTTATCTTAGTCCACCTGTGGGATTTTTTTGGGATAATTATTCGCGCCCTCATTACAGTAGCTGATTAGCTACTTTTTTTTTTTTTTCCCTCTCTCTCTCCGGTTGTCTCCCCCTCCCCCCTTTCTCTTCATTCCTGCCCCGCCTTTTTTTTTCTTCCTCCATCTTCCTCTCCCCCGGACCGAGAGCTTATTCTAGAGACCTAACGAGGTTAATCAGGGGAAATGTTTTAGGGTAGGGGTATGCTAGGTAGATAGTTGGTGCCATTATAGACTGGTAAATCAGGGGACTACAAGGAGACCATATATATATAGATGTATGTATGTTATTGTATTAATGTATTAGTGTTTATGTTTTTTTTATATGTATGTTGTTGAAAAATGTTTAATAATAAAAAAATAAAAAAAATAAAAACACCCCCCCTAGGTACGAAATTTAACGTAATATTACACTTTTATTGTTTCACTTTTAGCATCATTAAATTCACTGCTCCCGAAAAAACTACAGTTTTTAAAACTAAAAAAAGCATTGATACATGTCCCCTAGGGCAGGACTCAGGTCCCCAAACACTTTTTATGACAATAACTTGCATATTAGCCTTTAAAAATAGCACTTTAGATTTCTTCCTTTAACAGGGTGTTCCGCGGCTTTTCGAATTTGCCGCAAACACCCCTAATTGTTCGTTGTTCGCCGAACAGGCAATGTTCGAGTCGAACATGAGTTTGACTCGAACTGGAAGCTCATCCCTATCCCTGAATTGTAAAATAGTTTTAGCACTTTGTGTGATGTAATAACTAGTGTTGTTCACGAATATTCGCATTGCGAATATTCGCTACGAATATTGCATATTCGAGTATTCGTGAATAACTCGAATATTGCGGCGAATATTCGCTATGGCGAATATTGCGGCGAATATTCGCTATGGCGAATATTGCGGCGAATATTCGCTATGGCGAATATTCGTATTTTTTCAAATTTATTTGTAAAACAGATCACATCCTCCATCGACGTCTAAAAGCATTGCTGGTATGATTAGAGAGAGACCCTGGGCCGAGTAGCTGATGCGATTCTTTTATGTTGCCGAAAATTCGCATTGCGAATTTTCGGCAACATAAAAGAATCGCATCAGCTACTCGGCCCTTCTTTTGCATCAGAGCCAATCAGAATAACTCGAATATTCGGCAAAAGAAATATTGCGCAATATTCCTTTTGCCGAATATTCGAGTTATTCTGATTGGCTCTGATGTGCCCTTCTTTTGCATCAGAGCCAATCAGAATAACTTGAATATTCAGCAAACGGGATATTGCGCGATTATCTTCTCCGCCCTTCTTTTGCATCAGAGCCAATCAGAATAACTCGAATCATCGGCAAAAGGAATATAGCGCGATATTCCTTTTGCCGAATATTCGAGTTATTCTGATTGGCTCTGATGCAAAAGAAGGGCGGAGAAGATAATCGCGCAATATTCCTTTTGCCGAACATTCGAGTTATTCTGATTGGCTCTGATGCGCCCTTCTTTTGCATCAGAGCCAATCAGAATAACTCGAATATTCGGCAAACGGGATATTGCGCGATTATCTTCTCCGCCCTTCTTTTGCATCAGAGCCAATCAGAATAACTCGAATATTCGGCAAACGGAATATTGCGCGATTATCTTCTCCGCCCTTCTTTTGCATCAGAGCCAATCAGAATAACTCGAATATTCGGCTAAAGGAATATTGCGCGATATTCCTTTTGCCGAATATTCGAGTTATTCTGATTGGCTCTGATGCAAAAGAAGGGCGCATCAGAGCCAATCAGAATAACTCGAATATTCGGCAAACGGGATATTGCGCGATTATCTTCTCCGCCCTTCTTTTGCATCAGAGCCAATCAGAATAACTCGAATATTCGGCAAAAGGAATATAGCGCGATATTCCTTTTGCCGAATATTCAAGTTATTCTGATTGGCTCTGATGCAAAAGAAGGGCGGAGAAGATAATCGCGCAATATTCCTTTTGCCGAATATTCGAGTTATTCTGATTGGCTCTGATGCGCCCTTCTTTTGCATCAGAGCCAATCAGAATAACTTGAATATTCGGCAAACGGGATATTGCGCGATTATCTTCTCCGCCCTTCTTTTGCATCAGAGCCAATCAGAATAACTCGAATATTCGGCAAAAGGAATATAGCGCGATATTCCTTTTGCCGAATATTCGAGTTATTCTGATTGGCTCTGATGCAAAAGAAGGGCGGAGAAGATAATCGCGCAATATTCCTTTTGCCGAATATTCGAGTTATTCTGATTGGCTCTGATGCGCCCTTCTTTTGCATCAGAGCCAATCAAAATAACTCGAATATTCGGCAAACGGGATATTGCGCGATTATCTTCTCCGCCCTTCTTTTGCATCAGAGCCAATCAGAATAACTCGAATATTCGGCAAAAGGAATATAGCGCGATATTCCTTTTGCCGAATATTCGAGTTATTCTGATTGGCTCTGATGCAAAAGAAGGGCGGAGAAGATAATCGCGCAATATTCCTTTTGCCGAATATTCGAGTTATTCTGATTGGCTCTGATGCGCCCTTCTTTTGCATCAGAGCCAATCAGAATAACTCGAATATTCGGCAAACGGGATATTGCTCGATTATCTTCTCCGCCCTTCTTTTGCATCAGAGCCAATCAGAATAACTCGAATATTCGGCAAAAGGAATATAGCGCGATATTCCTTTTGCCGAATATTCGAGTCATTCTGATTGGCTCTGATGCAAAAGAAGGGCGGAGAAGATAATCGCGCAATATTGCTTTTGCCGAATATTCGAGTTATTCTGATTGGCTCTGATGCGCCCTTCTTTTGCATCAGAGCCAATCAGAATAACTCGAATATTCGGCAAACGGAATATTGCGCGATTATCTTCTCCGCCCTTCTTTTGCATCAGAGCCAATCAGAATAACTTGAATATTCGGCAAAAGGAATATTGCGCGATATTCCTTTTGCCGAATATTCGAGTTATTCTGATTGGCTCTGATGCAAAAGAAGGGCGGAGAAGATAATCGCGCAATAGGAATATTGCGCGATTATCTTCTCCGCCCTTCTTTTGCCCCCTTATTCTCCTTTCTTTTAAGTAGAGTTAGTGTAGAGATAGTGTTTAGTGCATATTAGTTTAGTAATACAGGAAATGATCTCCGTTTATGAGAATTTCGCAATCATTTTCGCATTAGCGAAATTTCGCAAACATTTTTTTGGATAAAATATCACGAATATTCGATATTAGCGAATATTCGCGAATATTCTTCTATATATTCGCGCAATATCGCGAAATCGAATATGGCGTATTCCGCTCAACACTAGTAATAACTTACAGTCAAACTGTAACAGAATGTGTTGGAAGAAAATATTTCCATATGTATGTGTGGACAGCTTGCATAGTCTATCATTTTAAATTGTATGACATACAACATTTTTCGATTCGTAAAACTGTTTTTTTTTTACTCTATAGTTCTAGGTAAAACATTTAAAATATGCTGTATATGAAATATTCAGGAACTAATTATGGAACATTATTTCTCATAATAATTTTTGTGCAATTACCTTCTAATAGATTATGCACACTTGGTATGTGGTAGTGGAGAGCACAGTTTGTTAACCATTGATGACAAGAATCCACTCTGACCCCAAAGCTGATAATGATAATCAAGATGTCTACAGATGAGAATTTTAAACTCTGTAAAATGACCCGAAAAGCTCCAATATTTTGTAAGCAATTTGAACTCTAATATCATGGATAATAACATCTAGGGAGATATAAAAGTGTATAGCAAAGTTACGGTATATTAAATCAAGAATAGCAGATTCTTGATTTAATATAACTTTACTATACACTGTTATATCTCCCTAGATGATATTAGCCATGATATAAGAGTTAAAATTGCATGCAAAATATTGGAGTTTTTCAGATCATTTTACAGAGTTTAAAATCCTCGCCTGTAGACATCTTGATTATCATAATATAAGCAGACACTGGAAAAACAATTGCAAAAGCTTCCAGATTTACAGCAGATGGGATGTGTAAGCTGTATCAAACTGTAACCAGGGCACATTCATTCTGTTTAACATCAGGTCATCATCCTATCCTCCTCCTCCTTGACTTCTCCACCCTCCCCTATAGAACCCAATCAGAGTCTGACCTTTCTTTGCTGATAACAGGATGAAAGTTTAAAGCTGGTTTGGGAAATAGAAGCAGTTTATATTTTAAACATTTTCCCAAAGAACTGTATCTCACGGTTCGCGGTTTGAATTGTTGGAAGCCAATTTTCTCACTGATGTTGACAAAAAAGCAAGTACTTTACCTCAAAAAGTTGTTTTTGCTCAGATGCTTACAGCAAATAAAAGGGTGATCAATTATTCCTCGGTGTCTTTCTACTCATCAAAGTCCTTGCAGATTAGTGACAAAACCATGCTTTTTGTTGTCCTCCAAATACTCCTACGTTACCCCACTATTGTGCACTATATCAATTATATAAAAATGAATACTAATTAAATGTTAAAATCTTAGACTATATTGTATTATATATGTAGCACTACCCTCCGAAGGAGCTGCTGGTTTTATGTGGGTCTGTACTCTTGCTATCAACCCCTGAAACTGGCTCAAACCCTCCCTTGGCACAACTGGTATAGGTAAGGATTGTGGAACCCACTGGTTGCTGGGGAACACAATAATATCACTCCACAGTAAAAATTGCAAATGAGTTGTTAACTTGTTACCTTGTACTGGTCCCACAGGACAATGGATAGACTGCACACAGGTTTGCACTTAACCAAGGAAACTTTACTTGGTAAGAAAATAAAGGTAAATTAACAAAATTAGTCAAATACAGTGGACTGCTTACAGGATCCTGTAAGAGTCAATAATAATAATAATAAATATTAACAGGTTTGATTATTACAGCTAACACAGACCTGTGTAAGCACACAGCAAAGGGATTCCTCTAGCAGGGTATATCCAGTACTGAAGCACCTCTTCACCAGGCCTCACCCAGCTCTCAACAACAGCGACACTGTGCAAATTAGTATAACTAAATACTTTAACCCCCTTAGCGGTATTCCTGAGCTCGACTCAGGGTGTTTTTTTCCTGCTAGGATCGGTAACCCCGAGTCACGCTCAGGGTAGATGTGCAGAGCCTGCAGCGGGGTTCCTTACCTTCTCATGGCGATCCAGAGATGATCTCCCATTGCTGTGATCGCTGGCGAGATCCCCGCCGCTCCGTCCGTCGATCTGCTGACTTCCTGGTTCCGTTCCCTGCAGCAGCAATGATGCATGGGAGCGGAACTGGGAGGGAAAGTCAATTATTGCACAAACACATAAAAAGGAGGTGATACAATGTAATCTGAGAGGATTTCACTGTATCACCTTAGTATCTGACACAGTGCCCATTGCCATTGTCATTTGTGACTATAAAATCGTTTGAAAATGGATTAAAAAAAGCGCTGTCCTACAAATGCGCTTTTGGATCAGCTGAGCGACAGCGGCAGCGGCAGCGACAGCGACACGGAGATGCTCGCAGAACAGAGCGATAGTGAGTCGTAGGGAGATTTGTCATCTGACTCTGACACCAACACTGATCCAGAAAGTGACAACGCCGATGATCCCACACCTGACCTAAGCAATGTGCGCACTTGGTGCCCTATAGACAGCGATGCGGACCAGGCAGCACCCCCGAGATTACGATTCACTGGATCTCCTGGGATGAAGGTAGATGTGGAGAGTGACAACCCTCTGGCGTATCTGAAATTAATTCTTACTGAGGAGGTAATAAAAAAATCGTCACATAAACCAACCGCTACCATGATCAGCAATCCGCTACGCTGCGTGCCAGATTTTCCAGATCCAGAAAATGGGAACCGGTCACTAAACAGGACATCTGGCAGTTTCCGGGACTCATCATCCTTCAGGGGGTGGTGGGGAAACCGCTCCAGAAATGGTATTGGACCACCAATAAGCTAGTGGCCACTCCATTTTTTGGCACTGTGATGTCCGAATACCGTTTTTCGCTCATCATGAAGAATTTACACTTCACCAACAACGAAGAGTTTGATGAAGCCACGCATCCTGCGCTCAAACTGAAAAAAATCTGGGAGGTATGCCAAATGATTATCACCAACTTCCAGCGGACCTACGTGCCAGAAAGGGACGTCAGTGTGGACCAAAATGTCTGATGGCCTACAAGGGACGCCTGAGCTAGATACAGTTTATTGCATCCAAATGAGCGCGGTTTGGCATCAAATTTTACATGCTCTGCGAATCATCCACCGGATATATCTGGAATGCGGTCATTTACACCGGTAAAGGCACCAAGTTCAACCCCAGGTACAGCCGCTATGGGATGCCCACATAATATTAAATAAAAATATATTGCGCTAATCCAAAGTGAAAATATATAAAAAATATGTGACATACAATAGTATTATGTAAAATACGTGAAAACTAATAAAGGGGGGGTAAAGGCAGCCAACACAACAATGGAAAATATTGTAAGTGGATATTGTGAAAAAAAGTGCAGCGCCAATTAAACCAAGGTGTCCCACAAAGGGAATACCCAACGAAAATGAGTGATAACCCCAGATAAGGTATAAAAATCCGGTTATGTGAGAGTGTCAGTCTCCACCGGAAAAAACTTATTGATTGATTATCACTGGAATTTATTTGAATTTCTTTGCGCTTCCTGGACATTTTATTCATTTGTTGTTCCTAGATGTGAAATATTGCTGGAGTGTGTTGGGACATTTAAGCTTTTATTTTTGTATACACCTTTACAAGTTTTTTCTTGCTTGTAATAAGGAAGTCTTTTTTTTGATTTGTTTTTAAACGTGTACCTACTTTTTAATACATTTTTTTACACTATGAGGAGACGATTTTCTCCCTTTTTTTCCTATCTCCCATTTCCTGTTTGGATCAACCTCACATGAGGATTCAACTTCACTGAAAATCCTGTCTGTTTCCTTGCAAGGACCTCTGGATCATCCACAGAAAAGATCTGCACTGTGATAGTGACCGGGTATGCAGCCCATCCAAGCTCAAGGGACCCCCCACCGTATGGTGAGCTGCGGGTCTACAGCAGTCGGTAAGCGTAGCAATTCCAATTTTATCTTACGCCTACTATACAGGAATGTGGAGTTTTACAGGAATGTGGAGTTTTAGAAGAACTGTATGACACTGATCAGTACTAAGAGTCCCCTTTGAACAGAATACATATAATCCCTAGACGTTGGAAAGTTATTTAACAGAGGACATTATTATTTCTATGATTGTATTTGGACTGCTTTGAAGATTGTTTATTGATATTCATAATTTTATATCGGATTAGTTTATTTCACTATTAGGATTGTACACTGTTTGTAATATTGACAGCACTGTTATTTTTATATATTTTCACATATAACACTAATTTTGAAAAGTTTTTTCCGGTGGAGACTGACACTCTCACATAACCGGATTTTTATACCTTATCTGGGGTTATCACTCATTTCTTTGGGTATTCCCTTTGTGGGACACCTTGGTTTAATTGGCGCTGCACTTTTTTTCACAATGCCCACATAATATGTCCTTACACTCCTGGATCCATTGCTGAACCAGGAATATTGTGTGACAACGGATAATTTTTACACATCTCCACTTGCCCAGAGCCCCGACCGTGTCCACGTCATGAGTCACCATAAGTCGGAGGTAAAGGGAGGACAGAGGGCTCCCCATCACACCCGAGATGAGGAGACGCTCAATGGAATCGGACTCAAGGGTCACCGGGCCCGGAAACTGCGAGGCGAGGGCATGTCTGAGCTGGTAGTATCTGAATTGGAAGGAGAGGGGAAGGCGGTAAGTACACCTCAGTTCCTGGAATGTCATCATCTTGCCGCTTGGCATCACATGCCGGAGAGTAAGGATACCTCTTCTTACCTCTTCTTGCCCATAACGCAGGATCAGGGAGGCTGCATAGGTGGGGAAGAAGAGGATTAGCCCATAGGGGAGTATGAGGGGAGACAGGCTTAACGTTCTTGACCTTGGAGGAGCGCCACACCTGCAGGACAGTCCTCATGGGGCCAGTGACCGACGGATGCACTTTGGGGCCCCTAAAGACTAGGTTGGAGAGTGTCGCGTACGAGCCCAGCACCGCCGCCTCCAACACGACCGCCGGGTTTTGTTTGGGCTGGGAGAACCACCATCGCACCGTGACCAGTACAGCCGCCCAATAATAAATCAGAAAGTTCGGGAGCGCCAGCCCCCCGCTTGATAACGGGAGATAAAGGGTACGCCGTGCCACCCGGGGCAGACGCCCAGCCCAGATAAAGGCCGTAACTATACCGTCTAACTGTCGGAAAAATTACCGGGGGATAGGGACCGGGGTCTGCCTGAAAAAATACAGCAGTTTGGGTAGGTATATAATTTTGAAGAGATTCCCACGCCCGACCGGCGTAAGGGGGAGATTCCGCCACGTCGCACATTTCTTAGTCAGTTGCTCCAACACTGGGAGCACATTCTTGGTAAGATAATTTCCTGGTTCCAAGCCCACCCGGAACCCCAAGTAGGTAAATTCCTCGACCCAGCGGAGGGGCGTGCGCGAGTCCACCCGGGCACCGACGGATGAAGTGGGAATAGTATCGACTTGTCCCAGTTGACTCGGATCCCCGAAAATTGACTAAAGTTTTCAAAGTGGGCAAGGGCATTTCGCAGGGAAGAGGAAGCGTCCGCCAAATACAGCAAGGAGTCGTCCGCATAGAAGGACAATTTTTCCTCCAAGGGGCCCACCCGGACACCCCTAACTCCGAAGTCCCCCCGCAAGTGGGCAGCCAGGGGCTCGAGTGCCAGAGCGAACAACGCCGGGGACAGCGGGCAGCCCTGCCTAGTCCCCCTCCCTAGGAAAAAGGAGTCCGACAGGGCGCCGTTAGTGTGGACGTGGGCTCTGGGATGTACATAGAGCATGCGGATCCAGGATAGAAAACGGGGGCCAAGGCCAAAACGGGGGAGGACCGTCCAGAGGTAGCCCCACTCGACCGAATCAGGCCACCACGCCCGGAGCATCCAGTCCAGCAACCGCCAAATGCGCGTGAAGGCGTTGCAGGTTGATATCTGTACCTCGACCAGGCATAAAGCCCTAATGACGGTGTTTAGGCGGTTGGCCAGTATCTCCGCGAAAATCTTAGACATTGAGAAGCAAAATGGGTCCATAAGAGGAACAGAGGGCAGGATCCTTACCGGCTTGGGGATGACCACTATCGCTGCCTCACTCATCGAGTCTGGAAGAGCCCCAGACTCCGACACCCCGGACAAGAGGGACAACAGCCGGGGAGAAAGGTCTTCAGCATAAGTCTTATAAAATTCCACCAGGAACCCATCCGGTCCCGGCGTCCTCCCCCCTGCATCATTTTCAGAGCCCGCTGAATCTCCTCCATCTTGATTGGGGCATCTAGGGTGTGTACCGAAGAGGGGGTGAGGACAGGAACATCCACCGCCTCCAGGTAGTCAACCAAGTCAGATTGTTCATAATCCACCCTGGAGCTATATAGCCTCTGGTAGTAATTGGCGAAGCATAGGTTAATCTCCCCCGGGGCAGAATGGGGGTTCCCCACATGGTCCAGAATCAGGGCAATGGTGGTGACCCCAGACTGTTCTTTAGACAGCCAGGCGAGAAGTCTACCCGTCCTCTCCCCCTGCTCGAAGATACGCTGTGACTGGTGGAGTTGTCTCTTCTCTGCGCAGTAGGAGAGTCTGGCGTGTCAACAACTTCAACTGGTCATAGTGGCGAGTCCCGAGTCCGAATATAAAGGGCCTCCTGTCTGCTCGGGTCCCCCTTTGGCCCTGACAAGTTCCGTCCTGCGTTCCCGTCGCACTGCAGCTATGATCGACTGGTATTGTCCCCTGGAGGAGGCCTTAAAGGCGTCCCACACAGAGGACTCCGCCGCCATGCCCAGATTGTCAGACCAGTATTGCCTGAGGGAGTCATGGAACCGGGGCTCCACCTCCGTGTCAGTAATCCAGAATCTGGAGAGTCTCCAGAGTCTGTCAGTCGGGTCGGTCGATATTGTCAGGGATAAAAGCAGCGGTACGTGGTCAGAAATACCCCTGGGTAGAATTAGAACATCTCGGACTCTGGGCAGGACCGGGGCCCCCACATAGGCCAGGTCTATGCGAGAGAAGGACTTGTGCGTAGCGGAGTGGCAAGTAAAGGCCTTGACATTAGGGTGTCTCCACCGCCATACATCGGTGAAGCCATTTGTGTCCGCCCAGGCCGCCAGACCTCGTCAGGTCGTGCCAGGCCTGGCACACCGGTCCATATCAGAGTCCGGGACAAGGTTAAAGTCCCCCAGCAGTACAACATTGTCAGATGGAAATTGCGCCAATTTAGTTGCGAGTAGGTTCAGGACTCCAAGGGAGGCAGGCGGTGGCAGGTATAGGCCCACCAACACCCATGGTAAGCTATGAATCAACGCATATACTATCACATACCTGCCATCTGGGTCGAGAACTAAATCAAGGAGCTTAAAGGGGAGCGACTTGAGGACGCCCCTGGTGTAGCTTGAGTAGTTGAAATGGTAATGATGTCCCACCCACGGCTTCTTAAGGCTGAGGGTCCTACTGCCTATCAAATGCGTCTCCTGGAACACACACACATGGGGGTGGTATTTCTTAATAAATTGAGAACCATGTGTTCCAGGAGAGGACGTCAAGAGTAGCCATGCAAATCAGTGAGAGAGATTTTGTAAGAATCAACACAGATCAGGAGACACTGGGCATCCCCAGCAGGCATTGCAGGGCCGAGAGGAGGACCATGACTCCACGCCAGTACAGCAATACATGATGAAAAAATTACTGTCATATAACATAAAACGAAAATGGAAACACGGGAGCCAACAGGGCAGCCCAACATACCCAACTTCCCCCCACCCCACCCCACCCCCTAGAACACAGAGGAGAGTTTTCATCCCAAAAACAACCAGCCTTCATCCGAGGGCAGTGAACAAAAGGCGATCCGCCCCTGTGGATCAATGGGGTCAAAAATGAAAAATAAAGCGAAAGAAAAAACAAAAATGTTTCCTTGAGGTGTCCGGTACAAATAAGAGTGTGTGAAGCACCCGGAGCCCCAGGGGTACAAACTTCGGAGGGGCACATCCTGAGTATCCCAGTGGTAAGCAAAGTCCGGTAACAGGGTGGAGAAACGGGAACAGTCACTCGGAGGGAACACCCTGCAAAAACAAAAAGAACGGTGGAGTCAGGGTCGTTGCACAGGACCACAAACAGAGTATCCATCACAGGCACATGGTGGGGAGAGGGGGGGTATGGTCCGGGGGGTAGCAGTATCCCCCGACATCTCAGCGGCATTTACGGCATTCGCCAGGGACAGGGCAGAGAAGGAAAACAGGAGCACAGATCGGCGGGGAAGGGAGTGACACACAAGCCAAGGGCCACCCGCCATCCATCCCCCCATCCCGCCAAGTCTCAAAACATGTCCCCAACCTGTCCACACCATGTCCAGCCCCCCCTCAAAGAAACATTAGGGGTCCCTCTGTAGTATACTCACAGAAAGAAGCGCAGATAGTAGTCCAAACAGCTGTCAGCACGGCAGCATCTCTGCCCAGGCCACTACATCACGGGGGGAAGTAAAGAACTGGACGCGTTCGCCATCTTGCACCCTCAATTTAGCAGGGAACAGCATGCTGTACCGTATCCCCCTCTCTCGGAGCGTGATCAAAAGATTTGCGCTGGCGCTGCGTCTCGACAGAATAGTCCGGAAAGATGAGGAGCCTGGTGTTCTTGAACTTCAACTTACCCTGGAGACGGGCCGCGCGGAGAACCGTGTCCCTGTCCCGGTAGTGGAGGAGCTTGAAGATGAAGGTGCGCGGAGGGGCCCCTTGCGGGCCTCTGGTCACCGGCATGCAATGAGCTCGCTCAATGGAGAAGTGTGAGGAGAAGCGCGCAGCCGATAGAAGAGAGCAGAGCAACCGCTCCATGAAGGCGACGGGGTCCTGTCCTTCTGCACCCTCCGGTAGGCCCAGGACCCGCAAATTATTGCGGTGGTTCCGCTTCTCGGCGTCTTCCGCCCTGGCCTCCAGCACTTTCACCCTGGTTTTCAGAAACACCAAGTCCGCCCTGTGATCCCGATGCACGTCCTCCATACCGGAAACTCTGCGCTCCACCTCCGTCACCCGTTCGCGAAATGCGTCCATATCCCGTCGGATGAGGGCCGTCTCGTAGCGTTTCCTCTTTACACTACGCCGCCCGCAAATATTATGGGCAAGTGCCTTATTCAGAAAGCACTTGCTCCATAATATGCGGCTGCATAGTGTAAAGTGCACGGCGTAAGGCCGCGCAATTCAAATTTCTGAAGTGGGGGCGTGATTCATGTAAATGAATCATGACCCCACGTAATTGACGTTTATTTTGGACCGCGCATGCGCCGCCCGTGGACGTGCCCAGTGTGCATGCGCGAAATCACGTTGCTTTTTTCTCAATGTAAACAACGTGAACGTAACTAACGTCGAGCCCCATTCCCGAACGATTTACGCAAACGACGTAACCGACGTTCAATTGGACGCGGTCCCGACATCCATACCTAACATTGGCTGCGCCTGCTATAGCAGGGTAACCTTACGCCGGTCTCACGCTTATGCAAACGACGTAAAATACGACGCGCCGTCGCAAGTACGCTTGTGAATCTGCGTAAGTAGCTAATTTGCATAATTTATGTGAAGCGCCACCTAGTGGCCAGCGTAAATATGCAACTTAAGATACGACGCTGTAAGTGAATTACGCCGCTCGTATCTTAGAAGAAAGCCGGCGTATCTTCTTTTCTGAATAGCAAAAAAAGATACGCCGGCTATTCTTAGTATTTACGCAGCGTATCTATAGATACGCTGGCGTAAATGCTTTCTGAATCTGGCCCTCTGTATTTAAGGAAGTTCAAAGTGATATTTGTGTAAAGGGAGTAACACAAAGCAGTGATATATATTTTATATGTTGAGGCTCCAAATACTTTCTGTAATTGGGGCACAACTTATTCTGTATTTAGAAACCTAAAGGGTACCACACATTCTGTACCTGGAAATCTCCTAGTGAGTCCACCCCCCATACAGTTAGAACACACCCAGGAACCTACTTAACCCCTTCCCTGCCCCCTAGTGTTAACCCCTTCACTGCCAATGACATTTTTGTAGTAATCCAATGCATTTTTATAGCACTGATCGCTATAAAAATGCCAATGGTTCCAAAAATGTGTCAAAAGTGTCCGAAGTGTCCGACATAATGTCGCAGTACTGAAAAAAAACGCTGATTGCCGCCATTACTAGTAAAAAAATAAAATATTAATAAAAATGCCATAAAACTACCCCCTATTTTGTAAACGCTATAACTTTTGCGCAAACCAATCAATAAGCGCTAATTGCGATTTTTTTTTACGAAAAATATGTTGAAGAATACGTATCGGCCTAAACTGAGGAAAAACATTTTTTTTATATATTTTTGGGGGATATTTATTATAGCAAAATGTAAAAAATATTGCATTTTTTTCAAAATTGTCACTCTATTTTTGTTTATAGCGCAAAAAATAAAAACCGCAGAGACGATCAAATACCACCAAAAGAAAGCTCTATTTGTGGGAAAAAAAGGACGCCAATTTTGTTTGGGAGCCACGTCGCACGACTGCGCAATTGTCATTTAAAGCGACGCAGTGCAGAATCACAAAAAGTGCTCTGGTCTTTGGGCAGCAATATGGTCCGGGGGTTAAGTGGTTAACATGAAAAAATAAATGAAAATGTAAGAAATAAAGCTCAAAAAAGGAAACAAGTGCACTCATAACATTTCATCGGAATTTCCGATGGCCTAAAATCCGTTTTTTTGCCGGAATTCCGTTCAAGCTGTCTTGCATACACACTGTCAGACCAAATTCCGACCCTCCAAAATGCGGTGACATAAAACACTATGATGAGCCGAGAAAGTTCAATGCTTCTGAGCTCGCGTCAACTTGATTCTGAGCAAGTTCTATTTCTAAACATCGATGGAAAAAAGTCAGATGGGGCCCACACACGATCAGAATTTCCGATAAAAAAAGTCCATCTGACTTTTTTCATCGGAAATTCCAATCGTGTGTACGCGGCATTAGAATTGGTAAGCTGCAATATAATAAATATTTAATTTTGAGTTTAATACTGCTTTAATTGGCATGCTTTTTTTTTCTTGACAGACAGTAATGTTAACAATTCAGTCAACCGTGTTTTTATTTCTCACAGACTTCCTATTTTACAAGGTGGGACCTTCAGCCTGATCACACCCACTTTAGCAATACTATCACTGCCTCAGTGGAAGTGCCAAGAATCTGAAATGTTGTATAATGAAACTGGAACATTTTCTGCGAATTATACAGAATCCTGGCAGTCTCGGATGAGAGAAGTATTTCTATTTTTCTCTTAAATCCTTTTAGATCCATTGTGAAACAAAGGCATTTCATTTTGTATGCCATATACTGTACATGAACTAATATGATAGTAAACATTATTTTCCTATTAATATTATCAAACATTTTTGGGGGTAATTTCATTATTGTATTTGGTGTTCTAAATGATTTCCATATGAGCATTTCAACTAAGTTAAAGCAGACCTATACTTAAATGTTGACTTATAAGTATGTAAACATTTTTGCGGGGATAGAAAAATACTAACAAAGAGACTGGAGAAAATACTGTTATGCCGTGTACACACGAAAATTTTTCGGGTTGTAAAAAACTAAGGGCCAGATTCATGTACATTGGCGCATATTTTGACCGGCGTAGCACACCTCCTTTACGTTAGACCGGCGCAATGTAGAGGTGCAATCACGTATCCTCGTAGTATTTGCGCAGAAATTAGCGCCGGAGTAACGTAAATTCCGAGGCGTAAGGCGGAGTAATTCAAATTGGGAAGGACGTGGGCGTGTTACATTGAAATGAGCCGTGACCCTATGCAAATGAAGGGCCGGCCGGCTCGCGCATGCGCACATGAAGCAGACCATGGTCAGCACCTCTCTGCGCATGCTCACAACTCGGGAACGGCGCAATCAGTGAAATTGGAAGTGGACCCGGGCAACTTAGTGAACTACGCAGACAGCATAAATAGACAGATACAAACGCACTTCCTTTGCAAAAGTACATCCCTTTGTATCCCTTCCTATACAGCAAGGTGCTTTTGTTCTGTTGTTTGTTGCGTTGTGACTTGTCTTTGTGATATTTGTTGACTGTTTGATCTAGTGTTTTGTAGAATATATTTGATAGTGTTTTTTTTTTTTTTTTTTTTTTTTTTTTTTTTTTTTTTTTTTTTCAAATAATTTTTATTGAGTTTATGTCAATTACAATAGTGAGTAAACTTTGGGTGGAAACCCATATGCAATATAGGTTCTTCAAACAATATATGTGCACTTAAAAGGGACAAGTGCATATTGAGTATAACATAACACATAGTCTGAATACAGAAGAAAATAGTTCAAACTATAACAATGCAATAGGATGTATTTATACATACAAATAGCAAATAACAAGAGGGTGGGGAAGGAAGGGGGGGGAAGGGACGTATGCAAGGGGGAAAGAGGATGAGAGCAAGTGCAATGGCTTTAAATAAGGGGTTTGGCAGACTGAGAGCATTAAGAAACGTGTAGTACATTCAGCGAGAAATGAAGAGACAGGGGAATCATTGATTCCACTTATAGGTGTACCAGCGTTGCCAGGGGTTCCAATGGTTAAGCATTTTGGCATATGTGTGTTTACCTCGAGCAAGGATGGTTTCGTAGGAATAGTGGGTTTGCACTAAGTTTACAATCTCAGCTAATGAGGGGGTGTCTACAGATTTCCAGCGTCTAGCAATCAAGAGTTTAGTTGCTAATAGTATGTGTGAGGTCACTAGTTGTAGAGGGGGTGGTATGTCGTCAATCGTCAGGTTTAGAATAGCCAGCTGCGGGGGTCAATGGGACAGGAAGACCCAGAACCTCTTTAAGCAGCGCTTCTACTGCTGTCCACAGTCCCTGAAGGTGAGGACATGTCCAGAAAATATGCAGGAGAGTACCTTTGGAGTTGCAGTTCCTCCAGCAATTGGGGGAGGTGTGGGGGTGGAATCGAGCTAATTTAGAAGGCGTCAGGTACCATCTCATCGTCAGTTTTTGCGAGAGTTCCCATAGGGAGGTACAGGAGGTGCTTTTGTAAGTGGATCTGATCGCTGCTTGCCATTGTTGGTCAGAGAATTGGGTAGTCAAGTCAGATTCCCAGTCAAGGAGAGGTTTTGATTTATAGAAAGACGTCTTTTCTTGTAGGGTATTGTATAGTAGAGAGACGCCTCTTGCACAAGAGTCATCAGTGAAGAAAAATCGCCATATGTTTGCTGGCAAAGAGCCGTCCAGCGAGGGGTTAGCCCTAAGGCAGTGTTGAAGTCTGAAGTAAGTAAAATAGTCTGAGATAGGTGCTCGATGAGTGTCTTGGAATTGAGAGAACGATGAGTTATCGAGTAGGGGGCGTAACTCGTGAATGTGAGTAACAGTGTCGGAGAGCCAGGTAGGGATGGTCAGGTCAGGAGTGAGGAGTGTCAGCGTCTCTATAGGTATGGGTATAGGTTTGGTCAGGGTGCATTTTCCATGTGGAGGTTTGTAGTGTCTTCCAAACTTTGACTGAGGCTCGTATGGTGGGGAGTAGAGACCGAGTCGTAGGGACCCAGTGGTTGTGCTAAACAACCAGCGTGATAGGTTGGAGCCTGGCACCATGGCGGCTTCTATTGCACACCATAATGGTTTTGGGGATGTCACCATCCACTCCCGGATCTGTGAGAGGATGGTGGCCTTATAATAGTCTGCTATGTCAACATAGCCCATGCCCCCAGCCGATTTATGTTTGACGGTTTTAGCTCTACTACACCTAGGTGGTTTACCCTGCCAAATGTAGGTTTTCAAGATAGATTGTAGGGCTTTGAGATAGGAGTTCGGGAGGGGTATAGGAAGGGTTCGGAAGATGTAAAGCAACTTGGGCAATATCATCATTTTGAAAGCCGCAAGTCTGCCTGTCCAGGAAAATTCATGTTTGGAAATTTTTGTTGTTTCTCGGATAAGCATTTGTTTGGCCTCAGTGTAGTTGAGTGGGAACAGTTTTTTAGTGGAATTGGTTAGGGTGATACCCAAGTACGATATTCCGGAGTCCGCCCATGGGTATGGAAAGGCGTTTCTAAGTAGGTTACTGGTTATGGCGTCTAAGCCCAGATCTAAAATGTAGGATTTCTGTTCATTTACTTTGTAGTAAGATACTGCACCGAATCTTTGTAGTAGTAGCTGCACCGAGGCTAGGGACGAGGAGGGGTCTGTCAGCATGATTATTACATCGTCCGCAAAGAGACTAATTTTATGTTCTAATGAGGCGATTTTAAATCCGGCTATCTTGTGGTGGGACCTAACATGTTCAGCCAAGGGTTCCATGACAAGGTCGAAGATTAACGGGGATAGGGGGCATCCTTGGCGAGTGCCATTGGAGATTAAAAAAGGTTTCGACAGGATTTCTGAGGTGTAGACCTGGGCGGAGGGAGAGGAGTATAGAGCTGTGATGGCGGACAGAATGGGGCCACGGAATCCAAATTTTTCAAGGGTGGCTTGCATGTATCCCCAGTGGACTCGATCGAACGCCTTCTCCGCATCCAGAGACAGGAGCAGAGAAGGCGTTCGGGTCGACTCGGCTGTGTGAATGATATTGATAAGTCTGCGGGTTGCGTCAAAGGTTTGCCTACCTTTAATAAAGCCAGATTGGTCTCTATGTATGAGCTGGGGCATTAAATCTATTAAACGATTGGCGATGAGTTTAGCATGTATTTTAGCATCGAGGTTTAGGAGAGATATGGGACGGAATTCTGGGTGTGTGTGGGTTCTTTACCTGGTTTCGGTAGGGTGATAATCAGGGCAGACAGCATTTCAGGTGGAAGAGAGGAGGATGAGGCGGCACCGTTACAGACATTTGCTAGGAATGGTGATAGGATTGTGCCAAATTTTTTATAGTACTCGCCAGTGAGGCCATCAGGGCCTGGAGATTTATTGGAGGGCAATGACGTGATTGTGCGTAAGATTTCCAGGTGTGTGAATGGGGTATTAAGGGTCTCCAGTTGGTCCTCAGACAGTGATGGGAGATTGATTTCTTGGAGGAATGCTGATATGTCTTGAGGGGTTGGTTGGAGAACAGATCGATCGTCTTTTAAATTATACAATGTGTTATATAGTAACACCTGAAGGCGTCAGCCATGGCCGAGGGGTCTGTTAGTTTTTGGTTTGTGTTGGGATGGTAAAGGTGAGGTATCCTTGTTTTGGCAATATAGCCTTTAATTCTATTGGCCATGGCTTTGCCCGCTTTATTGCCTGTAGAATAATGTTGGGCTTTGAGGCGAGTGTGGGCTCTCTCGAAAGAGTCCAACAAAAGGGCCCTAAGCTCTTGCCTAAGACAGTCTAATTTTTGTTTGGACGTTGGGCTGGGGTTGGATTGGTTTTGGGCTTCCAGGGTTTTTATATTGGAAGTGAGGGCGTCTATGCGTTGCGTTTTCATCCTCCTCTCTTTAGCACTCAGTTGTATAAAAATACCTCGAACGAATGCCTTATGGGCATTCCACAATACAGAATTATCAGTCACAGAACCTGCATTAAGGGAGAAAAATTCAGTTAAACGATCCTTGACAAATGCAGAGTGGGCAGAAATGGATGATCGAAGCGTTGGCTCTCCAGATTCTGGTCCTTGAAGGGGAAGGGGAGTCATTGAGACATAGTGACAGGTGCGTGGTGGGGAGACCACGTAATGGTGGAAATTTCCGCTGCAGAAACTTTGGGGAGGACCATTTGTCCACAAGAAAATAGTCTATCCTCGTGTAAGAGTTGTGTCTAGGAGATAAGAGTAATCCCTCTCTGTGGAGTGGAGGCATCTCCAGGCGTCGTAGAGATCTCTGTGTCCGTCATAAAGAGCTCATAGGTTGAGGCAGTCCTGCTCGATCGAGAGGAAGCATCCAGGGAGTTGTCGGGGACTATGTTGAAATCCCCACATAGAATGAGGTGGCCTTGTTTGAAGCGGTTGATCTTTTTCATGAGTTTGGACAGAAATCTGATCTGTCTAGTGTTAGGGGCGTAAACCGTCACGATAGTGTATCGAATGTTATTCATAGAGCAGTCCAAGGCTAGGTATCTACCTTCGGCGTCTACCAAGCTGTTGTGGAGAGTAAATGAAACAGTGTTTTTAATGGCAATGAGGACTCCATTTTTTTTAACAGGTCCGGAAGCTTTAAAGATGGTAGGGAAGGATTTTGTTAGTGCAAGGCGGTTCTGAGGAGGATTTAAAGTGCGTTTCTTGCACGCAGAGGACATCACAGAGGGATGTTTGGGCTGTCTTCCACATTGATAATCTTTTCACAGGATGGTTTAGACCCTTGACGTTTAAGGATAGGAACTTTGGCATCTTGAGTGAGTTATTGAGTTATGTGTATAGAGAAAGGTACTCACAGTGTTTCACAGTGATTCAGAGGTCCACCGAGTCGAGGAGGTTAGGTTGTATCAGGAGGCAGGTGGTGGATCCAGAAGCAGGTGCTCTCGGGGGTTCAGGGGTTTCCAGGAGATGGGTAGGAAGGAGGAGTGAGGGATAAATAAGGAGAGAAAAATCAAAGTCAGTAACAGGTTGTGTAAAACAGCAATGCGGATGGGTGTAAAGGTACACCGCAATCAGTAGTATATTAGGAGACTACTGAGCGTTTTGAGGGTAAAAGTTCGTGGGCTGATCACATCGAGCAGGCACCAACCGGAGAACATGGTAACAAAATGTTGGTAAAAAGTATACTAACCGCATAGTCACATGTTGACACTGGGGTGAGATCCCGGAATGTAGGCGTTGGGGGTCATCAGGGGATGACACTTGCATCGGGGTGACATCGTTAGGAATTATGTTCCATTTCTTGAGGAGGCGGATACCGTCATCCACCGTATGGATGCTATGTTTTACACCATTCCTGGTGATCAGAAGTTTGGTCGGGAAGCCCCATTGGTAGGGGATTTTATGGTTGTTCAGTGGTTTTGTGATGGTTTGAAGTTGTCTCCTCTGCTGGCGGGTGTATTGGGAGATATCGGCGAAGAGTTGTAACTTTGTGTATGGCGCAGGCAGTTGACCCATTCTCCTGGATGCAGACATGAGCATATCTTTGGCATGGTAGAAGTGCATCCTCATGAGGGTATCACGAGGTATTTCCGGCGGTAGGTGTGTAGGTTTTGGCAGGCGGTGAATACGATCGACAATGGTCTCCACTGCCGGTAGGTCGGGGAGGAGTGAGGCGATCATTTTCCGAGCGTATGTATTCAGATCGGCTGGTGCGATCGTTTCTGGTATGCCGCGGATTTTTACATTATTGCGCCTGGAGCGGTCCTCAAGATCCGCCATTTTGGCCCTTATCCATTGTTGCTCATCTCTGGTGTGCTCATGTGCATCTACTAAGTCATTAACTGTGACTGTCATGGCTCCCATTTGTTGCTCAATAAGCCCCACTCTCTGGCCTGTGTGTGCCATCTCATCCTTGAGCACTGTGAGCATGGAGGAGATGTCATTATGCAGGGAGCTGTGTAAAGAGATCAGCATGTCCTTCAACACAGTGTCCATCACTGGTTGGTTAGTGGTAGGGAAGGCCGCAATAGGGGATGACACTGGAAGTGCTGGGAGACTGTCTAAGGTAGGCCTTACCTCCGTGGTCTGATCGTTGGGGTCCAGTCGCATCCTCGTTTTCGCCGGGCTGCTTGAGGCGGACATGGTTCCAGGAGGCAGAGCGGAGGATGGGTGAGGGTGGATGGACGAGTCCCTGTCCTCAGGGATGTCAGAAAGGTGTCCCTCAGAGAATGATCTCCCGCCGCGCGGCGAGCGGTCGCGGGCGCCATCTTGGCCTCGATTGCTGTGAGGCAGGGAGAAAAAATCAGTCAGTTTCCGCGGTTGCCGTTCCTCTTTTCGCTTGCGGGTGGACCCGGCCGGGTTCCCCAGCGTCTGGGAAGTAAGATGCTGCATGTTAGCTCAGTGGGTTAGCGCTGAATATGCCGTTGTTCTCCGGTGGGTGCAGGAGCTGAGAGCTCAGGCGTCCATACGGCTCGGCGGTTGGCCACGCCCCCCCTTGATAGTGTTTTTTGGTGACTGCTTGTGAGACTTTTTGGTTGATAGATTTTGTTTGTTTGTTTTGTTGCTTGATTTTTCCTGCTTGTTTTTCTGAGTGATTTTTGGTGATTGTTTGGGAGAGAGTTGTTGTATGAGTATGACTGAGAGGAAGCGGAAGAGCAATTTTTCTTTGGGGGAGAAACAAATCATTGCCCGGGCCCTTACCCACTATGGGCGTTTCCTTTACGGCCCGGAGAGTGCCAACACCACCCCAGCCAGGAAGAAGGAGATTTTGCAGAACATTACTGACCATGTAAATGCATTGGGGGGGGGGAGACCCGGACACGCGAGGGGATCGTAAAGAAAATCAATGACTTTCGGCGTGTGGTCCGTGGGAAGCTGGCTAAAATGCCAGCCCATGCCAGGGGCACTGGAGGGGCCCCACCATGCCCTGTTAGGCTGACAGTGGAGGAGCGTGCGGTGGCCCACACCTTTAATAGACAACAAGTGGAGGGCCTGCCTGGCTTTGACTCCAGTCATAAAGCCGTGATGCCAGGTAAGGTTTTTTTTTCCTATCTGGTGTGTAGCATGTGTGGGGGGAGGGGGGGAAAGGAATATGTGTCAAGTGTGTGGATCCTCCAACCTGTGAATGTTTTGTGTCATCCACAGATGTGCAGGAGGGTGCTGGGCCATCTGGCCTGACTGTACCATCCCCGGGACACCAGCCTGCTGAGGACCCCCCGACAAGGCCGGAGTCCTCGGAGGAGTTGGAGGAGGAGGAGTTGGAGGAGGAGTTGGAGGAGTTGGGGGACGAGGAGTTGGAGGAGGAGGGGGATGTCATGTCAGCCGGTGGATTTTTGGAGGAGTCTTCCTCTCTGGCTGGCAGCAGCCAGCCCTCCATAAGGGCTAGCCCCTCCCACTCCTCCCCCAACAGGGCTCCCCTCCCAAGGGCCTCCCCTTCTCCCCGGCCACAAGCATCAGCTGGAGGCAGGAAGTTGTCCCAGGAGACCAGGGGGGTGGCCGAGGTTCTGCCCGCCAATCTGAGAAGGGACTAGGCCCTTCAGACCCACCATCTGGGACAGGTCAGCCAGACTTTGGGGCGGATGGAGGAGAGCCTGTCCTCCATAAAGGATACGCTTGGGAACCTGGACTGCCACTACCGGGCTCGTACAAACTGCCTAAACAAACTGCAGACTACTACAGCAGACGTTGGGCAGGATGTGAGGCTATCCAGGCCAATACGGCATCACTAAGTGCTGGCCTGACCAGAATTGACGTGGCCTTGGAGGGCAGGCCGCCAGGTGGGCAAAGACCAGGGGCTGCTCCTCCTTCCCCGGATTACACCCCCCTCCCCATGAGTCTCCCCTGAGGAGCTGGGGCCGTGGGCGCCCCAGGCATGGGTCACGCCAGCGGAATTAATTTGTTTTCCCACTTTTTTTTGTTTTTTCATGACTTTTTTTGCTGGTCAATTTTTTTTTGTGTGTGTTGTGAATGCTTTCGGAATGTGGGGGTGACATTCCTGCCGGAAAAGGGGTGTCACCCTCATTTGTGGTGGAGAAGGGTTCCCCAGGACCAGGGGAAAGTGATCCCCAGGTCCGTGTGAATGGTGTATGAATGTACAGTGACATAATTGGAGCCGTGGCGTGGCGTTGCTGCTCACAAGTCCCGCATGGTGGGCTTGTGCTAATCCAATTTGATGAGGATGTGATGTGTCTGTGCTAGGGACCACAGTGGTGTGCATGCATGCATTCTCATTGTGTCATGATTAATGTGTGTGTTTAACGTGCAAAGATGCCTAATGTGAGCTGTCT
Source organism: Rana kukunoris (assembly GCA_029574335.1). Taxonomy (NCBI): domain Eukaryota; kingdom Metazoa; phylum Chordata; class Amphibia; order Anura; family Ranidae; genus Rana; species Rana kukunoris. The sequence goes on from CM056051.1 coordinate 225,595,328, forward strand.
CCTGGCTGCTCTTCCCTCAGAAGACGGGGTAGCCTCGGGTTAGGGGGGGGGATTGTCTGGTTCAGGGGTCAGGTCATCACATATGTCAATCTCCAGGCCCTTTCTCACTGCGAAGTTGTGCAGCATGCAACATGCACCGATGATCTGGCACACAAAGTTTGGGGAATACAACAGGGTCCCCCCAGACTTATCCAGGCATCGGAAACGTGACTTCAGGAGGCCAAAGGTGTGCTCCACCACTGCACGTGTTTGGGCGTGGGCTTCATTGTATCTTTCCTCTCCTGGGGTTTGGAGGTTCCGGATAGGAGTCATGAGATGGGGTCCCAGTGCATATGCAGAGTCACCTGTAAGGGAAAAGACAGGAGGCTGTTAGTCATGCATGTGCCCCTTGTGATGTGTGCATCATGGGGGGGGGACAGTCATGCCTGCCACCCATGTCACTCACCAACCAGCCAGGTGTCCCCATACATGTTCTGTTCGAATTCCATTGGGATGGGGCTCTGATGTAGCTGTCATGGCTGGATCCGGGGTGTTTGGCACGGACGTGCCATATGAGACCTTGGGCATCGACTATCACCTGTACGTTGATGGAATGCCAATGCTTCCGATTGCGGTATATGTGCTCTGTCTCATGGGGGGGGCTGGAGTGCCACATGTGTGCAATCAATGGCCCCCACGGTGCGTGGGAAACTGGCAATTCTGTAGAAATCTGTCATTGCCTTCAGCCGCAGGTCCTCAGTGGTGGGTTTGATGATTTGGTTGGCCATGTGTCTGAGGATTGCAGGGATAACCTGGTGCACACATCTGCTCATGGAGGATTGTGACATCCCAGCCACCACTCCACTTGTTCATTGAAAAGAGCCAGTGGCAAGGAAATGGAGTGTTGCCAGGACCTTGACCAGTGGCTGCACTGCATGTGAGCGGTGTGTTCGACTGGTGATGTCATCATGCAGGGTTATGGTTAATTCCAGGATGACATGAGGGGTGAATCTGAAGATGCGATACACCTCAGAATCACTCATGCCAAAGAGGTCTATGCGTGTGCGGTATATCCTCTCCCGTGCCCTCCTCCGTGCCCTCCTCCGTGCCCTCCTCCTTCTTTGCTCCTCTAAAGTCATTAGTATAGCTATGAGCGAGGATGCCCCTGGCATCTTGGCATAAAGTTTGTTGTCCAGCAAGTGTGACAGCTCAGCTCCTCACTAACAGTGTTGCTTTAGCTGACATGTAGACGGATTGTCTAATTTTATTCCACCTTTTATATGGTCTAATTTTAGACAGGACGTGCAGCTGTTGCACACAGCGCGTAGCCTGCGCTGCACCAATGTTCTTTTGTGGATCGCCGTAACTCCCTCATTTGCATATTTGAATAGCAAATCAATGGTGTGTCTAGTGCAGTTTTGCGCGGGCGGATACGCCGGTCTATAGAAATTACGCCGAACCAAAAATTGTAGACTTCTTGCGTATCTTGTTTTGGGGATGCGGCGCATCGAAACGCATGCGCAAATTTAGACTTACGCCGCGCATCTCCTGTAACGCCGGCGTAATCTCTCTGTGAATCTGGCCCTAAGTTTTTCAGGCTCTAGAAAAAACAACGTTTTCTTTTCAACTTGATCATTAAAACGGCCTTGCCTACACACGATCGTAAAAAAAAAAATGCCCTAGCAAAGCGCAGTGACGTACAACACGTATGACGGCACTATAAAGGGGAAGTTCCATTCGGATGACGCCACCTTTTAAGCTGCTTCAGCTGATTTCGTGTTAGTAAAAGACGATTTGCGCTTTCTGTCTGTTACAGCGTGATGAATTAGCTTACTCCATTACGAATGGTAGTTTTACCAGAACGAGCGGTCCTGTCTCATAACTTGCGTCTGAGCATGCGCGGATTTTGTCGATAAAGCCCACACACAACAATTTTTTACAACCCGAAAAACGACAACGTTTAAAACGTTGTGAAAAAATAGACCATGTTCGGAAAAAAAATTGCCCGTTTTTCAGAACCCGAAAAATGTTCTGAAGCCCACACACGATAGTTTTTAATGAAATTAAAAAAAAAAAAACGTAGTTTTTTACAACCCGAAAAATGATCAAGTGTACGTGGCATAACAGTCTGTCTTTAGTGCTGTCATATAGGGCCAGATTCAGGTAGTCCAGAGCATCTTTGCTCTGGAGTAACGCTTCTCATTTGCGTTGCGCTGCCGAAATTTTAGGAGCAAGTGCTGTCATTCACGAAGCACTTGCTCCTAAAGTTGCGGCAGCGCATCACAAATGAGCCGGCGGAATTCAAATTTAGCGGGTACGGGGCGTGTAGTATGCTAACTACGCGCGATCCCGCCGCCAACGTACTGCGCATGCGTCGAGTGTCAAAACATCCCCGTGCGCATGCTCCAAAATCTGTGAATGAACGTCAATGACGTCACATTCCCATTCATGACCGTTTTACGCAAGCGACGTTTTTTTTTTTTTTCCCGACGCGATGACGACGCCTATACCTAACATAGGATACTCCAACCCCATGTAGGTATATCTATGCGCCGCGTATCCCGTCCGGAAACGTCGTATCGTCATTGCGTCGCGCCGGATTTCGATCGTGAATTGCCGATTTCCGCTCATTAACATATTTTTTGAGCGTAAATCGGCGGGAACGCCCCCGGCGCCATTTTTAAGTTGAAGTAACGATGCGATGGCGAAACTCAGTTACGCTGCTCGCATCGGAACTTCAACCCGGCGTTTCTTGTTTTCTGGTTACAGAAAACAGAAACGCCGGCTCAAAGTCACAGTTAGGCTGGCGGATCACTCGATCCGCCAGCGTAACTGTTCCTGAATCTGGCCCATAGTCTATGAATTTAGTCTGCTGAAAAAGAGAATATTAAAATCTGAACTGTAATTCTACCCCTTATCAGAGATTGCACATCCTAAGTGCTTTTTTTAATTATGCAAACACCTCTGGACAGAACTTGCAGAGGTGTAGCTTTATGGTAGCTCTGCATAACTATACCCTGTAAAGCAGAACTAACCTGAAATTTAAAAAACTGCTAGAAGATATACGGTATATTAATGGTAGAAGAGAATATACAGTATGGGCCAGATTCAGGTAGGACAGCGGTTCTTTATTTCGGAGTAACGTAAGTCATTTACGTTACTCCGCCGAAACTTTAGGAGCAAGTACTGTTATTCACATAGCACTTGCTCCTAAAGTTGCGGCGGCGTAGCGAAAATGAGCTGGCGGAATTCAAATTAGGCGGGTAGGGGGCGTGTATTATTTAAACTAGGCGCGATCCCGCGGCGAACGTACTGCGCATGCGTCGACTGTCAGTGCGCATGCTCCAAATTCTGTCAGTGAATGTCAATGACGTCAATCCCCATTCACGGACGTTTTACGCAAACGACGCTAAAATTTTTAAATCCGACGCGATGACGACGGCCATACTTAACATAGGATACTCCACCTGGGGGGCATGTTTTTCTTTACGCCGCGTATCGCTTACGGAAACGTCGGAAAGTCACTGCGTCGGGCCCGCGTACAATCGTGAATTTCCATCTCTCGCTGATTAACATATTCTCGGCGTTAATCAGCGGGAACTCCCCGAGCGCCATTTTTAAAATTGCAGTTCCGATACGACGGCGAAATACAATTACGCCGCTCGTATAGGAACTCCAACATGGCGTTTCTTGTTTTCTGCTTAAAGAAAACAGAAACGCCAGCTCAAAGTGAGAGTTATGCTGGCGTATCACTGATACTTCAGCCTAACTCTACCTGAACCTGGCCCATAATGTTTTTTTTGCCATTTAATCTTTCACCTTGTCTGCTAGCAGTTTTTTACTATTCGTATACTGAGAGCCACACATGCACAACTCATTATACAGTTTTGGCATCTAATGCCTCGTACACACAAGCGTGTTTTCCTTCGGGTAATAAACCAACGGTTTTCCCGACAGAATTCCTCCCAGACTGCCTTGCACACACACGCTCAGACAAAAGTCCACCTGTTCAAAGCACAGTGATGTACAACACTTACAACGGCACTATAAAGAGGAAGTTCTGTTCAAACGGTGCCACCCTTTGGGCTACTTTTGCTAATCCTTGTGTTCGTAAAAGTATGGTGAGAGACGATTCTCAATTTTCAGTCTTCAAGCTTTTCAGTCCGTTACAGCGTGGCAAATGTGATATCTCCATTACGAACGCTAGTTTTGCCAGAAAGAGGGCTCCCGTCTCATACTTGATTCTGAGCATGCAGAGTATTCTGCCCGTCGGAAAACTATACAGACAAACGGTTTTCCCTCCAGGATTTTTTCCTGATGGGAAAAAAGAGATCCTGCCCTCTTTTTTTGTGCGGGAGTTTTCCAGTCGGAAAAACTGCGATGGAGCATACATATGGCTGGGATTCCCGACTCTCATAGCAGTTTACCCGTTGGAAAAACGCTTGTGTGTACGAGGCATTAGAGATTTGCTGGGTACTGGTATGAATGAACTCCCATGCACATGCCAAAGAAGCAAACATACATGTATGGCGCAAATATGAGAGAGATTCCCGCTTTACTAAGAAGTCTATATAGTCTTTATAACTAACAGTTGCAAGCTGTTAGTGAGTGAGTGAGTGAAGAACTTATATAGCGCAGCACATGCGAAGTAAATCGCCTCTGGGCATTTGTTGTTCCTTTCTCCTTTGTCATCAAAAGAGATGAGTTTTGATCTTTCTTCTGAAGGCCAAGTGGTTCTCCTCCAACCGAATGCTGGTTGGTAGAGCGTTCCATAGTCTGGGGCCCTGGACCGCAAATCTTCGTTCTCCTTTGGATTTGTAACTGGCTTTGGGTATCTGGAGCAGATTTTGGTTAGTGGATCGCAGAACGCGATTGGGGTTGTGAGCTTTTAATTTTTCACATAGATATTGTGGGGCCTTCCCTTGAATGCACTTATGTGTCAGACAGAATGCTTTAAAAGCGATTCTGTCTTTTACTGGCAACCAATGAAGGGTTCTCAGCGAAGCTGAGATTGATTTCCAGGGTTTCATCCCGGTCACTAGTCTGGCGGCCGTATATTGTACGACTTGCAGACGAGCGATTTGGTACTTTGGGAGTCCAAGATAGAGGGCATTGGCATAGTCAAGTTTGGAGTTCACATTTGTTCCCACCACGACTGCTATGTCTTCTTTAGTAATGAAAGGAGTAAGTCTGCGTAGTAAGCGCAGCAGATGGTGCGATCCGCTGACTACTGACCCTATTTGTGCATCCATTGTCATGTAGGTGTCAAAGATGACCCCGAGACTTTTGACTTTGGCGCTAGGGGTGATGATTTGGCCCATAATGGGCGCGGGTGTCCAAGTTGTTGCCAGTTGATTCCTTCGACTGGCATGAAACAGGAGAAGTTTTGTTTTTGAACTGTTGATTTTAAGATAACTATTGGTCATCCAGTTTTCTATCAAAGAGAGGCATTTCTCTAGACAGAGAAATTATCCTTTTTTTTGCAGATGCGAAAATACAGTTGCGTGTCATCTGCATATGAGTGGTAAAGTAGTTTTTGGCTACTGATGATTTCAAAGAGAGGGCGGAGGTAGATGTTGAACAGCACAGGCGACAGGGGGGATCCTTGAGGTGCTCCGCATGACACTGTGCGTTTTTCAGAAGTGAAACGTCCTACTTTCACTATTTGTGATCGATTTTCCAGAAAAGAGGAGAACCACGGTAGATCACCTTCTGCGATTCTGGCTACTTTCGCTAGCCGAGTCAGTAATAGTTTGTGGTCCAACGTGTCGAAAGCTGCACTTAGGTCCAACAGTACTAGAATACAAGATTCTCCTTTGTCTGCGGCCTCAAGAGCGTCATCCCATATTTTGAGTAATGCTGTTTATGTCCCGTGTCCGGGACGGAAACCTGATTAAAGAGGATCTAACAGATTATGGGTGTCTAAGTGATGTTGTAGCTGTTGTACCACTACTTTCTCCATCACCTTAGAGAGGACATTTAGGCCTGTTATAGGGCGACAGTGTTTTGAGTCTTTGGGGTCGAGAGTGGGTTTTTTCAAAATAGGTTTAATTATACCTTGTATTAACTTGGTGGGAACTATACCTTCCTTAAATGATTGGTTTATAAGCTGCGTGATCGGCGGTGCCAGGATATTGGCACATTCATTCAGCAGTTTGGTGAGGATGATATCATTCGGTGCTGTGCTACTTCGTAGGGTATCAATGATGTTTTTTGGGGCCTCGATGGATATGGGTTTTAAAGTGAACTTTGTAGCTTGTGGTGAATTTGTGTGGGTATTAGGCGTGGAGTTAAAGCCCCCCTTAGTGGGAGTTCTCTTTTGCTGAATGCTTTCACGGATTCCCTCAATTTTGTTGATGAAATAATCAGACAATTCAGTGCAAAATTCTTGGGTATCGAAATTGGGGGCTTCAAGACAGACTGGATTCATGGTCTGGGTGACTACGTTAAATAGTTCACAGGGGCGGTTGAGGGCATTGGTAATGATATTGGCGAAATTATATTTTTTGGCTTTAAAGATTTCTTTGTGGTATTTTTTTGTAATTTCCTTATAGATGGTGTGGTTTTCCTCTGAGGAGCTTCTTTTCCAAGCTGCTTCCGCTCTTCTGCGTACTTGCTTTAGCAACAATAGCTGGTTGTTAAAACACCTGGAGTTGTTTTTTCGGATGCAGGTTTTGCGTTTGGGCACTACTAAGTAGGCTGACTGTAGTAGAGCCGTGTTTATAGCATCCAGTGTTTCTGTGGACGTTTGCTGTAGTTGGATAGTTTTTATTTTTTTTCCCTAAAGTAGTTTTGAAGAGCTCCGAATGGAGCTTCTTCTGCGATCTGGTCCAGCGCGTTATCGCTGGTTTTGGTGTTTTTGTTGAGGGGGCATTTATGGTAATTGTGAAAAATGATTCATTTTTCAGAATGTTTATTTCCAGATCTTGTCTGAAAATAAGATCGAGCGCGTGACCTGAAGTATGTGTGGGCCCACATACTAGTTGCTGCAGACCTAATCCTTCCAAGTAGTCAATGCAGGCGTCGGCAACGGGATCCTGTGGGGAGTTAACCCAAAGGTTGAAATCCCGAGCAGCAAAAGGTGTTTGCCGTTTAGCGTGTAAGTGGAAGTGAACTCTGTCAAATGTGAGAGAAGCTGCGATTTTGTACCCGGTGGTCGATAGCAGAGTAGGATATGGACGGTCTCTTGGGGATTTGTTTGTAGTTGCAGAGTGAGGGTTTCCATGAATGGAAGTGGGTTTTGAAGAAGAATGCAGGGAAGTGAAGTTGGTTGGGGGTCTATTGTGGTGGATGGGAGGGAAGATTTTCTGGTGGGTCACCACTCGCCGGTCTTCCCTTCCCGATTGGTCCAGAAGAAGGCAAAAAACCCTAGGCGTGCGGGCCAATATGCACTGACCAGGGAAAAAATTCCTTCCTGACCCCACTTAAGCGATCGGCAAAAACCCTGGATCAATATTGAATAAGCTACCTTTTCCTTTGTTGTAGAAGGTGATGTATAGTTAAGGGGCACTCATACCAATATTCTAAACTGGTCCTGGGCATGGTACTGTCCCTTGAGGCAGTTTGTTTGTGTAGAGTGAGTGCTGCGAACTGTGCTCCGGATACGTTTAGCATACCACTGGTATGAAAAAGGGAGATAGTAGGTGTTGGCGCCGTTTAGCATACCACACCCAGGACTACTTGGAAGAGGTGGTGCTAGCTGTGGTTTAGTTCAATGTGAGTACAAACTGTGTCAGATCATATTTCTCTCCATAGAGGACTGTGTAGTGAAATAGGGATTGCAGATCTGATTAGCAGGGGAGTGTGCCCAAAAACACTTCCAGGGAACACTTTCTTAACCCTTTCACACCTATGGCCTCGTACACACGATCAAATCTGTCTGCTGGAAACGGTCTGCTAGACCGTTTCAGCCGACAGATTCGATCGTGTGTACGGGCGAGCCGACGGATTTGGCCACCCGACAGATTGGAAAGCATGCTTACCAATCTGTCGGCTGGGAACCCGTCCGCCTGACATGTCTGCTGGTTAGTACGCTAACCAGCAGACATGTCTTCTCGCACACGCGCCGAATGGTTTCGACGCATGCGCGGAAGTGTTTTACTTCCTGGTGCGGTGACGTGGCGGCGTCAACATCACCGCCACGTCACCGACACGTCAGCGCGCTGTCTGCTGGCGGGGATTTTGGTTTGCTCGTGTGTACACGCGAGCAAACCAAAATCCAAGCAGACAGATTTGTTCAAATCGGTCGGTCCGACCGATTTGAACAAATGGATTGCCTCGTGTGTACGAGGCCTAAGGGTCAAAAAAATCTAAAAAAGTTTAGTTTTGCAACTTTGACGTGTTAGTACATATGTACATGTTAGTTGTTGTTTGTACCCATAGTACAGCCCAGAAAGAATGGTGCATATGTAGCAGGGTATCACCCTTTATTGTGATATAAAAGACTACCATCTGCTGATCAAGAAGGATCTCAGCTCCCTTCTGTGGCCGAATTGTGTTATACCCACCTGCTGCTTACTATTTGTCCTGATACCGCAGAGAATGTTGGGAAATTGACTACAGGGAGAAAAGAGACTCCATTTGCCCTGGCTTGTTACCCAGAGAGCAACTGTACAATCCCAGAGTGCTTTTGCTCCCCGCACAACCTGCTGGGAGAGGTAATTTAAGGGAGAGGACATGTTTGACGCGCTCTCTCTGGACCGCCTCTTCAACTCAGGAGGACACCTGTGCGAGGTGTCTTCACAGAAGTCTAGGCTGGAATTGCGGCCTATCTACGCGGAGCGCCATTGAGGAGGAGAGACAGAACTTCTGACGGAGTGATCGGACGAGCTTCCAGTACCCCTGTGACTTGTCTGAGAACCGGAGGCTGTCATCTTGGAAGACTGTGATCGGAGATCGCGGACGGAGTGTTTCTGAAGGACAAGGCCAGAACTGGTTGGGTGAGACGGGCACCTGTCCAGGACTTATTGACTGTGTTTTTGAAGGGTGGATCGTTCACATTGGCCATTGTGGTTTGGCTATTTGGGCTTTTCCCACCAGTTTTATTTGTTACCCTGTCGGATTACAAATTACTGCTTGCGCGCGACCGCATGCCAATGTGGTTATTGAGGGAATTCCCTTGCTGCGTGCTTACCCAGGTCTGCATAGCCTTTATAACTTAACATGTATTTATTGGTTATTATTGTTTCTGACTCTTGCAGAGCTTTGCAAGCAGTTTGTTACAATTTTTTATCTTTGTTTCTTTTGCTTTATCCTATCGAGAGTTACATTGGTTAAGCTGAGATTTGTGTATAGTCTCTATGTCATCCTGAGGGCTCTATACAACTCAAGGTAACCTTTAATTTATATAATTTACTGTAGTGTGTCAGGATATTGTGCCCTCCAACAAGCTATTGGGGTCCACAATTTGCACTATACCAGGTGTGCCAAGGGAGGGTTTTGAGTCAATTTCAGGGGTTGACAAACAGAGGGTAGACCCAAAACAAACCAGCAGCTCCTTCGGGGGTAGTGCTACATGTATTTTGCATTTTGTATCCTGCCTAAAACACACTGACACTGATATCATAGTATCATAGTAGGTAAGGTTTAATAAAGACAATAGTCTATCCAGTTCAACCTGTGTAGATGCACGTGTGTCACTGTCTATAATTATTTTCCATATCCCTTTATGTTGTGTTCCTTAAAGCAGAACATTAGTAATTTGTTCACCTTTCCATCTATTAAATCTTCTGCCCTAGTTGTTTAAACTTTGTATAGTAAAAAAATAAATAAAAATAATCTGCCAGTAAATACCTTTATACAGCCAACTTCCTGTTTCTTCTCTGGTAAAAAGCCTAGGCTTTTCAAATCATGCACAGTTCTCTCTCTCACTCTCGTGAGAGTTTTCCAGGAAAGGAGGGTGGATGAGTCATAGGAGGGCCAAAAAGAGCTGCAGGGCTGGAGATGTGCCTCTGTGTGTCTGTGTTAATCCAGGAAGTGAACAGGCAGCAGCTTCAGCTGCCCACAGTTAAAGTGGACGCAGTCAGACTCAGTGGAGGAAGATTTCTGCAACATATTTGACAGGTACAGAATCACAGTATATATAAAATAATATGCAAAGTGGTTGGGGGGAAGCTTCAGAATGGCAAAAATGTTTTTATTACAAATTATGTGAGCAGTTCCTTAAAATAATCAATACTCCCAGCAGCCAATACCAATTGTGGAAGAGTTCCACATCCTTATTGCCCTTCGCAGTTTAACCACCTCAGCCCCGGAAGGATTTGCCCCCTTAATGACCAGGCTTTTTTTTGCAATACGACACTGTGTAGTTTTACCTGACAATTGCACGATCATGAAATGCAACTTGCAGTGCACTTGTAGTGCAAAGTGGATTTTCCTTTAGTTAATCAACCCCATAGCGTCTACATAATAGGGAATAGATTTATGGCATTTTTATTATTATTCTTATTTTTTTACTAGAAATGGCAGCGATCTACAATTTTTAGCAGGACTGCAACATTGGCAGATCAGACACTTTTGCCACTTTTTTGGGACCAGTGAAATTTATACAGCGATCAGAGCTAAAAATAGCCACTGATTACCGTATAAATGTCACTGGCAGGAAGGGGGTTAACACTAGGGGGTGATCAAGGGGTAAATTGTGATCCCTGGGTGTGTTCTAACTGTAGGGGGGGTGGGCTACCTAGGACATGACAGAGATCGCTGTTCCCGATGACTGGGAATATAAGATCTCTGACATGTCACCAGGCAGAATGGGGAATTGCCTTGTTTACATAGTTCTGCCTCTATACACAGTGATCGATGGTCGCCGGTAGACATTGAGTCCGTGGGACCCGTGGCCACGCTCCTGATATCCAAATAGGTGTGCACGAGGTGGATTGGTGAAAGTGTAGCAACGAATGTGTCACATATTAAGAACTTTGTTGGAACAGTAGCACACTATAACACTTTGATTTCACTTCACTGAACTGTCAATAGGAGTAGCCGGTCTTTGCACCACTCTTTAATGCTATCTTGTAGTGGATTGACGGACTTCTAAGGGGACGCTGTCTCGCATGTTTTTTTGCATGTGATTGCAAAAACACGAGAGGACTAACTCACTGCAACATATGAGATATTATATTGTTGAATATTTTGTGGTATTCATAGGAAGCGCTGTTAATGCTATGTTTTTTAACTAGGCATATTTTTATACTGTTTTGTATTCTTATAATAGCGTCTAATAGTGCAGTTTATATATTTAGATTGAGGGCTTGGTTCAGGACTACTTAGTATTTCTGATGTTTGTTTTGATATACACCTATTACAATTTTTTTTTACAAACAATATGTAGAAGAATATTTTTTATATATATATTTTTTTTGGATATGTATTTTAGCAAAAATTAAAAAAAACATAAAAACCCTCAGAGGTGATCAAATACCACCAAAATAAAGCTCTATTTGTGGAAAACAATAGGACATAAATTTTGTTTGGGTACAGTGTTTCACGACTGCGCAATTGTCAGTTAACGCAACGTAGTGCCGTATCGCAAAAAATGGTCTGGTCATTAAGGGGGCAAATCCTTCTGGGGTTAAGTAGTTAATGAGCATGTAGCTAAATTTATATATATATATTTTTCTAATAGATGTTTTGAGTTCAGCTCTAAAGTATAACTAAAGCTAACAGAACATTGTTCTGTTTTTTTTGTTTCAAATATTTTATTGGATTTTTAAATTAAAGTAAATGGATACAATACTTGTATATTGCGTAATAAAGAACGATGAATACAATAAGCGATAAAGGTATTACATAAACAAAACAAAAAAAGGGCTACAAATGCTAAAGTACATATATGTAACTTTAAAGTAAGAAGGGAAAAAGTAAAGAAGGTGAAGGGAGGGAGGTGTGAGGGAAGTAAATGAAAATAGATAATAAGAGGTATAGAGATAATTCATGACAGAATATGTTATACAATAAATAATTGGAAAATATCATGAGGATGCATTAGATAATTGAATACATTTCCTAGAATGTTTAAAATTCAAACAAAAAGCCCATTTATTGTAAAAGGTAGTGAGAGAGTCTTTTGATTGACATATTAGATTTTCCATGTCAGCAATATGACCAATCTTTTTTAACCATTCAGATATGGAAGGAGGGTTTTGTTTTTTTCCAGTGAATGGGAATACAAATTTTTGCAGCATTAATGAGATGTGGTAAAATGAATCGATTATAAGCAGATATCGATAGTGAACTATGGTGTAATAAGTATTGCGCTGCTGTAAACTCAGGGGTAAGAGTCGTAATTTGTATAATTATGTCGTGTACGTCTTTCCAGAAAGGTCGAATAAGATTACATTCCCACCAAATGTGTAAAAGTGTGCCACGTTCAGCATCACAGCGCCAACATAAGGGTGTGGAATTGGGGATTTATTTGTGAGTAATAACCAGAGTTCTGTACCATCTAGAATATATTTTATAACTGTTTTCTTGGATTTGGACGTTTAAGGAGCTCTTGTGTATGTGATGGAATATGTGTGACCACTCCTCTTCAGATAGGGATATATCTAGATCAGTTTCCCATTTTCGAGTAGTGTTATCTTCTTTAATGTCAGTCATTGAAAAAAGGATGGCATAGATGGAAGAGATAAGGTGTCTTTGAGGTGAAGATTTAACACATAATTTTTCAAATGGTGTTTTGCTCTTAAACCATCTAAGTACGACGGAGATATAGAAAGGTATTGTTTAAGTTGTTCATAGTCTAAAGAAGAAATGCAATAATTAGGGTGTTTGGCTATATATATATCAAATGGGAGGATATGTCCTTTCTCAAAAAAGGATTCCGCTCTAATAGATTCACTTGGAGACAGATAAGAGCATTGAAATTCAGAACATTTTATACGAATGTCAGGATTGAGAATCAGTGGAGTTAAAGGGCCCCGGTATGGAGGTGATATCAAATTTTTTATATAATGATCTAAAAGTTTGTAAAGTTGGGTTAGTTAGAGGATGATGTTTAACCATACAAGGTATTTTACCGGAACAGATCCATGGTAGGTGACATAAAGGCAGTGGAGAGAATGAGCCTTCCAGTTTGATCCACGCCTTAGATTCAATGTGCAAGTGCCAATCTATAATGCCGCGTACACACGATCACTTTTTGTGATGAAAAAAAACGACGTTTCAAGTGATGAAACTTCATTTTCCAAAACGACGTTGCATACACACCATCGTTTTTCCAAAATGCTCTAGCAAAGCGTGGTGACATACACCACGTTCGACGGCACTCTGTTCCATTGAAGCTCCGTCTCATGCCTTGCCTCTGAGCATGCGCGGCTTTAAAAACGTTGTTTTCAACATCGTTTTGCCCACACACCATCACTTTTTATGACACAAAAAACAACGTTTTGAAAAACGACACAAAAAATTCAAGCATGTTCGAATTTTTTTTGAAGACATAAAACGACGTTTTGCCCACACACAGTGATTTTAAATGACGTTTTTGAAAACGTCGTTTTTTTTCATCACAAAAAGTGATCGTGTGTACGCGGCATTACACAAGTTAGGAGGCAGGCCCAATAATATTTTTGGATGTCAGGAAGACCAATGCCACCTAAATGTTTAGGGATAGTTAATTTTTCCCAACTAATTCTGGGTCGTTTAAAATTCCAAATGAATTTCAAGCATAGTTTCTTAAATGCAGTGAAAAAGGATGGGGGTATTTTTATAGGGATAGTCTGTAAAAGGCGGCTTCCGAACCACGAGAATAGACCTTTGTCCCAGTTAAGTATATCAGTTTGTATATTTGAAAGAGCTGGAGGAAAGTTCAGGTTATATAGATCACATACATTCGAGGGTAATTGGATTCCAAGATAAGTGATGGATTTGTCTTCCCAACCAAATGGAAAATTTATTTTACAGAGGGAAACTGTGTCATTGGATAGAGATATGTTTAGCGCTTTAGATTTGTCAAAATTAATTTTCAAGTTAGAAAATGAATAAAAAAGTGAAAAATCTTTCAGTAAATTAGGTATTGTTATAATTGGGTTTGTGAGGAACAATAGAATATCATCGGCATAAGCGGCCAATTTATAGTGTGTTTTATCTATTGTAATGCCTTTAATATCTGGATTATTCTGAAGTTTACATAGAAAGGGTTCCAAAATAAAAATAAAAATAATGGGCGATAAGGGGCATCCCTTTCTCGTTCCGTTTGACACAGAGAAGGCGTCCCGCAGGCATCCGTTGATTTTAATTTTAGCAGTGGGGTAAGAATATAGTGCGAGTATATATTTGAGCATTCTATCTTGGAATCCTAGGGCCAGATTCACAGAGCCCTTACTCCGGTCTATCTCGCGTTAGACCGGAGTACTTTCAAATTACGCGCGTCGTTTCATTAGTCTGAATACTCAAACCATGAAACAACGGTTTTGGGCTTCAATCCGTCTGGCTTACGTGTTCGTACGCCTTCGGATCTACGCTGCAATAATTTTGCGGCCGCTAGGTGGAGTTCCCGTCGTTTTCCGCGTCGGGGTATGCAAATTAGCTTTTTCCGACAATCCACGAATTTACGAGCGTCGTTCGCAATCTCTTACGGCATCTGTAGTCATCTTTTTGTCGCGTAAAGTTATTCCACCTTTTACCTGGTCTAGTTTTAGACAGCCCATGTTAAGTATGGCCGTCATTCCCGCGTCTAAAGTCAACGCCTTTTTTTATTTTTAACGTAAGTCGTCCGGGAATAGGAATGTACATAAACAACGCTACTCAAACAAAAAATGACGTAACAACGTTATTTCGCGCAATGCAAGGCGGGAAATTTCTGAACGGAGCATGCGCAGTTCGATCGCCGCAGGGACGCGCCTAATTTAAATGCTTCACGCCCCCTAATCGCGTATTTCGATTCCGCCGCGAGAAATTCACTACACCGCCGTACCTTACGGGCCAAAATCTACTTGGATTCGTCGTAGATCCAGGTAAAATACGGCAGCGTAGTGTATCTCTGATACTCTGCGCCAATGTAATTGTACCTGAATCTGGCCCCTAGTTCTTTCAGGGCTTCAGTCATGTAATCCCAAGCTACTCTGTCGAACGCCTTCTCTGCGTCAAGAGATAGAAAAAAAACAGGGGTCTGAGATGTAGTCAACCAATGGTGGATATGTATGGCTTTCAGAGTGTTGTCTCTAGCTTCCCTCCCAGGTATGAAACCCACTTGGTCTAGGGCAGTGTTTCTCAATTCCAATCCTCACGCCCCCCCAACAGGTCAGGTTTTCAGGATTTCCATTATTTTGCACAGGTGATTTGATCAGTTTCACTGCCTTAGTAATTCCCACAGCCTTTTCATCTGAGGGAAATCCTGAAAACATGACCTGTTGGGGGAGCGTGAGGACTGGAATTGAGAAACACTGGTCTAGGGAGACTAAATTTGGGACTAGTGGTAGAATCCTATTGGCAATGATTTTTGCATAAAGCTTTATGTCGACGTTTAAAAGAGATATGGGTCTGTAATTTGATACCAACGAAGTGTCTTTATTGGGTTTTGGGATCATTGAAATGTGAGCTTCAAGAAGGTCTCTATTATAAGAAGGGGAATCAGGGAATGAATTAAAGGATTTAAAAAAATATGGTATAAGAGTTTCAGAAAAGGACTTGTAATAGCTTACAGAGAGGCTATCCGGTCCAGGGCATTTACCAGTCTTTAATTGTTTTAGAGCAAGTCAAGGGGTTTGTCCAAAGTATTTGCTTCTTCTAAACTAATTGGATTAGGGCTGAATTCTGTCAAAAAATCAGTAATACGTTTTTTTCTATTAATATCCTGGTGTCAGGGTATCAGCTCCGCTCAGCTTCTGATCCCTCAGCTGCGTGACAGGCCAGCGCTATCGCGCTTCCCTGGGCGGCGCGTGCACGTGGTGCATCTGCACGCCGCGTGCGTGGGCACGAGCGCGAGCCCGTACTCGGGTGCGCGCGGGCATGCACAGGCTCGTTCCGCTCTTGGCCAATCAGAGGCCTGAGCTGCTTATTTGAACCAGCCCCTTCCTCCTCTCTGGTTGCTGGTTTGTAAACAGCTTCCGTGTTGTCTCCTGCTATTCTACGTGTTTGGATACCTGAAATACTTGACCCTTGGCTTACATTTTTGGACTGCTGCTTTCTTGAACCCTTGACCCCAGCTTGGACTTTGGATACCCGATCTTCTTTGACCTCCGGCCTGAACTTGGACTATTTGCTGTCTCTATAACCCCTGACCACTGCTTGTTTCCCGGACCTGTTTCCAGCCCTGCCCTGACCTGCGAAGTACCTGATTCCTGTGGTAATCCTTTGTGCCTGGACCTTCTTCTGCTTCATCTGCTGCAGCCTTCCAGTTGGTGACCTGCCTGTACCTGCTCCACGCACCTGACCATCATCTTCCCGCTGGTACCGGTGCCTCCCGGTGCGTCCGTCCCTCTGTTCCAATCCCAGGGGGCAGATCGCATCAGGTCGCAAAGGTGAGCTGCCCTCAGCATCTCGGCCTTGGTAAGTGAACTTTCTGACACCTGGTTAGGAGAGATGGTGTTCTGTAAATTATATAATTTAGAGTAGAATGAGCAAAAATGGCGAGCGATTTCTGAAGAAATACAAATTTTTTTACCTGTAGGATCATTAATAGAGTGAATGGTGTTAGTATTTTTTTTTTATGGATAGATCTGGCTAAAAAATTTCCGGATTTAGTTCCAGATTCATAGAAACGTTTTTGTGCGAATGCAAGGTTACGCCTAGATTTTTCCCCTAGTATAGTAAGTAATTCTTCCCTAGTGTTTATGAGTTCTTGGAATGTGTCGAGGGCCAGTGTCTGTTTGTGTGTGCTTTCAAGAGAATGGATTTTTATCAGAAAGTAGTTTAATAGTCGCTTGTCTGTCTTTATTTCTCTTAGCAGCCATAGATATAAATTCACCCCTGATCACACATTTTTGAGCAGACCATAAGGTAAGTGGGTGAAGTTCTTTAGAATGATTTTCCCAAAAATTGTTTTTAATATTTAGTATTTAAAGATGCAATTTTTATAGGGTCGCTTAACAAGGAATTATCAAGTCTCCAAATGAAAGATCTAGGTGGAGCGGATGAAAAGGTCATAGAGAATGAGATAGGGTGATGGTCGGATATAATCATAGGATCTATAGAAGCGTCAGTAAGGGTTGCAAGGTCGTCTTGGGATAAAAAGAAATAATCAATTCTAGAGTAACTATTATGAGAGGAAGAATAAAAGGTGTAGTCTTTGGAGTTCGGATTAAGAGTGCGCCAAGTATCATGGACGGTCAAATCTTTAAGTAAATATTTTACAATGTGTAGTGCTTTATATGAAAGATTGGTTGTTCCTGAAGATGTGTCAATTATAGGATTGAGAGCCATATTAAAGTCACCTCCCAAAACAAGCATCCCTGATTAAAAAGAAGATAAGAGCTGTAGAGTATTTTTAAGGAAAGGTATTTGTAATTTATTGGGTACATAAATATTAGCTAGGGTGATGGGTTTGTTGTATAAAGCTTAATAAAAGCGTATCTACCATCAACATCTAACGATGTATCTTGTATTTGGAGTGGGCAATGTTTAGAGACCAGGATAGAAACACCTTTTGTTTTGGATTCAGGGTTTGCTGCATGAAAACAAGAAGGAAACAATTTGTTATATAAAGAAGGGATGTTGTTAAGTTTAAAGTGAGTTTCCTGTAAAAAGACAATATCGGCTTTAGATTTTTTCAATAACATAAATAGTTTAGATCGCTTCTCCGGGATATTAAGACCTTTAGTGTTCAATGAGTAAAATTTAATTCTAGGAAGGTGAGAATTATTATTCGGGGGTTGCATAGCGAATAATTTAGTGTTTAATATATTGTGTGTCAATCTATCAAAAAAAAAGGGGGTGGGGGAGGGGGGGGGGAAACAAGGGGTGGAGAAAAAAAAGGGGGTAAGTAAAAACTCCCAAAGGGAATAGCCACTTGAGGAAAAGGGATTATAACTATTTCCCTTCCTCACAGACAAATAGTCTAGGTGGTAAAAAAAAATATATAACAGTGTCGACAAAATACACTCAGGGAGAAAGTGTATTCAGACACTGCTATAATCTAGGGGTTGGATATAACCAATCCAGAGAATAAGATGAGAAAAAAAATCAGAAGAGAACTGTCGTCACGGACTTCTAATAAAAATGAAAATAAAAAGGTGTACATTGAAAGGTAGAGCGATGAAAAATGAGAAAAAGTAACCAAGTAATCTATGAAATGCAAACAGGCAAATTAGGAGCTTATAAGGAATACAATGAGTAATGATATCAATTATCAAGTAGCTGAAATCAATTATACCTCAGACAGGAGGCTCATATCTTATGCATTAATCTTTCTTTATTAATGCTCACAGCAGAAACAAAACTGATCAGTATTCACGCTTTTCTAAAAATAACATGAAACAGAAAAGCTGAAACTTGAAAACTAGAAAGAAACTACGTTTCCCAGCAGTCCTTGGGTCTGTGACCCCTCACTCTGGCCTCTGCATATAAGGACTGCTCCTCCCCTTCCTATTCCTCTTTCTTTCTGCTCACAGGAGAGATAAGTATTGCACTGCTGCTAGTTATCTGTGAGGTGTTTTAATTTTGCTTTTACTTTTACTTTTACTCCTGTGTAACCTTATTATAACTTATTATTATAACCTAGTGCTTATTACTGAACATTGTTCGTTTATATAACATCTAACAGGTGTAGTACCCCTCTCCCTGGCAGGCCCCCTCCTTCCCATAGGTCAGGATCTGAGGTGGTGATTTATCATCACCCAGTTACTTAGCATTCTATAACTGCACTGCCAGAAGGCAATGTCTGAGGACCGCTCTGTCCCCTTGAAGGGACCTGAAGTGCCTCTGGAGCCATCATGCATGCTTAACGCTGCACAGATTCAGGACCTGGTAGCCAGGTCTGTGCAAGCTGCCATGGCAGCCGTGGCGTTACCCTCGGGTTCACAACAAACCCCCAGGGTTGCCCCCACCGTAATTGAAGAACCTCTAGTAAAAAGAGGGAAATCCTCCCAAAAGAGGAAGCATTTGGCTCATATCGAGGACTCCCCGGCAGGGGAAGCAAACAATGTGCACAAGGCTCTCCCTCACCCGGATTGCCACCCCACGCACCCACCGGACCCCTTTCAACCCCTGAGCCTCAGGGAGTCATGCATGAGGCGTACATCTGCCAGGCGGAACAAACCGGACTCCTACGTACTCGACTCAGACGATATTTCGTCTGACGAGTCCTCAGAAGCCGGATTCTCGGGGTCCGAGTACGATGACAATGATGATATGGGTGCTGGGTCAATGGCGATCCCACACGACGCCAAACCTGATATTCAGGGCAATACAATCACAGACGCTCTGGGAGAACCTCTCTTCCAGCCAGATGCCATATCTCACCCGCGGTCGGGAGATTGGGCTCCCCTGCCCCACGTGTCCCAATACGTGGAACTCTGGACCCGCAGATCGCTGGATAGAGCTAACCGAAATAAATTGCGGGCGGAATGCCCACGCCCTTCCCTACCCAGTAAGGTGGCATGTACACCAGACATTGATCCCGTCTTATCTAAGTACCTGGCCAAATCAGGGAAATTCCCCAAGAAGGGGATAGATCGCTCATTCAGGAGCATCCAGGACCGGGTCCTCGACATGTTGGGCCCACTGACAAAAATCCTTAACTTGTCTGAGCAAACAGCTGCCTCAGCACAAGAGGTTGATGTGCAACAACTTCGGGGGTGGGCCCAGAGGGCCATATGCCTTTTAGGTAACGCCAACACGGCATGCTCCACGGAGCGCAGACGCTCCATCCTCATGCGCCTGGATCCACAACTGGCCCACCTGGCGGAGACCGAACCGGGACCTTCTGCTGAAGGCCTACTATTTGGGGACTCCCTTGTTAGGGACATTAACAAATTCATTGGACTATTCAATAGTCTCGACTAAGCTCAATCGTCCCTCAAAAGGGCAGGCAACCAAAAGGTTTTTGCTAGGGCCGGCAGAGGTAGGGGCCGCTCTGCCGGCCGAGCTGGTTACTCCAGACCATTTAATAGGGCTCCCGCCCAGCAACATTACGCTCAGACTCCTGCCTCCTATACCACGGTGGCACAACCCGCACCGTTCTTTCCACCACGTGGCAAACCATGGAGAGGACGTGGGAGCAGAGGTGACCCCAGATCCCGTCCATACTCCGGTAAGTCCTCTTCTGACTCCAAGTTTTTCCACCTCTGTAGGGGGAAGACTACGTTTTTTTATCCACGCCTGGTCTGCGATTACGGCAGACGCATGGGTGATAAACACAGTCACAGGGTTCCAGATAGAACTGTTGTCCTGCCCTCAACTGGGCATTATTCCTCCCCCCCATTCGTTTCACTGCTCAGAACATTGCACTCATAGACAACGAGTTGGGAGAACTGATTTCCAAACAAGCAGTGCTCGAGGTAGACCCTCTCCCTGGGGTTCATAAGCAGTCTTTTTATAGTCAAAAAGAAGGGGGGAGGTTACCGCCCCGTGATAAATCTCCGGGCCCTGAATCAAAACGTCACATACCGTCACTTCAAGATGGAGGGTATCCATTGCCTCCGAGACCTCCTCCACCCGGGGGATTGGCTGGCAAAGGTGGACTTAAAAGATGCATATCTCACAGTCCCCGTACATCCGGAGTCACAACACCTACTCCGATTCAAATGGTGGGATCGCACGTGGCAGTTTACATGCCTACCGTTCAGGCTGTCATCGGCCCCATGGTGCTTCACCAAATTACTCAAGCACGTGGTAGCCGCGTTGCGGAGCAGGGGCGTTCGTCTGATTATTTACCTAGACGATATCCTTATCATTGCGAACTCAAAATCTCAGACCCACGTAGGCTGGACCGTACGTCTCCTGCAGGACCTAGGCTTCCTCATCAACATGGAGAAGTCTATTCTAGCACCATCCCAGAGCATGGAGTTTCTCGGTTTCCTGGTAGATACCAACCAGGCGGTCTTGCGTTTACCCAAGGCAAAACTTGCTCTGATCCGCAAAGAGATCAGAGCAGTACTGCGCAAGCAATCCCTATCTTTACGGGTATTAGCCAGAATAGTGGGCCTCCTGGCCGCATCCATACAGGCCGTCTTCCCGGCCCCTCTCCATTACAGAGCCCTTCAACGCCTCAAAATCCTTCACCTGAGACAAGGTCTCCGTTATGCAGACGAGATTCCACTCTCCGCAGAGGCCAGGACGGAACTGAAGTGGTGGCTCGGTCATGCCGTCGATTGGAACGGCAAGACAATCTTCAATTCCTATCCGGACGTCGTCTTAGAATCCGACGCAAGTGGGGCGCTCGATTCGGAGAGATTTCAACAGGAGGGATCTGGTCAGTCAGGGAATCCTTCCTACACATCAATGCCCTAGAGCTACTAGCTGCCCTCTTCGCGGTTCAGAGTTTTCTCTCGAAGAGATCAAACTGTTGCGTATTGCTACGCATGGACAACATTTCAGCGGTACAATACGTCAACCGTTTGGGGGGCACCAGGTCCAAAATTTTGGCGGATATCGCCAAGGCATTATGGCACTTCTGCCTGGCCAGGAATATCGTCCCCATGGCGGAGTACATTCCGGGATCCTCCAATATCGTGGCGGACTGGAACTCCAGATACATTACCGATTCCAGCGAGTGGCGGCTAGACCGCTCGACCTTCATCAGTATCATCCATCTCTGGGGACCACTGTCCATAGACTTGTTCGCCTCCAGACTCAACCATCAGTTGCCCCAATTCTTCAGTTGGAGGCCGGACCCAACGGCAACAGCGGTGGATGCTTTCCGCCAATCCTGGACGGGGGGGGACGCATTACGCGTTTCCACCATTCCAGCTGATATGCCGGACCTTATTGCAGATCGCTACCCAGGGAGCCAAGGTGGTGTTGATTGTGCCCTGGTGGCCAACACAACCGTGGTTTCCTCTTCTGTTGGAAATGGTAATCGACCTTCCCAGGGTCTTGCCCTCGTTTCCAGTCCTCCTTTCACACCCGTCCAAAGACATACACCCGCTAATTTCAGACGGCTCTCTGACCCTCCTAGCCTGCCTGGTCTCAGGATGCCAGACGCTGACGGAGGCCTTTCACAGTCAGCTAGAGAGCTTCTCGCCCTGGGCCCCCGGGACTCGATCGGCGTATAGGTCAGCCTGGGGAATCTGGGTGCGTTGGTGTAGTCAACGACAGGCTGATCCGATACATACCCCTGTAGCACTTATAGTGAACTTCCTGGCGGAGGCTTTTGATACCGGTAGAGCGTACAGCTCCATTAACGTGTATCGATCAGCTATTCGGCTTACCATCACCCTGTGGATGCCTTGCCGGTGGGTAGACACCCTCTCATTTGCAAACTAATGAGAGGTATCAAGTTTAAACGACCTCCTCGTCCCAAATACCTATCAACCTGGGACGTATCCAGGGTCCTAGACATGCTATCCACGTGGGATGACAATGAGGACTTGTCTCTCAAACATCTCACGTACAAACTTACGATCCTCCTCTGTCTTATCTCGGTCAAAAGGGTTTCAGATGTTAGAGCACTGGATATTTCCAGGCGACAATTTTCGCCCCTAGGAGTTAGGTTCTCGGTCGTGCGTAGGACCAAGACCGGCATTCAGTCGGTATTCTATACTTTCTTTTCGGATCGTCCGCGCTTATGTGTCGTCAAGTGCCTGCAGGCCTATGAAACGCGTACCGCCGAACTTCGTTCTCCATCTTCGCCCCAATTATTGGTTTCCTACGTCCAACCTCATCGCCCGGTGACTTCTGCCACTCTAGCGCGCTGGGTCAGGTCGACTATGGACATGGCGGGTATAGATACCACTAAATTCGGCGCACACTCCACTAGAAGTGCAATGGCTACTAAGGTGGTCTCGGCCGGGGGATCTCTGTCAGATCTTCTACTGGCGGCGGACTGGTCCTCGGAGACCGTTTTCCGCTCCTTTTACTTCAGACCGGAAACACATGTGTCTATGGCCGCTTTGGGGTAATCTGATGTATATTGTCTTCATTTTCTGTAAGAAATGCTAGCTTTGAACTTGCATAAGATATGAGCCTCCTGTCTGAGGTATAATTCGAGATTTTCCTAGCTTGTGAAGGAAAATATTGATTATATGAAGACAGGAGGCGAGTATCTTCCCTCCCTACCCTACCCTATTATGGTTCCTTCTACTCTCTTACAGGATACTGAACACGTTCGACTGCGTTTAGGAAGGTCGAAGACACGTTCCTTCTAACATGGTTTCGTTTCCAAAGGCCCGGTTGGCCGTAGAAGCTGTCGGTTGGTCCCCGTTGGGACGAATGTTACCCCGCGTACAACGGAACGTCTGGGATTCAGAAAAGGCCGGCCAGCCGAAGTCCGAAGTGAGTTGGGGGACCCAGAGACTGGTGAATCATTTTCAATTCGTTTGGAAGTTCGCATGAAGAAAGAGGAATAGGAAGGGGAGGAGCAGTCCTTATATGCAGAGGCCAGAGTGAGGGGTCACAGACCCAAGGACTGCTGGGAAACGTAGTTTCTTTCTAGTTTTCAAGTTTCAGCTTTTCTGTTTCATGTTATTTTTAGAAAAGCGTGAATACTGATCAGTTTTGTTTCTGCTGTGAGCATTAATAAAGAAAGATTAATGCATAAGATACTCGCCTCCTGTCTTCATATAATCAATATTTTCCTTCACAAGCTAGGAAAATCTCGAATTACCATTAATCAGGGGATGGTTGTTAAATAATTGTATGAGGGACCTAAGTTGTTTTATGTAATAACAAACAATGTTATATTGAAATAATAGGAAAGAAGGTAATCATGCAAGGGATATTCTCATGTTATGTGGTCATTGTCAGGTTAATAAACAAAAGAAAAGTGTGAATTTTAACATTGACCCACAACATGTGAAGTTTGAGAATCGTATTAGCTATTAAAATAAAGATTTATGATATTAAAATATTAGCATAAACATCACATTCATATAAAAGAGTGAGTATATCATGTAAGGAGCCATTAGTAGTCATGCCTGGGTTTCCTTGAGTGCGGAGAGCTAGAGGAGTTGTGGTTGTCATGGTGATTCTTGAAGGCCTCCTGGGACTTGTCACCAGATTGAGAGAGTCTTCTGCGATGACGTGTAGTCTGAGTTTCCATAGCAGCAGATGAATGATCGTCTATTTTGTCTGAGTTAATGCGAAATTCAGCATACCAGTCTGGTACATCTACCAGTGGAATTCCCATTGTGTCGCAGAAAGATTGTAGATCCTCAGGGACTCTAAGAAGGTCAGAGCGGCCTTGATTGGTAGCCAATAGTCCAAAGGGGAATTTCCACTTGTAAATTACACCTTTTGTGCGTAGTATTTCTAGGAGAGGTTTCAAGTCTCTTCTATGTTGAAGGGTGATGTTAGATAAATCCTGATAAATATGTATATCAGTATCCCCATATTTTATATTACGTCTGAGTCTTGCATTCCTCAGGATGTCTTCTTTTAACTGGAAGTCATATAAGCAGCATATGAAAAAAATAGTGCAGCGCCAAAATAAACACATAAAAGGATCCACCTACACAAGTGGGTCTCTCAGTGGTGCATGTACATAAGGAATAGATAGGAGTCTATTCTGAAAAAAATATTAATTGTTAGTCAATATATGGTGTAATCAAGCTAGATGGTGAGTCAAGCAAATAAAATAAAATATGCTGAAGTCCCAAAGAAGAACTGAAATAGGTGAATATTCCTTAGACTCTTGTGGGTGTCATCAGATTTTCTTTTGGTTAAAATCACCCCAATTTCACATAGACATTCCGTGGCATATAAGTGAAATAAATACGCTTACCAGCTGTTGTTGACCCGCTACACACCGTACGGTGGGTGGGTCCTGAAGGCTTATGTGGGCCGACCGCCCTCCTTGGGACTGGACGTGGGTAAGACTCCTAGTACTCCAAGTGGATCCAAGAATAATGCTGGTAAGGGTAGCCGCCGGATACTTCCAATAAGGTGATGTGGAAGGGGTACTCCAAAAGATTCCCAATCAAAGGAAAAAAGGGGAGAAAGGAGAAACACCAATTGTCGGGTTGACTTGAGGCGTCACACAACCTGAACCATTCCTTGCTTCTACGCCTTGAATGAATGAATGAATGAATGAATGAATGAATGAAAAACGTATATAGCGCG
The DNA here is from genome assembly GCA_029574335.1 of Rana kukunoris. Taxonomy (NCBI): domain Eukaryota; kingdom Metazoa; phylum Chordata; class Amphibia; order Anura; family Ranidae; genus Rana; species Rana kukunoris. The sequence continues at coordinate 225,620,462 of CM056051.1, forward strand.
GCACATGCAAACTAAATCGCCTCTGGGCGCTGGTTGTTTCTGTCTCTCAAGGCCTCAAAAGAGTAGAGTTTTAATCTGTCTTCTGAAGGTCAGGTGGTTCTCCTCCAACCGAATGCTGGTTGGTAAAGCGTTCCATAGTCTGGGACCTTGGAAAGCAAACCTTCTTTCTTCTTTGGACTTGTATCTGGCTTTGGGTACCTTGACCAGATTTTGGTCGGTGGATCGCAGAACGCGATTGGAATTGTGGGCTTCTATCTTTTCGCATAGATATTGCGGGGCCTTCCCATGGATGCACTTATGAGTCAGACAGAGTGCTTTAAAAGAAATTCTGTCTTTTACTGGCAACCAATGAAGGGATCTCAGTGAAGGTGAGATTGATTCCCAGGGTTTTTTCCCAGTCACAAGACTGGCGGCCGTATTCTGAACGACTTGCAGACGATCGATTTGGTACTTAGGGAGACCGAGGTAAAGGGCATTTGCATAGTCCAGTCTGGAGTTCACAATTGTTCCCACCACGACTGCTACGTCTTCTTTGGGGATAAAGGGAATAAGTCTGCGTAGTAGGCGCAGCAAATGGTGAGATCCGCTGACTACTGACCCTATTTGTGCGTCCATTGTCATGTAGGTGTCAAAAATGACCCCGAGACTTTTGACTTTGGAGCTAGGGGTGATGATTTGGCCCAGAATGGGCGGGGGTGTCCAGGTTGTTGCCAGTTGACTCTTGCGACTGGCGTGAAACAGGAGAAGTTCTGTTTTGGAACTGTTGAGTTTAAGATAACTCTTAGTCATCCAGTTTTCAATCAAAGAGAGACAATTCTCTAAACTGAGATGATGATCCTTTTTGTTGCAGATGCGAAAATACAGTTGCGTGTCATCTGCATATGAGTGATAAAGTAGTTGTTGACTACTAATGATTTCAAAGAGAGGGCGAAGGTAGATGTTGAAGAGCACCGGTGACAGGGGGGATCCTTGAGGGACTCCACATGATACCGTGCGTTTTTCAGAAGTGAAAGGTCCCAATTTCACTGTTTGTGATCGGTTTTTCTAAAAAGGAGGAAAACCATGGTAAATCACCTTCTGCGAATCTGGCTACTTCAGCTAGCCTAGTCAGTAATAGTTTGTGGTCTACCGTGTCAAAGGCTGCGCTTAGGTCCAGCAGAACCAGGAGACAAGATTCTTTCTTCGTCTGCGGCCTCAAGAGCGTCGTCCCATATTTTTAGTAATGCTGTTTCTGTCCCGTGTCCGGGACGGAAACCCGATTGGTATGGATCAAGTAGATTATGGGTATCTAGATGCTGTTGCAGCTGTTGTACCACTACTTTTTCCATTACCTTGGAGAGAATGTTAAGGCCTGTTATGGGACGGCGGTAAGTTGGGTCCTTGGGATCCAGGGTAGGCTTTTTCAAGATGGGCTTGATTGTGCCCTCTTTCAGCAGGGAGGGCACTATGCCTTCCTTAAATGACTGATTTATAAGCTGCATGAAAGGTGGTGCCAAGATGTCGGCACATTCCTTCAGCAGTTTAGTGGGGATAATATCATTAGGCGCTGTGCTGTTTCGCAAAGTACCGATGATATTTTTTGTGGCATCAATGGAGATGGGTTCCAGAGTAAACTCTGTTAAATGTAGAATGTTTCTATGGGTGTTGTGGGAATGGTTGAGGGTGGCGTTGAGGGGGGTATTGTTTTGCTGAATGCTTTCCCGGATTCCCTCAATTTTATTGATGAAGAAATCCGATAGTTCATTGCAAAATTCTTGGGTATCTGAATTGGGGGCTTCAAGACAGCCTGGATTCATGGTCTGAGTGACCAGCTTGAAGAGTTCGCGGGGGCGATTTAGGGCGCTGTTGATAGCCTCTGAAAAATAATTTTTCTTAGCTTTGAAGATTTCTTTGTGGTATTTTCTTGTTGCTTCATTGTAGATGATGAGGTTCTCCTCTAAAGCGCTTCTTTTCCAGGCAGCTTAGGCCCTTCTGCGCTCTTGCTTCAGTAGCGCCAGCTGGTTGTTAAACCAGTCGGACTTGTTTTTCAGGATGTGGGCTTTGTGTTTCGGCGCTACTAAGTCGGCTGACTGTAGTAGGGCTGCATTTATGGCATCCAGTGTATCTGAGGCTGTTCGGAATGGTTGGAGTGTTTTAATTTTATTTTCCAAGGTAGATTTGAAGAGTTCCGAATGGAGCTTCTTCTGAGATCTAGTCCAGTGTGTTGTCACCGGCTTGGGTGTTTTTTTCAATGGGGGAGTTTTGGATATTATGAATTTAATTGCATGGTGATCTGTCCATGGCAATGGTTCATTTTCCAAAGTATTGTGTGTGGCCTGAAGCATGTGTGGGCCCACATACTAGTTGCTGTAGCCCTAATCCTTCCAGGTGGTCAATACAGGCGTCGGCAACGGGATCCTGTGAGGAATTGGCCCAGAGATTGAAGTCCCCGAGCAGCAAAAGGTGTTTGCTGTTTAGGGTGTAAGTGGAGATAAACTCCGTCAGTGATGGTAGAAGCTGCGATTTTGGCCCAGGTGGCCTATAGCAGAGTATATTCCGGACAGTCTCCTGGGGATTTGTTTGCAGCTGTAGAGTAAGGGTTTCCATGAATGGAAGAGGGTTTTGAAGGACTGGTTTAGTGATCGCAAGGTGAGTCTTGTGGATCACCGCAAGGCCTCCTCCTCTTTGCCCTATTCTGTTTTCCGTTATAATACTATATTTTTCTGGCACCAGTTTTCCTAGAATGGTGTTACAGTCGGCTGTGAGCCAGCTTTCTGTAATAAAGAGGCAGTCTAGATCGTGTTGTAGGATGAAATCATAGATTTCTAGTCGGTGTTTTACTGCCGATCTTGTGTTGATCAAAGCACAAGATATGTGCTCAGGTTGGGATGGATGACTAAAATTTTTGACAGTCGATCGTCAATCGATTCTCAATAGTTGCTCAATTCTTAAGGCCTTTTTGGTGATGGTTGGTAATACTGTGGCGAATCGCCTCCGACTCCGAATGGTGTCTGCAGAGTATCGCAGATTAGCCATTGTCGCCAATCATCGGGGGGGGGGGCCAGGGAGGTTTTTAATGGGATGGGGGGGAGATTCTTTAAATCCTCACTCCCAGGTTGATCCAGAGGAAGGCAAAAAAAACCTGGTCGCGCTATCCAATGTGCTGCGGCAAGGAAAAAAAAAATCCTTCCTGACCCCTCAAGGGCGATCAGCCGAAACCCTGGATCAAGTGTCACAGAGGTGGTGGATATGCGGTGGGGCAGAATAGGGGGAGATGTACTGAGGTGTACCAAGATGGCCACAATTCAGGAAAAGGACCTAAGATGGGGGCTGTCAGCTTGGTGGATCGGTCCCTAGAGAAGGCTGGTGGGCGATCAGGGAGAGGATGGGGGTCCTCCTATAGTAAGAGGGGGTTTCTGGGCAGCTTTGGGGGGATCTCCTGGGTGTTTGTGCGGCGCACCACTAGGCCGCGGGTGAAGCCGCGGTCTTTCCTAGACGCGGCCGCCGCAAATCTCCATAGGTCGGCGCGGATGGTTGAAGAGGGAGGAATTGAGGCGGAGAGGCGGCGGGGGGATGGCTCGATTGCTGATGGCTTCCGGGAGGAGAACGGGAGGCAACCGAAGTGCGACTGTTGCTCCGCTGGGCAGAGCCGAGGCTTATCCTTAGAAGGACGGCCGCGCTGTCCCAGGGGAGGCAGGGAGGCGGGGGGGGAACACAAGCGCCCAGCGAGAAACAGGCTTACCTGTGAGACCCCCCGCAGAAAGGTACTGGCCAAAGGGGTAGAAGGAGAGCTGAAGGCTGTGAGTCCTGGATGCAGCCAGGGGCTGGGGGAACACCTGCCTGACTAATCTGTCTCTGGTGAGCCGACTCGTGTGAGAGCGTCCTGCTTGCACCACTCTGACTGACTGACTGACTCCCTGACTGAGAGAGTCGAAGTGAAGGGTGTTGGTGTGTATCACCAGCCTTTGTGCTGGCTTGCTGGGAGGAGAAGTGTAGTGTGTAGGGTGGTGGGCACAGGTGAGGCTCACCTTATTGGAAGAATCCGGCGGCTACCCTTACCAGCATTATTCTTGGATCCACTTGGAGTACTAGGAGTAGGAGTCTTACCCACATCCAGTCCCAAGGAGGGCGGTCGGCCCACATAAGCCTTCAGGACCCACCCACCGTACGGTGTGTAGCGGGTCAACAACAGCTGGTAAGCGTATTTATTTCCTTTATATGCCACGGAATGTCTATGTGAAGTTGGGGTGATTTTAACCAAAAGAAAATCTGATGACACCCACAAGAGTCTAAGGACTCAGTTCTTCTTTGGGACTTCAGCATATTTTATTTTATTTGCTTGACTCACCATCTAGCTTGATTACACCATATATTGACTAACAATTAATATTTTTTTCAGAATAGACCTCTATCTATTCCTTATGTACATGCACCACTGAGAGACCCACTTGTGTAGGTGGATCCTTTTATGTGTTTATTTTGGTGCTGCACTATTTTCTTTTTTTTTTTCACCTGTTATCCACTGGTGTGCTGGCTGCCCCAACTTTTGTATACATATTGATTTTGTATTCACATTGTTGCACTATTGTATTATTGTCACTGTTCAGTTCACTATTTAGCGCAGTATATTTTTTATAGTTTTATATAAGCAGCATATGACATCTCTAGGAGGGTCAGATGGTTTACCTTTTGGTCTGAGAGCGCGATGTATGCGTTCCATTTTGAAAGAGGTTAAAGGTGGTCTACCCAAAAGGTCATTAAAAATTTCAGAAACAGTAGCAAAAAGATGATCAATATCAATTTTTTCTGGCTGACCACGGACCCTTATATTGCGGCGTCTGTTTCTATTTTCAAGGTCTTTCACTTGTCGGTGCAAACTTCTCAGGTGTAAAGTATGTGAATCAACTTTATGGTTGACATGCACAATTGCAGAGCCTTGTTGTGCAGTAACAATTTCTACCTCCTTCACTCTCATATTAATGGCGCGTACATCTATGCGCAGTTCTGCTATAGCAGCAGAAAGAGTGTCTTTAATGTCTGCCGCTATTGTGCGGAGATCATTTAGGCTAGGTTGTTGTTGAGACATAACTTGAGATCTATTTTCTGGTTCATTAAAGATAGGATTTGAAGCAGAGGTAATTACCGGTAAAGGAGTATGTCCACTTGTATGTCCCGGTCCGGCCATGATAGGTCCGCAGGTCCGGCTTACAGCGGCAATAAGGAGGCTAGATAATAGGATTCAGTATTCCCAAAGTAGGTAATTATAGGCAGAAAAGTCCCAGTAGTCCACCGATATTAAAAAAAATAAGATAAGGGGCAATGTATCGCTCCACCAAGCCGGTAAAGTCTGTGACAGCAGGAGCAACGCAGTTAAGCTGCCATTCCTCAGCACACCCAGACCATGCCCCCATCGTTCTGGTTTTTATTGTTGTACTGTGTGCCTATTAGGGAGATTCACCATCTCTATCCGTCTGTGGTGCTAAATTATGAACGCCGTTAAAGCTGGGGAAGCCAAACTCCCGCTGTCACCAGGGAGAAAGATGAAGGCTGCCAAAGGTGCTTATCCGAAGCAATTCATGTATCAAAGAAGCGCCGCACTTTCATCCAGCCAACCTAGTGTAGACTTGAAAATGGCTGTTTTCAAGTCTACACTAGGTTGGTTGAATGGGAGTGTAGCGCCTCTTTTATTCCCAATCTGTCTGTTTATCATCATCACTGAGCACAAAAGTAAAATACTATTCCAAATTTCGGGCTGTCTCCAAAACATGAACAGAGGGGAAATCTTCCAGTGGCAGCACTAGTTTTGGAGATGCTGGTGACAACCAGGGATTTCTCTCACTTCCTGTTTTGGTCATTGGACAGGAAGTGAAGGGAAATATCCCTAGTGGGACACAGATGGAAAATAAAAATTTAGACACAAAATAAAATGTAAAAAATTATGGGAGTTTTACCCTCCCTTATGTAAAAATAAAAATATTTTGCCTTTAGTTATACTTTAAAATGCAAATGTTATCCCATGGAGTGCTAAGGAAGTTGCATTTAATGAAAACCATTTAAAAATACAAATAGTTTCTTTACAAAGTTAAAAGCAAGACTTGACAAAGCACTTAGTTTGGAGAGATAAGTACACAATAAGAGCACAAATTTAGCAGAAAGCAGAACTTCCTGCTCCTTGCAACGACCAGCTGAATTAAAGAATTAAAGAAACATATTTTTCCTGTTATAACAAAAGATCTGACCTTCATATAACTCTTCTGTGGATTATTTTTAGTTATGATAATGTTTTTACTTTACCATTGTTTCAAATTATCTTTAGGACCATAGATAAGTATTAAGTAATTTAAACATGACTGTTTTCCCAGAGTGGAGCTCTTGGAATGTATTTAAGGTATAACTAAAATCAAAACTTTTTTTCCAAATTTGGATAGAGTGGAGGGTCTGGAACCACTGGTCAGTTTTTTGTTATCGTCTGTGTCCCTGTTGGGGAGATTCACTGTCTTCAGTTGTCCTGATCAGCAATATCTCTGGGTAAGGGTAAATCCAACATTTTGAAATTGCCACCAGAACTGGTAAAGAAGGAAAACCTTTCATTGGGGACATTTGTTTAACTGTCTAATGTCGCGTACACATGGCAGGAAATTCCGACAAGAAAAGTTCGATGTTAGCTTTTGGTCGGAAATTCCGACCGTGTGTAGGCTCCATCAGACTTTTTCTGTCAGAATTTCCGACAGCAAAAATTTGAGAGCTTGTTCTCAATTTTACCAACAAGAAAAGTTCTTGTTTGAAATTCCGATTGTCTGTATGCAATTCCGACGTGCAAAAAAAAACATGCATGCTCAGAATCAATTTAACACAAGCTCGGAATCATTGAACTTAATTTTTCTTGGCTTGTTGTAGTGTTGTATGTCACCGCGTTCTTGACAGTCAAAATTTTGTGTGATCGTGTGTATGCTACCAAATTTCTTGCCTTATAGCTTTTGGCTCGTGTATCATTCAGGAAAGAGAGAAGGTATAATATTTTGTGTGCTGCTTCCTTCAACCATATACACAATGATATCTAATTGCCCTCTCAAAATAAAGGTGGTCGCATGCACATAGAATTCTTATAATTAACATAGCCATCATAAGAGCTTTAATTTTTGCAATGCCAAAATAGACCATGGCCTATGTTGTGAAGGCTGACGGTTACTGCAGACAATGAACTGTCAATAAAACATTCTAAAGCCCTGTACACACAGGCCAGAATCTCGTCAGAAAAAAACCCTTGTTTTTCCTGGCAAGAATCTCTTGCCTCCCTAGTGTACAGACTCTCCTTTCAAAAGAACCGCGGTTCTCTTGAAAGGCAAGAACACGGTGACGTCATCGCGTACAACGAGCATGCGCTCGTCACATTCGATGCCATGGCCGCCATCTTGCTGCACCCTACCTATGCCTAGGAAGCTACCGCGCATGCATCAAAGTCATTTCGAGCATGTGTGGGTTTCTACAGTGACAGGTAAGTATACACACTCTCGGGTTTCTCGGCAGGAAAACTGCAGAGAATCTCACAACAAGAAAAAAAAGAACACGTGCTGTGGGGCGCTATGAGAGTGGAGTCTGCACTGAGGGGGAGAGTCTGCACTGAGGGGGAGAGTCTGCACTGAGGGGGAGATTTGCACTGAGGGGGGCCTGCACTGAGGGGAGGTCTGCACTGAGGGGAGATTTGCACTGAGGGGGGTCTGCACTGAAGGCAGGTCTGCACTGAAGAGGGGTCTGCACTGAGGGGAGGTCAATACTTGGTGAGGGAGGCCTATATTTAGAAAGGGGGGTCTGTACTTAGTAAGGGGGGTCTGTACTGAGGGAGGGGGATATATACTGTGGAAGGGGGGTCTATACTTAGTGGGGTGTCTATACTGAGAGAGGGGCTCTGTACTTAATGGAGGGGGTTCTGTACTGAGGATGACTATAGTTGGCGGAGGGGGGGGGGTGACACCACCTTTGTTCTGCACCTGGTGACACCAACACTAGTGACGCCATTGCTAAGTAACCTCCCACAAATCTTTTTCTCTCTATTTAAAAATGGTTACGGATCTCTTTCTTTCTATTTAAAAATGGTTAGGTATCTCTTTCTTTCTATTTTAAAATGGCTGTATAATAACTGTCACCCAAGGATATAGTAGCATTAACAAGTATGTGCAGAGCTGTCAGTTTAATATTTCATTTAGCATTGTGTTTCTCTATTAGCAACATATGTATCTCCAGCAGCAAATAGCCCAATCTCCGGCCATCTCTGGCAGTATGTCTGCAGTCTCTGACCATCTCTGGCAGTATGTCTGCAGTCTCTGACCATCTCCTGTATCATGTCTGCAGTCTCTGACTATCTCCTGTATAATTTCTGACCCTCTCTTGTATCATGTCTGCATTCTCTGACCCTCTCTTGTATCATGTCTGCATTCTCTGACCCTCTCTTGTGTCATGTCTGCAGTCTCTGACCCTCTCCTGTAGTATGTCTGCATTATTTGACTCTCTCTCGTATCATGTCTGCAGTCTCTGACCTTCTCCTGTAGTGTATACAGTCTCTGACCCTCTCCTGTAGTATTTTGGGGAGAGCCTGGAGCTCCACTTTTAGTTGTCCGTTGTGTTTAGACTTTGCTACATGCAGAGAGTGTTGTCTTTTTTTTTTTTTTAACAACAGATAAAATAAAAAGTTCTTCTGACTGCTTGAATTTTTTTTTAATGAAAACCATGGGCAGTAATCGTGATGCATCACGGAATCAAATCGTTGACATGATAATCGTAATCAAATCAAATCAAATCGTGAGACCAGTGAAGATGCGCACTTCTAGTACTTACAGTTAACTATCATAGAAGATTGATAGTTTGTCTACCATTCTCATCTTCAGTTCTGGGTGGATTGATACAGAAGAGACAATTTATCTCTTTCATCATTTCATTTGTGACTATGATGTCTGCTATTGTTCATGAGATTTTTAAAAGCACAAACAATTCTGGTTAAAAAACAAAACGAAAAAACAATTCAACTCAAAAAGCACCTTCTGTTGCTCTCAGCCCCCTCCAAATCGCTTTTAATTGTATTTATTTTCTGTTGTTGTTGTTATCCGACCTCCTGTTAGAGGGTGGCTACATTCATTCTCCATGGTCCCACTTTATATAGTAACGTAGTCACCCTCTCTTGTTCACTCTTGGCTCAATACATTTTTATTTAAACGTTTAAAATGTATTATAGGGATACAAATAGTATATTGATATAGAAAGATACATTTATCTTGAAGAGGAAATAAAGTAGAACAAAATTAATCAAAAAAAAGAAAAAAGAGGGGGAGGAAGTGAAGGGAATATAGAGGAGAAGCGCAAAGGTTAGTAAACCAAAGTAGGAGTTATTTCATTCTGTCCAGATCTCCCCATTATTCAGATCTAGAGATTATGGGGTTTGGAGATATTTGACCCAGGAGGACCATACTTTGTCAAATTTGGTCTGTTTATCTTTAAGGATACTGGCCAGTTTTTCGATTGACAATGATCCAAGAAATGTTATGTTTTGCTAGGGCTTTCTTGTTCACTCTTGAGATGGACTGTGGACTATGGCATTTGTAGTGGGCATAGGGAAATGCACATGAATGCAACCAATATGCAAATGTGAGGAAGGAAAATAAGTCTTTTGAGAGCTCATGGAGGACTTCACAAGCATGCAGAAAAAAAAACACAGCAAGAAACAAAATCATACAAAATAAATTGCAGGACCATTAGGTAGTTGAAGCGTATAGATATGTTTTGGAGAATAAAGCTATCGCTTAGAGTCGCTTTAAGGCTAGCCAGTCCACAGGGATAGGAGTGTGGCAGCACAAAACAGCTCAAACATCTCCAGAGTGTTTAAGGAAAATATATGATATAATGACCCAGCTTCTGTAGACTAGCTGAACACAGCTTTCTGGAAAGACAGCATAACAAAGCAGCAAAGGAAAAGACGGCATAAGTCATTACAGACGTGCCTTTTTCACCCTTTGACCTAATGGTATATGTGTAGACAAATCCAGACTGTACATTTACATTCCTTAGGGACTTACATTACATACCGCTAGTACAAAGCATTTTTATGTTGATTATTATTGGTTATCAGAACTATGTTAAAGTTTGAACGATGTAAAATACAAACAAAAAAACAAAGCCATTTACTGTACATGTTCATGTAGCAGTATAGGCTATTAGGCAACGAATAAATAAATGTAGGCATCTTGGGTTCTTTTCCTAACTGAGCACATAATTAAAAACTTTCAGATGTGGTTTCAGCAAGTCTTTCGAGTATATTACATCTACATTCATAGTATTATGAAAAAATTCTAGTGCTAGTGTAAAAATAAGGTACAAAAAATTGATAGAGTGAAAGTCATATACTGCATTAAGCAGTGCCAGATTAATAAGGGGGGAAAGGGACAATCGCCCTGGCCCTCCCTTGCAGAGGGGGGCCCAGACTTCCTTTATAAAAAATGAAACTTATTTAGCCTTCAGTAGTTTTTGAAATTATCAATGCCACTAAACCACTGCCTGTTGAAGGGAATTCTACATCCTTACCGCTCTTAGGCCTCGTACACACGATCGGACATATCCGATGAAAACGGTCCGCGGACCATTTCCATCGGATATGTCCGATCAGGAGTTCGATCCGATGGCGTGTACACACCATCGGATCAAATTCCCCGCCGGCGGACGGCACGGTGACGTGTCGGTGACGCGGCGGTGACGTTGACGCCGCCACGTCACCGCCACGTCACCGCACCAGGAAGTAAAACAAATCCATTCGGCGGCGGCGGTGCGGGACGACATGTCTGCTGGTAAGTGTACTAACCAGCAGAAATGTCGGGCGGACAGATTCCCACCGGATAGATTTCAAAGCATGCTTTGAAATCTGTCGGGTGGACAAATCTGTCCGCTAGCCCATACACACGATCGGAGATGTCTGCTGAAACGGTCCATCAGACCGTTTTCAGCGGACAAATCCCCTCGTGTGTACGAGGCCTCAGAGTAAAGAACCCTCTATGCAGTTTAAGGTTAAACCCCCTTTCTTCTAAATTTTGTGAATGGCCACGTGTCTTGTTAAATTCACTTACACGGAAATGTTTTATCCCTATTGTGGGGTCATCAGTACGGTATTTGTACATTAAAATTATATCCCCTCTCAAGCGTCTCTTCTCCAGAGAGAACAAGTTCAGTGCTCGTAAAAAATGTATTTGTCATATAATTTAACTTCTATGGTGAGGGTCTCTCGAACTTGAAGTACTTTGGGCCCCCTAAGGTCTGGCAGTGGCACTTGCAGTAAGTATGTTTAAATCAAGTGCTAAACATGAAGATAAACTTGAATTTGCAGCTTGATATTTTAGAACATGCTGGCTGCAGAACGAGCTCTACATTTTTAATAGATCTAATCATATAGAACGGCAACAGGAAATAAATGGGTACAGTATAATTTTGTTATCTGCTGTTGCTGTCAGAAGGATACTGTATGTCTTATGTAATTATATAGTTGAACTTGAAATGTGAAATTATACAATGTTCAGGTTAAGAGATGCATTGTAAAAATATATACCAATTTTCTTTTTTTAGATTCAAGGAGCAATTATTGTGGCTTCTGTCTTGCAATTGTTGCTGGGATTTACAGGACTGATTGGACTCTTACTGAAGTTTATTGGACCCTTATCTATTACACCAACCATAACACTTATAGGGCTTTCGTTGTTTCAAGAGGCAGGAAAAAAATGTGGTGCACACTGGGGCATCGCTGCATTGTAAGTTGATCCTGAAATATCAGTAACTAAAGACTTAAGCCCCGTACACATGGCCGAGGTTCTCGGCAGAAACCAGCAAGAACCTCGCTGGGAGCCGCATTCTGCCGAGAACCTCGGCCGTGTGTACGCTCTCGGCGAGCCCCGCCCGTCGGGAAACCCGTCGAGCAAATAGAGAACAGGTTCTCTATTTGCTCGACGGCCCGTCGGGATGAATGGCTGGTTGCCTTTCCCGACGGGCAGGTCGCCGATTCTGACGGCAGGCAGAGAACCTCGACGGGCGGAACGATGTGTTTCACCCGTCGAGGTTCTCTGCCGTGTGTACGGGGCTTCAGAATCGGCGACTCGCCCGTCGGGAAAGGCAACCAGCCATTCATCCCGACGGGCCGTCGAGCAAATAGAGAACCTGTTATTGCATGGTGTGTTGCAAAATCTATCTATCTATCTATCTATCTATCTATCTATCTATCTATCTATCTATCTATCTATCTATCTATCTATCTATCTATCTATCTATCTGTCTGTCTGTCTGTCTGTCTGTCTGTCTGTCTATCTATCTATCTATCTATCTATATCTATCTATCTATCTATCTATCTATCTATCGTGCACCCCCTAAGGTGCTGCAAGTAGAAAGGATCCCCCACCACTGCACAGCCAGGCACACCAAATCTTCGGAGTCACTACAAGCCAGAGAACAGTCCAGAGCTTTTTTTTCTTAAATATAGAGTCTATATACATGCCTCTGCTTCAGCTCCCTCACTTGCAGGACTCAGTTGGCACACTAATAGAAATGACCTGACACAACACTCAGTTAGATTTTTTTGAGCAATAGCCTGTTATAGGCCCCTCTAGGTGTGTAGCAAAAGTCAGTGTCTGGCTTACATGTCTGTGGCTACTGATTCCAGCATCAACTCTTCGGGCACTGCCAACCCACCTGGCTGCAGCTGCCCCTTTCTCTAGTCCTCCTGGCTAACTTTCTCCACAGTCCTTGCAGACTGTACCCTCACCAGCCCACCCCGTCAACTTCTCAGGAGATCTCTGTGATTTTCCTTCTGGCATGACTGATGCCTATTTATGAGGTGCCTGTCCCCTGCCAGCCCATTTGCTAGGGATTGGCGGTAGGTAGGGATAAGCTTCGTGTTCGAGTCGAACCCATGTTCAACTCGAACATCGTATGTTCGACCGTTCGCCGAATTACAAACGTTACGGGCCGTTCGTGACAAATTTGAGTGGAGTGTCATGGCCCATAATTCACTGCAGCATCGCAGTGCATTGCTGGCTGAGGATTGGCCAAGCATGCACTATGGCCCGCATGCTTGGCCAATCACAGCGCGCAAAAAACGGAGAGCCATAATTGACCAAAGCCACGGTGGCTTTGGCCAATTATGGCTCAGGGGGTTTAGTACATGCCCCACACTATAAAAGGCTGCCTGCAGGTCGGCCTTGTGTAGTGTGTTGCGGTGGTTAGAGACAGAGAGAGAGAGAGAGAGAGAGAGAGAGAGAGAGTCATTTTTTCTAGGTAGATAGAGCAGGCAGGCTAGTCAGTTTAAGTTACTGTGTGTAGAGGATATATATGCATCCCAGGTGTTGTATATATATTTATACACTGTATAGTATAGCTAGATTCGCTCTTCCTAATTTACTGGCAGGCAGGTGACTGTGCTAGCTGCAGTATTCTCACGTGGTGTACTGCCTGTGTCCTCTGCAGTGTGCACCTAAAGCTACGTGGTGTGTACTGCCTGTGTCCTCTACAGTGTGCACCTAAAGCTACTTGGTGTGTACTGCCCATGTCCTCTGCAGATTGCACCTAAAGCTACGTAGTGTGTACTGCCTGTGTCCTCTGCAGTGTGCACCTAAAGCTACGTGGTTTGTACTGCCCGTGTCCTCTGCAGTTTGCACCTAAAGCTACTTGGTGTGTACTGCCTGTGTCCTCTGCAGTGTGCACCTAAAGCTACATGGTGTGTGTACTGCAATTGTCCTCTGCAGTTTGCACCTAAAGCTACTTGGTGTGTACTGCCCGTGTCCTCTGCAGTATGCACCTAAAGCTACTTGGTGTGTGTACTGCCTTAGTCCTCTGAAGGCCATTAGTATGTCTGGAAGGACAACAAGGAGAGGCAGAGAATCACAAGCCAATAAAAGAGGGCAAGCAGGCTCTGCGTCTAGAGGCAACAGTGCTGGTCGTGGACATTGTGCATCCTCATCAGCACGTGGCCGTGGGACACGCTCGTCCTTTTTTTCGACAGCTGGCCGTGTTGAGCCGCAACATGCCAAAGACTTGGTAGAGTGGATGACAAAGCCGTACTCATCCTCCTCATCCTCTCTCACCCAGGCTCAAGGTACTTTGTCTGGCAAAGCAGCTGCCAAGGTGTCCTCTTCCCTCTGCTCAATGGCATCAGTCACTCCTTCCCTAGCCCCACCATGTCCTCCTGATGAGTCCCCCGAACTGTTTGACCACAGTGTTGGGTACATACTGCATGAGGATGCGCAGCGTTTTGAAGGCTCTGATGATTGTACCCAGCTAGAGGAAGGCAGTAATGTGAACCCATCATGTTCCAGTCATGTTCCCCCAGCTGCAGCATACTGCCAGGTTTTCTACAGTGATGAGGAGGGAGGGGATGATCAGGTCACTGATTCTACGTGGGTGCCTAATAGGAGAGAGGAGGAGGAGGAAGCACAGGCACATCTCCAACGAGGCAGGATGCCCTCCAGGGGCCAGCTTAAGGGCAGCACACCGACTGCATCACAACGCAGAGCTACGCATGTGCAGGGTGCTGCTGTGTCTCAGCATTATTCCAAAAGTTCTTTGGTGTGGGCCTTTTTTGAGACGAGTGCATCAGATCGCACCGCTGCTATTTGCAACATATGTCTCAAGCGTATCTTGCGTGGCCAAAACATCACCCGCTTGGGCACCACATGCTTGACCAGACATATGTCGACCTGCCATGCAGTTCGTTGGCAAGCGTACCTCAAAGACCCAACCCAAAGAACAAAGCGGACCTCCCCTTGCCCCTCATCAGCTGGGATCTCCAACCCCACCATACCCTCAGTCCTCTCTGAAGCCTGCACTGATAGGACTGAAGGTGTAGAATTAGGTGTGTCACAGCCTAGTACATGCGGGCAATCTACTATCGGTACACTGATGGCAGATTGTACCAGGCAAATTTCCCTGTCCCAGCTGCTGCAGCGCCAAAAGAAGTTCTCTCCCAGCCATCCACATGCCCAGCGGTTGAATGCTAGCTTAGCTAAATTGCTAGCACTTCAACTGCTGTCTTTTCAGTTGGGAGATTCTGCCCCCTTCCGTGAGTTTGTGAAATGTGCGGTACCTCAGTGGCAAGTTCCCAAATGCCACTTTTTCTCACGGAAGGTGATTCTGGCTCTCTACCGGCATGTGAAAGGCCATGCCTCGCTGGACAGGGTGGTCAGTGGTAAGATGCATATTACCGCTGACTCTTGGTCCAGCAGGCATGGACAGGGACGTTACCTATCTTTCACGGCCCATTGGGTGACTTTGCTGGGAAGGACGCAGGACAAGGTACAGTAGTGTTGGAGGTTGTTCCGCCACCAGGCCTCCAAAATGCTACTACTGGTTGTGACACACCTCTCTCATCCACCCCCTCCTCTGTGGCCTCTTCCTGTGCAGATGTGTCCTCGAAAGCAGAGGTGCTCCGTAGGCGCCCAAGGGGCTACGCAGGTACGCAGGCGATGATATGCCATGCGGTGCTTGAGCGGGTGTGCTTGGGGGACAGAAGCCACACTGGGGCAGAGGTTCTGTCAGCTCTGCAGGCTCAGAGGTGGTTGACGCCACGCCAGCTTAAGCCAGGAATGGTGGTTTGTGACAATGGCACTAACCTTCTCTCCACCCTGCGACAGGGACAACTGACCCATGTGCCCTGTTTTGCTCATGTCCTTAACTTGGTGGTGCAGCGGTTCTTGGGCAGGTACCCTGAAGCAGGCCAGGAAAGTCTGTGTGCATTTCCGACGGTCATATAATGCCAGTGCTCGGCTGGCAGACCTCCAAAGGGAATACAATCTGCCCAAGAACCGCCTAATCTGTGACATGCCCACCAGGTGGAACTCTATGCTGGTCATGCTGCAGCGGCTGCACACACAGCAGAGGGCCATCTGTGAGTATCTGTGCCAATATGGCAGCAGAACTTGGTCAGGGGAGCTTTTTTTCCCCCATGCCAGTGGGCCATGATCAGGGATGCATGCACTGTCCTGTCACCATTTGAGGAGGCCACGAGGATGGTGAGCAGTGACAGTGCATGCATCAGTGAGACTGTCCCTCTTATTTACTTGTTGGAGCACACGCTGCGTGGAATAATGGACAGGGCCCTTGAGGCAGAACAGAGGGAGGAAGAGAAGGACTTCCTTACCTCTCAAGGCCCCCTTTATCCAGACAGTGTTCCTGCTTGCCCGCCTATCACACAGGAAGAGGACAAGGAGGAGGGGAGGATTGTGTCAACATGGAGGTGGAGCCTAGCACTCAGCATCAGCAGCAGTCTTCAAGGGATCAATTACAGTCCAAGAAACCCATGGACTTGTACGTGGCTGGGATGAGGTGGCTGTGGATCATGTCATCCTCAGTGACCCAGTGGACTCCGCATCGAATGCCTTAGCAACCCTACGTTGTATGGCCTCCCTGATCCTGCAAAGCCTGCGGAAAGAACCTCGTATTCGTGCTATCAAGGAGAGGGGTCATTACTGGCTGGCAACTCTCCTTGATCCACGTTACAAGACAAAGGTTGCGGACCTTATCTTGCTGGCGCAGAGGGAGCAGAAGATGAAACATCTCCGGGAGGCTTTGCAGAAAGGTCTGTGCAACGCGTTCCCAGAGACTGGGGCCGCGTACACATGATCGGTCCAACCGGATGAGAATGGTCCGACGGACCGTTTTCATCGGGTCACCGCTGAAGTGGCCTGATGGTCTGATGTGCGTACACACCATCAGTTCAAAAACCGATCGTGTCAGAACGCGGTGACGTAAAAAACAACGACTTGCTGAGAATACTAAGTTCAATGCTTCCAAGCATGCATCGACTTGATTCTGAGAATGCGCGGGTTTTTGAACCGATGCTTTTGCGTACTAACGATCAGTTTGGACCGATGGTCAGGCGTCCATCAGTCTGATTCTAAAGCAAGTTTTAAAACTTTGGTGCCAAGGACGACAGACCGATGGGCCGTCCATTTTCATTGGTTTAGACCGATCGTGTGTACGCGGCCTGGGAGGTTACAAAATCCTGGTCCTGGACAATGTGTTGCTGAGGCTTCGGTCAGTCACAGAAGGAGCGGTGGAGAAGGTGGCCGTCTGACCGA
The DNA here is from genome assembly GCA_029574335.1 of Rana kukunoris. NCBI lineage: Eukaryota > Metazoa > Chordata > Amphibia > Anura > Ranidae > Rana > Rana kukunoris. Next base: position 225,637,535 of record CM056051.1, read on the forward strand.
TGCGTTCAGACAATTTTTTAGTCTGCAGCCCCAAGGTATCTGTTCTGTTCAAGGAGTCTGTTCTAAATGGTGCAGGAATACCTAGGGGCATGATCAAACTTGGACATCTTTCCCACCGAAAATTCTCTGGCTTACTGGGTCTTGAGAATGGATCACTGGCCAGAGCTTGCACAGTACGCAATTGAGCTACTGGCTTGTCCTGCATCCAGCGTTCTTTCAGAACGCACATTCAGTGCTGCTGGAGGCTTTGTAACTGATCACAGGGTGCGCCTCTCCACCGACTGACCTTCATAAAAATGAATCAGGCTTGGTTTACCACCAGCTACCAAGCACCTGATGCTGATGTAACTGAATATTTTTCTTTGAAATGTCAAATCCCCTCAAGACTATGCCTATGCTGATGCTGAGTGTATATCCTGTTATGCTGAGTGACTATCCTTTTCCTCCTCAATGATCATGCTGATAGCTTGTAAGAACATTTTTGGTTCTGGGCACCGCCACCAGTAGCTAAGGCCCAATTTTCCTGCCCCTGTTTAACAGGGGCGTGTAATTACAATTTTTGATGCAATATTATGCAGCAGGCTCATTCCTGCGCTCTAACTAGAGTATCTGTGAGGGGTTGCAGTGTTGGGGCACCAGCACCACCAACAAAGGCCCAATTTGTCTGCCCCTGTTCAACAGGGGCATGTAATTACAATTCTTGATCTAATATTTCACAGCAGGGCCCATTCCTGCACCCACCAAGAGTAACTGTGAGGACGTATAGTGTTGTGGCACCAGCGCCAGCACAAAAGGCCCATTTTTCAACCACTGTTCAACAATGGCATGTAATTAGAGTTCTTGATATAATAGTTCACACAGCAGGGCATTCCAGCGCCTGCCACCAACCAAGGCTAACTGAGGGCTTACAGTGTTGTGGCAACACCAACACCTAGGGCCCAAATTTCTGCAAATTTCGTTCAGGCATCCAACTTACAAACGACTCCTACTTGCAAACGGAAGGAGACAACAGGAAGTGAGAGGAAATGTCATTGGGACAGAAAGTGAATTGCAATCTTTTGAACAGATGCACACAGACAGCAAAACAAATGTTACAGGGGTGATAACCTTTCTCTATGTTTTCAGAAAAGCTTAAAAATAGATTTTATGGCTGGAGATACACTTTAAAAAAGTACCAATTCACAATTACAAACAGATTCTACTTAACAACAAACCTACAGTCCCTGTCTTGTTTGCACCGCCTGTATACTGCTGTTCAAAGTATATAGGGCCAAAGGGGCTTGTAATGACCTGGGGGGAGGGGTGGAAACCCATGCTATTTTTCTCAATTATTTTCATCCATATTGCAGGGACCAGGCATTACATTAAAGCCGCAAGCAGTTTTAAATTACCTTTTTTCTTATAGTAATCTAATTTTGTGCAGGGACAGTTCTAAACACGTGCCACTTCACAGGCATACTATAGACACCCAGCAGGTACAATATTTAAAGAATTTTTTTTCCACTTTAAGCTGCTCCAGAAAAAAGCGCCTGTTTTTAAAACTTTTTTTTCCATTGATACATGTTCCCTGGGGTTCTCAAAACCGACAATAACTTGCATATTAGGCTTTAAAATGAGCACTTTTGAATTCGAACGTTCGAGTCTCATTGACGTCAATGGGGTTATAAATGTTCGCGCGAACGTTCGGTCCGTTCGAAAGTTCTGGTGCGAACTGAACAGGGGTGTTTATATACACATAAATAACTGATTAAGCACACTTGTATTGTGTGAAACGCATTTACAAGACTGTATTTTGGTATCACTTTGGCTGTTTTCTAAAGAAAATTAACTGCAAGACTTTTGTGCACCTTTTTTATGTGGTGGCAAATGTATTTGCTTGATTTAAACTGAAAGTTAACAGTTTTAGTCAAAGAATTTGAAATGCAAAGAAGTTGTTTTGTTGTTGTGGAGAATACATACAGCATGTGCATGATCAACTGAGACTGTGTTTGCAACACAGTCCAAATATTTAAAGGAGTTGTAAAGGAAATTTTTGTTTGCCTAAAATTAATGTCTGCAAGGTAGACAGAGGGAATAGTGTAATGATTCTGTTAAAAAATAGTAAATACCTATTAAATTCCTTCATCTTTATCACCTCCGGCGTTCTAGTTTCTGTTCTCTCATTCACTTCCTGGTTTGCATCATTTGTTCATGTAAGAACTACATTTCCCAGTATGAATTGCGGCACGCCCAGTAATTCACACCTCCTTGAAGTCTCTAACACATACATAGCGTCCTGCCAAACAGATGTAGTTCCCAGGAGGGGGCGAGCACGTTACTGACCACCGCAGTAAAGTCTCCCTTCACGGTTGTCAGTAAAATCAGACAAGCAGGAAGTGAACAGAACAGAGAAGAAATAGAGCAACTTCTGAGCAAAAACGAACAATGAGGAAGTGAAAAGAGGAATGTCTGCAGGTAAAGGATGCTTATTATGAAAAAAAAAAATGTTTTCCTTTACAACCCCTTACCAGTGTCCCTAGATATTATTATAAATTCTTAGCAATTATATCCATTGAACCTTGCTCTATGGGTTTTGGTGTTAACTATACACCCTGCTGCACGCAATGCCTGAGAAACATGATCACATGATGCAAACGGTTGCCAAATATTGCATGGACACATGTAGGGATGCACTATAAAAGTAGAGGTTCTGAGAGTTAAATGGATGAAGCAGCTGCCTATGTTATAGATGCTGAAATCTCCAGGAAGGAGCACCGCAGTGCCAAAATTAAGACCAGATAGAACACTGAAAGGCAGTATAAAGGAAATACATTATTTTTTTAATTTTCACATCTTGCTCACAGACAAGTCCTTTTATGACATTAGTTTATGAGCTTAATCTTACAATTTTTATAGATTAACATGCAACATTTGAGCCTTTCTATAAACACTCCTTTAACTTAAGGACATTATTCTTTTATTTACACATACTGTAGTTCTCTCTGCAGAATAGATAACATAATGTACCTTATAAGATAACAAAGAGCTAACAAAGTCTAAATAGCAGCCTCTAAAAAAATTATTCAATAGTGCTTTCTTGTTAAAAAAAAAAAAAAAAGATAAAAATTCCAAACGAAGGAAAGGCCTGACCTACCCTGGTAATTAAATGCAACAACTTCTCCAAACGCTGGAAAGGAGGAGGAACAACACAAATGTGACCTAAGTTCAAGAACAAACACAAAACGGCTTTGATTCTTTGTAGATTGTGTGGTGTTATTTATTGGACATACATAAATATAGCAAAGAGGGAGACAGGGCACCAGAATTTATCATGATCGCAGACAACCCATCACAATTTCCAGACAGCTGTCAAAAGGAGGCCAATATTCAAGAAACAATTCAAATAACTTCAGCAACTTTAGGTTAGAAAGAAGTATATGGAAACTTTGGTGAGAAGACTTCACCTCTGCAATGCCCCAAAAATATGTCAGCGATTAAAACAGGCTAAAGACATATATCACCTTAATGTATTTATAAAAGCCGTTTTTCTTTGATTTGAGAGAGAATGTGAACCCCATCAGGTTTTTATTGCTGTCTGTGTCTATTAGTCTTGGTGGCTATTGTTGCCAAGGCTGGAAGTGGGGGGAAATCTAAAATGTTTGGATGTCCTTGCAAAATAAGGTGAAGATAAATATTCTATTGGTAAATTTATTCTGTTGATTATTAAGAAGGATACCCTCTGGCTATGTAGCAATCTCCTCTTACTTCCTGCTTTGTTTCTAGGACAGAAAGTGAAAGAAGATCTCTTTGACTGGACCAGCGGTGGTCTTTTTTTGGCAAACAACCACCCCCCCGGTTGGTCAGTTGGTGGCACCTCCTTACCCCATCGGTTGCAGGCGGGCAGGTTCCTACAGGCGGTGTGCAGCGGCTGGGTTGCGGGCTCCTATGGGCAGGTTGCGGGCTCTTTTGGGCGGTGGGTTGCGGGCTCCTATGAATGGCAGGCAGCAGCTCCTGTGTCCTCTCTGCATCATGGCGGCCTCTGGCTCTAATCAGTGCTTCAAAAAAACAGTCCCTCCACATTGGAATCCATGCGCAGGTGTCCTGAAAGGGGTTAGACACATGGATAGGGGATGCGACAATGGACGGGGGGGGGGGGGGGGCAGTGCCCATTAACCCTTAATAGACAGGCAGCCCTGGCCCTAACAGGGGTCTTAACCATTCTCTAATCTATTCAAACTAGAAAACACATTTTCTAGTGTACTTTTGCCTCAGCATACACTTTCATTTTATAACTTCAGCATTGTACTAGCAATACAAACAATAGTTATTTTTGTCAATCCAACATAATTGTACTCAAAACAATTTCCTCCATGATGTGAGTGCTTTCTGTCTACTGGTTATCTATTTCCACAGGTTCCTAGATTCCCAGCATGCTTTGCAGCTTCTCCTCTGCCATTTACTTTCAGTTTATATCACATGATACCTTGCTGTCTGCCTCTTAAATCTCATCATCTCAGCACCTCTGCAGTTCAGTAGGCAGGTTCTGTGAAATGTGTGACACATCAGTGTCTCTTCACAGGGCATATGTAGGGCATAAGTAGGTTTACAGACCTCAAGATTGTTCAGATTAATAGGAGCAGTGTCAACATAACTGAAATACAATGTGTAAATGTAAATTTACATTTTGACCATAGATATTCATTAATAAATGTAATAAATTAATAAATGAACAGCTCAAAAAGTGATGTAACTTTGTTTCTCTTGAACAGAGTGGAAGAGGGTTCCCTTTCAGTGTTTAGCAAGGACTGAAGTGAGGGTACATTTAAAAGTTGCCCAATCAGTGGCGTTTTATCCATGGGTGCAACATGTGGATGGTATATAGTATATCGGGGTGCCCTGTTTATAGTTAGCTTCACATTATCATGGTTTATTGATCTATCTATTATTATTATACAGGATTTATATAGCGCCAACAGTTTGCGCAGCGCTTTACATCAGGGAAGACAGTACAGTCACAATACAAATCAATACAAAAAGGATGGGAGGGCCCTGCTCGTTAGAGCTTACAGTCTAGAAGGGAATACACAGTAGTTGCCAAAACAATGTCAAATGGTTGCGATATTTGACTGGTTAAGGTACTGGAAACTTATTTTCGTACGTAATTTCACTTGGAAAAAAGGAATGAAAAAAAAAATGTAAACTTTTTTTTTTCAGAACTATTGCTTTAATCATCATCTTCTCCCAGTATCTGAGGAATATAGAAATGCCACTGATCTCCTATAGCAAAGGAAAATGGAAAATCAGCACATATCCTGTTTTCAAGCTATTTCCAGTAAGTCAAACAAAATAGTAATCTAACCTTTATACTAAAATAGTAATCTAACCTTTATACTAAAGTAAATAATGTGGAACACACTTAAAGTAAATGATTGACAAATGAACACCATATGGATCCAATCATCAATAAAATGAAGAATACAGACAGAAAGGTTTTTTTTCTTTTATTTAGATTTTACTCTTTAGGGGTTAATTTCCTAAAACTGGAAAGTGCAAAATCTCATGCAGCTCTGCACAGAAACCAATCCGCTTACGTTTTATTTTGTCAAAGCTCAATTGAGCAAGCTTAAGTTAGAAGCTGATTGGCTACCATGCATAGCTGCACCAGATTTGGCTCTCTCCAGTTTAAGTAAACCAACCCATTTATGTAAGAGATTTGACAGAAAACAGAACAGAACAAACAGAAAAATTGAGGATGTCTGTGTTCATTTTAGCTATGTAATGACAGTATGTTGGCCATATATAGATGAATCTACTTCTTGAGGAGGTGCTTGTGATTTAATTATGGCCAGCTTATAATTGTTGAAAGGTTCGGAGTCAGGTACTATGAAGAAAAAAATGTAATGTTAAATCTGGCAGACCAACTCCAGTACACACGGGCCGAATGTTGGGCGGCATCCGCCGGTTTACTAAAAACCTTCCGACATTCGACCCTTGTCTACTGGAGTTGGTCTGATTTTACATTTTATTTTATTTTTCATAGTTCCTGACTCCAAACCTTTCAATAATTATAAGCTGGCCATACATTAAATGATTTTTGTATTCAATTTCCTTTAGATTTGCCTTCAACTGTACAGTGCATGGGCCTGTCTGGTTGCATACAAATTGAAAGTGTTAGGTTTATTATATAGTTATATATTTAGGTTAGGTCATATTGTATGGTTTTAGTAAACCACAAGAATAATCGTACAAGAAAATTGTGTAATGTATAGCCAGCCTTATAAAAGCTTTTTTTTTTAAAGCATAAGTCTTTTGTTATCACATTGGCCACTTTAAATTTGTTACACATGTAGTCCTATTGTGTCACCTCCTGAGACTCCTCTAATTGCCACATGAGGGGGTGTCAGAATCAAAAAGGTATAGCATATTCATCTCTGGCTATCCCAATGGTGTGCACTGTAGATTGATAGCAGTATTGGTTAACTATTCATTCAGTCACTAGTAGGCAAAGACATACAGTCTGTAAGAAGGATTAAAGAGGAGCTGGACAAGCTTATTAGACTAATTAAGGGTATTATTCAATGAAGAAAACTCTAAGCCATATTGTACTGAACAAATGTCTAGATTTATTCTATAACCACAGCTCACTGCTTCGGTTTCATGACAAAACACAGCCTCCACCTCTTAGCACTGAATAGGTTGCATTAGATATATACAATATAAACAATTCTTGTGAGGGACTACTGATGTGCACTTGATACTTCCTACACAGCATTGCTATCTTTCTGTTTGGTCATATAAGGTGGTGCAATGTAAGTATAGAAAGTAGAAAGGGCGGAGACAGTGAACACATTTCAAGAATGCAAACACGAGTTTCTATAAAGATTAGATGTGTTATGGTGTAATAATACACTCTCTGTCACACGTGTCTGTTGGCTTCTTTGTGCAAAGCATTCTGTATCTCCGACTTATCAAGAGGAATCATCTTAGTATGCCACAATATATTTTTTTTATTGTTGCTTTAGTGCATACCATATCTACAGATTTTGAATAGAATTCTTTCGTAAGCTCATGAATTTACCCATAGTAGTGCTATCCGACCTAATTATAGTCAGAGAAAATGTAGCATGTGGTTAATTACAGGAATAGTTCTTTAATCAGTGGCCCTATAAGATTTAAATAGATTTTACATTTTATTTTATTCTTCATAGTGCCTGACTCCTAACCTTTCAACAATTATACCTTACACCAATCTCTAGCTTAACAATGGTGCATATTCTATAAAACAGGAAAAAAAAATGAGGACATTGCTGGAGTTGTTGCCTATATAAACTAATGATAATTCCTGTAAAAAAAAAAAACATAAAATACATTTCAAAATCTGATTTCTTGCTATTCAAAATAAAAAAATAAAAAAATAGGTGATGCTCCGAAGCTCCGGGACTGGGACCGCGGGACTCGCGGACCCGATCACCGCTGGAGTCCGTCGATCGGTCCCGGGAGCTGAAGGACGGGGGGAGCCATGTGTAAACACGGCTTCCCCGTTCTTCAAGAAAAAAGAAGGGCACTTCTGGATAGTTGTGTCTGACCAGAGAGAAGGGGCCAGATTCTCAAAGGCGCTACGACTGGGTATCTCAGATACCCCGTCGTATCGCCGTTTTTTTCCCCGGGTATCTATGCGAGTGATTCCTAGAATCACTTTGGCATAGATACGGGTGAAGATCCGACAAGTGTAATACAATTACACTTGCGGATCGTAGATGTAATGACAACTCCGGCCACTAGGTGGCCTTTACGTTGTTTTCTCATTTGCCTATGCAAATAAAGCTACTACTCAGATTCCCGAACGCTTTTACGCTGCCCCGTCGTCGATTACGTCGTTTTCGTCCGCGTAAGGTTACCCCTGCTAATATTTGGAGTAACATTACGCAGTACCGTCGGATGTCGTCAGGTGCCGTCGGATGCCATGTTAAGTATGGCGTCGGGTCAGCGTCGGGTTTTTCCATCGGTTACGTTGTTTTACTAAGTCGTTCGCGAATAGGGCATTGCGTAAGTGACGATCACGTCGTTTTGACATCGGTTTCAACGACGCTTTCCGACGTGAGCTGGAGCATGCGCACTGGGCTTTTTCCCCGGCCGACGCATGCGCAGTTCGATCGACGCGGGGGCGCGCTTAATTTAAATACAAGCCGCCCCCTTTGAATTACGCGGCCTTACGTTGGGCCATTTACACTATGCCTCCGCAAACTATGGAGCAAGTGCATGGAGAATACGGCACTTGCTCTGTTAAGTTGCGGCGGCGTAGTGTAAATGGATTACGCTACGCCAGCGCGAATCTATGAGAATCTGGCCCAATGTCTCTAAGAGGATAGGTCCGAAGCTCCGGGACCGTGACCCGGTCCGAAGCTCCGGGACCGCGGGACTCGCAGACCTGATCACGGCTGGAGTCCCGCGATCGGTCCTGGGAGCTAAAGAATGGGGAGAGCCATGTGTAAACACGGCTTCCCCGTTCTTAAAGAAAAAAGAAGGGCACTTCTGGATAGTTCTGGAAAAAAGAAGGGCACTTCTGTCTGACCAGAGAGAATGTCCTCAAGAGGATAGGTGTAATTTTGGTTGATGAACGTCTGTATAGAGCACTGAGGCGGCACTTCAAGAGAAAAGCAACAACTCTTAGGCCTTGTACACACGATCAAATCTGTCTGCTGGAAACGGTCTGCTAGACCGTCCCAGCAGACAGATTCGATCGTGTGTACGGCCGAGCCGACGGATTTGGCCACCCGACAGATTTCAAAGCATGCTTTGAAATCTATCGGGTGGGAATCCGTCCGCCCGACATGTCTGCTGGTTAGTACACTTACCAGCAGTCATGTCGTCCCGCACCGCCGGTCTGACCGATTTTAACAAATAGATTGCCTCGTGTGTACGAGGCCTAAAAGAAAAGGATAAAAAAGAAGGCGCCTCTAAGCAGCGTTAAGACTTTATTGGCCAAAGGGTTAAAAAACACTTAATAGAGGTAGAAGTTAAAGGGTCATCATTTGTTTAAAGGAGTCCAGCAGTAGGGGTAGTCCTAGGATGGTCAGGTCCGCGGCAAGGTTTTGTTTATCCTGGCTGTCCAGCAGAGGGAAACTGCGTGACAGGAGACCAGTGGAGAGATAGCTGTGTTGTGATAACCCAGAATGGAAAGCTGCGGCTAGACTTATGGATGATATCACTGGAAATGCGCCCAGAACAAGAGTGGAATGCACGGGCCAGAAGTGACGTCTATTGGGCGTAACGCGTTACAGAGATCTGATAGGCTCTTTCTTCATGCCATTGGCATATGATAAGTCTTTAACTTCTACCCATAGTAAGTGTTTTTTAACCTTTGGCCCTTAGAGGCGCCTTCTTTTTTATCCAATGTTTTTTGCTAGGTGACATTTTTGCCCAACAATGTTTCTTTTAAAGCAGTTGTAAAATAACTTCATAAAACTATGGGGTTGATTTACTAAAGGCAATGATACCGTGCACTGCAAGTGCACTTGCTCCAGAGCTTAGTAGATTAGGTAAAATGTAACTTTGCAAAGAATACTCAATCACGTGCTAGGTAAATAAATGACAGCATTTTTGTTTTTACATGATTGGATAATAGAAACCAGCAGACCTCAGATCTAGAGTAAGTGCAGTGCACAGTATATTTGCCTTTAGTAAATCCACCTCTGTGCAATGCATATAAACACCCTAATGTTTGGCTGCTAGGGAAAAATTCTCTCCAAATGTACTCGCTAAGCCTTTTTAGTTGTGGTTATGTGACCACTATAATTTTCTATCAAAGTGTGCTGAGAGTATTAGTGGTGCTTTGCTTCTCCCACCTACATCAACTAGACAAGCCCCATGACAGGGGAAGCTTCGCTTATCTACCTCCTCCTCCCCTCTGGTGCCACATTTGACACCTTCCAGGGCGGAACGCATACCTGTTTTTGACAGGTATCCGTCCCCACTTTGAGAGACCTCGACATGGCGGTATCACTCGAAAGTTCGGTCCCCCTCCTCCTCGCTTCGCTGCCAGGCCATTCAGAAAGCATGGTGTGCTTCACGCATGCGCAGTAGTGAACCAGCCATGAAGCCACAAGGCTTTTCCTACCGGTTTCCCTTGCAGGCAATGGCGGCGGCAGCACCCGAGAGCCGATGAAAACATTTTCTAGATGCCGACATCGCTGGATTCCAGGACAGGTAAGTGTCTTAATATTAAAAGTTGGCAGCTACAGTATGTGTAGCTGCTGACTTTTATTTTTCTTTCTTTGGGGGGGGGGGGCGAAACTCTGCTTTAAGCACAATACATGGAAAAAAATAGTTGACAGACACTCAGAGAGGCAGTACTGGGCCTGATGCAACTATGTAGATGTGGCCCAGCATCTTCCACCCAGGCGCCTACAATGGTATGCACAGGGAGGAGGCTGCAGTGCCTTGTACAGTATTTCATAAGTTGTCTAGTTTTTTGATGTATCACCAAAGCCTATTGGTGGGAATGTCAGTACATATCAATGCTTGATAATTCTTCTGTCATATTAGTTTTTATTTCTGCCAAGTTTCTGTCAAGTTATTATTTTTGTCCTTACATACTCTTTAAAGGCACCCAGCTGCCTGCCTGGTGTATAATATAATAAAACATATATAATATAATATAAGAAATATAGGACAATGATGTTTTTAGACTATTCCATTTGCTGGTTGAATGTTTTTTTATTGATATAAAATGTAAAATACCACATTTGGCAACTAGATAGCACCAAGCCTGATAGGAAATTCCAATGATATTTAGGCCTCATGCACACTGGGTGTTTTTTTACAGCTGCTATTTTGGGTGTCAGACTTTTTATTAACTGCCCCTAAACTCCCCTGCTTGTTATCCTATGTGTTCATACACACGTATGCTTTTATCAGCGTTTTTGGCTGGAGAGTTTAGTGACAGAAAAAAAAAAGAGCAGCAGCATTTAGCAGAGTTTTTTTTTTTTGTGAAGCGGAGGCCGCCAGGGTCCTTAACAACCAGTGAAAAGCTGATCAACAAATGAGTCATCAGCTGTCAGTGTTCCCCGCTGACATCTGAGTGTAAAAAAAACAAACATTGCCAGCAATAAAAAATAAATAAATACCAGTTATGGTATAGATTCTGAGAAGGACCCCCATACCAAATTATTTTTAAAAATGGTGCGGGGCCCCCCCAAGACCCATACCAGATCCTTATCTGAGCATACAGCCTGGAAGGCCAGGAAAGGGGGGGGGCATACCCCTCCTGAACCATACCAGGCCACATGCCCTTAACATGTTGATGGGGACAAGGGCCTCTTCCCCACAACCCTGTGGTTGTAGGGGTCTTTTGGCAGGGGGCTTATCGGGAAATATGGGAGACCCTCAGATCGTGGCCCCCCTTATGTTAATGAGTATTAGGTAAATAGTACCCTTCCTCATTCACCAAAAAAGTGTAAAAAGTAAATAAAAACACAACACAAGTTTCTGACTTTAACCACTTATGGACCGCCTCCTGCACATTTACGTTGGAAGAATGGCACGGCTGGGCACATGCACGTACAGGTACGTGCTGTGCTAGTACCCAGCTGCGTCATGCTCCCGTGACGCGGTCCGAAGCTACGGGACTCGCGGACCCGATCGCCGCTGGAGTCCCGCGATCGGTCCCCGGAGCTGAAGAACGTTCTTCACTGTGGCGGCGTCATCGATCGTGTGATCCCTTTTATAGGAATACACAATCGAAGACGTCACACCTACAGCCACACCCCCTACAGTTGTAAACACACATTAGGTCACACATAACCCATTCAGCGCCCCCTTGTGGTTAACTCCCAAACTGAACTGTAATTTTCACAATAAACAATGCATTTTAAACGCTTATTGCGATTTTTTTTCCAAAAATAGGTAGAAGAATACGTATCGGCCTAAACTGAGGAAAAAATATATTTTTTATATATATTTTTGGGGGATATTTATTATAGTAAAAAATATTGCATTTTTTTCAAAATTGTCGCTCTATTTTTGTTAATAGCGCAAAAAATAAAAACCGCAGAGGTGTTCAAATACCACCAAAAGAAAGCTCTATTTGTGGGAAAAAAAGGACGCCAATTTTGACAACTCTTAAATAACTAAGGAGTGGGGCTACTCAGTGACATTATTGGGTGACCCCTTTGTGATGTTATCGACTGAGGGTATGCTGGGTTGGTGAAGTAACAAGGGGTCGTTGCCACCTGGTGATGTCATCGGGTCGCCCCCTGCCCCTTAGTTATTTCAAATCTGTCAGATGCTTACTCGTCCCCCCTCCCTTTCCTGGCCTGCCAGGCTGCATGCTCAGGTAAGGATCTGTTGCAGAGTTTTCCCTCAAAATCCATACCAGACCTAAGATTCTGGTATGGATTTAGGGGGGCCCACGCTGTTTTTTTTTTAATTTTGGCATGGGGTTCACCTTAAATTTATACCAGACCTAGAGGACCTGGAGGGATGGGGGGTGATCCCAAGCCTTTTTTTTTTTTTATTGCTGGCAATGGTTTTGATCACATTCACCTGTCAGCGGGGAAGCCCACTGACGGCTGATGACTCATCTGTTGTTAAGGCACACTTTCTGGCCTGCTTTCCAGCCCACTGCTAAACACATTAAAGAATTTGCATTTTTTTTCCATCGATTATAAAGCAGTTTTTAGCTTTGTGTGTGCATGAAGCCTTATTGCCGTCTGTGGCTGAAATTTCCATTTTAAATAAAAAAAAAAAACATTCGGCCAGCAAAAGAAATAGCTTAATGTTAACAACACCTCAAATGCAGGTCATAAACAGAGTGCATTTGCCTGCACCAGATCACATGGTACAAAAGGACCATGTTATTAGTTTGCGGTGCTGCTCCAAAAAAGGTGCATGCACGTCTTTGGTGCAATGCGGCGTAAACTGAGCTCATTCAAACTGAATGTGCTTGAATTGCACTGCACTGAATGGCATGTGAATTGCACAGGAATGTGGTGCAGTTCTTTTTTTTTTTTTTTTTTATTCTTTATTGGAAAATTATTATTATACAAGACACACCCACATTAATATATACAAACTCAATAAATAATTAGATAAATATGCATTTCTTTCATTTACCCGTTGACCTCTCTGGGGTCAAATGCCAATGTACCATACTCTTGTCATTTTCTTCAATCGTGGTTATATCTGTTGCAAAACTGTAAAATGCTTCAATCATTTGTTTTTCCTCTATTTCTTTACCCAGTTCCTGTTTCCATTTTTCTATGAAGGGTAATGGTCCTTTCGTTTCTAGATCTGTTAGTATTTCATATGCCTGTGATATACTGTGCTTCAGGGCCTTTCCTTTATTACATACGGTAACTTTTCTATTGAGTTTAGTGTTTTTTCATTTCTAATTGGTTGCGGTATAGTGCTAACTAAGTATTTTTTTACTGAAAATACTCCTATTCGCTAATCTGGTTCCACCCGTGTGTCATAATTAAATCTTGTCTTGTCCTTATTTTACCTAATTTAATAATAATATCCTTCAATTGTGCGGTTCCCAATTGCTTGCCCAGTCGTGTCCAGTTTCCTGGCATAAAAAAACCCTGTGCCTGCTAACGGCATTTGTGGGGAATTATATTTCCATTTTTCGTGTCGGCATATTGTATCCCAAATTTAAAATACGTTCCTAGTTATGTGATGTGTGTCTATGCCCAGTGCTCTTAATTTCGGAGATATCCATATATTTTTTTGTAGGTGTGTTGTGCTTAGTGTATTTTCCATTTGAACCCACTGCTTTCTTGTGTATGGATTTGCCCATTCCACTAATCTTGCCAATATAATTGCCTTATAGTATCTTTTTATGTCTGGTAATGCCATAACCCCATTCTTTTTTTTCCCGTGTTAACAATGCATAATTTATTCTTCCCTTTTTACCCTGCCATATATCTCTCAGGAACAAGGTTTTAATCACCTTACAAAAAAAAATGTGCTGCAGTTCTTGTGCAATTTAAATGCAGTTCATAGTGAGAATCAGGGGTAATGCCACGTACACACGACCGTTTTTCGGGTTCTAAAAAATGACGTTTTTTTTTATGTCATTAAAAATAATTGTGTGTGGGCTTCAGAGCATTTTTCAAGTTCTAAAAAATGGCCAAAATGTTTTTCGTATTTTTTCACAATGTTGTCGTTTTTAAGGTTGTAAAAAATGGTCGTGTGTGGGCTTTAACAACGTGAAAATCCGTGCATGCTCAGAAGCAAGTTATGAGATGGGAGCGCTCGTTCTGGTAAAACTACCGTTCGTAATAGAGCAAGCACATTCATCGCGCTGTAACAGACAGAAAAGCGCAAATCGTCTTTTACTAACACAAAATCAGCTAAAGCAGCCCAAAGGGTGGAGCCATCCGAATGGAACTTCTCCTTTATAGTGCCGTCATACGTGTTGTACGTCACATCGCTTTGCTAGAGCATTTTTTTTTTCACGATCAAGTGTAGGCAAGGCCTTTTTAATGATCGGTTGAAAAAAACTTTGGCCCAGATTCAGGTACATCTGCGCATTATTGGACCGGCGTAGCACACCGCCTTTACGTTAGACTTGCGCAATTTTGCCGCGTAATCACCCTATTCTCGTAGCTTTTGCGCAGGAAATTGCGCATACGTAACGTTTTTTCAGAGGCGTAAGGAGGAGTAATACAAATTGGGAAGGACGTGGGCGTGTTACATTGAAATGAGCCGTGACCCCATGCAAATGAAGGGCCGGCCGGCTCGCGCATGCGCGCTTGAAGGAGACCATGTCAGCTCCGCTGTGCGCATGCTCACAACTCGGGAGCGGCGCAATCAGTGAAATTGGAAATGGACTAGGGCAACGTTGTGAACTACTAAATAGACACACACAAACGCACTTCCTTTGCAAAAGTACATCCCTTTGTCCCTTCCCATTTAACAAAGTGCTTTTGTCCTGTTGTTCGTTGCGGTGTGTTTTGTAGTTGTCAGATTAGTGTTCTGTGTGATCAAGTGTTTGTTAGTAGATTTTTGAAAGTGGTTTTTGATAAGTGTTTGAGAGACTGTTTGTTTGATTGATATATTTGTGTTTGTTTCTTTTCCTGCTGTATTATTGTTTTGTTTTTTGGTGACTGTTTCTTGCTCAGTAGTTTTCTCTCTGTGTGTGTGTTTTTTTTTTGATTGGTTGTGCTTGTTTGTGTGCATGAATTTTGTTGACTGGGACTGATTTTTTTTGGAAGGATGAGTGAGAGAAAACGCAAGCTGAATTTTACACTTGTGGAAAAACAGATTCTTGCCCGGGCCATTAGCGAATATGGGCGTTACCTCCACGGCCCACAGAGTGCCAACAACACCCCGGCCAGGAGGAGGGAGATTTTGGATAGGATCACTGACCAGGTGAATTCAGCGGGGCAGGGGGAGACACGGACCAGGTCTGGGATTGACAAAAAAATCAATGACCTCCGGCGTCTGGTCAAAAAGAAGCTGGCCAGAATGCATGCCCATGCCAGGGGCACAGGAGGGGGCCCACCATGCCGTATTAGCCTGACAGCGGAGGAGCGTGCGGTGGCCCTGACCTTTCATCGGCATGAAGTTGCGGGCCTGCCCGGCTTTGACTCAAGTCCGGAGCCCGTGGTGCCAGGTACGTTTTTTTTTTTTTTTATATCAGGTGTGTAGCATGTGTGGGGGAGGGGGTGAAAGGGAATATGTGGCAAGTGTGTGGATCCTCCAACCTGTGAATTTTTTGTGTCATCCACAGATGTGCAGGAGGGTGCAGGGCCATCTGGCCTGACCGCACCAACCCCAGGACAGCAGCCTAATGAGGCCCCCCCAACAAGGCCGGAGTCCGCGGAGGAGGTTCAAGAGGAGCAGGAGAACCATGAGGAGGAGGAGAATCATGAGGAGGAGGAGAATCATGAGGAGGAGGAGTCCATGTCAGGCACTGGACGTTTGGGTTTTGAGGACTCTTCCCCTCTGCCTGGCAGCAGGCAGGCCTCCCTAAGGGGGAGCCCCCCCCTCCTCCCCCAACATGGCTCCCCTCACAAGGGCCTCCCCTTCTCCCCGGCCACAAGCATCAGCTGGAGGCAGGATGTCATCCCAGACCACCAGGGGGTTGGCCGATCTCCTGCCCGCCACCCTGAGAAGGGACCAGTTTCTCCAGACCCGCCATCTGGGACAGGTCAGCCAGACATTGGTGCGGATGGAGGAGAGCCTGTCCTCCATCAAGGATACGCTGGGGAACCTGGACTCCCACTCCCGGGCTTTCACAACCTGCCTAAACGAACTGCAGACGACATCAGCAGGCGTTGGGCAGGATGTGAGGGCCCTTACCCTGGCTATTCAGGCCAACACGGCAACACTTGGTGCTGCCCTGGACAAAATAGCCGTGGCCTTGGAGGCCAGGCCGCCAGGTGGGCAGAGATCAGGGGCTGCTCCTCCTTCCCCGGTTTTACCCCTCCCCCATGAGTCTCCCCTGAGAAGCCGGGGCCGTGGCCGGGGGCGCCCCAGGCATGGCTCACGCAGAGGGCACTAATTTGTTTTTCCCCATTTTTTTTTTTTTAAATCGATTTTTTTTTTTTTAATTTTTTTTTTTTTGCTGGAAATTTTTTGCTTTGGCAGGTCATTTTTTTTGGTTATTTCTTTTTTTGTGTTGTGAATGCTGTGTGAATGTGGGGGTGACATTCCTGCCGGAAAAGGGGTGTCACCCTCTATTTTGGTGGAGAAGGGTTCCCCAGGACCAGGGAGAAGTGATCCCCAGGTCCGTGTGAATGGTGTATGAATGTACAGTGACATAATTGGAGCCTTGGCGTGGCGTTGCTGCTCACAAGTCCAGCATGGTGGACTGGTGCCAATCCAATTTGATGAGGATGTGATGTGTATGTGCTAGGGACCACAGTGGTGTGCATGCATGCATTCTCATTGTGCCATGATTAATGTGTGTGTTTAACGTGCAAAGATGCATAATGTGAGCTGGCATGAGATGGGGTCATGAGATGGGGTACCAGTGCATATGCAGAGTCACCTTGAAGGGAAAAGACAGGAGGATGTTAGTCATGCATGTGCCACTTGTGAGGTGTGCATCACGGGAGGGGATAGTCATGCCTGCCACCCATGTCACTCACCAACCAGCCAGCTGTCCCCATACATGTTCTGTTCGAAATCTGTGGGGATGGGGCTCTGATTGGATATGTAGCTGTCATGGGTGTCATGGGTGGTGCCATGTGTTGAAAAAAAATTGGTATATACCTAAGTATGTACACTCACCGCGCTACTAAAACAATACAGCAGCAAACATAACTAAATGATCAATTTAGCAAACACAGTATATACAAAGAAAATATGTAGCGCTTAGACATAAATAGGCGAATAATATAAGCTAGATATTAGACACCATAGGTGCACTTGAAGTTGTTTTGTTGTTTTGTGGATCCCCGTAAGTCCCTCATTAGCATATTTGACTAGCAAATCAATGGTGTGTCTAGCGCACTTTTGCGCGGAAGGATGCGCCAGTCTAACGAAATTACGCGGGACAAAAAAAAAGTCGATTTTTTTGCGTATCTCGTTCTGGGGATGCCGCGCAACGAAACGCACGCGCACATTTAGACTTACGCACGTGCATCTCCTGTTGCGCAGGCGTAATCGCTCTGTGAATCTGGGCCTTTGTTTTTTTTTAAGGGTTTCTTCAGATTTATATATAAAAAAAAAAAAATGCAACAAAATGTGTGAACTGTCATTCCTACAAGAGGGACACAGTTCATACAAAATGTATACAGTCACTTAACCTCTGGTAGCTCCAGCCAGATGACCAGCAGATTAACGGAGAAAAGATTTAACACAGTTAAAACTTCTTACGCTGCCTGGGTGTTCTTCAACACATTGTAAATTTGTCAGACAAGTCTTCTAATGTATCAAGGACTTCTTCTAAAACAAACCTTTCATTGAACTAAAAGTAAGCACAACAAATTTAATTGGCCATTCTTTCTATCATTCTTTTGTGAACTAGTAGCTATAAATATAAATATAAATAAACCTGTCGCTATAGCTCATGGCTAGAAGGTCAGAACCATATAAATCTTTTTTTTTCTACTTCTCCCACTTGACTGAATGCAAATACTAAAAAAAAGAAGACAAGAGTCTAAGCAAAATTATCATCTTCATCTTGTAAAGTCAATAAATTATACTATACAGTTAGCTTAGTTTAAACATGATTTTCTACCAGATCTCTGGAGCTGGAATTTTTTCGGGAAATTCTTCTGTACACAAAAATGCAAGAGGGTGCCAAATACTGTAAGAATGCTAAATTGGGTTAATGACAATTTGTTTAAAATGTTGCAATATTGACGGCATCATTAGTACACCTGAGTACTCAACAACAGTGAAAATATTCTCTGTGCCTGGAGTTGGTGCAACAGACATATAGAACAGTCTAATATGCAGGATGTGTATCACATAACTGGTTAGAAGACAAGATGACAAGAGGGATTCCCTTACACCCGTGTAGGGATGAGCTTTGCTCGAACATTGTCTGTTTGTACGTTCGACGAAATTTGAACAAAAACGGTCGTTCGCGCCAAATTCGAGTGACGCAAAACGGCCCATAATTCACTGCGGCATTGAGCGCTGATGATTGGCCAAGCATGCTGTATGTCCCGCATGCTTGGCCAATCACAGCGCACAAAAAACGAAGAGCCATAATTGGCCAAAGCCTGGGTGGCTTTGGCCAATTATGGCCCAGGGCTTTAGCACACGCCCCACACTATATAAGGCCGCCTGCTGGGCGGCCTCGTATAGTGTGTTCCGGCTTGTTAATGAGAGCAGTCAGAGAGACAGAGAGATTGTCTTTTTATATAGCTAGATAGAGCAGGCAGGTAGGCTAGTCAGTTTAGCTTAATTTACAGTGTGTAGAGAATATATATATACATCCCTAGGAGTTGTACATATATTTATACA
Source organism: Rana kukunoris (assembly GCA_029574335.1). Classification (NCBI taxonomy): domain Eukaryota; kingdom Metazoa; phylum Chordata; class Amphibia; order Anura; family Ranidae; genus Rana; species Rana kukunoris. The sequence continues at coordinate 225,656,441 of CM056051.1, forward strand.
CTGTATAGCTTAGATAGATCAGTTCTTCCTAATTTACTGGCAGGCAGGTGATTGTGCTATTTAACCACTTAAGGACCGCCTACTGCACATTTACGTCGGCAGAATGGCACGGCTGGGCACATCAACGTATATTTACGTTGATTTTAGTACCCAGCCGTGGGTCACGGGCGCGCGCCCGCAGCGCGCTCCCGTGACCCGGTCCGAAGCTCCAGGACCGAGACCACGGGATTCGCGGACCCGATCGCCGCTGCAGTGCAGCAATCCATCCCTGGAACGGAAGAACGGGGAGAGCCGTGTGTTAACACAGCTTCCCCGTGCTTCTCTGTGGCCGCAGCATCGATCGCGTCATCCCTGTAATAGGGGGACGCGATCGATGACGTCACACCTACAGCCACACCCCCCTACAGTTGTAAACACACACACAGTCACAGCGAAAGTTACAGCGCCACCTGTGGTTAACTCCCAAACTGCAACTGTCATTTCCACAGTAAACAATGCAATTTAAATGCATTTTTTGCTGTGAAAATGACAATTGTCCCAAAAATGTGTCAAAATTGTCCGAAGTGTCCGCCATATTGTCGCAATCACGAAAAAAATCGCTGATCGCCGCTATTAGTAGTAAAAAAAATTTTTTTTATAAAAATGCAATAAAACTATCCCTTATTTTGTAAACGCTATAAATTTTGCGAAAACCAACCGATAAATGCTTATTGCGATTTTTTTTACCAAAAATACGTAGAAGAATACGTATCGGCCTAAACTGAGGAAAAAATATGTTTTTTTATATATTTTTGGGGGATATTTATTATAGCAAAAAGTAAAAAATATTGCATTTTTTTTAAAATTGTTGCTCTATTTTTGTTTATAGCGCAAAAAATAAAAACCACAGAGGTGATCAAATACCACCAAAAGAAAGCTCTATTTGTAGGGGAAAAAAGGACGCCAATTTTGTTTGGGAGCCACGTCGCAAGACTGCGCAATTGTCAGTTAAAACGACGCAGTGCCGAATCGCAAAAAGGGGCAAGGTCCTTTACCTGCATTTTGGTCCGGGTCTTAAGTGGTTAAAGATGTTATCACACGTATAGACACCCAGCAGGTACAATATTTAAAGGAATTTTATTTAATTTTTTTTAATTTAAGCATCATTAAAATCACTGCTCCTGGAGCAGTGAATTTAATAATGTTTAAATAAAAAAAAAATGAAAGATTCCTTTAAATATTGTACCTGCTGGGTGTCTATATAGTTTGCCTGTAAAAACGTCTTTGAGAACCCGGGTCTTGCCCTAGGGAACATGTATCAATGGAAAAAAAGTTTTAAAAACGGTCGTTTTTTCAGGACTCCTGAAAAAATGACAGTTTTTAAAACTTTTTTTCATTGATACATGTTCCCTCGGGCAAGACCCGGGTTCTTAAAGACGTTTTCACAGGCAAACTATAGACACCCAGCACTGCAGGTACAATATTTAAAGGAATTTGTCATATATTTTTTTTTATTTAAACATTATTAAAATCACTGCTCCTGGAGCAGTAATTTTAATGATGCTTAAATAAAAAATAAAAAAATAAAAAAATTCCTTTAAATATTGTACCTGCTGGGTGTCTATAGTTTGCCTGTGAAAACGTCTTTGAGAACCCGGGTCTTGTCCGAGGGAACATGTATCAATGGAAAAAAGTTTTAAAAACAGTCACTTTTTCAGGAGTCCTGCTCCTGAAAAAACTACAGTTTTTTAAGCTTTTTTTCATTGATACATGTTCCCTGGGGCATGACCCGGGTTCTCAAAGACGTTTTCCAACAATAACTTGAATATTGGTCTTTAAAATGAGCGTTTTTGAATTCGAACGTTCGAGTCCCATAGACTTCAATGGGGTTCTAAATGTTCGTGCGAACGGTCGGTCTGTTCGACGGTTCTGGTGCGAACCGAACGCGGGTATGTTCAGCTCATCCCTACACCTGTGGTCCATACACCCCTGGAATAGAGAACAGGGGATGAGATGGTACAGAATGACATGAGTGTCAAAAGTCCAGTCCATAAAAGCTCACTTCTGGGAAAAGGCTCAACTGCGAGGTGCACATGCTAACTAATAATAGGAACACTGAGAGGCAGGGCCAAATGAGAAGTCACCATAGTGAAGAAGGCTGAACAGCAGCTGGCAGGAACATTGGAACCCAAGACATGCTACAAGCATTGTTTGAGACAGATGGTAGCTGGCAACCAAAGAGGCTGACAGCAGGTAAGGCAGAAGGCAGAATAGTGGTTTGGAGGCAGGCTGAAGTCACACTAGGAAGTCGGCAGAATCATGGTCAAGAGATAGGCCAAAGCCACACCAGATATTCAGCAGAACTGTAGTCAGGAAACAGGCCAAGGTCACACAGGAAAGTCAACAAAAATGAGCTATGGTCAGGAACTAGCCAGTCAGCAATGAACAGGCAGACAAAGGGTCGGGATTACACCAGGGCTCAACAGGAAATCAGAGCAGAGAGGAATCCAGGGGCAGGCTGAGACAGCAACGTTTAGGGCTCTTTCACACGTCCGTTCAATTTATTAGATCAGTTTTTTCCCCCTTCAGTTGATCAGTTTTTTCATCCGTTTTTCGTCCGTTTTCCGTCCGTTTACATCAGTTTCCGTTCCGTTTTCCGTCCGTTTTTCATCAGTTTTTTTCATCCGTTTTTTTTTTTTTTTTAGAACTTTTTTTTTTTTTACATATTTTGATGAAAAACTGACGTTAGTGGATCGGATGGTAAACGGATCATCCGCTAACGTCCGTTTTTCGTCCGTTCGGTTTTTTTGATGGAAGAAAAATAGGGTTTTCTTTCGTCCAAAAAAACGGAGCTTACCGCAGACGGATGTTAACGGACGTTAGCGGATGCTCATCCGCTAATGGACGCTAACCCATAGGGAAGCATTGAGGTCCGTTAACGGACGTCCAAAAAACGGACGAACTGAACGGACGTGTGAAAGAGCCCTTAGGCCGATTGCAAAAACAGATGTGGGTTCAGGTTACAGGATAACAGCTTCAAGACTGGTACACACTGGTGGAATGTCGGTTGGTGTTGTCTGTTCAACCAGAAACTGGCCAACATTCCGCCAGTGTGTACAACACAAAGGTGCCCTTTGAAGACGTCATCTGTGACGAAACGGCGTAGGGAAAGCGGCGTGCTGACGTCACCGCTATCGACTATCCGGAAGGACGAGCGAATGTTGAAGCCGGCCGGCTACATATTTTAAACGCTATTTTTGTACACCTACCATGTGAGTGTAAATTTCTTTTATTATTAAACTTCCTATTTATCTACGGTACTACACTATTTTGGCCTTCTTTTCATTTTTACCTACACTCCGGGATCTGGCATGCACCAATGTACGGTCACCTACATATGGAGTCCAAGTAGATGAAAAGTGGAAGCAAGCAGACCATAGAAGTATAGAGCCACATGCGATTGTGATCTTAGCAATAAGATCATTGGGAGTCGGTAAGCAGGCAATTTTATTAGAGGTGGAGGTGCCCTTTGTCTGATCTTACTCTAAGAACTTTTTTCAAACACACTTCGGGTGCAAGTTTGACACACATGGACTTTATTATTTAATATTTATAATCAAATGTGATATTTTTTGAATTTGTCATGTCATTCAAGTTTCACCTTTGTTCACAATAACAAGCACGGTCACATTTTAATTTTTGTTTCACTTGTTAGTGCAGCGCAGCATATTTTTTGATTTTATATGTAATTTATGTGTATCGCACATTGTTTATGCAGCAGCAGCAACCAATCACTTTATTGTTTTGTTTATTATTACTTTTTTTAGACCTGCGCAGTAATTTTTTCCACAGTGTGTACAACAGCCTGACAAAAGTCGGCCAAACATCCGACTTCTTTTGAACGGTCATGCTGGATAAGCATCCAATCAGCGCCTGCAGCCAATGGTGGTTATTTATATTATTATTATTATAATTATCATACAGGGTTTCTAGTCGAGGCAAGAGATGACCAGGGAGTGAATTAAGAGCTTTGTTGCGTCACTGGTTAGAAAGGGGCGTATTTTGGAGATGTTGCGGAGGTTGAGGCGGCAAGATTTGGACAGTGATATCAAAAGATTTATTGAACAAGCTAAATTTAGAAGCTGATTGGTTACTAGGCACAGCTGCACCAGATTCTGTGGGACCCTGGAGAATAAAAATGGTGGTATTTGACATTTTTTATGTCAACTCTTTATCAGAGGCTTATTTTCAGTAAGCCATATGCTAAAGCTAATTTTTGGCATGCAAATACTATATATAACCTGATCTTTTAGGAAAAATATAAACAAAGTTAAAATGAAGTTGCCTCTAGTAAATAGGTACGTGTGTCAAGCCCTAAATGTACGTGCACCCATGAAATGGTGACAACTTGAGTTAGGCAATTGTTACATTACTGGCTTCACACATAGGGTATGATATTCTAAGAAGTTTATTATTAATTTAATAATTTTAGCCTGTGTTCACTTTCACTTAAAAGTTCAAACACTCCTGTGCTCAGACAGGGGTACATCTACTGGTGTCATGGCATGTAAAGTTTCAGCCGATGCAGTCCTTCTCAGATTGGGGAGTCTTCAACAAACTGCAAAAACACACAGGAGGGTGCAAACGCCTAGTGCATTACAACCACAGATATTTATTAAAATTCAAATACAATAACATATTCACAAATAACACAAACAACGGCTGGAATTTTTATCTGTTTTGCCTGCTCAGTCTAAAAAAATATGGGATTCCTTTACACATGAAAGGACGATTGAAAACAATGTAGCTTTATTGGGCTAAATTAAAAAATATATTAATTCCATACTATTTTGCTGCAAATGTCTGTAATTACTATTTTTACATTGTAAGAAGAAGAAAAAAATAAAACTTTGCTTTCAAACTCTTTCAAGGTTTTATTAGGAATGTGCTTATCATGGCTGATTTGTTACATTTTGACGTACTACAACATTTTCCCAAGAGACCCAGTAAATTATGGATTTGCTGCTCGGACTGATATTAACACTGATGCCATAATCAATTCACCTTGGTTTCATATTCCATATCCAGGTATGTTTGATTCTACAATTCTGGGTAAACACACAAACAAAATCTCCTGTCTCCCTTTTTTAAGTCAGCGTTAGGTTGTGTTGTTCAAACTTATTAATGTGAAATTGTAGAAATATACATTTTCTAATTATGGCAATGTGCTTGTGTTTAGCAGATAATTTTTAATTTTTTTTTTATTTATTACTTTATTACAACCATGACACAGCTTTCATCTAGAAGTATAATACACAAATATGGATGCAAAAACAAAAAAATGGAAATAAGGCCACGTACACACAATTAAATTGTCATTAAAAACAATCTTGTGTAGGCTCCAGAGCATTTTTCTCGTTGTGAAAAATGGGCATTAAAAATTTAGAACATGCTCTAAATTTTCTCGTTGTTTTTCACATTGTCGTTTTTCACGTCGTTTTTCAGGTCGTGTGTAAGCTTTAGCGATTGGAAAAAAACGCACATGCTCAGAAGCAAGTTATGAGACGGGAGCACTCGTTTTGGTAAAACTAGCATTTGTAATGGAGATAGCACATTCGTCACGTTGTAACAGACTGAGCCCTGGTTCACACTGAGCTGCGGGAGTGAAATTGCGCGAGTTCAGCTGAACTTGCGCGATTTCACTCCCTCTGGCAGTCCCGATTTTGGTGCGATTTAGGAGACATCTGTGCAGGTTTGCTCGAGCAGTTTTTTTTCATGACTGTGTGTATGCAATGCAGGCTTAAGAATAGTCATGTCGAGAAAAAACATGTTTTTTCTAGGACATTAAAAATGGTCGTGTGTACGCGGCTTTAGATCTTGGTTTTTCATTTACAAAAATGTTCAGTTTTCCACCTAGTGGCCCACGTTTTTTGCTCTTTGAAAAAATTTGACTTTTGTGTAACCTGAATGGGTCAGTTTTATTTTAAAATTGTATGTATTAGGCCTCGAACACACGTACAAATTGATGAAAACGGACTGAAGTTCAGTTTCATCGGTCCAAACCGAACGTGTGTATGCCCCATCAATCGGTTGTCCTTCGGTCCAAAAACAGAGAACTTGCTTTAAAATTGGACCGATGGATGCCTGACCGATAGGTCAAAACCGATGGTTAGTACGCAAAAGCTTTGGTTCCAAACCCGGGCATGCTCAGAATCAAGTCGACACATGCTTGGAAGCATTGAACTTCATTTTTTTCAGCACGTCGTGTGTTTTACGTCACCGCGTTCTGACACGATCGGTTTTTGAACCGATGGTGATTAGGGACATCAGACCATCAGTCTGCTTCATCGGTAAACCGATGAAACTGAACTTCAGTCCATTTTCATCAGTTTGGACTGATCGTGTGTACAGGGCCTTACAGGTATCTCTTTGGATGGATGGTATTTTTTTAAGTAAAAACTCTTGTCTGTTTTTTGCCCCTCCATGTTGTAACAATAGTGCTCCCCCACCCTCAGTATTTAATCTTTTATTTGTAAAACCATTGAAATCTGGTATTGAATTACAACCATAAAGATACAGTAGTTCTCTATGGAATCTACTGTATTTGAAAAGTGGAGAACATCAGAAAGGAGCTATAGAGAAAATAGTAATTTGGGTGTTTCAGTATATATTTGAATACCCTTGAGTACAACTAGAATATAGCAACAGTAAAGGAACATTTATCAGTTTTGCCACTTGGTGAGACATTGCTAAACCGAAACAATGAAAAAATGACAGTAAATTCTCTCTTCTGGTACTTGAAATAAAACTGCATTGGAATAAAACACACCTGTGACCACATGTGTTTTAAGTGTAAAACTGTCTCTTATCCTTACATAATTGGCTCAGACCTGTCTGAAATATTTGTACAAATGGTGCAGTTAGCAGTCCAGGAATGCAAGTGCTGGGGTTTTAAAACCACACAAAACATATAAGAAATATTTTCCAAAAAGAGGAATAAATTGTTTGCCCTAGATTTGTCTTTGGTTCTGTCAAGACTTGCTTTATAACTATCCCTAAGATTTTTGAGAGAGGGTGATCTTTTTACTGCACATGAATAGTTTAGGCTATTATTTTTATATATTAACCACTTAATTCGATGCAAGCCTCTTTCTGAGATTTGGTGTTTGCAAGTTAAAAACAGATTTTTTTTTGCTAGAAAATTACTCAGAATCACCAAAAATAATATATATTTTTCTAACACCCTAGAGAATAAAATGGTGGTCATTGCAATACTTTTTGTCACACCATATTAGCGCAGCGGTCTTACAAGCGCACTTTTTTGGGGAAAAAAAAGACACTTTTTTTTTAATAAAAAAATAAGACATCAGTAAAGTTAGCCCATTTTTTTTGTTTTTTTTATTGTGAAAGATAATGTTACGCTGAGTAAATTGATACCCAACATGTCACACTTAAAAGTTGCGCCTGCTCGTGGAATGGAGACAAACTTTTACCCTTAAAAATCTCCTTAGGCGACGTTTAAATAATTCTACAGGTTGCATGTTTTGAGTTACAGAGGAGGTCTAGGGCTAGAGGTATTGCTCTCACTCTAACGATCACGGCAATACCTCACATATGTGATTTTAACACCATTTTCATATGCAGGCGCTGCTCAAATATGTGTTCGCTTCTGCGCGCCAGCTCGTCTGGATGGATCGATTTAAAAAAAACTTTTTCTTATTTATTTTACTTATTTTATTTATTTACTTTTTTTATATTGACACAGCTTTTTATATTTATTTTGGGTCACTTTTATTAATATTACAAATAATATAAACATCCCTTGTAATAGAAAAAAGCATGAGAGGTCCTCTTAAATTTTTGAGATCTGGGGTCAAAAAGAAATTAAAAAAATAAAATAAATATGATTAAAAAAAAATTCCCTTCACATTTACATATTTTCTGGGAGTGCCCTGTTACAAAAAAATACTGGAATTAAATATTCCTCATGATTTCAGCAGTTTTCAAGAAATCCATTACTCCTGATCCGTCTACCACACTCCTAAATTTAAAACCGGATTTTATTTCCTATGCTCAATTTAAACTGTTCCTACAAATCACCACAGCCGCAAAGCAAACCATCTCCAAAGCTTGGAAAACAGCTACGATTCTAGTTTCTGAAACCAGAAATAGAGTACACCAAGCCATGCTCCACTCAAAATCAGAAGCCATAACCAATGATTCCATAGAAATATATGAAACAATATGGAACCCATGGGCGACCTATACTATCTCATCTAACCCAGATGATTCTCTATTGAGGCCTTGGTAAGATATTGTAAGCCAGTAACATTCTGGATACAGTTCATCGATATTATTACTATCTCTATTATGTAATGACCCCGGAGCCTTTCCTCTATCCTGTACTCCCTTTCTTATCCTATTGTTTTCATCACTTTCCACTTTTTATACTCCACATTCTGTCCTTTTTCTTTCTTTTTATCTCTCTCATCTTCAAATATATAGCTTAAGCTATCTCATATAAAATGGTAAATGTGAATATGTAAATACGATATGTAATTTTGCTCCTATTGTTTTAATCATTAACATGAATAAGATCCTTCTCCCCCCTATTTCGGCCAGTTTTTGAACCGATTCATTGCTAAAATTACAATTGCTCCATATCTATAGTTTATATCATAATTATATCCGGTTCCGTTTATATCACAATATTCTATAATATTTTATATGAGTTCAAATGCAATAGATTAACATGATTGGTTTGACTATAACCTGCTTTAATGATTCCTTTAATATTTCTCATAGGATCTACAAATATTTATTAGATGTTTCAAATACTCTCTTATTACATGATACCATTTTTCTTTTTCTGTAATCTTTTATTGTCAATTGTATCTACTGTTTTCTTTTTACTTTAAACCCAATAAACAAATTTGACAAAAAAAAAAATTCCCTTTAAGAGCATTGGGCGGAAGTGATGTTTTGACGTCACTTCAGCCCTGCAATGATACGGGTGGGACCATCTTCCCCTCACTCATCTCCATACCCAGGTAGGGAACAGACCCAATCGCCTCGACAGCTGCCGACGGCTCTGGTAAGCAGTGGAGGGCACCGGAGAGCGTCGGGAGGGGGGGCCCTCTCCCGCCGCCAATAAAAGTGATCTTGCGGTGTATTCACTTTTATCTGAAAGAGGACCACCCGCTGAAGAAGAGGATTCCGGGGTTATGGTAGCTAGCTGCTACCATAACAAATGTATATATCTTCAGAGTACCGACGTATTCCTCCAGCGGACGGTCTATAAGTGGTTAAATGTTGCTTTTGCACAGTGTCAGTTGTAATGCCTGGTACTAGAGTTGGGTAAACGGTTTGGGCCAAGTTTGTTCCAAACATTGCCTGTTCACTAGTTCGCAGGGTGTTCTGCGTGTGTTCGCCCCACTGAATGCCCTGCATGCACTGCGTGATACACAGTGCATTCTGAGCCCTGATTGGGCAAAGCCTTGCCCAATCAGGGCGCAGTGAATAGCTGATTGTTAGGGAGCGGGCTGGGAAGCCAGCCGCGGTGTACTTAATAACTCAATGATTTATCAGCTGTCAATCGGCTTCCCCGCTGACAGCTGAATAAAAAACATATTTTTACGGCAGCTAAAAAGTGAAAGAAAATGGCATGGGGTCCCCCCAAAATCCGCACCAGACCCTTATCTGAGCAAGCAGCTTGGCAAGCCAGGAAAGGGGGGTGCCCCCCTCCTGAACTATACCAGGCCACTTTCCGTCAACATGAGGGGGTGGGTGCTTCGAGGCAGGTCCTCATCCACACAGCCCTGGGCTATGGTTGTGGTAGTCTCCGTGTAGGGGGCTTATTGGATCCTGGCCCCCCTATGTGAATGAGTATGGGGTACATAGTATCCCTACCCATTCACCAAAAAAAGTGTCAAAAAGTAATAAAAACACATAGACAGTTTTTAACAATACCGTATGAAAAAATGAAAAATCAATGTCCCCCGATGTAAATGAATTGTTAATCATGATTCCGCCACAACCAGAAAAAAAAAAAACACTCCGCTGGCAAGGAAAAGCATTGAATGCCTGGGTTTCCGTTTCACAGTTTTTATTATATGATACGGAGCTGAGATACCTGGCGATGTTACCTGGTTTTTCGGATCGGTGGTGGCAGCAGGTATTGTGATTGACGATCGTGGAAAACATATTTTTTTTTACCCACTTCAACCCCGGAAGGATTTACCCACTTCCTGACCAGGCCATTTTTTGCAATACGGCAGTGCGTAGCTTTAATTGACAATTGCGTGGGAGTGCAACGCTATACCCAAACAAAATTTACATCCTTCTTTTCCCACAAATAGAAATTTCTTTTGGTGGTGTTTGATCACCTCTGCAGTTTTTATGTTTTGCGATACAAACAAAAAAATTGTGTCAATTTTGAAATAAACCCAGTGGGGTAGATTCACATAGATCAGCGGATCTTTTGATCCGCGTGATCTATCTTTTTTACGATCCGCCTGCGCTAGTTTTTGAGGCAAGTGCTGTATTCAGAAAGCACTTGCCTCGTAAGTTGCCCTGGTGGATCGTAAATCCCCCGGCGGAATGCAAATTCCGCGGCTAGGGGGAGTTTACTATTTAAATCACGCGCGTCCCCGCGCCGATCATACTGCGCATGCGCCGCCGGCTAAATTTCCCAGCGTGCATTGCCTCAAATGACGTCACAAGGACGTCATTGTTTTCGATGTTAACGCTATTAACGTATGGCCGTATTCCCGAACGACTTACGTAAACGACGTAAAAAATTCAAAACTCGACGCGGGAACGACGGCCATACTTAACATAGGATACGCCGCACTTGCCCCGCATATAGCAGGGGTAACTATCCGCCGGAAAAAGCCGAACGCAAACGACGTAAAAAAAAACGACGGCCGGGCATTCGTTTCTAAATCGGCGGTTCTCCTCATTTGCATATTCGTCACGTATAATAACAGAAGCGCCACCTAGCGGACGGCGGGAGATTGCAGCCTAAGATCCGACAGTGTAACTCACTTACACCAGTCGGCTCTAAGGGAGATCTATGCGGAACCTGATTCGAGGAATCAGCCGCATAGATCCGAGCGTCGGATCTCACAGATACGACGGTGTATCAGTAGATACACTGTCGTATCTCTATGTGAATCTACCCCAGTATGTTTTACTTTTTGCTATAATTAAACCCCCCCCCCCAAAAAAAAAGGACTTCATCAGTTTAGGCCAATATGTAATCTTCATATTTTTGGTAAAAAAAATCGCAATAAGTTCATAATGATTGGCTTGCTCAAAAGTTATAGCGTTTACAAAATATGGGATTTATTTATATATACAACATTTTTATTATACATTTTTTTTCTACTAGTGATTAGCGATTTTTGGCGGACGGATCAAACACTTTTGCCAATTTTTTTGGGACCATTGACAATTTATACAGGAATCAGAACTAAAAATAGCCACTGATTACGGTATAAATGTCGCCGGCAGGGAAGGCGTTAACCCTAGGGGGTGATCAAGGGGTTAAGTGTGTCCTAGGGAGGTGTTTCTAACTGTGGGGGGGGGGGTGGACTGACAGGGAGTAGAGAGAGATCGCTGTTCCTGATCACTAGGAACAGCAGATCTCTCTCGACTTCCCTGACAGAATAGGGATCTGTCTGTTTACATTGACATATCCCCTTTCTGGCTCTCTGAGGAGCATTCGCGAGTCGCCAGCGAACATCGCTGTCCACGCGCATGGGTTCCAGTGTCGTGCCACAAGCACGCACATGCTCCCCCTATAGCCCTTAAAGCGGCCACTGTATAATGGGGAGCCAACCTCCCGCCATATAATGACGGCAGCTGGTCGGCAAGTAGTAAATAAAGGGATTGTCAAATACTGTCTCTATGTTTTTATTACTTTTTTATACTTTTTTGGTGAGTGGGTGGGGGTACAATGTACCCCTGACTCATTCACATAGGGGGAGGTGGGATCTGGGGACCCCCTTTTTAAAGGGGGCCTCCAGATTCCAATAAGCCCTCTGCCTGCAGACCCGCACAACCACATCCCAGGGCTTTGCAAAAGAGACCCTTGTTCCCATCAACATTGGGACAAGGTGTTTTGGGGTTCCCATGTTAAGGGCATGTGACCCCCCCATGTTGAGGGCATGTGGCCTGGTATGGTTCAGCAGGGGGGGCTCGCTCGCCCCCCCTTTCCTGGCCTGCCAGGCTGCGTGTTCAGATAAGGGTCTGGTATGGATTTTGGGGGACCCCATGCTGTTTTCTTATTTTTATTTTGGCATGAGGTTCCCCTTAAAATCCATACCAAAACCGAAGGACCCCCATGCCGTTTTTTTAAAATTTTCTCTTGCTGACAATGGTGTTGTACTGCCGACATTTTAAATGTAATTTCATTTTTTCATTTTTTTTTTAAAGGTAATTTTTGCTGCAGCATGTTCTATATATGCTACAGATGCGCCACTTTACAGGCAGACTTTTTTTGGACCGGCGTAATTTCGATAGACCGGCGTATGCGTCCTCGCAAAACTGCGCTAGACACACCATTGATTTGCTATTCAAATATGCAAACGAGGGAGTTACGGGGATCCATAAAAGAACGTTGGTGCAGCTCAGGCTACGCGCTGTGCGCAACAGCTGCACATCCTGTCTAAAATTAGACCATATAAAAGGTGGAATAAAATTAGACAATCCGTCTACATGTCAGCTAAAGCAACACTGTTAGTGAGGAGCTGAGCAGTCACACTTGCTGCACAACAAACTTTATGCCAACATGCCAGGGGCATCCTTGCTCATAGCTATACTAATGACTTTAGAGGAGCAAAGAAGGAGGAGGGCACGGAGGAGGGCATGGGAGAGGATATACCGCACGCGCATAGACCTCTTTGGCATGAGTGATTCTGAGGTGTATCGCATCTTCAGATTCACCCCTCATGCCATCCTGGAATTAACCATAACCTTGCAGGAGGACATCACCAGCCCAACACACCGCTCACATGCAGTGCAGCCACTGGTCAAGGTACTGGCAACACTCCATTTCCTTGCCAGTGGCAAAGAACAAGTGGAGTGGTGGCTGGGATGTCACAATCCTCCATGAGCAGATGTGTGCACCAGGTTATCCCTGCAATCCTCAGACGCATGGCCAATCAAATCATCAAACCAACCACTGAGGACCTGGGGCTGAAGGCAATGACAGATTTCTACAGAATTGCCAGATTCCCAAGCACCGTGGGGGCCATTGATTGCACACGTGGCACTCCAGCCCCCCCATGAGACAGAGCACATATACCGCAATCGGAAGCATTGGCATTCCATCAACGTACAGGTGATAGTGGATGCCCAAGGCCTCATATGGCACGTCCGTGCCAAACACCCCGGATCCAGCCATGACAGCTACATATACAATCAGAGCCCCATCCCAATGGAATTCAAACAGAACGTGTATAGGGACACCTGGCTGGTTGGTGAGTGACATGGGTGGCAGGCCTGACTGCCCCCCCCATGATCCACACATCACAAGGGGCACATGCATGACTAACATCCTCCTGTCTTTTCCCTTACAGGTGACTCTGCATATGCACTGGGACCCCATCTCATGACTCCTATCCGGAACCCCCAAACCCCAGGAAAGGAAAGATACAATGAAGCCCACGCCCAAACACGTGCAGTGGTGGAGCGCACCTTTGGCCTCCTGAAGTCACGTTTCTGATGCCTGGATAAGTCTGGGGGGACCCTGTTGTATTCCCCAAACTTCGTGTGCCAGATCATCGGTGCATGTTGCATGCTGCACAACTTCGCAGTGAGAAAAGGCCTGCAGATTGACATACGTGAGGACCTGACCCCTGAACCAGACAATCCCCCCCTAACCGAGGCTACCCCATCTTCTGAGGGAAGAGCAGCCAGGAGACAGCTCACATTAGGCATCTTTGCACGTTAAACACACACATTAATCATGACACAATGAGAATGCATGCATGCACACCACTGTGGTCCCTGGCACAGACACATCACATCCTCATCAAATTGGATTAGCACAAGCCCACCATGCAGGACTTGTGAGCAGCAACGCCACGCCACGGCTCCAATTATGTCACTGTACATTCATACACCATTCACACGGACCTGGGGATCACTTCCCCCTGGTCCTGGGGAACCCTTCTCCACCACAAATGAGGGTGACACCTCTTTTCCGGCAGGAATGTCACCCCCACATTCCGAAATCATTCACAACACAAAAAAAATAAAAAATTGACCAGCAAAAAAAAAAAAAAATTTCCAGCGAAAAAAAAGTCCAGAAAAAAAAATGTCCAGAAAAAAAAAAAAAGTCAAAATATAAATAAAAAAAGGGGGGAACCAAATTAATGCCGCTGGCGTGACCCACGCCTGGGGTGCCAACAGCCACGGCCCCGGCTCCTCAGGGCAGACTCAAGGGGAGGGGGGGGTAATCCGGGGAAGGAGGAGCAGCCCCTGGTCTCTGCCCACCTGGCGGCCTGCCCTCCAAGGCCACGGGAATTCTGGTCAGGCCAGCACTTAGTATTGCCGTATTGGCCTGGATAGCCTGGGTGAGGGCCCTCACATCCTGCCCAACGTCTGCTGTAGTAGTCTGCAGTTCGTTTAGGCAGTTTGTAAGAGCCAGGGAGTGGCAGTCCAGGTCCCCAAGCGTATCCTTTATGGAGGACAGGCTCTCCTCCATCCGCACCAAAGTCTGGCTGACCTGTCCCAGATGGTGGGTCTGAAGGGCCTGGTCCCTTCTCAGATTGGCGGGCAGAACCTCGGCCACCCCCTGGTCTTCTGGGACGACTTCCTACCTCCAGCTGATGCTTGTGGCCTGGGGAGAAGGGGAGGCCCTTGGGAGGGGAGCCCTGTTGGGGGAGGAGTGGGAGAGGCTAGCCCTTATGAAGGGCTGGTTGCTGCCAGCCAGAGAGGAAGACTCCTCCAAAAACAACAATCCACTGGCTGACATGACATCCTCCTCCTCCTCAAACTACTCCTCCTCCAACTCCTCCGAGGACTCCGGCCTTGTCGGGGGGTCCTCATCAGGCTGTTGTCCCAGGGATGATGCGGTCAGGCCAGATGGCCCAGCACCCTCCTGCACACCTGTGGATGACACAAAACATTCACAGGTTGTAGGATCCACACACTTGCCACATATTCCTTCCCCCCCTCCCCCACACATGCTACACACCAGATAGGAAAAAAAAAAACTTACCTGGCATCACGGCTTCATGACTGGAGTCATAGCCAGGCAGGCCCTCCACTTGTTGCCTATTAAAGGTGTGGGCCACCGCACGCTCCTCCACTGTCAGCCTAACAGGGCATGGCGGGCCCCCTCCAGTGCCCCTGGCATGGGCTGCCATTTTGGCCAGCTTCCCACGGACCACACGCCGTGAAGGAAACGGCCATATTGGGTAAGGGCCCGGGCAATAATTTGTTTCTCCCTTAAAGAAAAATTGCTCTTCCGCTTCCTCTCAGTCATACTCATACAAAAACTCCCCCCCAAACAATCACCAAAAATCACACACAAAAACAAGCAGGAAAAATCAAGCAACAAAACAAACAAACAAAATCTATCAACCAAAAAGTCTCACAACCAGTCACCAAAAAACACTATCAAATATATTCTACAAAACACTAGATCAAACAGTCAACAAATATCACAAAGACAAGTCACAACGCAACAAACAACAGAACAAAAGCACCTTGCTGTATGGGAAGGGATACAAAGGGATGTACTTTTGCAAAGGAAGTGCGTTTGTGTCTGACCATTTATGCTGTCTGCGTAGTTCACTAAGTTGCCCGGGTCCACTTCCAATTTCACTGATTGCGCCGTTCCCGAGTTGTGAGCATGCGCAGAGAGGTACTGACCATGGTCTGCTTCATGTGCGCATGCGCGAGCCGGCCGGCCCTTCATTTGCATGGGGTCACGGCTCATTTCAATGAAACACACCCACGTCCTTCCCAATTTGAATTACTCCGCCTTACGCCTCGGAATTTTGCGTTACACCGGCGCTAATTTCTGTGCGAATACTACGAGGATACGGTGATTGCGCCTCTACATTGCGCTGGTCTAACGTAAAGGAGGTGCGCTACGCTGGTCAAAATATGCACCAATGTACGTGAATCTGGCCCGATATTTTAAAATAAAAAGTTTTGCATTGATATGTCCCCCAGGGTAGTATGCAGGTAGTATCCAGGGTAGTGTCCAGGACCCCATACCCTTGTTATGGGCAATTACTGGCATATAAGCCTTTAAAATTGGGACTTTTTATTTTTCAAGTTCGGGTCCCATATATTGTAATAGGGTTCGCCGTTCGGGTCAGAACTTTTTCTCTGTTCGGGTGTTCTGGTGTGAATCGAACAGGGGGGTGTTCGGCCCATCTTTACCTTGTACACACTATGGGCCAGATTCTCGTAGATCCGCGTATCTACAAACGGGGCGTAGCGTATGCCATTTACACTATGCCGCCGCAACTTACTGGAGCAAGTGCTGTATTCTCAAAGCACTTGCTCCTTAATTTGCGGCGACGTAGTCTAAATGGCCCGGCGTATCCCCGCGTAAATCAAAGGGGGCAAGTTGTATTTAAATTAAGCGCGCCCCGGGGGCATGGCCAGGCAGCGGATGTAGCCGGACGCACATTCAGATCCTCTCCGCCGATTCTCCTGAAAGACTCCTGAAACATAACAGACCTACCTGCTGTTTCGGCCCGATCGCTGCTGGAAGGTCCGCTGCATACTCCGGTACCGTCTGTGTCCTGAATCGAGCCCGATGTCCGCCGCTAAACAGCACTACGTGGCCCGGTCTGGGGACAGCATGTCCCATCAAAATGGCGCCCAGGCCCGACGAACGCCTAAAGAGAAACACAGGGAGGGAGCAGAAAAACTTTTCTCCATGGCGCTCGCCACAGACTCTAATACTCACCTGGGAAAACAAGGGGAATCATCCGGCGGATCGTCGGATGCGGATGACACTGTTCCCCTGGAGGATGGGGGTGGATCGGGGTTCCCCTGGAACGCTGTGAGTACTCCAGATGGCAGCTCTGCTAGGCCTCAGGCCTCCACCAGCCCTGCCACAGACGGTGAGCCCTCTCTTAGAGATATATTCACTGCTATAACCTCCTGCAATACCTCCATTACTGCTCTAGCTGCTGATATTAAGGGAGTGAAAGCAGAAATATCCTTTCTGAGGCAGGATGCACAAAAGTTGAGGGAAAGGACTTCTGCAGTGGAAGGTAGAGTGAGCTCCATTGAGGATGACATGGCTCCCATGCAGAGGGATCAAAAATTATGTAAAAACAATAACTGTGGAGGGGTATTGAAGGTCGGACTGTCGAGGCCAGAGAAGTAATGTAAAAATATAATTTTAATATAATTCATAAAAAATAGAACAATTGTACATATACATAGAGATAGAATTGATACATGAATAAACCACTAGATATACAAAAACCAAAGTCGCCGACGCGCGTTTCGCGTGCAGAGGGATCTCACGTTTAACAACCACCTCCTAACACAACATTCATCTCGCTTGGAGGAATTAGAGAACAGAATGAGAAGAAATAATGTTAGGATGGTGGGTCTGCCCGAAAGAGCGGAAGGGAAGAATCCAGTTGAATTTATTGAGAACTGGTTGGTGAATGCATTTGGCAAGGAAGTGTTCACTCCATTGTTCTCTGTGGAGAGGGCACACAGGGTGCCTGCCAGGCCTTATCCACCGGGGGGCCCCCCGAGACCTTTTCTTTTCAAGCTACTTCACTACAAAGATAGAGATGCTATACTTCACAACGCCAGGATTAAACCGGAGGCCATGAGAGTGGATAACGCAAAAATTTCTTTCTTCCCTGATTTCTCTGCTGAGCTACAAAAGCAACGCGCAAAGTTCCTGGATGTTAAACGGCGCCTCAGAGCTTTAGATGTCAAATATGCTATGCTATACCCCGCCCGACTGAGAGTAGAAGCACTGGGCTCCGTTCATTTTTTTTATTTACCTTCTGCAGCCGCACAATGGATGGACCGAGAAGAAAGATCAATCAAGGAAAGCAGAAACCAACGCCGGGCACAGCAAGACGGGTGATGTACTGTTCAATTTATCCTGATTCTTACCTTCTTTTACCAAGGCGGAAGAGGTGCTAGGATTTGACTTCCCCCCCCCTTTTTTGTTTTCTTCTGTCTGACATCAGGGTTACCTGATCTAGCTGCTGAGAAGTTTGGACGCTTAGGTGCGCTTCCACTGCTGCCCCCATGATGGTCTGGTACAGACCTCCTTTTGCCCTGCGGCACCCAAGTTTGGCCATGTTGGCCTGTTATTCTTCAATGTGTTTTTCTTCGTTTTTTTATTTTTGTTTATTTTTGCTGGACTCTTACTTATATGAAGGCTCTACGAAGGGATTACCGTCACCATTATTCCAGATGGTTAATGGGGCCCCTGGCCCCCTTCGACCTGATACTGGTGCATGCTCCTGTGTCCATCTCCAATTGAAACTCCCACCGCTACTGTGTTACCCCCCCCCCCCCAAGTTTTTTTTTCCTTTTATTATTTTTATGTTCCCCAGAAGTATTCAATGATATGATGCTGTTTTTATGGTCCAATGCCCCCTGCTACCTTACTTGCGGGAGATATGTCCTCGCTCGGTATATCCTTATTGTAACAGTATATGCTCTACAATGTCTAAGCTAACCAGAATTGTGTCCTGGAATGTCAGGGGGTTGGGCAGCCCTGTTAAGCGCTTGGCTGTGCTCCGCACGATCAAGCGGTTGGGCGCGGATGTCATTTGCCTGCAGGAGACTCACTTCTCCCCGTCCTCTACACCTCAATTTGCAAAACGGCAGTTTGGGCACCAATACCATGCTACATTCTCGGTGTACTCGAGGGGAGTGAGCCTCCTGGTTAGACGGGGTGTACAATTTTCAGCATTAGAGGTACGAATTGACCCAGAGGGTCGGTATGTTTTTGCTCTATGTTCACTATACGGGACTAAATGTATTCTTGCAGGACTATATATTCCCCCTCATTTCTCCGCTAATACCATGAAATTGCTGACATATTTTCTTGCCCGCTTCCCGGGCATACCGGTGTTGGTGTTTGGGGATTTTAATAATTGTCTAGACCATACCAAAGATAGATTGGCCAGTCGTGGGAGGCCGGAGCTGCAAAGGCAATCGGGCCCTACCCCATTTGCTCGTTTACTCATGGAGATGGGCCTGATAGATGTATGGCGGGCACGCAACCCAGATGCCCTTATGTACTCCTGTCAATCTGCTTCGGTGGGGGGCCTGTCCAGAATTGATCTGGGATTGGGGAATGATTTACTGATGGCAATGTTAGAATCTTCACAGTATCACCCCCGACAGGTCTCGGATCACTCCCCCCTATCGATAGATGTTCATTTTGGGGCGTGCAGGGGTAACACCCTCTGGAAACTTAACCCTTTTTGGCTCTCACTTATTCCTGAACCAGACCCCATCCCTGATCTACTACAAACTTTTTTTAGGCATAACTTAGACTCGGCGGGGTTGGATGTGGTCTGGGAAACGGCTAAGGCCTTTCTAAGAGGACAGTTTATCAGAGCGATTTTCCAGATCAAATCCTCCACCAAGGAGTGGGAGATGTCAATCCTGGAGGAGGCCCGCGCCTCTGAAGCTAAATATGTAGCCAATCCCACGGATGATACGAAACGACCGTGGCTGGCTGCCCAGTCTATGCTGAGAGATCTCTCTCTACAACTAGCTGAGAATAAACGTTTTTTTTTGCAACAAAGTCATTTTGAGGAGGGTGAGAATACAGGGCATATGCTGGCACTAGTAGCCAGATCGCAGCAATCATCCGCACATATTGTATCCATATTAGGGGTTAATGGGACTCCCTGTTATTCCACTCACGATATTATGAATGTTTTTAAAACCTTTTTTCAAGATGTTTATTCATCCAAGGTTGGGCCCTCCCGGAGTGATATTGGCGCATTTCTAGACAGATACCCTTTGCCCTGTTTGTCCACTTCGGATGCTGCTGTGCTTAATGCCCCGTTGACCGAGGAGGAACTGTTGGAGGCTTTGGCACATGCAAAAAATGGTAAGGCTCCGGGAGCTGACGGGTTACCATCCGAAGTCTACAAACGGTACTCGGCCCAACTTCTTCCAGTTCTGCTTAAAGTGTACAACCATGCCTTTGAGACGGGATCTCTCCCTTCGTCTATGAACGAGGCCCTTATAATAGTGCTTTTAAAACCCGGCAAGGATGCTTTATCCCCAGATTCATATAGGCCAATTTCTCTGCTTACTTTCGACGTTAAATTACTTGCCAGGATTCTGGCGAATAGATTGGCTAGCTGTATCCAAAAAGTGGTTCATAGAGATCAGTTTGGATTCATCCCTACACGATCTACGTCCCAGAATCTACGTAGGCTTTTTCTGAATCTGCAGATCCCCACAGATAACGCGGGCAATAGGGCCGTCCTATCTTTGGATGCGGCTAAAGCATTCGATAGTGTAGAATGGCCCTATTTATGGGAAACGCTGACTAAATTTGGGGTAGGCCCCACATTTTTGAAATGGGTTCAACTACTATACAGCGCCCCGTCGGCGAGACTGCGCATTAATGGAGATGTGTCAGACTCGTTCCGACTTGCCAGAGGCACTCGGCAGGGATGCCCTTTGTCGCCCCTGTTGTTTGCCCTGGCCCTAGAGCCCCTGGCTGTACATATTAGGGGGTCGCAGGATATAGTTGGGTTCCACAGGGGACCGAGAGAGGATGTTGTCTCACTCTATGCGGATGATACTCTGATATATCTGGGCGACACCGCGGGATCTCTGCAGGGGGTGATGGACCTGATAGCCGATTTTGGTCGGCTGTCGGGTTTCAGCATTAACTGGAACAAGTCAGTCCTGATGCCCTTAGACCCTTTGCCGGGTCCCCTACCGATCTGTGCACAAGATATTGAGGTGGTAAATGAATTTAGATACTTAGGGGTACAGGTAACCCCGGACCCTACTCAGTATCTGGATAAGAACCTGTCCCCATTGTTGCAGAAACTTCGGCTGAAGTGCTCTGTCTGGAGGAAGTTGCCACTCACCGTTACCGGCAGAGTTAATTTAATTAAGATGATATGGGCCCCTCAGCTTCTTTATATTTTTCACAATGCCCCGGTCTGGATAACTCACAGGTGGTTCACACGTATAGATACCCAGTTCAGAGAATTGATCTGGGGCAATAAACCAGCTCGTATCAGCTTGCGTTCTTTGCAACTTGCGAAGGACCAAGGTGGTATGGCGGTCCCTCATGCCAGGAATTATTTTATAGCCTCGCAGCTTCAACATCTGAGCAATTGGGGGGAGGAGGATGATTCTGACCCTATTAGGTCTTTGATAGTATCCGGGAATCCAAGTCTCCCGGCTCTGGTATATCTTGAAGCAGGCCTCACACGGTTTCCCACTGCCCTCCCCACTATTAGTTTACTGATTAGACTTTGGGAATATGTTCGAGCTATCTTCAAACTCAAGGCAGTGTGTCAGTTTACTCCGATATGGAGGAACAAATACTATAGAGAACTCTTTAAGCTTAAGGGGTTCAGTTCATGGGAAGAGGCAGGAATTCAATACATATCTCAACTATACGAAGGTATAATACTTAAACCTTTCGCGGCCCTAAAAGAGGAATTTCATCTACATAACGGACAATTCTACCAGTATCTGCAACTAAGACATGCTATACAATGTGAAGACAGACTGTCCCCTTTCGCCCAAATGGTGCACCCTCTGATGAGAGATGTACTCTCAACAACTGAAAAGGCAGGATTGATATCCAGGGTATATGCAAAGTTACTCAATTTAACCCACGGTACGGGTAAGCTTCCCTGTAAGAGGGGGTGGGAGCGGGATTTGGGGCCTATTGATGGAGATGTTTGGGAATTGTGCCTGACGTCTGCTCCCCAGGTCTCGGTCTCCGCGTCACAGAGACTGTCACATTTGTACCTCTTACATAGGGTGTACAGGACCCCGGCTAGGCTATATAAATGGGGCCTCAGGGTCACCCCTCTATGTCCAAAATGCGAGGCACACCCCGGGGATCTTCTCCACATGATGTGGAAGTGTCCAAAACTCTTCCGGTACTGGAAGTATGTGCTGGAGACCATCTCACTTGTATTTCAAATACCTGTTCTACAGGACCCAGTTGTCTGCCTGCTTGGTGCCCTGGAGCTACCCGATTTGTCGCCTAATGGCCATATTGCTGTTATACGTTCACTCTATATTGCCCGCAAAGAAATTGCGCGGCTTTGGATTACTCCGAGGGTACCGACGGGTGGACAGTGGGTGAAACGAGTCAACAGTTTATTAATACGTGAGAAACTAACGTACCAACACCGAAATGTATTGAAGAAGTTCTATGGAATATGGCAACCCTGGTTAGATACCCCGGGATTAGGTCCTCTTGAACTGGTGAGAGATAGATTACTACAGGGCTAATATATTAGTACAAGGGGGGGCTAGTCTAGCTTAGTTTAGTTTGGGATATGTGCTATGGAGAATGGAGCTGCAAGAGCGGTGGGGGTGGGATGGTGTGCGGTACCCCTAGAGAGATTATCCGGGGAAGCAATGACTTCTATGAGCCATGACCGACTGTGGGATTGCCTTCACTTTTTGTTCCAGCTTTGGTTTTGTTTTGCCTGTTTTCCTTTTCCCTTTTTCTTTTTTCTCTCTTTGATTTTCTTTCGTTTCAAGCTCTTTGCCAATATGTAGGATTACTGGTGACACAGTCAGGTCATGTTTATGGGGAGAGAGGGACATTTGCTGTACAGGGAAATGTCTGGCAATATTTCTTCCTATGTGCACTCCAGATGTCTTTTATGATCCAAATATATTTTTGTATACGAATTCTGTACTGTCGCGTGTTCTGTATAAAATGTGAAGCTGTACCATGATATTGTTGGTCTGTCTGTGTATGTTACTTTATTTCTGCCTATTTTCAATAAAAACCTTTTCTGATTTAAAATTAAGCGCGCCCCCGTGCCGAACGAACTGTGCATTCACCGGCCTTAAACGTAGGACACTGCGCATGCTCCGTGGTACACCGCAAATACATTGGTTGCGACGTGAACGTAATTAACGCACAGCCCTATACGAATCGAGTTACGTAAACGACGGAAAAACCCGACGCTGGACCGATGTAAGGTTACCCCTCATATAGCAGGAGTAACCTTACGCTTACGGAAACGACGTAAACGACGACGAGGCGGCGCAAAAACGTTCGGGAATCGGCGTATTAGGCTCATTCGCATAGTCAAATGAGAAAACTACGTAAACGCCACCTAGCGGCCGGCGTAACATTACATTTAAGATCCAACGGTGTAAGTGACTTACGCCAGTCGGATCTTAGCATAAAACCGGTGTATCATGTTTTCTGGATAGAAAACAATGATACTCCGGCGGGAAATTCGAATTATGCCGGTGTATCTGTAATTCCTTTGAGAATCTGGCCCTATACGTTTTTTTTCTACTGACTGCCAGCGGTGATCGGATGCCAATTGGAAACTGGCTTCCCAGCATGTCTGTTTGACAGAAGCCAGTCTCACAACTGACTTCTGTCGAACAGGGAACTGTACACACAGGCTAAAAGTCTACTGGTTCTTGCCAACCGACCATTTTTAACTGATTTTTGGGCCATATGTACCCAGCATTAGTCTAGTCATATATGGGTCTCAGTGGGTTTCAGTGGGTTTTAAAACAGGCACATGGCCTACCACCATTTTCAATGACACATCTGCCCAGCTTATGGTGACCATACGGCCGATATAACCCTATTGCACATACTCAATCTTTTTCTTTAATCCTTTACTTTTCTAGATAGCAAAAACTGCAGAATTGGATCCACTAGAACGAAGATTTTCCAACAAACTAAACAAGAAAACCTCCCTGTGCAATAATGGGAACCTTATTTAAAACACTTTTTATCACCTTCTAGAACACATGTCAAACACACGCCTATGGGCCAAATCTAGCCAGCAGGTCTTGTCATGCGACCCTCACACTTTTTTTTAGACAGGATGTGGCAGAACTCCATTTCATCTCCTCAGGCTCTCACCCTCCACCTCTGCTTCCCGCTGTCACTTGTAAATACAGAAGCCTTCTGCGTTTACAAGGGACAGATTTGCCCAGTGACTACTGGATCTAACAGA
Organism: Rana kukunoris; assembly: GCA_029574335.1. Classification (NCBI taxonomy): domain Eukaryota; kingdom Metazoa; phylum Chordata; class Amphibia; order Anura; family Ranidae; genus Rana; species Rana kukunoris. The sequence goes on from CM056051.1 coordinate 225,680,605, forward strand.
TCCCTGAATGTGCTCATGGTAGGGCACAGTGAGGACAGGTCTTTAGAGAGAGAGAATGATCTCCCTGCAAGGTGTGCTGCCTACACAGGCAGGTTCTAGAGCTGAGCCTGAAAGGAATATGGGGAAGCTTTGTATACAGCACACCCTTGAACTCTGCACTTGTTACATAGCGCACCCCTAAACCCTGCACATTCTGTACATAGTGCACAACTGAACTCTGCAATCTGTGCACAATGCACCCCCGAACCCTGCATTCTTTACATAGCACACCCCTGAATCCTGAACTCTGTACATAACACACTCCTGAACTCTGCACTTTGTACACATCGCACTCCTGAACCCTGCATTCTGTACATAGCACACCCCTGAATCCTGAACTATGTAGATATCGCACTCCCGAACTCTACACAGTGTATGTAGCATAATCCTGAACTCTGCACTCTGTATGTAATACACTACTGAACCCTGCACTCTGTAAGTAGAGCACACCAGATACAACCAGACCTTTCAATGCAAACATACTGCTGATGCAGCCCACAGTAAAAAATTGAGTTTGACACCCCTGTTCTAGAATGTGCCAAATGACTGTAAAATGACAAGTAACACTGCTAGCAATTCTGGATAAACAGCTCACAATCATGACTCGCCATCATAGAGTGATGGTTTTTATGCCTTTAACTAATATGTTTGAAGGTTCCAGTAATTACACAAATTATAAAGTCGAAACAAGCCTTTAGCTTGAGTTGACGGCATCAGTTTGACATCAGTTTGGGATGCTTCTCCAAGCATTTGTAGTGATTACTGGGTAGGTTATGGTCATCCTAAAAAGCATATATGAACTGCTACAGTTCTCTAACTAGTTATTCAATTTCACTAAATTAATAAAGGTCTTTATAATATTAAAATATTAAAAAGCGGGGGTTCACCCTAAAAAACATGTATGTACCATCCCATCCAGCATACTGTCGTCAGCTACAGTATGCTGTTTTTTTATCGCTGTACTTACGGTTTAATCGCTAATTCTATTTTCTTCCTACCGCGGGGAGTAGGCGTTCCTTCATGATTGATTGATGTGCGGCTATGGTGTGGCTATAGAACGTCACACCTTCCGAAAATAGCCGGACTAGGACTCGGCTCTTCACGGCACTATACGGCTCCTGCGCACAGACCTAGGAACTGACTGCGCAGGCGCCGTATAAAGCTGAGACCTATTTCGACTATTTTCGGAGGGCGTGATGCGCCATAGCCGTGCCATAGCCGCACGGGGGGAAGAAAATAGAATTAGCGATTAAACCGTAAGTACAGAGAGAAAATAAAACAGCATACTGTAGTTTTTAGTTTTTCTTGAGCAGCTGCTTTTAAAATAAAACAGACTGGATTTTTAGGATGTGCTTCAGGGAAAGTAGCATTCCAGTGACACATTGTACATCTTTAATCCTTTCCTTGTATGGTTCTTGCTAATAGAGATCAAACGTATTCTCACTTAGGTCAATCTACTGATGTTAGTAACATGCACAATATATCAGGATTCCTGTCTTTTGGTGGTCATAGACTGGCATTTGTTTTAGAATTATGGGTAGTGAAGCATTTGTCTGTCGTCCTTTTTGGATCTTTCCAATTCAACCACATGCGTAAAAGTTCTTTTCTCTTCTTTCTGCATGTCAAATAGATTTTTTCCATTTTTAGCACTATATAAATCCTGTATAATAATAATAATAATATTTTTGCACAGTGTGAATAGAAAAAGTCAAAGCAAAGCTTAAAACATATTAACATCCACCAGGCAGCGCTAGTGTATATGTCTATTGCCAAACATATAAAGTAAAATATACTGATTAATAAATGTCCATGTTATAGAAGTATATGGATTTCTACAAGAAATAAGGGTATAGTGAAAACGAATCAAAGTCCATTTAATCCCAAGAATAAATAAATCTTGCTGTTGGCAGAAGATCCACCACCACTCGTGTGTTGAGAGAGGAGGGGGGAGGTGTGGATAGCAGCCCCCTCTTAAGAAAAACTCTTACCAGAAATCAAACAGACAATTGCCTTAAGAAAACCGGAACCAAGCTGATCCCACTGTGAGTCTCCTCACCCCAAGCAGCTGAATGCTCAATAATTAGCAAACAAAAACAAAGGGAATGAACATAGCGTGATATCGTTTAAACTTTTAATCAAACTCTATATATAAAAATCCTTATAGATGTACACTCACAAACAACATAAATCAACCAGCATGTAATCACATTAACTGCGGTCGCTCATTGGATCTATGGTTGGCGTCTCTTACCGCTCTGTGCTTCTCAGGCTGCTCACCCTTGCTCACGTTACTTGGCTCCGCCCTGACTAGTTTCATCATTCGACATCATCAAAAGGGTGGAGCCAAGTACCGTGCGCTATCATTTTATATTCCCAACAATGCGTCCAATGAAAACGGTCGGATGGCGCACACCCCTCGGTCCTTACGTGTCCAAACCACTGCAATCTGGGCACGTCTTTCAGAGCGTGACGGCGCCGAGGATTAACCCCGCGCCGTCCGCGCAAAGACTTATGAGCAACGCCGGGTGCTTCACAGCCAATCCCACCACGCTCATTGTGGTCAATGGGCGCACTTGCAATATGGAGCTGCCTGTGCATCCCCAATTTCACAGTATTTACACCTGCAGATTGACTGTGCATGCCATCTATATGTAATTACAATCTAAAAACATAAAATCCAAAGCCTACACATATATCTTGCGGTGAACATAGTACTTATAATACATAATGCAGCTATTTTAAAACGGCATTCTGTTATATGCTATTCAGTCAATCACACATATATATTGACCTCCATGGCATAGACTGAATAGCAAACAATTAATGCCATCTACGAGTTCAGGACTAGATAAGGGGTATTCCCCCATTAATCAAGGATGAATCGCAGCGGCACCCACTATCAAAACAATATAAAATTGTAAAATAATGAACAAATCCTAAATCATTAATACCGCAGTATGTAAGATTCAATTCAATATGCAATCCATATACAGAAATATATAAACGTATATAAAAAATCTATGAATAAAATTTGAACATATTGATCTCAATTTCATTAAAAGATAGATTAAAAAATGGAATAAAAAATAGAAAATAGAAAAATAGACCAAGGAAACGGAGGACATACCTCAAACAGACATTTAAAATAGTTAAATATATTAAATATATCAGATATCACTAATATAGCAATTTACATTGAGTTCGACGTTCAGGCCTGCAGGCGTCAAGGTATTCATTAAATAAATCCATCAAGTTTCTTTTTTTGAGTTTCTTTTTTGAGATTTCTCGCACCAAATTTGACCCTCTCCAGTTTGGTAGTATTCTGTCTATACCCCAGAACTTTAAACCAGATGGATCACGGTTATGGTGTTTCTTAAAATGGAGAGACACACCGTGATATTTGAAGCCAATTTCGATATTATTTATATGCTCGGATACACGTTTTTTTAAGTTTCTTTTTGTTCGCCCTACATACATTAAATTGCAAGGGCACTGTAACACGTAAACCACATGTGTGGTCTTACACGTAATAAACTCATTAATTTTGAATGTAGCATTATTCCCAGTGGAAGTGAATTCGGTGAGGTTCCTGATAGGAGTAGTCACTTTAGCACATGTTTTACACCTTCTGCAGGCAAAAAAACCTTTACAGTCCAAACACGTTAATGGCTTTACTGGTGGGTTTAATACCTTTTTGACCACCCTATCTCCAAAATTGGGGGCCTTTCTATATATAAAAGCCGGATTATTTGGTAGAACCGGATTTAGAGTTCTATCCATACACAATATATGCCAGTGCCATTTAAAAATCTTCTCAATATCTTTGTATTGTTCATTAAAATTAGAAATAAAACCCCATTCATGTTTATTTTTCCTTTCGGGAACTCGGTTCTCTAAACATGTGTCGCGTGGTACATTCCCTATTTCCGTAATAATTTTATCTAACGCAGATTCATGGTAACCCTTTTGCAGAAAGCGTGCTTTAATGATTTTGGATTGAACTTGAAAATCATCATCTGATGTACAATTTCTTCTAATCCTCATCATTTGCCCCTTTGGAATATTTTTGAGCCAGAGTGGGTGGTGACCACTAGTGATCGGCAAGTAACTTTTACGATCTGTTGCCTTAAAATATACGGTGGTGACCAATTTCCCACCTTGGCGTATAACGTTGATATCCAGATAGTGTATTTGATCTTTACTGTACTCATATTCCAACACAATGTTATTGTTGTTTGAGTTTAATTCGGCCATAACAGTATGCAATGAACATTCGTTCCCTTCCCATATAAACAATAACATAGTCAATATACCTCTTATAGAGGAGAAGTTGTTCTCTTTTTTGCGAAAAAACAGCAAAAAAGTAAATTGCTGTATTAGTGATATCTGATATATTTAATATATTTAACTATTTTAAATGTCTGTTTGAGGTATGTCCTCCGTTTCCCTGGTCTATTTTTCTATTTTCTATTTTTTATTCCATTTTTTAATCTATCTTTTAATGAACTTGAGATCAATATGTTCAAATTTTATCTATATATTTTTTATATACGTTTATATATTTCTGTATATGGATTGCATATTGAATTAAATCTTACATACTGCGGTATTAATGATTTAGGATTTGTTCATTATTTTACAATTTTTTATTGCTTTGATAGTGAGTGCCGCTGCAATTCATCCTTGATAAATGGGGGAATACCCCTTATCTAGTCCTGAACTCGTAGATGGCATTAATTGTTTGCTATTCAGTCTATGCCATGGAGGTCAATATATATGTGTGATTGACTGAATAGCATATAACAGAATGCCGTTTTAAAATAGCTGCATTATGTATTATAAGTACTATGTTCACCGCAAGATATATGTGTAGGCTTTGGATTTTATGTTTTTAGATTGTAATTACATATAGATGGCATGCACAGTCAATCTGCAGATGTAAATACTGTGAAATTAGGGATGCACAGGCAGCTCCATATTGTAAGTGCGCCCATTGGCCACAATGAGCGTGGTGGGATTGGCTGTGAAGCACCCGGCGTTGCTCATAAGTCTTTGCGCGGACGGTGCCGACTGTCAGCCAGGGGTAATAACACCCCCCTGGCATGCAGACTGACCTACAAGGCAGTTCCAAAACTGTCAGCAACTCAAATTTAGGCAATTTGTGAATGGGAGTAACTTAACTCTCTCATTCCCCACTAACTTTAGCGTAACCCCCCGCAAATAGGGGGGGGGGGGCGCTACATACTCCTCCCACTTGGATGGACACTGTCCCCAGTGTCCCAGAGCATTTGAGCCCGAATGCTCAGACCTGATACTAAAACAGATAGAGAAAAGTAGGAAAATAAAACACTTATCAATATTACAATATATATGACATACACACATACACAACCCTGCTATCTAACTGCCCATTCTCACAGTTGTTGATGACAGGTGGGTCCAAAGAAACAACCTGCAAGAAAACACAATGCAACCTGAGGTATATTATAAACTCCACTAATATTATACAACCTCTAGAGGCAGGGCTGAGACTGTACGCTCAGTCCTGAACGCAAAGTCTCCCCCTTCCTCCCAAGGAATACTACATCATAAAAAAAAAAATGAGAAAGAGTTTACTTATTGCAAAAAAAAACTGTAACCATACTATCCTGTAAAGTCACAATGCAGGGCACTGCCCCTAGCGGTCAGTGCGCTGATACTGCAACAGGAGAAAAAAAAATCAAGGGTGCGGAAGTAGCTGCAAAGAACCAAAAAAAAATAGTTCTCTTCCTGGCAAATTCTTCAATGCTGTAATTCCAAAGCCGGCAGATCCCCACTCTAACTGACTGAACCCACCCCCACAAAAAGTCCGGCACAATAGTCTATGCACTCTGAAAGGGCAGGGGGAAATAGGGAAACTGGGAGAAAGAAAAAAAAAGTGGGGCATACTTGTCCATAACTTCCCTTGATAGGTGGGTGCCTCGACTGGGCACCTCACGTGATTCCATACAGGGCCCGCAACAGGAACATCGGGTCCAGCATAGACAACATGCCCCAGGTTGGGGGAGTGGTGAGTCTAATACAACTGGCACACAGTAGACTCACCCACTCTTTATGGCAGACATGGGCCACTAGGTATGCCCAGAACAGGGCGCTTCTTCCTCCTTCTCCTTCTTGTGGAGCCCCAGCACCCTCCGAAACCCTGTTGTTCCGGGAATTCTGGCTCGAAAAAGTAGTCGGAAAGATCGCCATCATCGGTTTGGGGGTCTTCCGACTGAAAATCGAGGTCCGATGAGTCCTCAGTGTCAGTACTGGATCCCTCTAGGACCCAGCGCACTCACCTGACACAGCCTTGGCTGGGAAACACTGATTGGCAAGCTCTCTTTTAAAACACCTGTGTCTTCACCCAATCAGTGCTCGTGATAGAGTTACTCTTGCTTGCCTTGTGTGATCCAGCCTGACCTGTTGATCTGTAAACTTTGTGTATGACCCGGCTCGTTTGACCCTGCTTGTCGCTTCCAATTTGGTACCTTTTGAACTCTGATCTATCCGTGTATGACCCGGCTTGCCTAGACCACGCTTTGCCTGACTCCTGTAAGCAACATCCATTGCAGCGGTGCACTACTAGCACCAGCAAAACCACATCCGTGGTGAACTACAAGTCCCAGTGCTGACCTGCTTCTCAAGTCCTGCTCATGGTATGTGCTCTTGTTATTTTTTTTCTTTCAATCGTCTTTATTAAATTTTCAAATACAAAGTACACTACAAACATTGTACGTCGTACAACGACACATATGGGAAGTATATGTAACAAGAAGGAAATTATCAGCTATCATGTTGTTGGTATTCAATGTATTTTGATTAAACATGAAACGTGGCCTCCCCCTCCCCCCTAGTCACCCCAATTGGGTTCATTCTGTGACTCGGGGGGGGGGGGGGCAAGCCGGGCTAAAGCCCTTGTGTGGGGGGGCACCCCACAGGGCGATTGTCAGGAAAAAGAAATTTACATAGTAAACAGAACCAGCAAGCAGGTGTACAAGCGCAAAAGCAAGTTCACTTGGACTATGACTCAAGGGGAAACACATTGTTCGGTCAAGAAAGGTCTAGTTAGTGTGCAAAGGTGTATGTTGTTTTAAATGGACATTGCAGTTCTAGAACAGCATACCCAGGGACTCCAGGCAGTCCGGAGTTTTGTGCTTTGGTTGGCGTTGATCGCCATCATAGTTTCGTAACTGGAGTGTAGGTCCACAAGGTCAATAACCTGGTCAATGGTCGGGGACTTCTCAGATCTCCAAAGTCTCGTTAGGCAGAGTCTGGCGGCCAGAAGGATGTGAGTAGTCACGTATCTAAAGGGGAAGGGCAAGTCGTCAATGGTCAGGTTGAGCACTGCAAGCTCCGGATTCGGGGCCACTGATCTATTGGTAATAGTGGAAATTAGCCTAAACGTGTTGTTCCAAAACTTTTGGATATAGGGGCAGGCCCAGAACGTGTGAAGCATGTCTCCTTTAGATGATTTGCATCTCCAACACAAGTTGGACGATTGAGGGTTAAACAATGCCAGCCTGGCTGGCGTCAGATACCAACGAAGTGTGATTTTTTGGGTGAGCTCCCAGAGTGCGGAGCATTTCGTGGACCTATAGATAGTCTGAAGGGCTTGTGTCCACTGATCAACGGAGTAGGAACGTTGTAGATCAGCTTCCCACATTAAGTGAGAGGGAGATTTGGAGAATTGAGACTTTAGGTGGAGCATGTTATAGAAGTGGGAGATGCCTTTTGTGCTGGGGGTTGGGTCGGTTAAGAATTTCCAGGTCTTTGGAGGAATGGCATAGATAGGTGAGGGGATGGGATTCAAGCAATGACAAATTCTCAGGTAAGTAAAGAGTTCTGTGGAGGGAAGGTCAAACTCCTTCTGGAGTTGGGAGAAGGGTTTAGGAGAGTTTCCCTGAAATATTTGGTGGAGAAAGTGAACACCCTTGAGGGACCAACGTGTGAGAGGTAGTTCTGGTGAGAGATAGTGTAGGGAATCTAGGGGAATTTGGTCCATGGGGGCAGAAGTCGAGTAGGTGGAGTGCTTTACCAGTTTGACCCATGCTTTCGCGGTGGCCCTCATGGTGGGTGAGAGTGCGGACGGGATTGTAGTCCCCAGTGGAGTGCTCAAAAGCCAAGATCGAAGGGGGGGGCGGGTTAGGGAGGATCGTTCTATTTGTCCCCAAGGAGTGCTAGGTTGCTCCCTGAACCATTCAGGTAGTTGAGTAAGGATAGCTGCTAGATAATAATCCTCGAGTTGTGCTTAATGAGTTTCGAGTGTGCGCACCGAGGACGTTTACCTTTCCAGAGATGTTGGTTCAGGACTGCTTGGAGGGACCTAAAGAAGGAAGAGGGGACAGGTATGGGGAGCGTTCTGAAGTAGTATAGTATCTGTGGAAGGCATAGCATTTTAAATGCTGCCAGCCTGCCCGACCAGGAAATCTCATGTTTGGTAATTAGGTGGGAGTCTGAACGGATCTTCTGGAGGAGGGGTTGGAAATTGGCGGAAAAAAGATGCTTAATGGTGCGTGTCAGCTTAATCCCTAGGTACGATAATTCTCTATCTGCCCATTTGAACTGATGTTGCAGATATAACAGGTTTTTGGTAGTTGCGTCAAGGTTTATGTCTAGCATGAACGACTTGGTCATGTTTACCTTATAGTATGATACAGTGCTAAACCATGTGAGCAATTTTTGTACCTCTGCCAGGGAAGGAGCCGGGTCAGTAAGAATTAGAATGACGTCGTCTGCAAATAGACTGATTTTATGCGAAGTGTGTCCAATTTGTATGCCAGAGATGGAAGGGTTGGCTCTAACGTGTGCTGCTAATGGTTCCATGAGCAGGTTAAAGATTAACGGGGATAAGGGGCAGCCCTGTCTCGTACCGTTTGTGATGGGGAATGGGCGAGAGGTCACGGTTGCTGTGAATACCTGAGCCGCGGGGGATGAGTAGAGTGCCATAATGGCGTGGAAGATAAATCCCTGAAAGCCAAAATGATGGAGTACCGATCTAAGGTAGGACCAGTGGACTCTGTCGAACGCCTTCTCTGCATCCAGAGAAAGGAGCAGAGAAGGCGTTCCGGTGGTCTCTGCATGGTGGATCAGGTTTATCAACCTCCTTGTGGCGTCTGAGGCCTGTCTACCCATAGTAAAGCCGGTCTGGTCCCTATGGATGAGGGTGGGTATAATCTGTTTCAGTCTACCTGCTATAGTTTTGGCGTATATTTTTAGATCTAAATTTAGCAAAGATATTGGACGAAAATTTTGGGGTAATGTCGGCTCTTTCCCTGGTTTCGGTATGGTCACAATAAGAGCATTTAAAGATTCAGGTGCAAAATGGGAGGAGGAGGCAGCGTTATTGAACATCTCAGTCATGTGTGGGATTAGGTGTTCAGAGAAACGTTTGTAGTATTCTCCCGGTATACCATCAGGCCCAGGAGCCTTGCCCGAGGGGAGTGAGTTGATGGTCAGTAGGATTTCCTGATCGGTCAGAGGAGTGTTCAGGGCGGAGAGTTGGTCAGTCGTTAAGGTGGGCAGTCGAATGCTTTGAAGGAAACGGTTGATGTCATCTTGTGAAGGTTGTGGAGTCTGAGGGTCTTGATGTAGGTTATAGAGGTCCTTATAATAGTCACTGAAAGCGTCAGCTATATCTTGGGGATTTGTCAGGGAAGCGTTTGTGTGTGGGTGAAAGAGTTGAGAGATATTGGCTTTGGAGCGTCTAGTCTTAATACGTTGTGCGAGTCGCTTACCGGCCTTGTTAGACGTGGAGTAGGCCGTGGCTTTCATTTTCTTCTGGAGATACTCATAGGAGTGTAGAAGAAGCGTTCTAAGTTCTCGTCTAAGGGAAGTCAGTTGGTCAAGCAGTACCGGGCGGGGGTCAGTCTTATTTTGGGATTCCAAGGCTGTTATTTGAGATGTTATCTCATCAAGGCGCTGCGTCCTCCTCTTTTTATGAAGAGATCCTATCTTAATTAGTACACCTCTCAGGTAAGCCTTGTGGGCTCTCCACACAACCCCAGGATCAGACACTGAGCCTGCGTTGATTGAAAAGTAGTTTTTGATATGGTCAGCAATCTCTAGGGAATATTCCTCGTGTTGTAGTAAATAGGTATTCGCTCTCCATACAAAAGTGTTGTGGAGGCGCTTGGTGTTTTCTATAGTGAGTGAGATAGGGGCATGGTCTGACCATGTGGCAGTGTGGATTGCCGAGGCGGAAATTTGCTGCAAAAGGGTCTTGTCTGTCAGGAACAGATCAATTCGTGAGTACGAATTATGTCTAGGGGAGAAAAAGGTGAAGTCTTTTTCGGTTCCGTGGTGACATCTCCAGACGTCGAAAAGATTGTGGGTAGATAGAATTTTTTTCAGCGGTGAATCCCATCGCTTGGCTGCAGACGTGGTGTCCATGAGGAAATCTGGGGCGAGATTGAAATCTCCTCCCAAGAGCAGATGGCCCTTCTGAATAGGTTTGGCTAAACGTAGGACTTTGTGGAGAAACTTCTTCTGAAGGGAGTTTGGGGCATACAGGTTGATTAAAGTGTACGCTGTGTTGGCGATGGTGCAAATCAGAATAATGAAGCGACCTTCAGGGTCCACGTGCACATCCAGGGGTTGGAAGTCGGTAGAGGCATTAATCGCTATCATGACTCCCCTGGACTTGGTGGAGTGGGAAGCATGGTATACATGAGGGAAGTTAGGGTTTTTGCATAGATGAGTGTCCGAATGAAGGAGGTGGGTCTCTTGGATGAAGACAATGTCACTGTGATGAGCCTGAATGGATTTCCAGAGTGAGTGACGTTTAGCTGGATGATTAAGCCCGTTCACATTCAAGGAGAGGATGTGGAGTGGCATCTTGACTGTGAAGTGCAATAAGGAGAACAACAAAAGGACTTACAGTTAGGAGAGCTTGAGTCCACTCCTGTAGTCACCAGATAGCGTAGTAGATGAAGTAGACCAGCGAAGGACCAGGGATCGTCTGTACAGGTGGAAGCAGAACTGCGGATAGAACAATATGTTATAGCAACTTAATCAGATCTAGTCACAGTGCACAGTAGGGGGGGGAGGGGAGAAGAGCTTGCTGAGAACTCTAGGTGGTTCAAACTTTGGGGTACCCACGGTGGAGGGCAACCAAACCAAGAAGGCGGAGTTGAACACAACTGCGGCCTCCAACAGGGGGAATTAACAGTCTACAACAACAGGAACTGAAAGGGTTAAAGGAATTCTCGTTCGGAGCCTCTGGGAGACTGGTTAAAGTGGTAGGCCCCATGTTGCGCAGGGGATCACGACATCTCTACCGAATCCGGGTGCATATTTCCATTCCGGCGGGGTGTGCTCCGGTCATTGTTAGGTGGGGACTGATTGGAGGGACCGGGCAGGATGTTCCAGGCATGCAGCAGGTGAAGACCCTTGTTGAGATCCGATATCACGTGTGATTTACCGTTGTGAGTGACAATTAGCGAAGCAGGATACCGCCATTTGTACGGGATGTTATGGTTTTGAAGGCCTTTGGTGACAGGACTCATTTGCCTCCGTAGTTGAAGGGTATACTTCGATAGGTCAGGGAAAAGCTGGACACCTGTGTACGGAGTCGGCAGGGGTGCCTTAGCTTTAACACCAAATATGAACTTTTCCTTTATATGGTAGAAATGCACTCGCATTAGTACATCTCTAGGTACAGTGGCAGCGAGATGTGAGGGTTTTGCAATCCTGTGGATTCTGTCTATTATCATGTCGCGGGGAGACGTTTCAGGAAGCACTATGCGTATGAGCTCCTTGGCGTATTTAGGGAGGTCTGCAGGCAGAATTGATTCAGGTACACCCCTGAGCTTGACGTTATTGCGGCGAGACCTGTCCTCTAAATCCGCCAACTTCGCCCGCATCCATGTTTGTTCCTCTCTGACATCCTCAAATACATCAATAACACCATTCACAGTGGTAGCACAGTCTGTCATATTTCTCTCAATGCAGGTCATCCTGTCATCCATCGCATGAATATCTGAGGTGATTTTAGTGAAGAGGGAGGAGAGGTCAGTCATCAGGGAGGATTGCAGGGACAGGAGCATGTCTTTGAAGGTGGAATCCAGGACAGGCTGGCCTGTGGTGGGGAAGGAGGCCATAGATGAGTGTAGGGCCTGGTTGGAGAGGAAAGCCGGGGCCTCAATTAGCTGCGGAGGCGGCCGGTGCGGCGGCGTATCTAGCCTCATTTTTGCCTTTGCCGGGCTGCTGGTAAGGGGGTCCCTGTCCGGGGACCGATCGGAGGACACAGGGGAAGTGAAGGTACCCGATCCGTCCATCAGAGCGGACGGCAGATCTGAGGGGGAGCCTCGCAGCGCGCCGTGGCCAGCGCCATCTTTACAGTCACTAACCTTCCCCGCCGGCTTGAAGGCGAACTTGGTCAGTTTTTGAGGCTTGTACTCCGTCAGCCTCTTCCTAGAAGTGCTTGCCATGGACCCGGGTGATGTCTGATCACGGATGGCCGTGGATGGAGTCGCGGATAGGGCCGTTGTGGTGCTAGTTGTCTCCCAGGGCTGCTGAGCTGAGGGATTATGCTGCCATCTTCAGCTCCGGTCGGCCACGCCCCCGTGCTCTTGTTATTGAACTGTAGGCATATTAGCACACCTGAACTGTTGTCTGCTCCTAGCCTGATATTAAACCTGACATTATCACGAGCCATACATAAAAAGGGAAAAGCCATCGGGGATTCTGAGGAGGCTCAGATGTTTGCACAAGAACTTTGCCGTTTATCCCATCAAGTTCAGCAAAGGGCCACAGAGCTCACCAAGGTGCAATCTCCTACTACAACTGCTACAAAAACGTTATCTGAACCGAAAATTCCTTTGCTTGACCGTTTTTCTGGCAACCGTAAGGGATTCTGCAACTTTAAAAACAGCTGCAAATGATATTTCAAATTAAGGCCATCCTCTTCTGGCTCTGAAACTCAGAGTGTTCAGATGATTATCTCTCTGCTTCAGGGTGACCCCCAGGCTTGGGCCTTTAACCTTGAACCAAACCATCCAGCCCTGCTAACTGTAGATGCCTTCTTTGAAGCCCTTGGTTTGCTGTACGATGATCCAGATTGTGTGGCTACTGCAGAATCAACCCTGCGTAACTTAAAGCAAGGAACTTCCACAGCTGAAAGGTACTGCTCAGAGTTTCGCAGGTGGGCCCCAGAATCTGGCTGGAATGATGCAGCTCTCCGCAGCCAGTTCAGAATAGGTCTTTCAGATGCAATTAAGGATGCTCTGGTCAACTTCTCCTATACAGCCTCACTGGAGGAAGCTATGTGTCTAGCCATTAGAATTGATCGCTGTCAGCGAGAGAGGGGGCAAGAAAAAAATATGGCTGTGGCAAACTGTATACAGTGCCTGCCGCCGAGAATGTGTTTATAGCACGACAGCATCGCGCTGATTCTCGGCGACAGGCTGACGACATCTCGCACTCGCTGGAATAGTAAAAGCACATTCCAGCGAGTGCGTCATAGAAGCGACGGGGATCCGACGCGGATTCCCGCCAATTCTACACGTGGGCGGAGTTTGTTATGAATCCTGAGAAGGAAGTCCCCGCCGGATTTTAAATAAAAATCCGGCATGGGTTCCCCCCTCAGGAGCATAATGGGCCCTTAGGTCTGGTATGGGTTGTAAGGAGACCCCCCCTACGCCGAAAAAACGGCGTGGGGGTCCCCCCACAAACCATACCAGACCCGTATCCAAAGCACGCCGGCCGGCCGGTCAGGAGGGGAGTGGGGGCGAGCGAGCACCCCCCTCCCTCCTGAGCCGTACCGGGCAGCATGCCCTCAACATGGGGGGGTCAGGTGCTCTGGGGCAGGGGGCGCACTGCGGCCCCCCACCCCAGAGCACCCTGTCCCCATGTTGATGAGGACAGGGCCCCTTCCCGACAACCCTGGCCGTTGGTTGTCGGGGTATGCGGGCGGGAGGCTTATCGGAATCTGGAAGCCCCCTTTAATAAGGGGGCCCCCAGATACCGGCCCCCCACCCTAAGTGAATGAGTATGGGGTACATTGTACCCCTACCCATTCACCTGCAGGAAAAGTGTAAACACAAATAAACCACACAGTGTATTGAAATATTTTATTAGTTGGCCGCCGGGGGGGGGTGTGTATGATCGCTTTTATAAAAGCGCCCCCCTCCGGCGGGCTTCTGCGGGGGGGTGGGTGCCGCTGTTCTTCACCGCCGTCTGGTTCTCTTCCGCCGCCGGGGGGGGGGCGCTTTGATAAAAGCGCCCACTACCCGGCGGGCTTCCTTCGACATCTTCGGCGGCGGGGGGGTCTTCTCCCACTCTCCGGGGTCTTCTCCCACTCTCCGGGGTCTTCTCCGGCTCTCCGGGGGTCTTCTCCGCTCTCCGGGGGTCTTCTTCTTCTTCAGGACTCGCCGCCGCTATCTTCGTGTTAGCTCAATTACTAGCGGCGGCGTGTCCCCTCTTCTGTGACGTCTTCTTCTTCTTCTCTTCTCCAGATGTTGACGCGACGCTTCCTTCCGCTGTTATGGCTGGCGTGCGGCTCGCAGCGAGTTATATAGGCCTGTCTTGTGACATCGCAGTCCCATCTTGCTCCGGTAGGTAGCACGTGGTACCTACCGGAGCATGATGGGACTGCAACATCACAAGACAGGCCTATATAACTCGCTGCGAGCCGCGCTTCTATGAGGTTTGTGCCAGAAGCAAGGGCAGTACCTCTAAGCCCTCCGGTCTCCTACGTCCTCTACCAATACCTACTTGTCCCTGGACCCATTTATCTATGGACTTTATCACTGACTTGCCTCCGTCCCAAGGATGTTCCACGATCTGGGTGGTGGTAGACAGGTTCAGTAAGATGGCCCACTTTGTTCCACTTCCGAAACTGCCGTCTGCTAGAGAACTGGCATCTTTATTCATTAAACATGTTTTCAGGCTCCATGGGGCACCAATTAACATTGTCTCAGACCGTGGCTCTCAGTTTATAGCCCAGATTTGGAAGGCCCTTTGTTCTCAGCTAGGGATTAAGTTATCATATTCTTCAGCCTATCATCCTGAGACAAATGGCCAAACAGAAAGAACTAATCAGACTCTAGAGAAGATGGTACATTTTCTGATGGCCAATGATGAGGTGGAGTGGGTCAACATCCTTCCATGGGCAGAGTTTGCCTTTAATAATTTTGCCAGCTCTTCTACAGGGACCTCTCCCTTCTTATGTGTTTACGGGTTACATCCTCGTGTGTGCTCTTTTGATCTTCCGCCCTCTGATGTTCCAGAAGCCAACACCACGATTGAAAATTTCTCCAAAATCTGGTCTAATGTCAACCGTGCTATTTCTCGCTCGGTGCAGGCATTTAAGAAAACGGCTGATAAGAGGCGCTCAAAGGCTCCTGGATATAAAGTTGGTGACAAAGTGTGAATATCATCCAGGAATCTCTCCCTGCATGTTCCATCCAAAGAACTTGGCCCAAAATTCATCGGGCCCTATGAGATTTCGGAGATTGTTAATCCTGTGTCCTATAGATTAAAACATCCATGCGCATTCCTAATGTCTTCCATGTTTCTTTGTTGAAACCTGTTCATTCTAGTCTCCAAGTAAATGAACCAGAACCTGTGGATGTGTCGGATAGCCAGGAATATGAAGTGGCATATATTCTTGACTCCAGGCGAGTACGCAATTCCTTACAATATCTCGTTCATTGGAAAGGTTTTGGCCCAGAGGATCGATCCTGGATCCCAGCTCGCGATCTCCATGCTGATCGCCTTAAGAAGAAGTTCCATCTTCGCTATCCAAGTAAGCTTGGGGGTGCAGGAGCAACCCCTTGAGAAGGGGGGGGGTACTGTCAGTACTGGATCCCTCTAGGACCCAGCGCACTCACCTGACACAGCCTTGGCTGGGAAACACTGATTGGCCAGCTCTCCTTTAAAACATCTGTGTCTTCACCCAATCAGTGCTTGTGATAGAGTTACTCTTGCTTGCCTTGTGTGATCCAGCCTGACCTGTTGATCTGTAAACTTTGTGTATGACCCGGCTCGTTTGACCCTGCTTGTCGCTTCTGATTTGGTACCTTTTGAACTCTGATAGGCAAGCCGTGTATGACCTGGCTTGCCTAGACCACGCTTTGCCTGACTCCTGCAAGCAACATCCATTGCAGCGGTGCACTACTAGCACCAGCAACACCACCAACATCCACATCTGCGGTGAACTACAAGTTCCAGCTTTCCTGCTCATCACAACACCTACATTAGCAGTGAACTACAAGTGCCAGCTGTCCTGCTCGTCTCAACACCTGCATCCATGGTGAACTACAAGTCCCAGCGCTGACCTGCTTCTCAAGTCCTGCTCATGGTATGTGCTCTTGTTATTTAATGTAGGCATATTAGCACACCTGAACTGTTGTCTGCTCCTAGCCTGATATTAAACCTGACACTCAGCTCCGGCAGGAAGGCAGGCCAACGAGGTGGTGGTCGGACTTGCTCCAACAATCCTCCTTATCTCCCCCCAATCGATAGGTCACAGGGATTTCTCTCCGATGGGCGCACTCAAGGCAGGAGTCGCGTTGACTGGGATGGTCTTTTGAGTAGGTCCCACTCGTATACAGGCCTCGCGGGCTACAAAGTCACTTAGCCTCCCCGACTCAGTCAAAGGGCTTACCTCCTGGGGGTGAGCGAGCCGCTCCGCCGGAGGATAGCAAAACAAACTGTCCTGCCGTAGACAGTGGGATTCCTGTGTCTGTCACAGGCATCCTAGGATCCGAAAGTTCATCAAGCAGCCTTGGCGCAGTGATGGGGCGCCTTAAAGCAATCACAGTCTCCGGAGTCTCAGACATCTCCAATACCGAACCGCTCTGAGAAAAAAAAAGGAAAATGGCTCTGGCAATCCGGCGCGCCAGTGGGCGTTCCTTCTCCGGGTGGCGCGAAATCACTCTGCACATGGAGCGCAGGGGTGGGCGGCTCCTCCCACTTGGAAGAACTTGTTCAGGCACGCTGCAGGCGCGTGCCATGCTGCATGTAGGCCCAAGTTCAATGATGCAAGGTTAACTCCCTTACCGCCGGACAGTCCGCACATAACATCAAACACTTTTTGCTCCTTAGTAAATCACATCCACCATCTTCTCTCATTGTTAATGGTAACAGCCGAATCCCGGACGAGCCCCCACATGTAGCGCTCACCCCCCAAAGGAGCCGCTGATTAGTTTGGGACCGGCATGTTAGGTTCTCAGTGATTCTTGTCTAGGGATAATATTAGTGAAGGTGGTTAAAGAGCAAGTGTCCAGACGTCAACTTGAGTTTTCAATGCTTTATTCCAAGGCCCAACATGGCCAACATCAACATGACACATGATAGAGAAAAGGTTGATAAGCAAGGAGAGAACTGTAGTATCAGGCCTTGGATATCAAAGAGAGAGCAAACCCGCTCTCAGCACCGTCAAGTTCAAATGTCGCCACTCTCAACAGAGTGGGTAAAGTGCCCCGGACAGGCGACTTACTTGAGCCTGGTAGCCGAAGGACCACTTTGAAACAAAGTTACTGGGAGGAAAACAGGGCCTCTGCCACAGGCCTGGTGAATTTTTCCTAGATTTTTCAAAGGCTAGAACCAATGAATCCTCCCAGTAAGTCCAATTTCAAGGTCACCGACTGACAGCTGAAGTGTACCTGTCATGTGGCGTGGTTCGTCAGCTCCCGCTTAGGATCTGGGACCCAGCGAGCCGATGGGGCCCATCTTTGCATCAGAATGAAGTTCCGCTTGGTACGCAACCTCGGCCAGGCAGGCCTCGATGGCGAGGCCCATGGATGCGCGCACTCTGAAGGTGGATGCCGCACCTGGAATGCACCTGGAATGCGGGCCCCGCATAGCACACTCACAGGCGACTGCCCCAGATATACCCTCCCGCCCGCATGTCCAAAGAAAGAACCGCTCCTCTGATTGGCTGCTGGGAGAAGGTGGGTCTGTCAGAATCTTTTCTAGTGCCGACTGTCACCCAGGGGTAATAACACCCCCCTGGCATGCAGACTGACCTACAAGGCAGTTCCAAACCTAAATGTAGGCAATTTGTGAATGGGAGTAACTTAACTCTCCCATTCCCCACTAACTTCAGCGTACCGCCCTGCAAATAGGGGGGCGCTACACGATGCATACTTATGCGGGTAAAAAAACACAAGGTGCAGGTAGGAAGGTTTATAATGCCTTCAAGAAATTCTCAAGTCAGTAAATCAGCTTACTTTTACTTGGGCATATATGTTAAACATTTAAGGTTTCTGTCAAACCCTGAAAAAAAGTCTTACTTGCAAGACCCTGCAGGAGAAAATCCAATATACTCCCCTATCTGGTAGCCTATGTCTCCTGCTAGAGATGAGCAGACTGCCCTGGGTTCAATTCAAGTGACTTCCTATGGTGGCACACGGAGAAGAGGAAGAGCCGAGAGCACCTGCGGGGACCTGAGAAGAGGAGGTTGAGGGTCACTCTATGCAATACCTTTGCACAGAACAGGTAAGTATTTCCTGAAGAAACAAAAAACCTTTATAGCCACTTTAAGGCAATTAGGTTTAGGATACCCCTAGGCCTTGCTATATTTGCAGAATTGAGATGCTTCCCAGCAGTCTTCGGAGAGAAAGATTTCACTAACTGTGTCAGATGGCTTCATGGTAGCAATATTCAAATTTGGTGCTGTATGGTAGGGGTGCAATGTACCCCTTACCAATTCACATAGGGGGGGTCGGGATCTGAGGGTCCCCTTTGTTAAAGGGGGCTTCCAGATTCCGATAAGCACCCTGCCTGCAGACCCCCACACCCACCGGGCAATGGTTGTGGGGATGAGGCCCATGTTTAGGGGAAAGGGCCTGGTACGGTTCAGGAGGGGGACACTCTTTTGTCCCCCCCTCTTTTCCTGTGGCCTGCCAGGTTGCGTGCTCAGATAAGGGCCTGATATGGAATTTGGGGGGACTTTTTTTGTTGCTTCGTTTTCAATGACTTTCATTTGTATTGCCGGGACCGGACAATTCATGAATAGCCGCGAGAAGTTTTAAATGACTTTTTTTCCTTTAGAAATGTCATGTTGTGCAGGGACAGTTCTAAACACAGGAAACATGCGCTACTTTACAGGGATACTATAGACAGCCCCCAGGTACAAAATTTAAAAGGAATATTTCACTTTTATTGTTTCACTTTAAGAATGATTAAAATCACTGCTCCCAAAAAAAACGGCCACTTTTTTAAAACGTTTCATATCCCATCATTTACAGACACTGTGCCCATCATATGCAACCAACTGTGCCCTATCATATGCAGCCACTGTGACACCCACCCGCTCACTTTCTGTTCTGCTTGGCACATCCCCATCTTGGTGGCGAGTCAGGCAGCGGGTGATGGCGTCGAGCTGTGGGATGGGTAGCACGGGTCAGGCGGTGGCTCCTGTGTTCTCTGTTCATCTCTTCTTGCCTTCTGCTAGGTGGCCAATGGGTTCACTTGTGCCTTCAGCCAATCAGGCGACGGGTATTAGGCCTGCGCCTCCTGATTGGCTGAGAGGCGGTTCAGTGTTAGAAAAGTGAATATACATTCACTTTTCTAACACATCTGGGAGTCCACCTTTTTTAAAGCCTATTAGAGCCTATGGCTCTAATCAGGTGCTTCAAAAAAACACCCCTGCTGCTGTAAGTCAGGCACCTCGCATCCAAAAAGGGCTCAGGCATCTGAATAGGGCGTGGCAGCTATGCATGAATCTATCCATGATACATATAGAGTGGCTGTATGGAAGGGCCGCCACTGAAATCAACCCCACTGAGTTGATCGTGTCAACCACCCCTTCCAATATGTATGCAATTTTGGGACCCTCCACAAAAGATGGATTAAATCCCCATGGTCCCTTTAACATCTAGTACAAGTAGGCTCCAGTAGGTTACCTATTCTATGCAATCTAATAATAAGCCCATAAAATAATTTATAGTTGAGTCAGCTTTTTGGAACAAGTCACCACAGACTGAAAGGCCTCTTCCCATTGTATTCCTGTAACTGGATCTACATCCCAATTCTCTGCTACTCGCAAGGGATGATCTTTGAGAAAGTAGCGCAAAAACTTTGTGTAGCACTGAGATATACACTCACCAGCCACTATATTAGGCACACCTTGCTAGTACTGTGTTGGACCCCCTTTTGTCTTCAGAACTGCTTTAATTCTTTGTGGCATAGAGTCAACAAGGTGTTGGAAACATTTCTCAGAGATTTTGGTTCACATTGACATGATAGCATCACGTAGTTGTTGCAGATATGTCGACTGCACATCCATGATGCGAGTATCCAGATTCACCACATCCCAAAGGTGCTCTATTGACTGCAGGTCTGGTGACTGTGGGGGCCATTGGAGTACAGTGAACTCATTGTGATGTTCAAGAAACCAGTGGTGAGATGATTTGATCTTTGTGACATGGTGCATTATCCTGCTGCAAGTAGCCATCAGAAGATGCGTACACTGTAGTTATAAAGGGATGGACATGGTCAGCAACAATACTCAGGTAGGCGGTGGCATTTAAACAATGCTCAATTGGTACTAAGGGGCCCAAAGTGTGCCAAGATGATATCCTCCACACCATTACATCACCAGCCTGAACCGTTGATACAAGGCAGGATAGATCTATGCTTTGATGTTGTTTAGGCCAAATTCTGACCCTACCATCTAAATGTCGCAGCTGAAATTAAGACTCATCAGACCAGGCAACATTTTTCCAATCTTCTATTGTTCAATTTTGGTGAGCCTGTGCGAATTGTAACTTCAGTTTCCTGTTCTTAGCTGACAGGAGTGGCATCCGGTGTGGTTTTCTGCTGCTGTAGCCCATCTGCTTCAAGGATCGATGTGTTATGTTTAGAGATGGCATTCTGCATACCTTGGTTGTAACGCGTGGTTATTTTAGTTACTGTTGCCTTTTTTATTATCCTCTGACATCAACAAGGCCTTTTTTTTATCCACACAACTGCCGCTCACTGGATATTTTCTTCTGACCATTATCTGTGAACCATAGATATGGTTGTGTGTGAAAATTCCAGTAGAGCAGCAGTTTTTGAAATACTCAGACTAAACTGTCTGGCACCAAAAACCATACCACTTTCAAAGTCACTTAAATTCCCTTTCTTCCACATTCTGATGCTCAATTTGAACTTTAGTTAGTCGTTTTCACCACGTCTAAACAATGCTGTATCTTGGCCTAGGCCAACAAGGCCCAGGCCTAGGGCAGCACTTTGCAGGGGGGCAGCACAAAAAGAGTCCTTGTGGCTTGACTTTTAGTGTTGGGCCAGTCTTGGGGTGGACTGGGCCGGGGGGAAAATCAGTGTAGTGCCCCCATAAAGTGGGCTCCCTACTGCCGGTATAATAATACTGGCAGGGCCACCATCAAGGGGGAAGCCCATACACATGGAGGAGGCTAGGGCGGCAGACCCCAATCAATGAGTTGTTGTGTGGGCGGGCGGAGTTCCGCAACTTGCTTGTCGTCGCTTCTAGTTTTGACTGTCCTATAAGAACAGTGGACCTTCCATCTGAGTTCTCAGCTAGAGAGAGACAGATGCCATGTCGGGAGGCCAAACGGGAAGTCAGAGTAAATTACTGCAAATTAAGGGACTCTACTGCCCCCCCAAGGCCCTCAGAACTGGTGTCCTCACTGGAAAATGTCAGGGCGGATCCTAAATGGGGGTGTGGCCTTGACTGGATAGGGTGGCACAAAACCTAAATACACCCCTGCCTTTAAATGCCTAAATTCATTGAGTTGTTGCCATGTGAGTGGCTGATTAGCAATTTGAGTTGCCAAGCAATTGAACAGGTCTACCTAAGTGTAAATTCCTTGGAGGAACTGGAAAAGATAAATAACTGAGGTGTAATACAATTGCATTCGCTAGAGTTACTCTGAGCCCTAATTGCATGACGCAACTGCTTTATTGTCTTTGTTAATATCAGATTCACCATACTGTAAATGATTTCCTCATACCATATTGCTGAAGAAAACACATCAGAACAACAGGGCACATTAGGTAAGGGTATGCAGTAATTTAAAGTTGAGGAAATCCAAGGAAGTCAGAACAATGACAGGAAAATCCAGATGTTTTAAATATTGCCAACAATTTATTATGGAAAAGTAGGATTTGAAGTGGTCTTTACACCATAACAATTTTCTTTTTATGTTACTTGCAGTCCTGCTTGCTTCCATGATTTCTGTGCAGTGTTGCTGGATAAGGACGTATGAAATTTTCTCATTAAAAAACTTCTGCAAGTTTATATTACAGGCACCTAGAGTTGCTGGCGCAAACATATAGCAGTCATCCAAACCTTCCCAGCATTTCTGTTTTAATAAAGTAACAGTGTTTAGTGGTAATGCACTATAGTCCTTTTCTTTCTATGTGACAATATCGGGGCAATATGGGGCTACTTATGAATGTGAACTGGCCTGGGATCACCCGACTGACTATTATTAACCAGTACATCACTGTAATGCCCCGTACACAAGTGGTTTTCCTGTTGGAAAAAGTCTAATGCCGCGTACAGACGACCATTTTTAATGGTCTAGAAAAAAGTTTTTTTCAACCCGATTATTGTTAAACCGGCCTTGCCTACACACGTGAAAAAAAATGCTCTAGCAAAGCACGTACGACGGCACTATAAAGGGGAAGTTCCATTCGGATGGCGCCATCCTTAGGGCTGCTATTGCTGATTTTGTGTTAGTAAAAGACGATTCGCGATTTTCAGTCTGTTACAGTGTGATGTGCTATCTCCATTATGAACGCTAGTTTTACCAGAACGACAGCTCCCATCTCATAACTTGCTTCTGAGCATGCGCGTTTCATTCACGTCGTTAAAGCCCACACACGAAAAAATTTTACGACGTTAAAAACAACAACATTAAAAACGACGTGA
The DNA here is from genome assembly GCA_029574335.1 of Rana kukunoris. Taxonomy (NCBI): domain Eukaryota; kingdom Metazoa; phylum Chordata; class Amphibia; order Anura; family Ranidae; genus Rana; species Rana kukunoris. The sequence continues at coordinate 225,703,508 of CM056051.1, forward strand.
AAATTTAGAGCATGTTCTAAATTTTTAATGCCCATTTTTTACATCGTAAAAAATGCTCTGGAGCCCACACACAATCGTTTTTAATGACATTAAAAAAATGAATAATTTTTTACATCCCGAAAAACAGTCACGTGTATGCGGCATAAAAGCTTTTGGTCGTGTGTATGCTCCATCAGACTTTTTCCAATGGCAGTCAAAAGTTCACCCAACGTTTGTGTGACCGTGTGTATGCAAGGCAGGCTTAAGCAGAATTCAGTCGGAAAAAACATCAGTTTTTTTTCCAACGGGAAAACCGCTCGTGTGTACGGGGCATCACATAATTTTCTGTTTTCTGTCTGTTGTGATTAGATGACTGCTGTGGCTTAATTTCAAGTGCTCTGGACCTCTTTAAAGGGGTTGTAAAGGTAAATGTTTTTTCACCTTAAAGCGGAGTTCCAGTCCCCCCAAAAAAAATTTTTAATGACTGCTCTGTAATTTTTAAAACATGGAAAATAACATTACTAACATGGCATATTTTATTGCTCCTTTACTTTCTTGAAAAATAATCTTTTACTCACAGATCTCGGATGCAGGCAGGTTCCATTTTGGCTGTAGGCTGTGTGAAGCCGTTCTGTCAAGCCGTCACCTCACCCCCCCCCCCCCCCCCAGACAACGGCCGTGTGGGAGGAGGCGAGCTGCGGGCTGTCAGAATGTTTCATACCGCTCGCACCCTCCTCCCTCTCTCCTGTCATTGGCCATTCGCGTCATCTGCAAATAACGCGAGATCTCGGCAGTAGGCGATATCCCAGAAACCCTTGTAATCGCCTAGGCTATTAGGGGTGGAAGTCAAGAAGAAATAATGGTAAAAAGGTATTTCTAGGCAGAAAAATAAATGCCAATGTGAAAAGGATTAGTTTAGGAGATTGAATATAGATCAAGTTAAAAAAATGGGTGGAACTCCTCTTTAATGCATCCTATGCATTAAGGTGAAAAAACATCCGATGGTAACTGCCCCCCCCCAGCCCCCGTTTTACTTACCTGACCGTTCGAAATTCCCGGGTGCGTCCATGTGATGTTCTTGGGTTCCCAGCCTGGCCGTTGCTTGGCTAGGCTGGGCGGATTGATGGCCAATGGCTGCGCTGCTGTCAATCGCAGCGGATGGCACGGCGCGCTGGGGGGCGGGGCCGAGTGATACAGTCGGCAGCTTTGCCCACCGCTGTATCACGGGAACGTGCTCGCAAAAGCTTTCCACCATGCGAGCTCGCTCGCATGAAGGTAGAAAGCTTTTGCGAGGAGGAGCTGAGATAGGCGCCGAGGGACCCCATAAGACAGGGTTCGGTGACACTCTGTGCAAAACAAGCTGCACAGTGGAGGTAAGTATAACATGTTTGTTATTTAAAAAAAATAAAAATGTTGCCTTTAGTGACCCTTTAACTGGGGGGGTCTGATGTTCCACTAAGCGAAAAAGTGTTTGCATTTGTAGTGGAGCATGAGCATTTACAAGGATTGCTGGCACCAGTGGTTCACATGCCATAAGGACTTTATAATTTAAACTTATTGCTGAAGTGAACATTTTGCATGTGTTAATGGGACATAACCACTATTTACGTATTGTGTTTCATATAATTCGTTTTTCTTTGTATTTCACATCATTTTTAAAGAGACGGTGCACCCTTCTATATATATATATATTTGTAGTGCCCTCTTGTGTGCCAGTAGTGGTAGTACAGGCAAACCATAATCTGGCCCAGGGATGAGCCTGATTCACTGAATTGGGGTCAGGGTTATTAGAGGCCAGGGCTGGATGACTCTTCTAGGCAGCTCTTCGGTGCCTCCCACTGTTTCTAGAATGTCCTGGAAGTTTGTGAGCGGATGCTAGGAGGGCTGTCTTGCATGTTTAGGGGCTCTTAGCCAATCCCTAGGTTGGGGGCCTGGCAGGGAACTAAGATGCTCTTAAATAGACATGAGCCATGCCAGAAGGGGAGTCGGGTGGAAGAAGGAGATGCAGTGCTAAGAGAGTCAGTGGCCCTGCTGGGGAGGGGTTTTACCCAGCTCGGGTGGCTGGCCTGGAAGGATCCTACCACACGACACAGTTGGAGGAAACCATTTCGGAGAGGCAGTAGACAGTGAGAAGACAGTGAGAAGATCAGCACGATGCAGGTGTGAGATTGTGAAGCAGATCCCATTGTTTACTCTTTGTGTATAATTGCCATTCTGAGTTTTGACCACAAGAGGCCGCTGTTTCTACACACTGCTTACAGACTGCAAGCTTTTGCTTATTGAGAGGAGGTGGAGCTGGGCTGGAGAAGCTAGAATCAGGAAGCAAATGGAGCAGACATGTTTTTGTGTGGGACTGTGTGAAAATGTAATCTGTTCGCATCCAGGGGGTCCGTTTTTCAGGAAGGCTAATAGGAGCTGAGAAATGGAGAACTACCTCACCTTCAGAACCTCATGGTTGCTGAAAGGACTTTTCGTTAGTCGGTTGGAAGACATCATCGGCTACAGATCAAGACCCGGGTCAGTAATATCATGCACGCACCGCCTAGTGATGTTTGGCGCCTAAAGATTAGGCCTGTAGTAAGGCAGTCAGGGTCATTACAGTGTATCAGGCCAAAAGCTTTGCTACCATTAGTACAAGGACTCTGCTACTTAAAGGGACATTGCATACAGAGAGCAAACTTAAAAACTACAAACCTGTTAGTGTCTTCATTAAAGAAGTAAAATTTACACACGTGTTATTATACCGGTTATGTAAAACAGAGGGGGTAAAAATTGCATAGAAGTGATAAGTTTGTAAGCTGCTGTGCTGTACCGCAGATGACCCCAAAACTAAGCATATACACAATTGTTTGCGTTCTGATAAGGGTAATAACAGGTACGATGGGACAGTCCTAGTTGTGTCCACAAATTACGGCAAATTGCCTCGGTATCCACCCGGGGCATCTTGTTGTGCAGCACAGGGGTTCTCAGCTACGGCTGGGTGTATGTAATCTTATTCTGTGTTCATTTTGGGGTTTTGGTTTAATACCTTGTTACAGTAAAAGAAAAGAACTGTTTCACAAAAGTTGGTGTCAAAGTTGCTTTCCTCGTTCGTGACTTTGCTGTATCCTGGAGAGCCCACCCCGGTACACGACTTACACAGGGACAGACAAGGGGTGAGACTGCCAGCTATAACAGGTCTATCTTGGAGACTGCGGTTTTCTAAGTCTTCATACAGCCTTGCCATGGAAAATGTCCAGTGTTTCAGTCAGACAGGACTGGTGCAGAGTGTCGGTCAGGAGCCAGGTGAACTGGTGGCAGCCTGGTGGGCTACAATTTCTGCAAGCAGTAGAACTAGGATCAGTGTCTTCAAGAAAACAGAAGGTTTTTGCAAATGCAGTCTACTCCACGTGTGCTACTTTTTAAGGGTATTTTCCTGTGTATGGATGTATGTTTAAGATGCTAAGTGACTTGGAACCGTAGTGGGGAACCCTGGCATTTGCAACTTCTACGGGATAGTGCTGCATATTGTACTGTGGCTTGGTTGGCCACAATGTACGAGGCAGGTTTTATTCTTAATTATTAACTAGAGTGTATTATTTGATAGACAACAGCCCCACATGTTTGCAGTTGCTCGATAGTATGTAAACAGCTTGGTGGATCACTGTAATAGGTTGCAAACTTGAAGACATGAGAATAATTTACCCTGCAGCAAACATAATACATTTTTGCAGTTGTGGTTCAGCAGCAAAAAAACTATGTGTGACACCCTTACAGTGCCTAAGCATCTGAATAGTCTGCATATTTGAAGATGCAATGCAGGATTTCTCTGCAGTAAACATTAGAATTTTTGCAGCCGAGGTATAAGCTACATAGTAGGTACAGATGAATAAAGACAAAAGTCCATCCAGTTCAACCTGTGTATGTGTGTCAGTGTCGATAATCATTTCCCATATCCCTGTATGTTGTGTTCACTAAGATGCACGTCCAAAAGTCTTTTAAAAATATAAATTCTCTCCGCTGACACCACTAATTATTGAAGAGAGTTCCACATCCTTATTGCCCTGACAGTGAAAAAAACCCTACACAGCTTAAGTTTAAACCACTTCACCTCAAATCTCATTGCGTAGACCCGTGTCCTCTTACACTCCTTGAGACTGAAACGTTTTTTTCTATGCTGGTGTAGCGCTACACCTGCAGGAGCCACCTAAGTATGTTCAGTCCTGTACTTGGTATATCAACCCCAAGAATAACCTCAGGTCCTCTGGCATACTTGGCAATAGTGTAAATTTAAGGACCAATGAAACCACACAAGTTATGATAAAACCCATAAATTATCTTTATTCCAATATTTCTGTAGAAAAGGGTAACACAAAATAGCAGTAATGCAACTGGAGAGAAATAACTGAGATCAAGAGCAATATAGCTCACTGCTATATTCAGGCTGCTTTTAGGGAATTCCAAACCTGATAATGTCCCCAAGAGCAGAGGCACACTTAAATAGCAAATAAATCACAATATGACACTCGGATTGGTTAATTCTACTCACATTGGCTCTTAGTCCAGGCATGAGGAGAGCAGAAGAATGCCCTTCTCTTATGTCAGTCCTCTCTCTTCTATCCGCTGACACCACAGGTCCAATTACACACTGTACTCAGTTCTACATTTAGTAGACATGTGCACACTGAAATATTTTGTTTCGGAATTTTATTTTTGTCCAAAAAATACATTTATTTAGTCACTCTCGAAATTTGTTTTTATTTATTTTGTTTTCGTAAAAAAATGCATTAGTCCGAAAATCCGAATTAATAAAGGTCAAATCTGTAATTGAAGGCTTATGGTATCTGTCGAATGTTCTAAGAAGATGCGACGGAGCAGCTAAACTGTATAACGAATCTTCAGCCTACAAGCTATAGAAGAATTCTAATGTTGTATGACACTAGTAATAATTATATTTATAAATTATTATTACTAGTCAACCAACATTCAAATTCTTCTATAGCCTATGGGCCGAGCATTTGACCGGAAATGTACGATTGTGGCGCTGTACAGTTTAGCTGCTTCTCGAATCTTCTTAGAACTTTCGACAGACACCATAAGCCTTCAATGACAGATTCAACATTTGTATGTTTTTCGCTGCTTCGTCAAATCTTTGGGTTCATGTTGAATGGTCTACCCTAATGCCGCGTACATACGATCATTTTTTGTGATGAAAAAAAACAACGTTTTCTGTGAAGTAAAAAACGACGTTTTTGAAACGTCACTTTTCAAAGACGATGTTGCATACACACCATAGTTTTTTTTCACAAAAAGCGAGGTTACGTTCACCACACTTTTCCATTGAAGCTCGCTTCATAACTAGCTTCTGGGCATGCGCGGGTTGAAAAACGTCGTTTTAAACGACGTTTTTGCTACACACGGTGACTTTTTGTGAAACAAAAAACGACGTTTTGAAAAACGACACAAAAAATTCAAGCATGTTGGAATTTTTTTTTGGTCGTTTTTTTTTAAGACAAAAAACAACGTTTTGCCCACACACGATCAATTTAAATGACGTTTTAAAAAACGTCATTTTTTTTCATCGCAAAAAACGACCGTGTGTACGCGGCATTACACTGTCTCTATAATGTCAAATCTTTCCTCTCTATTTAGAATAATCTTGGACTAATAGAATTAAGGTTAGGCACATTTGACCTTGGGTTCGAAAGACACAGATTTCTATTGTCAGTGTCATGTTGAATCTCAACAAAAACTAAAATAAAGCATTTTTTTTTGTTGGATCTTTCGGATTTTGGATTCTGCATGTTCGTTTTCGGTAGTTAAAATCATAACGAAAAATACCCGAAATTCGGACGAAAATGCATTTGGATGAAAACAAATGCACATGTCTAACATTTATTGGGTTAACTGCCATTTAAACTATCCAGCACATCCACTACATATACAGAGCCCTGAACATGTGTGTGTGTGCCCATATGGCACCAGTAACTTCAGTCTCTTGGAAGGAAGATGAGGCCTTGGATCTTCAGCTAGCCACTCGTTGGTACACTTAAACTCTGAATAGCAGGGCCAAACAACACAACTGGCCTGAATTATCAAGTAAAGAATGCAGGATCTTCCTCAAAAAGCTCAATGGACAATGGTGTCTGTATACAGTGTCTCTGTATCTGAATGGCCTTGTGTCATGTGGCACTACAGGTGTCAGCAAGGTGACTAAGAGCAATGATGTCTGTATACAGTGTCTATACAATTCTATCTGTATGCAGTGTCCTTGTTTCCTGCAAATGGGAAAATGCCCTCTCACCCAATATGCAGGCAAAGCAAAAACGAATGTCCTGGAACAAGCAGGCTCTTCTAGTGACCCAACTGGACACCTCACACTGGAAAGCTTCACAGTGTCGATGCAGGTGTGTCTGAATATGCACCTGGGATCCCCCTCTCTCAGGCTGGATGTCCCTGACCGGCTGTGGATGTCTGAAACAACGCAGTGGACTGACCTGGAAGGCAGCACATGTCCCCTAAGTCCAGTCTGTTCTCCTACCTCGTGGGTACTAAATTCCCTTAGACAAACATTATGGAGTCTTTGGATTATTTTCCCCTAGAGCATGTTGGCTCTTGTAGTTCTATACAGTTCAATCTGAATGTGAAACTTAGGTCCTGAGACTACAATTGCCTGTATGCTTCATTACCTGGTGGTAAACACTCTGCTGGCAGGATGTGATGACACAGAGTCTTAGCTGGCGTTAGAAGGAAGCAGTCTCACTGCAACAATGTTGCAGAGTGTCTTCTGATACTGCTGGTAAGATAACCAGCTCCCTGCTACATCGGGATCACCCTTGAGGTATTTGTATATTGCTATCATATCTCCTCTCAAGTATCTCTTCTCCAGGGAGAATAAATGTAGCGCTTGTAGTCGTTCCTTGTAATTGCCCTTCTTTGGACTCTCTCCAAAGGGGTCCTGTGTGACTCCGAAACATTGCACTACATGCTCTGTGATGCGACCATGCTTCAATAAAAAATCTGTCTGAACGCTACTTGTCGATCCATAGTGTGCTGGAAAATATCCTCGTTGTGACTTCCTGAGGACTAGTAATCAGAACTGGATGGAATACTCCAGATGTGGCCAAACCAGAGTTTTATAAAGTTGCAGGACTATAATTTTATCTCTGAAGTAAATTCCCCTTTTTATGCAAACTAATAGGCATGAGCCCAATGTTCGAGTCGAGGCAAATACCAAACTTTATGGGGCGTTCGGGCCAAATTCAAGTGCCGCAGAATGCCCCATAATGCATTGCGGGATCAGGGTGCATTGATGTCTGATGATTGGCCACAGCACAGTGCACTCTGCAGTGAGAGCCAGGATTGGCCAAAGGGTGCCTTTAGGCAATCATGGCTCAGGGAGCTAAGTTCACGCCCCACACTATATAAGGCTGCTTACACAGCGGCCGTATATAGTGTTATGAGTGAGAGAAGTCAGCTAGAGGCAGGTTGGCATGCAGACAGTTTGGTGTGTATATATATATATATATATATATATATATATATATATATATATATATAGTGCAGGCAGTCTAGTGTGTATATATATATAAATACAGTGCGATCAGTGTAGAATATATATACAGTGCAGTCAGTGTACAGCAGAGGACTACAACCTGTGATCCGCGGGCCAACGCCGGGCCGTAGCGCCTCTGCTGCCGAGCCACAGAGGAGACAATTAATGTCAGCGATGCGGCAACAGGGGAGAGATATGGTATCATCTCACATTGCCCGCACCACTGTTCCGCCCTCACTTACAGAGCCGCGAAGGCTGCTCTACAAGGTGCAGCCGCGACCCAGAAGAGAGAGAATGACGTAATCTCTCACCGCCCACCCTCACTCTCATCTCTCCCTCGCATGTGCCTGTGTTTCACCTGCAGCTATTTTGGCGGCAGCCAGGTAATTGTGGCAATCTCCATGATGCCAGCAGGCAGCGTGGCAAGTGACATCCTCATCTGGTGGCAGATATAGTGGCAAGTGACATCCTCATCTGGTGGCAGACATAGTGGCAAGTGACATCCTAATCTGGTTGCAGGCATAGTGGCAAGTGACATCCTCATATGGTGGCAGATGTAGTGGCAAGTGACATCCTCATCTGGTAGCAGGTGACATGGCAAGTGACAAGCGATGGTTGCAAGTGACACACTCAGGGCTCCCACTGATTCTGCATTATGGTGAGTTGAACTACTTCATTTTATATTACAATGTAATGATAGAAATAATGTGTTTCAATCATCCTGACACCATTATTAATCATGGTGCCGGGATGATTGGAGCACTTACACCAGCCATTGCCCTGGCAAATTCCCAGCGAAAAATCGCTTACCCCTTGAGCCAACCCCCTCGGGCCTTGGCACAATTTACTTGCACACAGCCGTTCCCCGGTGCCAAAAAAGTTGGGGACCACTGGTGTACAGTATATAATACAGTGCATTGAATTGGTTAAGGGTAACCCTAAGAAAGAATTAAGAAAAAAACTGCATGGTCCCCCCCCCAGTCCATACCAGGCCCTTTGGGTCTGGTATAGATTTTAATGGAAACTCCACGCCAAAAAAATAAAATAAAAACAATGTGGGTCCCCCCCAAAATCCATACCAGGTCCTTTGGGTCTGGCATACATTTTAAAGAGAACTACATGGCAAATAAAAAAAAATAATTACACAGAGTTCCTGCAAAATCCATACCAGACCCTCCCTCCTGAACCATTTTAAGCCCTTTCCCCTAACATGGGGAGGCTGCTTTGGGGTCCCACCCAAAGCATCTTGTCCTCATTTTGATGGAGACAAGGGCCTTGTCCCCCACAACCCTGGCCCGGTGGTTGTGGGGGTCTATGGGTGGGAGGCTTTTTGAAATCTGGGGCCCCCAGATCCCGCCCCCCCATTAGAATGGGTTTGGGGTACATTGTGCTACTCATTCACCAAGAAATGAGCTACTCATTCACCAAGAAAAGTGTCAAAAAGTAAAAACCACAATACACAGTTTTTGACAATTTCTCTATTTAAAATGAAACAAAAAAGTGTCCCATTAAGGGGGACAGGGGTTATCCGGTTACGTCAGCTTGTGGCACCGCCCTTGTCTATATAACAGCTGTCACAGCGAAAAGAGAGCAGTCGGCGGGACGCCTCCCATGGAGGTGGAGTATTTTCATTTTTATTTATTTATTTTTTTCTTCTGTCTGCGCTATGCTTAAAGATGGATGGACATTGCAGGACATTTTTTTAAATTAAGGAATTATTAAAAACTGTGTTTTGTGGTTTTTACTTTTTTACACTTTTTTTGGTGAATGAGTAGGGGTACAATGTACCCCATATCCATTCACATGGGGGGTGGGATCTGGGGGCCCCCTTGTTAAAGCGGGCTTTCAGATTCCAGATTCCAATAAGCCCCCTGCCTGCAGACCCACACAACCAATGGCCAGGGTTTTGGGGATGACATGTTGAGGGAAAGCTGCCTTATATGGTTCATTTAGAAATGTAATTTTGCTGCGGCACAGTAAAGCACATCAGAAAGATGCGCCACTTTACAGGCAGACTAAGGGGACTCACCAGACACGATATTTAAAGAAATATTTTTATTGTTTCAGTTTAAGCATTATTAAAATCACTGCTCCTTAAAAACGTTTTTTTTTGCATTGATACATGTCCCCTGGGACAGTACCCGGGTCCCCAGTCACTTTTCATGGCAATAACTTGCATATAAGCCTTTAAAATTAACACTTTTGTTTTTCACATTCATGTCCTCTAAACTTTAACAGTTTTCGCATGTTCGCCCAAATTTTTTGCCTGTTCGCATGTTCTGGTGCGAACCAAACCGGGGTTGTTCAGCTTATCCCTGTAAGATAATAGTCTGCTGGCTTTGCTAGCTGCAGCTTAACATTGCATGCTATTTCTCAGTCTGTCTTCTACAGTACCAGGACCCCCAGATCTTTCTGCCATCCTTGATTTCAGTTTTTAGATTACGCGTCCATAGTGGGAGCGCAGACCCCTCTCTCCTGCACCAGTCACTCAACAATACATAGATTCATGCATTGCATGTATTGTCGCTGCTACTGCCCACTATTCTGGTGTCCGGCCCCCTGTTGAGAGCCGGCCATCTGAATAACAGCAGTGGGTGTGTTTTGGAAGTGTCTATCAGAGCCAGACGCTTCCCAATTACAGCCTGGGCTCTAATCGGCTTCCAAATGGTTACCCAGAGGGCACACAGGGTGTGCGTTCCCTGGTTAACACTGACACCCATCTCAGTCAATCAGGTTCACTGGGTCTGGTTACCGGCCACCTGATTGGCTGAAGTGACATGGAGGGTGGAAGAAGACATCGAGGGATCGTGGAGGAGGATGGCTGAACCAAGAAAGGTAAGTGCCAGGTGGGGGGGCAATCTGGCGCCTGTTTATGGGGCAAACTGGCTGCATTTTACGGGGCAAACTGGCGGCAATTGATGGGCACAGTGGGGACAATTGATGTTACAGTGACGACATTTGATTGCACAGTGACTGCGTTCGATGGCAAAGTGGCTGCGTTTGATGGCACAGAGGTGACAATTGATGGCACAGTGGCTGTGTTTGATGGCACAGTGGCGACATTTGACGGCACAGTGGCAACAGTTGATGGCACAGTGGCTGTGTTTGATGGCACAGTGGCAACAATTGATGGGCACAGTGAGGCTGCAATTGATGTTTTTTTTTTTCATTTGTTTGAGCCCATATATTGCACTGGGTGGTGGATAAAGAGGTATCATAAGACTATGGAAGACTGCAGATATTTTTTATATATTGATAAAGGACTAATTGACACAGAGGATTTTGAACTTTGTGATGTGTGGTTCATAGCAGCAGACAACTGTTGCCAAACACCATGCCAGCATTTTGCCTGGGCTGCTGCCTGGGCTCTGGGGTGCTTGTACGCTACTGGTTCTAAAGAGTCAGAGGAAGAGACAATTGAGGAGGAGGATGTAGAGGTGACTGTGCTGTCACCTACACCACCATAAAAGACACATAGCGCCCTGTCTTGTATGCTTCCCAGCCACCAGCAAATTTTCCCAGTGTGACGTGTCTGTAGTTATGTGTACCCTGCCACTGAAAGTGTGGTCCATGGCATGGACACACTACCTTTAAAACACTGAAGAAGAGTAGGGATGGCTTTCTGGGCAAAAAAACTGGCAGCTAGGCACCTGCCATTGTGGTACAGCACAGGTCATAAACACACTCAGGGAAGCCAACTCCACTAACTGGAATGTAAGCAGCTGTAAAGCCAGCGGTTTTAAAAACATGGCTCAACTGTATCTTTTTATTATCTACCTAAGTCCTTATTGTGACGCTCAAGCTAATGCTTAGCTCCACAGCCATGGCCAAAAGTTTTGAGAATGATATAAAAATGAATTTTTACAATGTCTGCTGCCTCCGTTTTTACGATGTAAATTTGCATATACTCCAGAATGTTATAAAAAGTGATAAGATGATTTGTAATTAATTGCACTGCATTTGTAAAGAAGGCTTCAGGGCACCCAAGAAAGTCCAGCAAGTGCCAGAACCGTCTCCTACAGTTGATTTAGCTGTGGGGAGCAGGTTCTCTCCAGGAAAAACATTAGGGACAAACTTATACTCTGCAAAAGGTACAGGGATTGGACTGCTGAGGACTGGGATAAAGTCCTTTTCTCTGATGAATCCCCTTTCCGATTGTTTAGGGCAGGGGTGGCCAACCAGTGGCCCCGGGGGCCACATGTGGCCCGCGGAGCACTCTGATGTGGCCCGCTATCTCCTGCTTTGGAATGGCGTGTTGGCAAGCCCAGATCGCAGGTTGCCAACCCTCCATACCGCAGCACCAGTGTTGTGAATGAAGCTGGTGGTAGAGGAAGAAAACGACTGCGGAGCAGAGCCCCATAAGCCGATGCTTCCTCTACAGCGCCGGCTTTTGTCACAGGCAGAGTCTATGGCAAAGTTCAGCTAACCCGCAGGATAGACACAGATGCACTACGTTGCACCCGCAGTGTGGATAAACCGCAGCACATCAGTGTGAAAGCAGCCTTAGGCCCTTTTCACACGTTTAGCCCACCCAAACGGGACCCTCAATTCACCTCTATAGTGTGACAGATGTCCGTTTATGCCTGCCTATCTCCAATCCGAAAAACAGAAGGCAATACGTCCCCTTCCATCTGGGCCAATAGAGTACCTGTGACCTGTAATCCGCCCGCTCCGTTGATTGTGGCCCGCGACTGGTTACCAAGTTGCTTAAGTGGCCCTCGCTCTTCAAAAAGTTGGGCACCCCTGGTTTAGGGCATCTGGAAAAGACCTTGTCCGGAGAAGAAAATGTGAGCGCTACTATCAGTTCTGTGTCATGGCAACATTAAAGCATCCTGAGACCATTCATGTGTGGGATGCTTCTCACCCAAGGGAGTGGGCTCACTCACAATTTTGCCTAAAAACACAGCCATGAATAAAGAATGGTACAAAAACATCCCAGAGAGCAACTTTTCCTAACCATCCAAGAACATTCTGGTGAGGAAAAATGCCTTTTCCAGCATGATGGAGCGCTTTACTATAAGGTAAAAGTGATAACTAAGTGGCTTGGGAAAAATATCGAAATTTTGGGTCCATGGCCAGGAATATCTCCAGACCTTAATCCCAGTGAGAACTTGTGGTCAATCCTAAAAAGTCAGGTGAACAAAAAGAAACCCACAAATTTGTAGAAACTCCAAGCATCGATTATGCAAGAATGGGCTGTCATCAGTCAGGATGTGGCTCAGAAGTTGATTGACAGAATGCCAAGTTGAATTGCAGAGGTCTTAAAAAAGAAGATACAACACTGCAAATGTGGATTGTGTATATGTGACATATACTCCTGCGCTGATTATCTAAAAACCATATAGCATATATATAAACAAATATCCATGAACACCAGTGTTAATTTAAACCAAGTTCAAATCCTGTTGGTGCGTGCTATTGCTCCTAAAAACAGTCCTTAATCCTTTAATTTTCTTGTTCCAAAGTGAAAAACGTGCTCTATACTGTAGAATCAAATATGTTCTCCGTGAGTTAGCACCCTTAATTAGTGTCACCACCACCTCTAGTAAAGATTGCGCTCACCAGATCACATAAGGGAAACAGCATATAATATACTTTAAGCAGCGGTTCTGCACGATCCTTTATCTTGTGTATCAGACCCGAATGGCTCTCCACCTCTTGAGGCTCCCCCAAAAAGAAAAAAGCCTCTTATGGTGTAGTATAGTTTAAGACCAATGTTTTATTTAAGAAAGTAAAAAAATCTCACTCACATTTTGCAATGCCCAGCCGGCATTAGCTAGTCCAGCGTTACTGTTTGCGCAACGTGCGGCGTGCGTTCCAAGCCTTGTTATGGATGCGGTTCAACGGGCGGAAGTTGCAGTGTTGACAATGGAGGAGACTAGTGATAGATTCGTTGTGTAAAGGGATACTGCCCATATGCCTCTACATGTTTTGCATGCACGCATGCGTCATCAGGAAGCTATGGGCACGCCTCCCTTAGGTGTTATTTATGTACAATTCAATTAACTGTGACCGGTATTTGTGTCGAAAAACCTTAAGTGCTCAAAACCCCATCTTTGATGCTGGTATACTCGTTTTCCTTGCCAGACAGTAACCCTGGACGAGCTTTACAATTAATTACCGTATCCTTTCTCCAAGGTGATATTTGAAATATTGTAGCAACATTTATATTATGTAGTTGCTTAACATAGTTTAACTCTATTCGCGCTGACATTTATTTAAATGTATTATTTATTTAAAATTAAAAGGTTAAAACGTTTAAAAACTTAAATTTAATATAATATGACTGGTAAAGGAAAAAGTTTTGTATGGACGTATGTAAAAACACGAAACAAAATTGGAAAAAATTGAAAAAAAAGTAAAAAAAAAAAGTAAAAAAAAAAAAAAAAAAATTTTTTTAATTTAAAATGAAATAAAGGTAAAGATTAAGAAAATAAATAAAAAAATAAAAAATAAATATAAAAAAAAATAAAATAAAAATAAAAATAGAAATAAAAATAAAATTAAAAATAATAATAAAAATAAAAATAAAATTAAAAATAAAAATAAAAATTTATAAAAATAAAAATAAAGATAAATAAAATTAAAAATTAAAATAAAAAATAAAAATAAAAATGAAAGTAAAGATAGAATGATTAGTTTTAATAATTCTCCAGAAAACAGTTGATGTCCAACTCTATATTCATTCCTTTTTAAAAGTATCTAATTTAAATATCCAATAGGTTTCATTTTTCGAAATTTCCCTTCTTAGATTAGTGTTCCTCCAACTTTTTTCAACCTTATCTATGGCATAAATTTTCAGTTTCGTTGGGTCTCTATTGTGCGTATTCATGAAATGCATGGAGACGCTATGGTATTTAAAACCCTTTTTAATGTTCCTAATGTGTTCCCCCAATCTTATTGATAATTTCCTTGTGGTCCTGCCCACGTATTGCAGTCCACATTCGCATTCTAGGACGTAGGTGACGTGGGTACTACTATATGTTATTAGTTTATTTATTTTGTATTCTGTCATGTTGGTATTAGATTTGAACTCTGTAGTTTTCCTGGGGCCTTTTACTGTGCGACAAGGCTTACATCTCCCGCATCTATAAAACCCTTTTTGGTCCAAGAATGTTCGCAGGTTCGATAGAGAGAAAGGAGTCACCGCTCCAGGTGGGATCACTAAATGGTTACAGGTGGTGCAGGATACCGAGGGTGCTGGCGGTGCACTAAGCAAAATGAAGACAAAGAAAAATGGATAGCCGCACTCCAAAACCTGATGGGTGGTCTTTTATTCAATAGACAGCATGTACAAAAATAGGGTCACAGCAGTAGAAACAAGGAACAGCCGACGCGTTTCGCACTGGATCAGTGCTTATTCATGGCCATGACCTGTTTCCACTGGGGGTGGTGGCAACTGCTGTATGGGATATACCCGTTCCTGTCGGTGTCCTTAAAGTACGTTTTGGTGTGTAATTTGTTCCCCATCCTAAAAATTTCCAAATCTAGGAATTGCGTGCCATTTTCCTGAATGTTAACTGTGAATTTTATTCCGTATTTGTTGTTGTTTATATGGTCAACAAAACCTTGTAATTCTTCCTTTCTCCCTTTCCAAACGATCAAGATGTCATCTATAAAGCGTAACACTGCAAATATTGACTTTTTGCATGAAGTTAATGTAATTGTCAATAGAAGCCTTTGGCATTTTTAAAATGCTTGTAATTATACTTCAGTATACCATAGTAACATCTCACAAAAAATATCTTAAAACACTGAAGCAGCAGACTTGGTGAAAATGAATATTTGTGTCATTCTCAAAACTTCTGGCCACGGTTGTACTCAGGGGCGGACTGACAACTCATGGGGCCCCCGGGCAATAGAAAATTATGGGGCCCCTGGGCTTACAGATGGCCACCACACCAGGAGGCAGTGCAGAGGCGGGGCAGCTAAAATCTCGAGATTTTCAAATCAAAAGCATGTCGGTTTCGGACATATCAGGGATAGATGTAAAAAAAAAACACAGATTTTGACATTCTGTCCCTGGTTTTATTGAGCCTGGCAACCCTGATTGGGCCCCCTAGTGGCATTGGGCCCTTGGGCAGTGCCCGAGTGACTCAATGGTCAGTCTGCCCCTGGTTGTACTCTGTATGGCCACATGCTGAAGCTTTTTCCTGCTTGATGTATTATAAGGTAACCCCATGTCAGACTTTCCTCCCTATCGCTTGAGGCCTCAGATGTTCCAGCTGGAAAACTGAGAAACAAAGGAGCAGAGAAGTGCAGACCTTCTGTTATCAATCAGTATTATTGAGGTCCTAGTCCTACCGAGCTTTGTTGTGTAGATTTACACGTTTCTTGATGTATATGGAAATGACTGGTCATTTTACCACGGCTGATACATTGCAAGCAGAAGCTGCAGACTACAGACTCTGTTGGCAGCAGATGTGTAAAACAGGCCCAGACTGCAGAGTTCTGTGAAGTGGATATGGAGATAGCAATAGCCTCTACTCATTTGACAGTGCCATCTGGTTGAGGAGATGACTGATCCCTCCAGTCCTCTGCAAGTTGTCTCTGCCCCTGGATGAAATCCTTTCTCGCTGACGTTCTGCCTCTCCCTCAATTTCACCCTTTCCAATCTCTGGCACTCATGTATGCTATGCCACTCCCATCCTCCTCATCACTGGAACCTGCATAGCAGTACACTGCACCTGCAGGAACATCAATGGTGATTGCTGCTCACTGCCTGATGCCCCTTCCCTTTATGTTTCTGGCACTCTTTTCCTCAACATCTGATAACAGGATTTATTGCACATCCTCTGCAGAAAGTTACTGATGGTGCTCTGAAATAGTCCTATGGAATCCTCTGTGCCAGTTTAAAGGACTATGGTGAGAGCAGCAGAAGATAAATATGATGAAGAAGAGGGAGGGTGGATTTGCAGCTGTTGCAAATATTTGGCTGCTCTGCGCATATAAGGAGGACATTCTATGAAAGGAAAGGGATTTATGCCCCGCCCCTTGATGGTGCAGCCCCACCATAGGTTTGTTTTACTGGACTTGCTTACACTTCTAATACCTCTGCATACAGGATCTCTCCCTTTCCCCTAAAGCCCGAAAACATGGGCCGAACATTGGGCGGTATCAGCCGTTTCAATAGAAACCTTTAGAAATTTGGCCCACCTGGTCCGGCAGAAGCTGGCCGTACGCCTGGCTTCTGCCAAATGGGCATGGCTGAAAAGGTCTGTCGATCAGCATCTGATCAGGGCTTTCAGCCAATGGCTGAGAGCACTGACCGGTGTGTTCTGGGGAGAGGGGCATCCCCCTGTTAGAACACAATAGCTCAGTGGCGTGATCACTATACTAACATTGGATAGTTAGAACAGCAGCTCCTCCAGAGCTGTATACGTTTTTTTCATTCAGCCCACTTGAATAAATTGGTAATGTGGCCATTATGTGATATACAGTGCTATACAATGCTATACAGTTCTATACACAGTGCCCTATTGTGCTACATTACTGTCAATTGTAAAAAGTAAAGTGTGCTACATATTATTGCATAACCCACTTGTTGTCAAAGTGCATAGACCCAACAATCCCATCTAGGACTACCTTTTGGTTTGGCAGCAACAACTTTAGTTGTTTAGCTGCTAACACCCCCGCCAGTGCAGTATTTGGGGTGTTTTATTGGAGATTTTTTTATTTTCATTTATTTCAAGTTTTTAAAGAACACAAGATGTGGCTTTAGTTTTTTAGGGTATATATTTCATGGTGGAGATATATTTTTATATTTAATGATTTTTTTGGTGTCAGCAGGATGAACTGAAACAGGCAAAGCTGTCTTTTGTTTACAGAACTTCATGACATCGTCACCATATCTTTAGTACAACAAAACATCATCTTCTTTCTCCCCTAATTGCCAAAGCCAAGATTAAAGTTATGCAATACAAGCAATCCCCAATATCAGGCTGGCCTAAGGCCTGGTGCACAAAGCAAAGTCCATAAAGACGTGTATGAGTGAGTTTGGGGCGGAGGAACTTTACTGGCCTTCAGAGAGTCCTGACCTCACCCCGATAGAACACCTTTGGGATGAATTAGAGCGGTGACTGCGAGCCAGGCCTTCTTGTCCAACATCAGTGCCTGACCTCACAAATGCGCTTCTGGAAGAATGGTCAAATATTCCCAAAGACACACTTGTAAAAACTCTTAGGCCCTGTACACACGATCAGACCAGTCTGATGAAACTGGTCTGCAGACCAGTTTCATCAGACCAGTTCGATGGTGTGTACGGCCCATCAGACCGTTGTCCGTCAGACCAAAGTTTTAAAACTTGCTTTAAAACCTGTCTGATGGACACCTGTCCGTCGGACAGGTTGGATGTTTAGTACACAAAAGCATCGGACCAAAAACCTGTGCATGCTCAGAATCAAGTCGTCGAATGCTTGGAAGCATTGAACTTCGTTTTTTCAGCACGTCCATGTGTTCTACGTCACCGCGTTCTGGTCTCATCGGATTTTGGTCCGATGGTGTGTACACACATTAGACCATCAGACAAGTTCAGAGTTGTCTGAAAAACGGTCCGTCAGACCAGTCTCATCACACCGGTCTGATCGTGTGTACAGGGCCTTAGACGGCCTTCTTAGAAGATTTGAAGCTGTTATAGCATGAAAGGGTGGGCCAACTCAATATTGAACCCTACGGACTAATTCCGCGTACACACGATTGTTTTTCATGATAAGAAAAATGTAATTTTTTAAATTGGTCGTGAAAAATGGTCGTGTATATGCTCCAGAGCATTCTCAGAAGCAAGTTATGAGACAGGGAAATTAGCAAAAGCAGCCCAAAGGGTGGCACCATTCAAATGGAACTTCCCTTTTATAGTGCCGTCGTACGTGTTGTATGTCACCGCTCTTTGCTAGAGCATTTTTTTCATGAATGTGCGTATGCAAGGCAAGCTTAAGAGGATTCATGACAAATCACGTCGAGAAAAACTTTGTTTTTTGGCACGACATGAAAAACGGTCGTGTGTACGTGGCATAAGACTGAATGAATGAATGAATGAAAAACTTATATAGCGCGGCACATGCGAATTAAATCGCCTCTGGGCGCTTGTTGTTCCTGTCTCCTTTGGAATCAAAAGAGATGAGTCTTGATCTTTCTCCTGAATGCTAGGTGGTTCTCCTCCAACCGAATGCTGGTTGGTAAAGCGTTCCATAGTCTGGGACCTTGGATCGCAAATCTTCTATCTCCTTTGGACTTGTAGCTGGCTTTCGGTATCTGGAGTAGATTTTGGTTGGTGGATCGCAAGATGCGATTGGGATTATGAATTTTTATTTTTTTGCACAGATATCGGGGAGCATTCCCATGGATACATCTATGCGTTAGACAGAGTGCTTTAAAAGCAATTCTGTCTTTCACTGGCAACCAGTGAAGGGCTCTCAGTGAAGATGAGATGGATTCCCAGGGTTTTTTCCCAGTCACAAGTCTGGCGGCCGTATTTTGAACGACTTGCAGACGAGCGATTTGGTACTTCGGGAGTCCGAGGTAAAGGGCATTTGCATAGTCCAGTCTGGAGTTAACAATTGTTCCCACCACGACTGCTACGTCTTCTTTAGGAATGAAAGGAATAAGTCTGCGTAGTAGGCGCAGCAGATGGTGAGATCCGCTGACTACTGACCCTATTTGTGCGTCCATTGTCATGTGGGAGTCGAAGATGACACCAAGACTTTTGACTTTGGCGCTAGGGGTGATGATTTTGCCCAGAATGGGCGGGGGTGTCCACGTTGTTGCTGGTTGGTTCCTACGCTTGGCGTGAAACAGGAGAAGTTCTGTTTTCGCTCCATTGAGTTTAAGATAACTCTTGGTCATCCAGTCCTCTATCAAAGAGAGACATGTCTCTAGATTGAGGTGGTGATCCTTTTTATTGCAAATGCGGAAATACAGTTGCGTGTCATCTGCATATGAGTGATAGAGCAGTTTTTGACTGCTGATGATTTCAAAAAGAGGACGAAGATAGATGTTGAATAACACAGGCGATAGAGGGGATCCTTGAGGGACTCCGCATGATACTGTGCGTTTTCCAGAGGTGAAAGGTCCTAACTTCACTATTTGCGAACGGTTTTCCAAGAAAGAGGAGAACCAAGATAAATCACCTTCTGCGACTCTGGCTACTTCAGCTAGCCGAGTCAATAGAAGCTTGTGGTCAACAGTGTCGAAAGCTGCGCTTAGGTCCAACAGAACCAGGAGACAAGATTCAAGTAGGTTATGGGTATCTAGATGCTGTTGCAGCTGTTGTACCACTACTTTCTCCATGACCTTAGAAAGAGAGTTTAGGCCTGTTATGGGACGGCGGTGGAGTGGATCCTTGGGGTCCAGGGTGGGTTTCTTCAAGATAGGCCGAATTATACCCTCCTTCAACTGGGAGGGCACTATGCCCTCCCTAAAGGATTGGTTAATAAGCTGCGTGATCGGAGGCGCCAGGAAGTCGGCACATTCCTTCAGCAGTTTAGTGGGGATGATATCATTCGGCGCAGTGCTGTTACGCAGAGCGCCGATGATATTTTTAATGTCATGAGTACAGACGGGTTCCAGCGTGAACTCACCTGATTGTGGTGAGTTTCTGCCGGTGTTGTGTGAATAATTACTGGGGGGGCTACGGGGGGAGTTGTTCTGCTGAATGCTTTGCCGGATTCCCTCAATTTTATTGATGAAGTAATCCGACAATTCATTGCAAAATTCTTGTGTGTCCGAATTGGGGGGTTCAAGACATCCTGGATTCATGGTCTGAGTGACCAGCTTGAAGAGCTCGCGGGGGCGGTTGAGGGCGCTGTTGATAGCCTCAGAAAAATAATTTTTCTTGGCATCGAAAATTTCCTTGTGGTATTTTCTAGTTATTGCCTTGT
The DNA here is from genome assembly GCA_029574335.1 of Rana kukunoris. Classification (NCBI taxonomy): domain Eukaryota; kingdom Metazoa; phylum Chordata; class Amphibia; order Anura; family Ranidae; genus Rana; species Rana kukunoris. Next base: position 225,723,896 of record CM056051.1, read on the forward strand.
AGATGGAGAGGTTCTCAACTGATGGACTTCTCTTCCAGGCGGCTTCAGCCCTTCTGCGCTCTTGCTTCAGTGACGCCAGCTGGTTGTTGAACCAGCCTGCGTTATTTTTCCGGATGTGGGTTTTACGTTTCGGCGCTATTAAGTCGGCTGACTGTAATAGGGCTGTGTTAATGGAATCCAGTGTTTCTTCAGCCGATTGATGCGGCTGAATTCTTTTTATTTTTTTCCTTAACGTGGCTTTGAAGAGTTCCGAGTGGAGCTTCTTCTGACATCTAGTCCAGTGTGTTGTTACTGGGTTTGATGTTTTTATTAAGGGGGGGAAATTGGGGATAATGAATTTAATTGCATGGTGGTCTGTCCATGGCAATGGTTCATTTCCCAAGATTTTTATTTCCAGATCGTGTCTGAAAATAAGATCGAGCGTGTGACCTGAAGCATGTGTGGGCCCACTTACTAGTTGCTGAAGCCCTAATCCTTCCAGGTGGTCAATGCAGGCGTCGGCAACGGGGTCTTGCGGGGAGTTGGCCCAGAGGTTGAAATCCCCGAGCAGCAAAAGGTGTTTGCTGTTCAGGGTATAGGTGGAGATAAAGTCCGTCAATGAAGGGAGAAACTGCGATGCCATTAAAGTTCATGTGCGTGTAAAGGCAGGTGTCCCAGTACTTTTGACAATATAGTGTACATAGACATGGAAGGGTTAAAAGCAGTTTATTTTTGTTAATTTTTTTGTTGTTTATGTCCTGTTAACTAATTGCCGACCGCCCACCGTCATATTACTGCAGGACGGTGGCACTGCTACGCGGGAGCACGTAGCTCTACGTCCTCCCTTTAGCAGCTTGTAGGGCGCGCGTGCGCCCCCCGAGTCCCGCGCGCATCCCGCGTGCGTGCCCGGCAGGTACGATCGCCGCCGGGCACCCGCGATTGCTCGTTACAGAGCGGGGAACGGAAGGTATGTGTGTAAACACATACCTCTCGTTTCTGTCAGCGGGGGAAACGCTGATCTTCTGTCCATACAATGTATGGACAGAAGATCAGTGATTTCCCCTAGTGAGGCCACCCCCCCATACAGTTAGAACACACCAGGACCACACTTAACCCCTTCCCTGCCCCCTAGTGTTAACCCCTTCACTGCCAATGGCATTTTTATAGTAATACAATGCATTTTTATAGCATTGATCGCTATAAAAATGCCAATGGTCCCAAAAAATGTGTCAAAAGTGTCCGATGTGTCCGCCATAATATCGCAGTACCGAAAAAAAAAAACGCTGATCGCCGCCATTACTAGTAAAAAAAAATAATAATAAAAATGCCATAAAATGACCCCCTTTTTTGTAAACGCTATAAATTTTGCGCAAACCAATTAATAAACGCTAATTGCGATTTTTTTAAACAAAAAATATGTAGAAGAATACGTATCGGCCTAAACTGAAGAAAAAAAATGTTTTTTTATATATTTTTGGGGATATTTATTATAGCAAAATGTAAAAAATATTGCATTTTTTTCAAAATAGTGGCTATATTTTTGTTTATAGCGCAAAAAATAAAAACCGCAGAGATGATCAAATACCACCAAAAGAAAGCTCTATTTGTGGGAAAAAAAGGACGCCAATTTTGTTTGGGAGCCACGTCGCACGACCGCGCAATTGTCAGTTAAAGCGACGCAGTGCCGAATCACAAAAAGTGCTCTGGTCTTTGGACAGCAATATGGTCCGGGGCTAAAGTGGTTAAGGAAGATGTTCATATACTTCCTGTCCTGGAGATGAACCTGGAAGTGAAAAGAAATGCCTAAAAAAAGTGGATCGCTCTTATATTTTAGTTCTGGAACTGTAAAAGTTTGGATTTCCAATCACTTTTCTATAGTCACCATGACTAACAGAGAGTGAATTTCCTCAACAGGGGCAGAGACATCAATGAACACTTGACAGAGGTTCTAACACTTACCTACTATGGTTTTAGTAACTTACCCAGGTTTTTTTTTTGTTTTTTTTTAGATAAGCTTTTACTTAATTGTCTATTTTTTCCTTTATGCTATATTGTGTATTTCTCATGGTTTCTTTGTAAAAGCACTTTGATAAGCTTGCTTTAGGCTGGGTTCACACTAGTGCAAATTGGATGTGGGGAAATGTCAGGAGATTCTGACCAGCTCTCAATGGAGCCAGTTTAAACCTCTCTGGAGTGGCTGCGGAGCCAATTGCACAGTGGTTTCAGGTCCAAATTAAAAGGGTTGTAAAGGATTTTGTTCCCCCTAAATAGCTTCCTTTACCTTAGTGCAGTCCTCCATCACTTATCTAATCCTTTGATTTTGCTTTTAAATATTCCTTATTTCTTCTGAGAAATCCTGACTTCCTGTTCTTCTGTCTGTAACTCAACACCGTAATGCAAGGCTTTCTCCCTGGTGTGGAGAAAGCCTCTTGAGGGCAGAGGGGGCGAGCATGAGTGTCAGGACGCCCACTAACACACAGCTCCTTTATCTATCTGCAAAGTAGAGAGTGTCCTGACTTGCCTGCTCGCCCCCTCCCCCCTCAAGAGGCTTTCTCCACACCAGGGAGAAAGCCTTGCATTACGGTGTTGAGTTACAGATAAAAGAAGCATTTCTCAGAAGAAATAAGGACATTTAAAAGCTAAACCGAAGGATGAGGTAAGTGAAGGGGGACTGCACTAGGGTAAAGGAAGCTATTTAGTGAGAAAAATGTTTTCCTTTACAACCCCTTTAAGGCAAATTAAGGCAAATATTCGGCCTGATTCGTTTTTGAAATGGAGAAAAGGAACACACTGGACCCCTGCTGTCAGCCGCATCCATCTGCAGTGGGAACCCAGCCTCAAAGAAGGGTGGGATGGAGAGCTGGCAGGGGCCACTAGTAAGATAAGTAAACAAAAATTATAATAATAATAATAGAAAGAGTCCAGTTAGTGTTTGGAAGCTTAAACCTCATACACACGTTCGGTTTACTCGGCAAGAACCAGCAAGAAAACTGCTGGCAGAGCTTTCTTGCCGAGTATACCGAGCATGTGTATGAGGCTTTTAGGATTCTCGACAAGAAAACTGCCCAGAATCTAGACAAGAAAAATAGAGAACATGTTCTCTATTTTCTCGTCGTGAGATTCTCTGCAGTTTTCCTGCCGAGAAACCTGAGAGTGTGTATACTTACCTGGTCCCCGTGGAAACCCATGCATGCTCGAAATGACTTTGACGCATGCGCGGTAGCTTCCACGGCATAGATAGGGTGAAGCAAGATGGCAGCGATGGCAAGTGCATGCTCGTCGTTCGCGATGACATCACTGCGTTCATGTCTTTTAAGAGAACCACGGTTCTTTTGAAAGGTCTGTGTGTACACTCGGGCGGCAAGAGATTCTTGCCAAGAATCTCGTCGGGAAAAACAACCTTTTTTTTCCTGATGAGATACTTGCCCATGTGTACGAGGCCTCAGTCCATTTCCTTCTGGATCCAGACCTGTGTTAAAGGTTCTAGTGGGAGTTGAAAGTGGCTACTGGAGGCTTTTTGTCAAGAGGAATGGGCAGCTTTACCATCTGAGTAGATAAAGAGCCTCATCCACAAATACCACAAAAGACTTAAAGCTGTCATTGATGTTAAAGGGGGCAATACAGTTAAGAATGGGGGTATGTAAACTTTTGATCAGAGTCATTTGGGTATTTCCTGTTGTCATTATGATTTAAAAAGAGTAAACACAGTTGATTGATAATAAATGGCTTCAGCCAAACACTAACCATGAGTGAAAGAAAAGTTGTTGTGTTATCATTCATATTCTCTAAAAAATGGCCAAGAAATCATAAAATCATAAAATCTGCCAGGGTATGTAAGCTTATGAGCACAACTCTAATAATAAATATTATTATTATTATTATTATTATTATTATTATTATTAATTTATTGGTTCTTAGTTCTTGCAGTCATGAAGCATTACCTAGGAAATTCTTCATACAAAATGATCTAGAACTAATTCAAAGCATGAGAATATATTAAATTACTCTTAACAAGCTATGTTTTATACAGTAGGTTATTCAAACCATCTACCATAAAGAAGATTAACGATAACAATATACCACAAGTCATAATTTTTGTTCTGTGCATCCAAGCCACAAATGAAATATAATATGCAGTATATCCAGTTTCACCAAATTATTGCTATTTTAACAAGAACAGAATTAATGTTGCATAACACATAAATTTTAAGTTGTAAATTCCACCACCGTGTAAAAGAGCCACAGCACCACCACAGTTTATGTTACTATAAGTAGTGATTTGTGAATCTGCTTCGGTTCAGTAGTGAATCCCCAATAAAGTTGAGGTGGGGGGGGGGGGGCACTTAATAATAAATTTTGTCCATTTTTAAGGCAATCTATTGTCAAAAAAAGCTGGGCACTGCTATTGGGGACATTTAACAAAGCAAAATATTTTTTTTCAAAAATATTGTACGGTATTGTGCAATAGAGAAAAATATATTGGAAACAACTGGGACCTTAAGGGCCGGTTCACACCTATGCGTGGTGCGCAATCGCATGTGATTTGCACCGCACTGCAGTGCGAATCACATGCGATGTCCGTGTGATGCGATTTCAGACATACAATTTCAGACATACTAGCTGTATTGCATTCGGACTGAACTCGCACAGGACCCTTTTTTTGTCCGCACCAAAATTGGATCGCATGGGTGTTTACACCTATGCGATCCGATTCATGTCTGAACTGATAGTTCGCAGTGCGTTATGCTAGCTGAAATAGGGGTGTCATTAACGATGTATTGACACTCCCCAGCAGTTTGCATATGGCAGTGTGATCTGCTGTTCAAATTGGGTGCAATACGGGAACCCACAGTGGATTGGCAGGGTTCCCACATCGCACTAGTGTGAACCCAGCCTATAGGTGCTGAACCACCCCTCCGTCAGTATATTTAATACAATATAATTCAAATTCATTGAGTTAACAAATAAATCTTTATTGTACAAAATAGTTAAAACCTATAATGACAGGGGGTTTAAATATTCCCCAATAATAACAGTAATAAAAGAACGTAGTGTAAAGCATATCGTCAGACATAGGGAACACCCCGGGTTCGGTACGCGGCAGACTGACAAAAAGTTTGTGCGAACACCATTAAAGTCTATGGGACCTGAACGTGAAAAATAAAAAGTGCAATTTTAAAGGCTAAAATGCAAATTATTGTCATAAAAAAGTGTTTGGGGACCCGGGTCCTGCCCCAGGGGACATGTATCAATGCAATTTTTTTTTTTTAAATGGCCGTTTTTTCGGGAGCAGTGATTTTAATAATGCTTAAAGTAAAACAATAAAAGTGAAATATTAAAAAAAAAAAAAAAAAACATGCGGTTTAGTAATTATGCATATGAGCGTATCATTTTTTAGTTTTTTGGTGGGGGAGTGGATCTTGGGTGGGAGTTCCCACACTTTTTTCCCCAGGACTTGACCCCTGGTGACACCTCACTGGTACCTGGCCTTTCTTTCAGAGGTTCTTCTTTTCTGGTGGATGCCACAGCACTACTGATGGATGCTATTGCCTTATAATACAATTTCCTGTGTGGGGGGGGGGGGGGGGGGGGGTTTGGGCTCCTCCATCTACCTTGTAATTGAAAAATTTGAACTGGGTCGTTTCAGCAGACAAATCCGATCGTGTGTACGGGCTAGTGGACAGGTTTGTCCATTGGACAATTTTCAAAGCATGCTTTGAAATTTGTCCCCTACAAACCTGTCCATCGGATCGGTCCGCTGGTTAGTACACTAACCAGCGGACATATCTTCTCGCAAATGCGTCGAATTGGTGACTGGGCGGCATCAACGTCACCGCCACATCACGGCCAGTGGGGATTTTGTTCCGATGGTGTATACACACCGCCGGACGAAAATCCAGAGGAGACATGTCTGACGAAAACGGTCCATCGGATATGTCCCTCCGTGTGTACGCGGCCTTAAAGTGCTTGTGATTGATCACCTTGTAAAACCCAGTCAGTTTAAAATAGAAATGAAAGGCAAATTTTTATAGATATAAAGAACATTATAAATACCTTTTTTTTCTCCTTTTTTTTTATAAGTGATCACATTCCTTCTGTTCTCAGCTGCATAAGAGCTGGGGGTGGGAGGGGGAGAAGCAGCAGTAGACTGGACTTCCCAGTGAATGGCTGTACAGTGGGGGAGTGTCAGGACCAGTCTGGAGAGTACACTGAGTTCCCAGCATAGCTAGAGAACTGACCACAGTTTGCTCTCCTGCTTAGTGTGGTCAGTTTTTGACAGAAAAGAAAGGGGACTAGCAGGAACACCAGGGATTTCACACAATGGAAGCAATACAAAGAGAACTGGATACTGTCTCGTATAAGTCCATACAAGTACATGGTACAGACACATATCAGGAATATGAAATTTTGAGTTGATACACTAGAATGTAAATATTAGCTAAGTATGTGTGAATGTGTCTTAAGAATGAGTAACAGATCTATATATGCTGCCTTGTGTAGTGATATTTAGAAAAAAAGCTGAGTTTTATACTCTCATTTTAGATTTACAGAAGTATGTAAGCCTGCTTATTACCTTACCTCCAGTTGAGTCTGCTTTGAAATGCATGACCTACAGTTTATTACATTATTCCTGCACCATGTGGCTTTCATGTAAATTAGTTTACATAATTCAATATGTTGGTTAAAATATTCACATTTTCTAGAATTCAAAATGAAATGATTAAATTTGCTGTATTTGTGGAAAAATGATTTTACTTATATTGTAACAAACTTATTATATTCATACATTACTTGTCTGCATGTAAAAGTCAGTGCAGGAAGAGGAACACATTACACAACTTAATCAAATGGCTTACTTTGTGACCGACAAATTCTGTCACACAGCATTAACTGATTATAGTGTCCTTTTGCTGTTCATAATTAGTTTCGTTTCATGTGATTTATTTTTTTTTTTTCCGTAGAACATAATGTTATTCATTTGTTAAAGACTACTGTAAAAGAAGGGGGGGAGGGGTAATGACTTCTGCTAGGTAGACAGCATAAGGTACAGGGTAAGGGAGAGGGAAAGAGACGGCAAAACTTCTGCTACTACTACTCAAAACTGGCTTGGGGTCATTTCTATTTTTTCACGATGCAAGTGGCATTGTGCACCAGCATCACAAACAAAAGTATTGACCAGCAGTGCTAACAATAGCAGTAACAGATACAGGTGGTCCCCTAGTTACAAACATCCGACTTAACCCACACTGGGTTCACACTGGGCTGCGGGAGTGAAGACGTGCAAGTTCAGCTGAACTCGCACAATTTCACTCCCGCTGGCAGTCCCGATTTCGGCCGCGATTAAGAGACATCTGTGCAGGTTTCTGCACAGATGTCAATGTAAATCGTGGGCTGAAATCGCAAAAAGTAGTACAGAGACTACTTTTTGAAATCGGTGCAATACCGCAGATGCAGCGTTGCGCCGATTAGGACAGTACCATTGCATGTCAAAACGCACCAGTGTGAACAAGGGCTAACAAATTGAGGCAGACAACAGGAAGTGAGAGGAAATCTAGCCCTAGGAAGGGAAATTCTCTCATGTAAGAGTTATATTATTTGTTTTTTAATTACTTTTTATTGCTGTTTCAAACACAAATAAAAAAAATAAACAATATATATATATATATATATATATATATATATATATATATATATATTAGGGCTGTGCAAATTAACTTTTAATTAATCGATTAATCTTTAATTTTTTTGATCAATTAAAATTCTTTTGATTGGTACTCGCCTCTCCGTCGGCTTCTGGGCCTTCAGGGAGTTCCGTCGGAGATCCGGTGACATCACAGACACCGGCGGGGCTTGCCGTGTCTATCTGAAGGGCTCCTTTGCTGTGCCTTTATATCTGCATGCCGGCGGGACCTTACTCTCTGCCACACGCAAAGGCTGTTACACTTCCCTCTATCACTTCCCTCTATCAACCTGGGATTCTACAACCATCCACTGGGAGTTGTGATAGTTCCCTTGACGAGACATCTACATGCCGACGGACTGATGTTAACCTCTGCTCATCTGGATTCAGCAGTGGTATCGTTGTACAAATTTGTATACCAGTATCATACTTAGCTACATGTCTTTATGACTGCTTTTGGTACTGTTTGGTATTACTTGCACCATTTTTACAGTTTATGTAGCTCCATCGATTTTATCTCCAGTGCAATATTTATTTGGTTACCTACTTGAAGACTATAAAAGTTTTAATGCTATTCCCTTTGAGCGCTGCCTTTGTGTGTTTTTTGTATCCTGCTATCCATTTTTCCAGTTGTATGTGTGTTATCATTAATCGAAATTAGTCGATTAATCGATTAAAAAAAAAAGATTAATCGAACACAAAAATTTTGATCAGTAACAGCCCTAATATATATATATATAGTTGTATTCAAAATTATTCAACCCCCCACTGAAATTGATTGTTTTGGCCAGTTTGACATTGATTTTGATCATTCATCCTGCTTACAATTAAATTAAAGAGGCACGTGTAGGTCAGACAAATATAACATAACATTTGTAATGAAATAACCACAAATGTCTTTTCTGTGCTCACATCATTATCAGTTTTATTCAACCCCCAAGTGACACTTAATCTTAGTACTTAGTACAACATCCTTTTACAGTTATAACAGCTTTTAAACGTGAAGCATAGTTTGACACAAGTGTCTTGCAGCGATCTACGGGTATCTTCACCCATTCGTCAAATGCAAAAGCCTCCAGTTCAGTCACATTCTTAGGCTTGCGCACTGCAATTACTTTCTTTAAGTCCCACCAGAGGTTCTCAATCGGATTTAAGTCTGGTGACTGCGATGGCTACTCCAGAATGTTTCAGCCTTTAATCTGCAACCATGCTCTAGTGGACTTGGAGGTATGCTCGGGATCATTGTCCAGTTGAATGGTCCAACGTCTCCCAAGCCTCAGGTTTGTGACGGACTGCATCACATTGTCATCCAATATCTCCTGGTACTGAAGAGAATTCATGGTACCTTGCAAACGCTAAAGCTTCCCTGTACCTGCAGAAGCAAAACAGCCCTAAAGCATGATTGACCCCCACCATGCTTCACAGTAGGCAATGTGTTCTTTTCTTCATAGGCCTTGTTCTACCTCCTCCAAACATAGCGTTGATCCATGGGCCCAAACAGTTCTAATTTTGTTTCATCAGTCCACAGAACACAATCCCAAAACTTCTGTGGTTTGTCCACATCACTTTTGGCATACTGCAGTCGACTCTTCTTATTCTTTGGAGACAGCAAGGGGGTGCGCCTGGGCGTTCTGGCATGGAGGCCTTCATTACGCAGTGTGCGCCGTATTGGCTGAGCAGAAACTTCAGTACCCACATCTGACAAATCTTTTCTCAGTTCCTCAGCAGTCACACAGGGACTTTTCTACACTCTACGCTTCAGGTAGCGCACAGCAGTCGAAGTCAGCATCTTCTTTCTGCCACGTCCAGGTAGCGTTTCAACAGTGCCCTTTGCCTTAAATTTGCGAATGATGCTTCCTATGGTGTCTCTTGGTATGTTTAACATCTTTGCAATCTTCTTATAGCCATTGCCCTTCCTGTGATGAGTAATCACCTCTTCTCTTGTCTTCCTGGACCATTCTCTTGACTTCACCATGTTTGTAACCACACCAGTAAATGTCTAGAAGGAGCTGAGTATCACAGTCATTTTAAAACTGCCTAATTGGTGCTTAATAGGCTTTATTGATGCTCCCTGACATCCACAGGTGTTTTCAATACCTGATTGAAAACACTTCAATGAACCTCTGTTCTTCAGCGCTGGTTCACACTGGGTACGATTTAGTTCGATTTGAGATGCGATTTCACAATTGCCGGCAATGACACCGTCCTAATCGGTGCGACGCCGATTTCAAAAAGTAGTTCCTGTACTACTTTTTGCAATTTCAGGACGCGATTTACATTGACATCTGTGCAGAAGCCTGCACAGATGTCTCTTAAATCGTGGCTGAAATGGGGACTGCCAGCGGGAGTGAAATCTGAACTCGCACGGCCTTACTCCCGCAGCCCAGTGTGAACCAGGGCTAAGAGTGGTAGTCTTTAAGGGGTTGAATAATTGTGTAAATGAAGCATTCACAAAAGAAACATTTACTACTGTATTACAAAACCAATTGATGTAATTTTAGTTGCATATGGTTCTTTAAGAAGTCCTTGTAGGATTTCATTCTGAATACAATTACAAATGTACACTAAATTCCCTAAAACCCTTTACAGCATTGGGGGGTTGAATAATTTTGAATACAACTGTATATATATATATATATATATATATATATATATATATATATATATATATATACATACATACATACATAATCAGGCACTGTACACTAAATTCCCTAAAACCCTTTACAGCATTGGGGGGTTGAATAATTTTGAATACAACTATATATATATATATATATATATATATATATACATACATACATACATAATCAGGCATTTTAGCTCTTACAGAAAGAATAAGAAACAACTCAAATAATCAGCAAATATATTATTTAAATATTAATATGTCTGATTATAGAGCTTTTTTTTTTTTTTTTTACCAAAACAAAAGCAAAAAGTAAAAAGGGGAGTAAAAAAAAAAACTTGGGGTTATAAATAACCAGAGTATTAAACTTCTATTGCATCATATCTATCCAAGTATTATATATTATGTCACCTAACAACTTAACGTCATTAATGTATTATAATATTATAATACTGTAAGAGTTATTATGGGAAAAGGGTACCTCTGCTGATGCTTTATCACGAATCCTTTTTTCCACAACAATCCAAAATTTTCCAAATCCAATTGTCATAGGGACAGAAACTGAGGTGAAATCTTCTGAATAGGGGAACAGACAGCAAAACAAACATTACAGGGGTGTTAACCCTTCCCTATGCTATCCAAAAAGCTTAAAAAGCTTTTTTTTTTTGACTGGTGCTAGAGTACACTTAGAAAATGTAACTGTTCCGACCAGGGCCGATCCTAGGGTCACATGCGCCTGGGTGCAGAAATATTTCTGGCGCCCCCTACAAGGGCGTGGTCACCTTACTAACTCCTCCCCCTTTACACATGTTTCTATGGCAACCGTTCGAACACAGGGATGCTCCCCTAAGGAGTTATCATTACCCTGGGATCCTCCCATGATCTCTTAGCAATAAACAAAATACAGGAAGAGAAGCATAGTACTCTAATTGGACCTGGAGGTGGGTCTCTCTAATGGACACAGAGAGGGCTTCTGTTAGAGAGTCTGTTTAGAAAGAGCCCCCAGACATAATACAGGAGATAGTCAGAGACTTCTAACATGATACAAGAGATGATCAGAGACTGCAGCCATGGTACAAGAGATTAATGCAGCCTCACCAGTGCCCATAAAATGCAGCCTACCAGTGCTCACCAAATGCAGCCTACCAGTACCTAACAATTGCAGCCTTATAATTGATCACCAATTTCAGCTTACCAGTGCCCCTGGATTACACAGAAGAGCAGTATCCTGCTGTCACATAGCTTGGATTTAATCTGCCCGGGCAGCCACTGAAACAAAGACCGACTTGCGGCTCCTATGGTACACATCACAGTGATTATACTAACTATACCCCCCCACTCTCATCACACCTCCCCTAACCTGATAACCCTAATTGGGGGCTAAAAGAGAGCTCAGGCTCAGAGAGAGAGGTGGGGCTGAAAGAGAGCTCAGGCTCAGAGAGAGAGGTGGGGCTGAAAGAGAGCTCAGGCACAGAGAAAGGAGGTGGGGCTGAAAGAGAGCTCAGGCTCAGCGAGAGCTCAGGCTAAGAGAGAGAGGTGGGGCTGAAAGAGAGCTGAAAGAAAGCTCAGGCTAAGAGAGAGAGGTGGGGCTGAAAGAGAGCTCAGGCTCAGAGAGAGGAGGTGGGGCTGAAAGAGAGATCAGGCACAGAGAGAGGAGGTGGGGCTGAAAGAGAGCTCAGGCACAGAGAGAGGAGGTGGGGCTGAAAGAGAGCTCAGGCACAGAGAGAGGAGGTGGGGCTGAAAGAGAGATCAGGCACAGAGAGAGGAGGTGGGGCTGAAAGAGAGCTCAGGCTCAGAGAGAGGAGGTGGGGCTGAAAGAGAGCTCATGCTCAGAGAAAGGAGGTGGGGCTGAAAGAGAGCTCAGGCTCAGAGAGAGGAGGTGGGGCTGAAAGAGAGCTCAGGCTCAGAGAGAGAGGTGGGGCTGAAAGAGATGGAGGTGGAGAGAGAAGGGGGTTGAGTGAGAGAGAGAGAGAGAGATGAGGCAGAGAGAGAGAGATGAGGCAGAGAGAGAGAGAGAGAGAGAGAGAGAGACGAGGCAGAGAGAGAGAGAGAGAGAGAGAGAGATGAGGCAGAGAGAGAGATGAGGCAGAGAGAGCAAGAGAGAGATGAGGCAGAGAGAGCAAGAGAGAGATGCGGCAGAGAGAGAGAGACATGCGGCAGAGAGAGAGACATGCGGCAGAGAGAGAGAGATGAGGCAGAGAGAGAGAGATGAGGCAGAGAAAGAGAGAGAGAGAGATGAGGCAGAGAGAGAGAGAGATGAGGCAGAGAGAGAGAGATGAGGCAGAGAGAGATGAGGCAGAGAGAGAGATGAGGTAGAGAGAGAGAGAGAGAGAGAGAGAGGGACGAGGCAGACAGAGGGACGAGGCAGACAGAGAGAGAGGGACGAGGCAGACAGAAAGAGAGGGACGAGGCAGACAGAGAGAGAGGGACGAGGCAGACAGAGAGAGAGGGACGAGGCAGACAGAGAGAGAGGGACGAGGCAGACAGAGAGAGAGGGACGAGGCAGACAGAGAGAGAGAGATTAGCAAGGGCAGAGGGATGAGGCAGAGAAAGAGGGATGAGGCAGAGAGAGAGGGATGAGGCAGACAGAGAGAGAGGGATGAGGCAGACAGAGAGAGAGGGATGAGGCAGACAGAGAGAGAGGGATGAGGCAGACAGAGAGAGAGGGATGAGGCAGACAGAGAGAGAGGGAAGAGGCAGACAGAGAGAGAGGGATGAGGCAGACAGAGATGGATTAGCAAGGGCAGAGGGATGAGGCAGAGAGAGAGGGATGAGGCAGAGAGAGGGATGAGCAAGGGGGAGAGGGATGAAGCAGAGAGAGGGATGAGCAAGGGGGAGAGGGATGAAGCAGATAGAGAGGGATGAGCAAGGGGGAGAGGGATGAGGCAGATAGAGAGGGATGAGGCAGATAGAGAGGGATGAGGCAGAGAGAGAGGGATGAGCAAGGGGGAGAGGGATGAGCAAGGGGGAGAGGGATGAGGCAGAGAGAGGGATGAGGCAGAGAGAGGGATGAGGCAGAGAGAGGGATGAGGCAGAGAGAGGGATGAGCAAGGGGGAGAGGGATGAGCAAGGGGGAGAGGGATGAGCCAGAGAGAGAGGGATGAGGCAGAGAGCGAGGGATGAGCAAGGGAGAGAGGGATGAGGCAGAGAGGGAGGGATGAGCAAGGGGGAGAGGGATGAGGCAGAGAGCGAGGGATGAGGCAGAGAGCGAGGGATGAGGCAGAGAGCGAGGGATGAGCAAGGGGGAGAGGGATGAGGCAGAGAGAGAGGGATGAGCAAGGGGGAGAGGGATGAGGCAGAGAGAGAGGGATGAGGCAGAGAGAGAGGGATGAGGCAGAGAGAGAGGCATGAGGCAGAGAGAGAGAGGGATGAGGCAGAGAGAGAGAGGGATGAGCAAGGGGGAGAGGGATGAGGCAGAGAGAGGGATGAGGCAGAGAGAGGGATGAGGCAGAGAGAGGGATGAGGCAGAGAGAGGGATGAGCAAGGGGGAGAGGGATGAGCAAGGGGGAGAGGGATGAGCCAGAGAGAGAGGGATGAGGCAGAGAGCGAGGGATGAGCAAGGGAGAGAGGGATGAGGCAGAGAGGGAGGGATGAGCAAGGGGGAGAGGGATGAGGCAGAGAGCGAGGGATGAGGCAGAGAGCGAGGGATGAGGCAGAGAGCGAGGGATGAGCAAGGGGGAGAGGGATGAGGCAGAGAGAGAGGGATGAGCAAGGGGGAGAGGGATGAGGCAGAGAGAGAGGGATGAGGCAGAGAGAGAGGGATGAGGCAGAGAGAGAGGCATGAGGCAGAGAGAGAGAGGGATGAGGCAGAGAGAGAGAGGGATGAGCAAGGGGGAGAGGGATGAGGCAGAGAGAGGGATGAGGCAGAGAGAGAGGAATGAGCAAGGGGGAGAGGGATGAGGCAGAGAGAGAGAGGGATGAGGTAGAGAGTGAGGGATGAGGCAGAGAGAGAGGGATGAGCAAGGGGGAGAGGGATGAGGCAGAGAGAGAGGGATGAGGCAGAGAGAGAGGGATGAGGCAGAGAGAGAGAGGGATGAGCAAGGGGGAGAGGGATGAGGCAGAGAGAGGGATGAGGCAGAGAGAGGGATGAGGCAGAGAGAGAGGGATGAGCAAGGGGGAGAGGGATGAGGCAGAGAGAGAGAGGGATGAGGCAGAGAGAGAGGGATGAGCAAGGGGGAGAGGGATGAGGCAGAGAGAGAGGGATGAGGCAGAGAGAGAGGGATGAGGCAGAGAGAGAGAGGGATGAGCAAGGGGGAGAGGGATGAGGCAGAGAGAGAGGGATGAGGCAGAGATAGAGGGATGAGCAAGGGGGAGAGGGATGAGGCAGAGAGAGAGAGGGATGAGGCAGAGAGAGAGAGGGATGAGCAAGGGGGGGAGGGATGAGGCAGAGAGAGAGGGATGAGGCAGAGATAGAGGGATGAGCAAGGGGGAGAGGGATGAGGCAGAGAGAGAGAGGGATGAGGCAGAGAGAGAGAGGGATGAGGCAGAGAGAGGGATGAGGGGCAGTGAGAGAGGGATGAGGCAGAGAGAGGGATGAGGCAGAGGGAGGGATGAGGCAGAGAGGGAGGGATGAGGCAGAGAGGGAGGGATGAGGGGCAGTGAGAGAGGGATGAGGCAGAGAGAGGGATGAGGCAGAGAGTGGGATGAGGCAGAGAGAGGGATGAGGCAGAGAGGGAGGGATGAGGCAGAGAGGGAGGGATGAGGCAGAGAGGGAGGGATGAGGCAGAGAGGGAGGGATGAGGCAGAGAGGGAGGGATGAGGCAGAGAGGGAGGGATTAGCAAGAGGGAGAGGGATGAGGCAGAGTGAGAGGATAGTGTCATAGTGGACAGAGAGGGGTGCTGACAGAGAAAGGGAGTGGCTGTGAGAGAGAGGACGGCTGTGAGATCCCTAGCCCTGTCTGTATCTAAAGATAGGTCCGTCTGTGTCCGTGTATGGTGCCAAGTACCTTATTGATCCGGGAGGTGCTCTCCTCTGCTGCTTCTTCCAGCAGCTCCCTGGAAGATCGTCCTTATCCTCCAGGCATCACTGACTGCTGCTGGGGCACAGAGGAGGCTGGAGGAAACTGTGTGCACACTGTGCAGCGACATCAGATCAGTGTCACTGTCTGGCTGCTTTGAAATCTCCCGCCCACACCCCTTTCCAGGCACAGATTGGCGGCACAAGGGGTTGTGGGCGGGCACATGGGGAGGAGGTTAGTCCTGGTACAGATACAGCAGGCGCCGTGCGGGGGATGTGGACAGTGCTGTGAGCGGGTCAGTGGGCGGCAGAGGTAGGGGGTAATGTGATCACGGCGCTCTCGCTGACATGCGCTAGTGTCTAGGGAAATCACAATGCTGACTCGTTGGCAACCCACTCTGGCGCTACTGACACTTTGGCGCCTCCTCCCCTCTGGCGCCTGGGTGCAGCGCACCCTTTGCACCCTGCCTGGGATCGGCCCTGGTTCCGACTTACAAACAGATTCAACTTAAGAACAAACCTACAGACCCTGTCTTGTTTGTAACCTGGTTTGTAACCTGGGGACCGCCTGTAATGGGGTCAATTGAAAAAGAAATAGAGCATGTTAACTACCGATATATAAAGTTTATGTTCACTTAGCTTAGTTAGGTCAGTTAGTATTAAAGCCCCTCTGTCAGTCTCTAATAAAAAGGTACAAAAATATTCCAACTTCTGATTCTCTGCATTAGAAGAAGGATTTTACTCATATCCAGCGGCCTGTATCTCCTACCTTCCTTCCATTTTAGTGCTGCAGCTTCCATCAAACTCATCAATATTTGACAGTTCTTGTACTGTCAGATGCCTGTGTCCTCGTCATAAACTGTGGTTCAGTATTTTAACCCCTACATTACTAATGTGTCCTGTAATGAACTTGGGCCAAATTAAGGTATTACAGTTCATCCCCACTTCCTTCAGTGTATACTGTATATAGTGCACACAAGTGTTATAAGTGCCACTGGGCATGCACACACATGTAACTGGTCCACGTATTTAGGCTAATTGCAGTGCATCTTGGCTCTATCCAAAAAGAAAAAAAAATATTTAAAGAGTTTCAAGTTGGTGACTGTTGGCCTGCTTGGTGCCTGCTATCCAGAGAGATTTCAGTGCACACTTTGAAAATTAATCTCTCCACAATTCTTATAGCCACAGAGTAGGATCTGAACATACCTGGGTTTGGCATGAGGTAGGTTAAGTGAGCATAAATAAAGTTCCCTTGTCAAATCCGAAACCTATTGAAGTTAAGAGTCGAAGGGTAAAAAAACAGTAATGATCATTGTTTAGGCTAAAAGGCAAGGAATTGTTAGGTAAATGGCATGAAGGCTAGGTACATGTCCTGAGGGACATGTACCAAAGCAAAATAAAATGTAAAAAAAATCAGTTTGGCTGGAAACAGTGATTTTAGTAATGATTAAAGGGATATAATAAAAATGTAAAACTATCGTACCTGGGGGTTGTCCTTCCTGCCTATAAAGTGGTGGATCTGTGTAAAGTATACAACCTACTTCAGCAAAACTGACATTTACAAATAAAAAAGTGTATTTAAATGAAATTTACATTTTGGGAAAATGAAAACTCCCAGCTTCTTCATTCTGTTTGTAAATTGAGCAGTCGGCATTCCATTCATCTTTACCAGACCCTTATCCTATATGAGGGTCTGGTGTGGAATTAAATGGGCAACCCCCCCCCCAAAAAAAAAAATACACGTGGGTTCCTCTCACAAATCATAACAGGCCTTCCAGGTCTGGTATGACTTTTAGGGTGGAGCCCACACAAAAAATAAACAACAGTGAGGCCTACTTTGTTGGTTGACATAATTGAGGATTACATGATAAATGGTAATATTTAGGGATCGTTTAGAAAAATGGCACGGGGTTCCATAGTAATTTTTATCAGGCCTTTTAGGTCTGGTATAAATTTTAAGGGGGACCCTACGAAAAAAAGGGGCATCTTGCCAGGCAGGAGCCTTTGGCATTGTCGGACTGACCATTAGGGCACTCGGGCACTGCCCAAGGGCTCCATGCCACTAGGGGGACCCATCAGGGTTGCCAGCCTCAGTGAAACCAGGAACAGTATGTAGTTGTCAGTCCGCCCCTGGTCTTTGGTATGGTTGTAGGAAAATGAAACAGCTTACTTTTTTGAGCTACTAGCTTGTTCACAAAGACATCTGTTAGACTGTAATTATTTAACCAAAGGCACCTTCCCTTTAAAAATTGTAATATCAAGGTGAAGCTGCCCCTTTAAAAGTGTATACATACCTTCAACAAATGATAACAAAAAAGGAAGTAAGGTGCTTAACACAAAAATAAAAATATTTAAAAAAAAAACAAACAAATATTTTAGTGCATTAAAAAATATCTATGTATCATATAGACAGTCCCAACACCACGTAGAATTTTAAATCAGTGGGTCTTCATACCATATCATTGCCACCACCGTGAGATTAAACACTCACTGCAAGCCTGTGACCTCTAAATTAATAAAGGTAATCGAGCTCTGTATACAGAGGCGTATCTAGGGTATGGCAGCCATGGCAAGTGCCATGGGCGCCATATGAAGGGGGCGCTGTTGAGTGGCTGGGCAGCAAGGCAATTCCCAGGGTCTGAGGGTCTCCTATTTCCTCCTCCTTTTCAGCACCTTTGCTAATGGTCAATGGCAGCGCTATCCCTGCTGAGTTCAGCCACAGCCCTCCCCTGTTCTCTCAGGCTCTCCCATTCCATCTGGTCGGATTGGCAGCGCAAAAAGAAGGATTTCATCACTTCCAGTATTGGTTCTGCATTTACCTGGCCTTGGAAGGCAGAGGAGGGATCAGGGGTCTAATTAACCCCAGATTTCTCCATAAAGAGGATCTGTCACTACCAAAAGTATCACAAAGTATGATAAATATCACTAGTTTTGTTAGCTGTTTTTTTTTGTTAAGGTTATCTGAAAGATGGGTTTTAAATATTTAGACAGGGGCGTACTTTCAGTGCTTGCCATAGGCACTATTTTCACTAGATACGCCTCTGTCTGTATATTATATCCAGGGATATCAGCCAAACCAATTGCTTTTAACTTCCATGGTCACTCCTAATCCTTTAACTTTGCTCTGTCATCTCTCCAGGGCTAATCACATTAGAAACATCAGACATACCAATAAAGATTCTTATAGTGCAGTAGTTTTATTCTAACAGGTGGATAAATGCAAGTATAAAATTCCCACTCACATGAATTAGTGCCCAGGCTCGCCACTAATGTAAACAGTGTTGACTAGAGATGAGCCCGATGTTCGAGGCGAATGTAAGTTTGAGTCGAACATCAGGTGTTCGCCTGTTCGCCAAATAGTGAACATTATGGGGTGTTCGTGGCAAATTCAAAAGCTGCGGAACACCGTTTAAAAGTCTATGGGAGATTAACAGGAATAATAAAAAGTGCTAATTTTAAAGTCTTATATGCATCGTTTTGTCATAAAAAAAGTATTTGGGGACCCGGGTCCTGCCCCAGGGGACATGTATCAATACAAAAAAAAGGTTTTAAAAACTGCAATTTTTTGGGAGCAGTGATTTTAATAATGCTTAAAGTGTAACAATAAAAGTAAAATATTCCTTTAAATGTTGTGCCTAGGGGGTGTCTGTTGATTAGAACTAGCTGCGCTGCTCCATCGCCTGGGGACCAGCATGAGGTCCAAAGACCGAGACGTTCTGAAGACTGAACGTTCTAAAATAAACCATAAATCTAACTCATAAAATAACTGCAGTGTTTCCTGAATGATATATCATTCACAGCAACATCTTGTGCAGGGAAATAAATAAACCCCACCATTAAATTAAAAGGGATACAAAATTGGCAATTGGGCAAGGTAAATTATCCCATAAATTCTCCCCTAAAGCATATACCAAATATACAAAATCCATATATCCTGTAATTGCCCCCCACAAATTATAATGTATAAAATATTATTAAAATTAAAAAAACAAATATCAGATTGCATAAACATGAAAGCAACCCACTTGAAGTTAAAAATTTGAAATTACAAATAAGTAAAAAATAGTAAGGAAGCAATTTAGATCAATACCTATATTGAGGCCATGTGTCTAACTTGTGTATCCACTTGGTCTTTTTCTGGGACACCAATTTACAGAGATCACCTCCCCCCCCCCCCCTTAATTTTTAACATCATGGCAGTTGTTTTCAGGTTTATGCAATCTGGTATTTGTCTTATTAGTTATATTAATATTTTACACATTCTACTTTGTGGGGGGGATGCAATTATAGGATATATGGATTTTGTATATTTGGTATGTGTTTTAGGGGAAAATGCATGAGGGTTTAAACGTGCCCAGTTGTATCCCTTTTGATTAAATGTGGGGTTTATTGATTTTTCTCCACTAGATGGTGCTGTGAATAATGTATCATACTCTTAACATCAGTGTTAATTATGAATTGGAGTGATGGTTTATTTTAGATCGTTAGAATTGCTAAGGGCCAGTTCACACCAGAGGCAGTTCCGTTCAGTTCCATGTGCTTTTCTTTCTGCACAAAATGCATGCACAGTGTTTTCCATGTATTCCAATGACTCTATTTAGCTCTAGTTCACACCATGCAGTCAGTTTCGGGTCAGTTTCTGCACCGGAAACTGACTGCATGGTGTGAACTAGAGCCAACTAGAGCCATTGGAATACATGGTAAACACTGCGCATGCATTTTTATATGCAGAAAAAATGTACACAAAACTGTACGGAACTGCGTCTGGTTTGAACTGGCCCTTAAGGTATAGTCACTGGACTATAGGGACATTTGACAATTTTTTTATTTTATGTACAATTTTTGGTTTTGACATTCACTTTAGGCCGTACAATGCACACAGCCGATCATATAGGGTTAAAAGGCAGTATTATAGATCAACCAATTAGAGGAGGTTTGGCAATATAAAAAGCTACGACAAAATGGCAGCTTTGTGGCTTCCTGTGCTGGATGCTGGATAGCAAAACTAGTCAAGGTTCCAAGTTTTCCATCACTTCCGGTTTCGTTCTGACATCACTCGAACGTTCCGTCTTTGGAACACACATTGGTCCCCAGTTAATGGAGAGTTGAATCTAGTTCTAACCATCGCTGTTTATATTAGTGCCGAGACTGGCCACTAATTCACCTGAGTGGTGATTTTACACTTGCTTTTATCCATCTGTTTGAATAAAAATACAAAATCTTTCTTGGTCTGATGTTTCTAATGCGATCGTTCCTGGAAAGATAACAGAGCAAAATTATAGGACTCAGAGTGTCCTTAGAAGATTAAAACGATTGTACAGACCTTTACTAGTTTAGAGGTCACGGTGTGCAATCTTACTGTGGTGGCAATAATTAGTGCTATATAGTATGAAGACCCACAAATTTAATTATTAACTCACCTTCATTGTAAGAGGGAAGTTTCCGGAAAACATTTTAAATAAAGAACTTTGAAGCAAAATATGGGTCAGTGCCCATCAATGCAGCTTGATTAATGCCCATCTGCAGCTTCACAATTTCCCATCAATGCAGCTTGATCAATGCCCATCTTCAGCCTCACCATTGCCCGTCAATGCAGCTTAATCAATGTAAATCTGTAGCCTCACAATTGCCTATCAATGCAGCTTGATTAATGCACATCTGCAACCTCCCCATTGCCATGAATGCAGCCTGATTAACCACTTCAGGCCCGCGCTACCGTCGAATGACGGCAACAGTGCGGGCCTGAATATCCAACATGCCATCATTTGACGGCATCTCCTTTGGGCGTTCCCAGCGCGCGCTGTAGAGCGCGCTGCGGGGAAGCCCTGTGTTGTCCGTGTCCCTTGGACACAGCCAATCACAGATCGTGGCGAACGGCCAATCAGAGTGGCCGTTTGCGATGCGATCTGTGGGCGAATGAGAGATGATCTCATAGATCATCTCTCATTGCCGTTTTACACAGAGACAGCGTCCTGTCTCTGGAGAGGAGGAGCCCGATCTGTGTTCCTTCCTACATAGGGACACAGATCGGTCACCCCCCCAGTCACCCCCCCTCCCCCCACAGTTAGAACACACCTAGGATACACATTTAACCCCTTCCTCACCCCTAGTGTTAACCCCTTCAATGCCAGTCACATTTATACTGTAATTAGTGCATATTTATAGCACTGATCGCAGTATAAATGTGAATGGCGCCAAAAATGTGTCAAAAGTGTCCGATGTGTCCGCCATAACGTCGCAGTACCAATAAAAATCGCAGATCGCCGCCATTTCTAGTAAAAAAATAAAAATAAAAAATAATAATTCTCTCCCCTATTTTGTAAGCGCTATAACTTTTGTGCAAACCAGTCGCTTATTGCGTTTTTTTTTTTTTTTTTTACCAAAAATATGTAGAAGAATACGTATCGCCCTAAACTGAGAAAAAAAAAATGTGTTTTTTTTTTTTTTAATTGGGATATTTATTATAGCAACAAATAAAAAATATTGTATTTTTCTTTAAAATTGTTGCTCTTTTTTGTTTATAGCGCAAAAAATAAAAACCGCACAGGCGATCAAATACCACCAAATGAAAGCTCTACTTGTGGGGAAGTAAATTTTGTTTGGGAGCCACGTCGCACGACCGCGCAATTGTCAGTTAAAGCGACGCAGTACCGGAAGCTGAAATTTCACCTGGACAGGAGGGGGGACAGGAGGGGGGTGTATGTGCCCAGTAAGCAAGTGGTTAATGCCCATCTCAGGGAGGGGAGGGGTGGGATGAGCGCTGTCAGATTACATACAACAAGAATCTCTGAGCTATGACTAAGCATCAGTTATTGATGTGATACGCGTCAGCATTGTTACCCCACTGTTTGCTTTTTTATTGCTGTGGAGTGTCATTTTTTACTGGTAATAAAGGCACCATTTTCTACATTTTGGTATCGTGTTGGAGTGCGGCTGTCCATCTCCTTTTTTTCTCTTTGTTACTGCCTTGTGCATTGCCTGCACCCACTGGGTTTTTGGATTTTAACTACCACTGGGGAGCTCTTGTCTTGAGCGGCGTCTCTTCCTTCATAACAAGAATCTCCTGTTTACTTGGCGGCCTTCTTAACCACTTGACCACCGGGCCTATTTTGGCACTTCTCTCCTTAATGTAAAAATCACATTTTTTTTGCTAGAAAATTAATCAGAACCCTCAAACATTATATATATTTTTTTTAGTAGACATCATAGGGAAAAAAATGGCGGTCATTGCAACTTTCTTTCTCGCACGGTATTTGCGCAATCATTTTTCAAACACCTTTTTTTGGGGGAAAAAAAGTGTTTTTTTAATGAATAAAAAAATAACAAAACAGTAAAGTTAGCCCAATTTTTTTGTATAATGTGAAAGATGATGTTACGCCGAGTAAATAGATACCTAACATTTCACGCTTTAAAATTGTGCACACAGAAGTGTAGGGTGCTGTGTAATGTAAAGGGGTGCAGGTGCTGTGTAATGTAAAGGGGTGCAGAGGTGCAGGGGGCTGTGTAATGTAAAGGGATTCAGAGGTGCAAGGGGCTGTGTAATGTAAAGGGGTGCAGAGGTGCAGGGGGTTGTGTAATGTAAAGGGATGCAGAGGTGCAGTTGTGGAGAGGGGGTACACCGTAGATATTGAAGGATGCAGAGGTATTCAGGGGGCACAGTGGGGTGCTTTTACAGGGTGCTAGATATTGGATCCGTCCCGGGTGCCAAATTCTCTAGGTACGCCCCTGGCCTGGAGTAACTGTCTGTTCAATAATTTTTCAGCCAGCTCCTTTAACCCCTTAAGGACCGCCGAATGTACATTTACGTCGGCAGAATGGCACGGACAGGCACATCAACGTACCTGTACGTGGCTGCCTTGACTTGGATTGGGGGTACCCCCCCCCCCGGTACATGCGACGGTCCCGGTGGCTTGGCGAGTGATCTGTGCTGAGGGGGCGGCAGTTCGTTTTTGTCCGCCCCCTCCGGATCGCTCCCAGCCAATGCGCGCGCTCCCCTGCAGTGTCATTTCCTCCTCCTATGTAAACACAGGAGGAGGAAGTGATGTGATCTCTGCTCTCGGCGGTTTTTTCAACCGCCGCTGAGGAGAGATCACATCACATAGTAAGTCTGCACAACACTACACTGACATCAGTACACGCAGGCACACTTACAGTAGGTGACTGGGATATTGTGTCAATCTCGCTCCCTTTCTCGGCGAGATTGACCACCTACGAGCCCCATCGCGGGAGCCAGCGCCGAGCTGGCTTGCCGCGATGGAGACAAAGCCGTCATAGAAGCGACGGGAATCCGACGCGGATTCCCGCCAATTCTACACGTGGGCGGAGTTTGTTATGAATCCTGAAGGAGAAATCCCCGCCGGATTTTTAAAGAAAAATCCGGCATGGGTTCCCCCCTCAGGAGCATAACGGGCCCTTAGGTCGGTTATGGGTTGTAAGGAGACCCCCTACGCCGAAAAAACGACGCGGGGGTCCCCCCACAATCCATAACAGACCCGTATCCAAAGCACGCCGGCCGGCCGGTCAGGAAGGGAGTGGGGGCGAGCGAGCGCCCCCCCCTTCCTGAGCCGTACCGGGCAGCATGCCCTCAACATGGGGGGGTCAGGTGCTCTGGGGCAGGGGGCGCACTGCGGCCCCCCACCCCAGAGCACCCTGTCCCCATGTTGATGAGGACAGGGCCCCTTCCCGACAACCCTGGCCGTTGGTTGTCGGGGTATGCGGGCGGGAGGCTTATCGGAATCTGGAAGCCCCCTTTAATAAGGGGGCCCCCAGATACCGGCCCCCCACCCTAAGTGAATGAGTATGGGGTACATTGTACCCCTACCCATTCACCTGCAAATACAAAGTGTAAACACAAATAAAACACACAGGGTATTGAAATATTTTATTAGTTGGCCGCCGGGGGGGGGTGTGTATGATCGCTTTTATAAAAGCGCCCCCCTCCGGCGGGCTTCTGTGGGGGGTGGGTGCCGCCGTCTGGTTCTCTTCCGCCGCCGGGGGGGGCGCTTTGATAAAAGCGCCCACCACCCGGCGGGCTTCTTTCGACGTCTTCGGCGGCGGGGGGGTCTTCTCCCACTCTCCGGGGTCTTCTCCCGCTCTCCGGGGGTCTTCTCCCGCTCTCCGGGGGTCTTCTTCTTCTTCAGGACTCTTCTTCACCCTCTTCTGCGACGTCGGCGTCTTCTTCTTCTTCTTCTTCTTCTGCTGTCCAGATGTTGACGCGACGCTTCCTTCCGCTGTTATGCCGGGCGCGCGGCTCGCAGCGAAATATATAGGCCTGTCTTGTGACGTCGCAGTCCCATCATGCTCCGGTAGGTACCACGTGCTACCTACCCACGTGATACCTACCGGAGCATGATGGGACTGCGACGTCACAAGACAGGCCTATATATTTCGCTGCGAGCCGCGCGCCCGGCATAACAGCGGAAGGAAGCGTCGCGTCAACATCTGGACAGCAGAAGAAGAAGAAGAAGACGCCGACGTCGCAGAAGAGGGGCCGCCGCCGTTAGTAATTGAGCTAACACACGAAGATAGCGGCGGCGAGTCCTGAAGAAGAAGAAGACCCCCGGAGAGCGGGAGAAGACCCCCGGAGAGCGGGAGAAGACCCCGGAGAGTGGGAGAAGACCCCCCCGCCGCCGAAGACGTCGAAAGAAGCCCGCCGGGTGGTGGGCGCTTTTATCAAAGCGCCCCCCCCGGCGGCGGAAGAGAACCAGACGGCGGCACCCACCCCCCACAGAAGCCCGCCGGAGGGGGGCGCTTTTATAAAAGCGATCATACAAACCCCCCCCCCGGCGGCCAACTAATAAAATATTTCAATACCCTGTGTGTTTTATTTGTGTTTACACTTTGTATTTGCAGGTGAATGGGTAGGGGTACAATGTACCCCATACTCATTCACTTAGGGTGGGGGGCCGGTATCTGGGGGCCCCCTTATTAAAGGGGGCTTCCAGATTCCGATAAGCCTCCCGCCCGCATACCCCGACAACCAACGGCCAGGGTTGTCGGGAAGGGGCCCTGTCCTCATCAACATGGGGACAGGGTGCTCTGGGGTGGGGGGCCGCAGTGCGCCCCCTGCCCCAGAGCACCTGACCCCCCCATGTTGAGGGCATGCTGCCCGGTACGGCTCAGGAAGGGGGGGGCGCTCGCTCGCCCCCACTCCCTTCCTGACCGGCCGGCCGGCGTGCTTTGGATACGGGTCTGTTATGGATTGTGGGGGGACCCCACACCGTTTTTTCGGCGTAGGGGGTCTCCTTACAACCCATAACCGACCTAAGGGCCCGTTATGCTCCTGAGGGGGGAACCCATGCCGGATTTTTCTTTAAAAATCCGGCGGGGATTTCTCCTTCAGGATTCATAACAAACTCCGCCCACGTGTAGAATTGGCGGGAATCTGCGTCGGATCCCCGTCGCTTCTATGACGCGCTCGCTGGAATGTGTTTTTACTATTCCAGCGAGTGCGAGATATCGGCAGCCTGTCGCCGAGATTCAGCGCGATGCTGGCGTGCTGAAAACACATTCTCGGCGGCAGGCACTGTAACCCCCCCCCCCTCCCTCCTGTCACAGTGTTACTGAATACAGTGATCATATATGTATGATCACTGTATTTAGTGTCAGTGTGACAGGCAGTTAGTGTTAGGTCCAGGGTAGTCCCTGTACCCCCCCTAATAAAGTTTAAACCCCTTGATCACCGCCCTAGTTAACCCTTTCACTCCCTATTGCCAGCGTCACTAAGCAATCATTTTTCTGATCGCTGTATTAGTGTCGCTGTTACCGCTAGGTAGCTATTTTTTTTTATTGCGATTTTTTTTTTAATGAAGACATGTGGCTAAATACAGTTTGGCCTAAATGTTTGACTAAAAGTTTGTTTATTTGATTTTTCTTATAACAAAAAGTAAAAAATATTGTTTTTTTTTTTCAAAAATGTCGCTCTATTTTTGTATATAGCGCAAAAAATAAAAATCGCAGAGGCGATCAAATACCACCAAAAGAAAGCTCTATTTGTGGGAAGAAAAGGACGCACATTTTTTTTGGGAGCCACGTCGCACGACCGCGCAATTGTCAGTTAAATCGACGCAGTGCCGAATCGCAAAAAGGGGCCTGGTCCTTAACCTGCATTTTGGTCCGGGTCTTAAGTGGGTAATTTCCACATAGATGTTTGTCAAAACCGACAGGACCACCCATGGTTAGAACATCAGCCGATTTCAGAATCT
Source organism: Rana kukunoris (assembly GCA_029574335.1). Taxonomy (NCBI): domain Eukaryota; kingdom Metazoa; phylum Chordata; class Amphibia; order Anura; family Ranidae; genus Rana; species Rana kukunoris. The sequence goes on from CM056051.1 coordinate 225,750,343, forward strand.
CCTAAAATTTGAGCTCTGGATGGCCAGCATAAGTCACTGTTCTCTTTAACTTTTAGATTCGTGCCTTATATGAGAAGTACTGGGTGAAAATGAGAATTAGTGGAACACGTTCCTTTTTTGTTTGCTAAAGGTGCCACAAATTAACCACTTCCATACAGGGCACTTATACACCTTCCTGCCCAGACCGATTTTCAGCTTTCATCGCTGTTGCATTTTGAATGACAATTGCGCAGCCATGCTACATTGAGCTTTCTTTTGGTGGTATTTCATCACCTCTGGGATTTTAATTTTCTGTTTTTTTTTTTAAAAAAAGGCCGAAAATTTTGAAAAACAAATGTTTTTTTTTGTTTCCGTTACAAAACTTTGTAAATAAGTACGCTTTCTCCTTCAATGATAAGCACTGATGGGGCTGCACTGATGGGCACTGATAAGGCGGCACTAATGGGCACCGATGAGGTGGCACCAATGAGGTGGCACTGATTAGGTAGAATTGATAAGCACTGATGATGGGCACTAATATGCAGCAATGATGGGGCACAGATAGGCGGCATTGATGGGCACAGATAGGTGGCATGGATAGGCACAGATAGGCAGCATGGATGGGCACTGATAGGTGGCACAGAGGGGCATGGATGGGCACTGATAGGTGGCACAGATGGGCATGGATGGGCACTGATAGGTGGCACGGATTTACTGTAATATATTGTATTGATCAATGCCAATCAGTGCCAAACGATAATTGCCTGCCAATCAGTGATGCCCATTGTGGGCACTGATTGGCATCCCTTGTGGGCACTGATTGGCATCCCTGGTGGTCTAGGGTGGCCCACCTGGTAGTGGGCATCCCTGGTGGTCTGGTGGCATCCCTGGTGGTCTAGTGTGGGCATCCTCAGGGGGGCTGCGCTGATCATCGACTAGGTCTCTCCCAGTCTCTCCCTGCTAGCTTCAGCCTTAGCCCCAGCACTGCTCGTCCCCAACCTGGCTTTTCTCCTTCCATCACTCAGAACCACAGCGGTTCCAGGTAAGAAATTGCTGACGGCCGTCCTTGTCAGGACAGCCGTGGCAAACATTTCATGCCCCCTCGGCTTTCCCCGACCTCTATCTTCCTTCCCCTGTGCTCCCATACCATCATCGCCAATCGCGAATTTTTTAAGCACACCCGCGCCAGCCTGCATTGAATCGCGGGGCCGCGATCTAGGAAAGACCGCGGCTTCACCCGCGGCCTACTGCTGCGGCGCTCCCACACCTTCACTCTTATCCTCCACCCCCTATGCCCCCATACCGCCAGCTGAGACACCCTCCAACTACCCTCCAGCCACAATTCCGCCTTCCTAGGGCACTCTTTTTGACACCCGCGCCGGCCTGCACTGATTCGCGGGGCCGCGATCTAGGAAAGACCGCGGCTTCACCCGGGGCCTACCGGCGCAACGCCCCCTACTCCCTGTAACCCCCCCAAATCCTCCAGGAATTCCCCCCTTCCCTAATAGGATAGCCACTCTTTCCCTGGCTTACCTTTGTGCCCCCTGTACTTCCATCCGTTTGAGCTGTCAGCTCCAGGCTGCATTCTGCTGCCTGATCAGGCAGCTCTCCTACTATACCAAGCAATAAGCTCACCCCTCACCCCCAGCCACTGCTCCTATCAACACAACAGAATCTTGATCCAGGGCTCATCCGATCGCCTTTTCACAGGGGTCAGGAAGGAATTTTTTTACCCCACCGGAGCACATTGGCCCAGCACCGCTAGGGTTTTTTTTGCCTTCCTCTGGACCAAGCCTGGAGAGAGGAATCAGCCAATTCCGCTCCCCATCGCCCCGAAAGCTCCCCCCCCCCCGGTGCTTGGCGACCATGGCATATCAGCAATATTCTGCAGAAACCATTTGGAGTTTGAGGCAATCCGCCGCAATACTACCAGCCATCACCAAAAAAAACCTAAGAATTGAGCGAATATGGAGAGTCGATCAACGACCGACCGTCAGGTATTTCAGCCATTCACCCCAACCTAAGCACATATCCTGTGCTTTGATCAATACAAGATCGGCAGTAAAACACCGACTGGAAATCCGGGACCTCATTCTACAATTCGATCTAGATTGCCTCTTTATTACAGAGAGCTGGCTTACAGCCGACTGTAACACCATTCTAGGAGAACTGGTGCCAGAAAACTACTGTATCATAACGGAAAACAGAATAGGGCAAAGAGGGGGAGGACTGGCAGTAATCCACAAGACGCACCTTGCGGTCACTAAACCAGCCCTTCAAAACCCTCTTCCATTTATGGAAACCCTTACTCTGCAATTGCAAACAAAATTCCAAGGAGATCGTCCACATTCTTCTCTGCTATAGGCCTCCTGGCCCAAAATCGCAGCTGCTATCATCATTAACGGAGTTTGTCTCCACTTACACCCTCAACAACAAACATGTTTTGCTGCTCGGGGACTTCAATCTCTGGGCCAACTCCGCACAAGACCCCGTCGCCAACGCCTGTATCGACCACCTGGAAGGATTAGGCCTTCAGCAACTAGTATGTGGGCCCACACATGCTTCTGGTCACACGCTCGATCTTATTTTCAGACAAGATCTGGAAATAAAAATCTTGGAAAATGAACCATTGCCATGGACTGATCACCATGCAATTAAATTCATTATTTCCGAATTCCCCCCCTTAACAAAAACATCTAATCCAGTGACAACACACTGGACCAGATGTCAGAAGAAGCTCCATTCGGAACTCTTCAAAGCAACGTTAGGGGAAAAAATAAACACAATTCAGCCGCACCTAACAGCAGAAGAAACACTAGAGGCCATAAACACAGCACTATTGCAGTCAGCTGACTTGATAGCGCCGAAACGAAAGACCCAGATCAGGAAAAATAACTCCAGCTGGTTCAACAACCAGCTGGCGTTACTGAAGCAAGAGCGCAGAAGGGCAGAAGCAGCCTGGAAAAGAAATTCTTCAGATGAGAACCTCTCGATCTACAAGGCAATAACCAGAAAATACTCCAAGCAAATCTTCGAAGCTAAGAAAAAATACTTTTCTGAGGCTATCAACGGTGCCTTAAATCGCCCCCGCGAACTCTTCAAGATGGTCACTCAGACCATGAATCCAGGATGTCTTGAAGCCCCCAACTTGGATACACAAGAATTTTGCAATGAGTTATCGGATTGCTTCATTAACAAAATTGAGGCTATCCGGCAAAGCATTCAACAAAACAACTCCGCTCCTAGCCCCTCCCGTAGTCAGTTACACAGCACCGGCAGCAATTCACCACAATTAGGTTAGTTCACGCTGGAACCCATCTCCATTCAGACAACTAAAAATATCATCGGCGCTCTGCGCAACAGCACTGCGCCAAATGATATTATCCCCACCAAACTGCTGAAGGAATGCGCCGACATCCTGGCACCTCCTGTCACGCAGCTTATCAACCAATCCTTCAGGGAGGGCATAATGCCCTCCCAGCTGAAGGAGGGCTTTATTCAACCCATTTTGAAGAAAGCCACCCTGGATCCGAAGGATCCACTTAATTGGCGCCCCATAACAGGCCTAAATGTTCTCTCCAAGGTAATGGAGAAAGCAGTGGTACAGCAGCTGCAACAGCATCTAGATACCCACAACTTACTCGACCCATTTCAATCAGGATTCCGTCCCGGACACGGGACGGAAACAGCATTGCTTAAGATATGGGACGACATTCTCGAGGCCGCAGACGAAGGAGAATCTTCTCTTCTGGTGCTGTTGGACCTAAGCGCAGCCTTTGATACAGTAGATCACAAGCTATTAGTGACTCGGCTGGCTAAAATAGCCAAAGTCGCAGAAAGCGATCTATCCTGGTTCTCCTCTTTTTTGGATAACCGATCGCAAATAGTGAAGCTAGGCCCCTTCACTTCTGAACAACGCACATTATCGTGCGGGGTCCCTCAAGGATCTCCCCTGTCGCCGATGTTATTCAACATCTATGTGCGTCCTCTTTTCGAAATCATCAGCAGCCAAAAACTGCTATATCACTCAAATGCAGACGACACGCAACTGTACTTCCGCATTTGCAATAAAAAGGATCACCACCTCAATCTAGAGACATGCCTCTCTTTGATAGAGGACTGGATGACAAAGAGTTATCTCAAACTCAACGGAGCGAAAACAGAACTTCTTCTGTTTCACGCCAAGCGCAGGAATCAACCGGCAACAACCTGGATTCCCCCGCCCATTCTGGGCAAAATCATCTCCCCTAGCGCCAAAGTCAAAAGTCTTGGGGTCATCTTTGACTCCGACATGACAATGAACGCACAAATAGGGTCAGTAGTCAGCGGATCTCACCATCTGCTGCGCCTACTACGCAGACTCATTCCTTTCATTCCCAAGAAAGACGTAGCGGTCGTGGTGGGAGCAGTTGTAAACTCCAGATTGGACTATGCAAATGCCCTGTACCTCGGACTCCCCAAGTACCAAATCGCTCGTCTTCAAGTCGTTCAAAATACGGCCGCCAGACTTGTGACTGGGAAAAAACCCTGGGAATCAATCTCGCCTTCACTGAGATCCCTTCACTGGCTACCAGTTAAAGACAGAATCACCTTTAAAGCTCTCTGTCTAACGCATAGATGTATCCATGGGAATGCTCCCCATTATCTATGCGAAAAATTAAAAATTCAGAATCCCAATCGTATTCTACGATCCACCAATCAAAATCGGCTTCAGATACCGAAAGCCAGATACAAGTCTAAAGGGGACAGAAGATTCGCTGTCCAAGGTCCCAGACTATGGAACGCGTTACCAGCCACCATTCGGCTGGAGGAGAACTACTTGGTCTTCAGGAGAAAGATTAAGACTCATCTCTTTTGATCTCAAAGGAGACAGGAACATCAAGCGCCCAGAGGCGATTTACTTCGCATGTGCTGCGCTATATAAGTTTTCATTCATTCATTCATTCATTCATTCAGCACAAACCCCCACGGTAAGAGGATCAGCCGATCGGCTCTCCTCTACTTGCGTCTGACAGATGCGAGTGAGGAAAAGCCGATCACCGGCTGTTCTTGTTTACATTGTGATCAGCAGTGATTGGACATGGCTGATCACTTGGTAAAGAGTCTCCATCAGAGACTCTTTACCTAAATCGGTGTTGCGGGGTGTCAGACTAATCGCCCTGATGCGCGCCCCCTAAAGACGTCATATGACGTCAGGTCAGGATATTGAAACCACTTTGCCGCCGTCGTTTTGTAATAGGGCAGGCGGCAAGTGGTTAAACAGAATTATACTCCAGCTAAAAGGACACAAAAAGGCTTTTATTTCATTAGTTAAAGGAGGAGTCCAGTCTGAGTTTGTTTGTCTGGGCTTCTCCTATGGTTCACAGGAGTGCAATTCGTTTTGCACTCCTGTTAATGTTTTTTAGCAGAGAGGTGGCTGAAGTCAGCTCTCTGCTGATGTCACTAATAGAGTTGAGCAAACATCTGGATGTTCGGGTTCGGGGTCCGATTGGAGCATGTGGCACTGTGCGACCTAATCGCCGGGGCTTTCCCCAGCGGCTTGTAGATGCCCGTCCTTAGGCTGGGGGCAAGAGCCTGCTGCAGATGTAATAATTTGCTCGCTGTGAAGTGGTGGGACAATAAGAATGTTTTCATTCTTACCACCCTTCACGCAGAAACGACAGTACAAATTCGTACGGCGACTGGTGTTGTGGAGAAACCCCTCTGTGTCCACAAATATAATCAAAATATGGGAGGGATGGACCTCAACGACCAGTTGATGGCGCCGTATCATATTGCCCATAAATCGAGACGCTGGTACAAAAAAGTGTCTCTACATTTATTTCAATTTACTCTACTGAATGCTTTTGTCTTATACAAAGCTTCAGGACAGAACGGACCCTTCCTCCAATTCCAGAAGGATATCACCACAGAACTCCTGTATCCAGGCGGTTCTGCACCTCACCATCCCCTACCAAATGCAGTAAGCCGACTGCATGAGAGGCATTTTATATATGCCCTCGAGAGTACCCCTACCCAAAAAGCCCCCCAAAGAAGATGTCGTGTCTGTAGCAAGCGCGGATTTAGGTGTGACACCCGCTATTTTTGTCCCCGATGTCCTGCTGATCCTGGTCTTTGTCTTGGCAAATGTTTTGAATGCTTCCACACACAAGTGAAGTATTAGTGTAGGGTAAAACATTTTACAGGCTAGGCACACGTACACAGGGTCTCCCTTGAGAGACCCAAACCTGGAACCGAAAAGTTGAACAGTTACAAAAAAAGTGTAAAAAAAAAAAAGTAAAAAGTAAAAAAATAAAAATATATATATAAAAAAAAAAATAGTTGACGTTTTATTGTTCTCTCCCTCTCTATTCTCTCTCTATTGTTCTGCTCTTTTTTACTCTATTTTATTCTGCAAAGTTTTGTTGTTATGTTTTTTCATGCTTGCTTTTCAGGTATGTAATTTACTTTACTGTTTTCAGGTACGCCATTCAGCTGTTGCGCGGACTTATTTATCTTGACAGCAACAGCGTTTGCTCCCACGATATATAATGCTGTGACTCCAGTGCTGTAGGAGGTGATTTCACCACCACAGTTAAAAAAAGTGCATAAATGCCGAAACATGGGGGCATTAGGGGCGGAGGATCGATTTTGATCCTAATGCCGCGTACATACGGTTGACATTCCTACGGAGGCTTTCCCGTGGAAAAGTCTGACCATGTGTACACGGCATAGAAAAGTCTGACCATGTGTACACGGCATAGAAAAGTCCAACCGTGTGTACGCGGCATAACTTTTTTGCGGGAGGATGCCCCCATGCTTCGGCATTTATATATTAGGCACAGGTTGCGTTAAAAAATGTTTTATTTTTTACTATGTTTTTTTTATTGGTATTTGCTTTGCAGGTATGGCATGATCTTCCTGTTATACTGTAATGTTACTTTGTTTTAATGTTAACCATCATTTGCTTAGCAGGTACGCCATTCAGTTGCAGCACGGATTTATTTAGTGTGACAGCAACAGCGTTTGCTTCCACGATATATATAAAGCTGTGACTCCAACGCTGTAGGAGGTGATTTCACCACCACAGTCCAAAAAAGAGTATATATCCTGAAGCATGGGGGTATTAGGGTCGGAGGAGCGATTTTGCTCCTAATGCCGCGTACATACGGTTGACACTCCTACCCGTGGAAAAGTCTGACCATGTGGACACGGCATAGAAAAGTCCGACCGCGTGTACGCGGCATAACTTTTTTGCGGGGAGGATGCCCCCATTCTTTCGGCATATATAAATGGTGCATGTATGCCCATCATTAGAAGTGGGTGGATGAAGGGAGGTATTCTAATGGTGGGCATACCCACCGATCAATCCATATGTGGAATTACACCCCAAAATACATTCTGCTGCTTCTCCTGAGTACGGGGATACCACATGTTTGGGACTTTTTGGGAGCCTAGCCACGTACGGGACCCCAAAAACCAATCACCGCCTTCAGGCTTTCTAAGGGTGTACATTTTTGATTTCACTCCTCACTACCTATCACAGTTTCGAAGGCCATAAAATGTCAAAATAGCACAAAAAAAAAAATGACCCCATTTTGGAAAGTAGACACCCCAAGGAAACTGCTGAGAGGCATGTTGAGTCCATAGATTTTTTTTTTTTTTGTCCAAAGTGATTGAATAATGACAAAAAATTTTTTTTTCAAAAAGTTGTCACTAAATGATATATTGCTCACACATGCCATGAGGTCCTGAGTACGGGGATACCACATGTTTGGGACTTTTTGGGAGCCTAGCCGCATACCGGACCCCGAAAACCAAGCACCGCCTTCAGCATTTCTTAGGGCGCAAATTTTTGATTTCACTCCTCACTACCTATCACAGTTTCAAAGGCCATAAAATGCCAAAATAGCACAAAACCCCCCCAAATGACCCCATTTTGGAAAGTAGACACCCCAAGAGGCATGTTGAGTCCATGGAGTATTTAATTTTTTTGCCCCAAGTGATTGAATAATGACCAAAAAAAAAATGTACAAAACATTGTCACTAAATTATATATTTCTCACACATGCCACGGTTATATGTGGAATTGCACCCCAAAATATATTCTGCTGCCTCTCCTGAGTACAGGGATACCACATGTGTGGGACTTTTTGGGAGCCTAGCCGCGTACGGGACCCCAAAAACCAAGCACCGCCTTCAGCATTTCTAAGGGCGCAAATTTTTGATTTCACTCTTCACTACCTATCACAGTTTCGAAGGCCATAAAAAAGTCCCACACATGTGGTATCCCCGTACTCAGGAGAAGCAGCAGAATGTATTTTGGGGTGCAATTCCACATATGCCCATGGCATGTGTGAGAAATATATCATTTAGTGACAAAGTTTTGTAAAAAAAAATGTTTTGGTCATTATTCAATGACTTGGGGCAAAAAATCAAATATTCCATGGACTCAACATGCCTCTCAGCAAATAGCTTGGGGTGTCTTCTTTCCAAAAGGGGGTCATTTGGGGGGGTTGTGTGCCGTCTTGGCATTTCATGGCCTTCAAAACTGTAATAGGTAGTGAGGAGTGAAATCAAAAATTTACACCCTTAGAAAGCCTGAGACGGTGATTGGTTTTCGGGGCCCCGTACGCGGCTAGGCTCCCAAAAAGTCCCACACATGTGGTATCCCCGTACTCAGAAAAAGCAGCAGAATGTATTTTGGGGTGCAAATCCACATTTAATCATGGCATGTGTGAGCAATATATCGTTTAGTGACAACTTTTTGTAAAGATTTTTATTTTGTCATTATTCAATCACTTGGGACCAAAAAAAAAATATTCAATGGACTCAACATGCCTCTCAGCAGTTTCCTTGGGGTGTCTACTTTCCAAAGAAATAAGATAGGCAGTCATAAAATAAAAGCTGTGTAAATTCCAGAAAATGTACCCTAGTTTGTAGACGCTATAACTTTTGCGAAAACCAATAAATATACGCTTATTTCGATTTTTTTTACTAAAGACATGTGGCTGAATACATTTTGGCCTAAATGTTTGACTAAAATTTAGTTTATTCGATATTTTTTACTTTTTGTTATAAGAAAAATATTTTTTTTTCAAAATTTTTGGTCTTTTTCCGTTTATATCGCAAAAAATAAAAATCGCAGAGGCAATCAAATACCATCAAAAGAAAGCTCTATTTGTGGAAAAAAAGGACGCAAATTTCGTTTCGGTACAACATTGCATGATAGCGCAATTACCAGTTAAAGTAGCACAGTGCCAAATTGTAAAAACACCTTGGGTCTTTAGCCTGCATATTGGTCCGGGTCTTAAGTGGTTAAAGTAACATAAAATAACATAAAAAAAATAAAAATAAAAAATAAAATAATTTTGACCTAGTAGGACGAGGTCCATATGTATTAGGAGGTTGAGGTGGATGTGGCAGTGTAGGTGGAAGCGGCGGTGGAGGAGGAGGAGGAGGTAGCCAACACAGCAGGTTTTGGTTTTTAATATATTTATTTTTTAAATTAGGGTAAACCCCAAAAGAGTGAGAAAGATCTAGGGTTGCTACCTCATCCCTTTAAACCTGAACACAGAGTAATTACACAGGTTCTGGGGCTAATTTACTTTTGATAAGGCACCAAGTGGGTTTAATTAGCAGCACCTTAATCAGCCAGAGAACCTGTGTAATTAATATGTTTTTGCTTTTAAAGGGATGAGATGGCAACCCTAGAAAGATCAGAAAAAAAACAATGGCTGGGTAAGGCCGGCCCGGTGTCTATTCTGCACAAGGTACAGACAAGTCCTCTGGGATCCATGCCTGGTTCATTTTAATGAACGTGAGCTTGTACACATTGGCTCTGGACAGGCGGCTGCGCTTGTCTGTGATAACGCCCCCTGCCGTGCTAAATACAAGTTCAGACAATACACTGGCCGCAGGGCAGGCCAGCACCTCCAAGACGTAAAGGGCAAGCTCAGGCCATGTGCCCAATTTGGAGACCCAGAAGTTTAAGGAGACATAGCCGTCATTCAGTATGTGTAGGCGTGTGCACACATACTGCTCCACCATGTTGCTGAAATGCTACCTCCTGCTAAAACTTTCCATATCAGCTGCTGGTGCGTTGGTGACCTTTTCCTCCTCCTCTGCCTTCGTCTTGTGCTTCCACTGTGCCCCTGCTTCCAGGTGGGAATTGCACCAGCAGCGCGTCTACCAGCGTGCGCTTGTACTCGCGCATCTTGTGTTTACGCTCCAGTGAGGAAATTAAGGATGGTACATTGTCCTTGTAATGGGGATCCAGCAGCCTGGCCACCCAGTAATCAGCACCTGTCAAAATGTGCGAAACACACCAGTCATTGCATAGACACTGCAGCATGTAATCGCTCATGTGTGCCAGGCTGCCCAGAAGCAACGAAAAGCTGTCCTCTGTGGGAGGTGTATCATCTGTGTCCTCTGTATCCCCCCAGCCATGCACCAGTGATGGCCATGAGCTGGTCTGGATGCCATCCTGCTGTGAACATGGTTCCTCCTCCTCCTCCTCCATGTCTTCCTCCTCCTCATCCTCCACCGCGTCATCCTCCAGAACTGTGCCCTTGCTGGAGAATTGTGTACCTGGCCTTTGTTGGTGCACAAACCCACCCTCGGAGCCACTTGTGAATGACTGCCCTGAAAGCCTTGGAAATGAACCCGATTCCTCCTCCTCCTCCTCCTCCTTCTGTGCCACATCCTCTTCCATCATCGCCCATAGCGTTTTTTCAAGGAGGCATAGAACTGGGATAATCACGCTGAGAGAGGCGTCATCGGCACTGGCCATGTTGGTGGAGTAGTCAAAACAGCGCAACAAGGCACACAGGTCTCGCATGGAGGCCCAGTTATTGGTGGTGAAGTGGTTCTGTTCCGCAGAGTGACTCGCGCGTGCATGCTGCAGCAGAAACACCACTATCGCCTGCTGCTGCTCGCACAGTCTGGCCAGCATGTACAAGGTAGAGTTCCACCTTGTTGGCACATCACATATGAGGCGCTGAGCGGGAAGGCCGAAGTTACGCTGCAGCACTAACAGGCGAGCAGCAGCAGGGTGAGAACCCCGAAAGTGCGCACAGATGGCCCGCACTTTCTGCAGCAGCTGTGGCAGATCGGGGTAAGTTTTCAGGAACCTCTGCACCACCAAATTCAGCAAATGCGCCAGGCAAGGGATGTGCGTCAAACCGGCTAGGCCCAGAGCTGCTACGAGATTTCGCCCGTTATCGCACACCACCAGGCCCAGCTTGAGGCTCACTGACGCCAACCACTCATCGGTCTGTTGTTCCATGTCCCTCAAACAGGAAAGTTTTAAAACTGCCTGCTGGCGTTTACCCATGGCTGTGCTGAAGTTGGTGGTGCATTTGTTACGCTGACTGGATGAGGAGGCGGTAGAGGATGAGGAAGCGGAGTAGGAGGAGTTAGGAACAGGAGGCAAACTGAAGCGCCCTGCAATCCTCGGTGGTGGAAGGACATGCGCCAAACTGCTATCCACCTCAGGCCCAGCCGCCACTGCATTTACCCAGTGCGCTGTTAGGGAGATATAACGTCCCTGACCGTGCTTACTGGTCCATGTATCCGTAGTTAGGTGGGCCTTGGCACAGATGGCGTTGCGCAGTGCACACCTGTTTTTGTCCCCCATTTGGTTGTGCAGGGAAGGGATGGCTCGCCTGGAAAAGCAGTGGCGGCTGGGCATGACGTACTGTGGGACAACCAATGCCATTAGGCTTTTAAAACTCTGCGTCTCCACCAGACGGAATGCCAGCATTTCAAAGGCCAGTCATTTTGAAATGCTGGCATTCAGGGCCAGGGGTCGCGGGTGGGTAGGGGGGTACTTCCTCTTCCGCTCCAGTGTTTGGGAGATAGAGAGCTGAATGCTTCCATGGGACATTGTGGAGATGTTTGGTGACCCAGGTGGTAGTGTTGCTTGCCGGTCCTCTAATTGAGGGTTGGCAGGTGGCACTGTCACTACAGAGGTGGATGAAGAGGCCCGAGACTGATGCAGAAGAGGAAGCAGGAGGAGCCAGAGACCTTTCTTGGTTTTTGAGGTGTCTACTCCACTGCAGCTCGTGCTTTGCACTTAGATGCCTGGTCATGCAGGTTGTGCTCAGGTTGAGAACGTTTATGCCTCGCTTCAGCCTCTGATTGCACAACGTGCAAACCACTCGTGTCTTGTCATCAGCACATTGTGTGAAGAACTGCCACGCTATGGAACTCCTTGGACCTGGCTTTGGTGTGCTCGGTCCCTTGCTGCGTTGGGCAGTAGCAGGCGTACTGTCTAGGGGACGGACGCTCTGCTTTGGCACTCTGCCCCCTCTTCTGCTGTGCTGGTGGCTCTGTGCGACCACTGCCTCTTCCTCCGAACTACATGGGTCACCTACATGAGGTTGATTCCATGTCGGGTCGAGGACCTCATCGTCCTCCTCATCATCTTCCACCCAGTCTTCACCACTGCCCTCCTTGTCGGTCTTCACAATTGCAAAAGCACCAGCACTTGGCAACTGTATTTCATCGTCATCCAAGACGTGCTGTGATGGTCCCCCCATGTACTCATCCTGAAATATAAGTGGTTGGGCACCGGTGCACCAATCTCTTCCACTTCTGGGGCTGGGCTAGGTGGATGGCCCTGGGAACACATGCTAACAGACTCATCAAAAAGCAGAAGAGACTGCTGCATGATTTGGGGCTCAGAGTGCTTGGCTGATTTGCAAGGGGGTGAGGTGAAAGACTGATGGACATTGGCTGCCGGCACCAACTCTGAACTTTCAGCACAAGACTGGTTGGGAGACAATGTGAAGGAACTGGAGGCACTGCCAGCAACCCAATCTACTACCGCCTGTTCTGCTCCTGGCCTCAACATCTGTAGAGCTAGATTAGGCCCAACAAAATACCGCTGCAGGCTCTGTCGCCTACTCACACCTGAGAAAGGTGTTTCACTTGTGCCTGTAGCTGGCACAGATCGACCACGTCCTCTCCCTTTAACAGGAGCTGCACCAGCAGCACCACGACCGTGGCCACGTCCCTTATTTGACGTTTTCCTCATATTTCGCAAATGTAGGATCTTGCCCTAAATGGGTGTTTTTTAAATACAACAATAGTGTAATATGGTGTAATATACAGAGATTCACCTATATAATTCTTTCCCTATAGCAAGAAGCAGGAACTTAGCCCTAAACAATGTACTGGACAGACAGTATATCACAGTTGACAGGTCCAGTGCTGGTGAAATATACAGAGAGTCACCTACCGTATTTATCGGCGTATATCGCGCAGTTTTTTGCCCTGAAAATCAGGGCAAAATCGTGGGTGCGCGATATACGCCGATACCCACTTTCCCGCGCCGAGTTTTGAATACTGCGCCGACATATACCCAGCGCAGTATACTCGGGTATATTCGGCCAGTCTCGGCTTCTTCCGCGGTCACGTCCTGGACGTACAGGATGTGAGCGCGACAGTTGCCGAGCCTGCCCGAGTGTACTGCGCTGGGTATATGCTGGCGCAGTATTCAAAACTCGGCGCGGGAAACGAGCGGGGAGGACGCGAGGACGCGCCGAGGACACCGGACCCGCCGAAGAGGACACCGGACCCGCCGAAGGGGACACCAGACCCGCCGCAGAAGTACACCCGAAGCCGCAGAAGGACACCCGATGCCGCAAAAGGACGCCGGACCCGCCAAAGAGGACACCCGAAGCCGCAGAAGGACGCCGGACCCGACGAGGCCGCCGATGGACGCCGCGCAAGACACCAAAACTGTAAGTACAAAAATAACTTTTTTCCACAGGATTGGGGTATACAAATACGGTATATATTTCTAGTCCCTATAAGAGATAACAGGAACCTGGGCCTAAACAATGTACTGGACACACACAGTATATCACAGGTGACAGGTGCAGTGCTGGTGAAATAGACAGAGAGTCATCTATATATTTCTAGTCCCTATAGGAGATAGCAGGAACCTGGGCCTAAAAAATGTACTGGACACACACAGTATATCACAGGTGACAGGTGCAGTGCTGGTGAAATATACATAGAGTCACCTATATATTTCTAGTCCCTATAGGAGAGAGCATGAACCTGGACCTAAACAATTTACTGAACACACACAGTATATCACAGGTGACATGTGCAGTGCTGGTGAAATATACAGAGTCACCTATATGTGTATAGTCCCTATAGGAGATAGCTGGAACCTCTCTCTAAACAATGTACTGGACACACACAGTATATCACAGGTGACAGGTGCAGTGCTGGTGAAATATACAGACAGTCACCTATATATTTATAGCCCCTATAGAAGATAGCAGGAACCTGGGCCTAAACAATACACTGGACACACACAGTATATCACAGGTGAGAGGTGCAGTGCTGGTGAAATATACAGAGTCACCTATATATTTCTAGTCCCTATAGGAGATAGCAGGAACATGGGCCTAAACAATGTACTGGACACACACAGTATATCACAGGTGACAGGCGCAGTGCTTGTGAAATATACAGAGTCACCTATATATTTCTAGTCCCTATGGGAGATAGCAGGAACCCAGGGCCTAAACAATATACTGGACAAACACAGTATATCACAGGTGAGAGGTGCAGTGCTGGTGAAATATACAAAGTCACTTATATATTTCTAGTCCCTATAGAAGATAGCAGGAACCTGGGCCTTTAACAATATACTGGACACACGGTATATCACAGGTGAGAGGTGCAGTGCTGGTGAAATATACAGAGTCACCTATATATTTATAGTCCCTATAGGAGATAGCAGGAACCTGGGCCTAAACAATATACTGGACACACACAGTATATCACAGGTGAGAGGTGCAGTGCTGGTGAAATAAGCAGTGAGTCACCTATATATTTCTAGTTCCTATAGGAGATAGCAGGAACCTGTCCCTAAACAATATACTGGACACACACAGTATATCACAGGTGACAGGTGCAGTGCTGGTGAAATATACAGAGAGTCACCTATATATTTCTAGTCCCTATAGGAGATAGCAGGAACCTGGGCCTAAACAATGTACTGGACACACACAATATATCACAGGTGACAGGTGCAGTGCTGGTGAAATAGGCAGAGAGTCATCTATATATTTCTAGTCCCTATAGGAGATAGCAGGAACCTGGGCCTAAAAAATGTACTGGACACACACAGTATATCACAGGTGACAGGTGCAGTGCTGGTGAAATATACATAGAGTCACCTATATATTTCTAGTCCCTATAGGAGAGAGCATGAACCTGGACCTAAACAATTTACTGAACACACACAGTATATCACAGGTGACATGTGCAGTGCTGGTGAAATATACAGAGTCACCTATATATTTATAGTCCCTATAGGAGATAGCTGGAACCTCTCTCTAAACAATGTACTGGACACACACAGTATATCACAGGTGACAGGTGCAGTGCTGGTGAAATATACAGACAGTCACCTATATATTTATAGCCCCTATAGAAGATAGCAGGAACCTGGGCCTAAACAATACACTGGACACACACAGTATATCACAGGTGAGAGGTGCAGTGCTGGTGAAATATACAGAGTCACCTATATATTTCTAGTCCCTATAGGAGATAGCAGGAACATGGGCCTAAACAATGTACTGGACACACACAGTATATCACAGGTGACAGGCGCAGTGCTGGTGAAATATACAGAGTCACCTATATATTTCTAGTCCCTATGGGAGATAGCAGGAACCCAGGGCCTAAACAATATACTGGACAAACACAGTATATCACAGGTGAGAGGTGCAGTGCTGGTGAAATATACAAAGTCACTTATATATTTCTAGTCCCGATAGAAGATAGCAGGAACCTGGGCCTTTAACAATATACTGGACACACGGTATATCACAGGTGAGAGGTGCAGTGCTGGTGAAATATACAGAGTCACCTATATATTTATAGTCCCTATAGGAGATAGCAGGAACCTGGGCCTAAACAATATACTGGACACACACAGTATATCACAGGTGAGAGGTGCAGTGCTGGTGAAATAAGCAGTGAGTCACCTATATATTTCTAGTTCCTATAGGAGATAGCAGGAACCTGTCCCTAAACAATATACTGGACACACACAGTATATCACAGGTGACAGGTGCAGTGCTGGTGAAATATACAGAGAGTCACCTATATATTTCTAGTCCCTATAGGAGATAGCAGGAACCTGGGCCTAAACAATGTACTGGACACACACAATATATCACAGGTGACAGGTGCAGTGCTAGTGAAATAGGCAGAGAGTCACCTATATATTGCTGTCCCTATAGAAAATAGCTGGAACCTGTCCCTAAACTATAAGATGCAGATCTGACAGAAATAAACAGTGCTGTTGTTGATTTTTGAAGCAGGAGAAACCTATCTGACACTGTCCCTCAATAAGCAGCAGCCTGTCCCTATCCTAGCTTAAGCACACTGAAACGATGTAATGCACAGTCCCTAAACAGTAAGATGCAGATCTGACAGAAATAAACAGTGCTGTTGTTGATTTGTGAAGCTGGATAAACCTATCTGACACTGTCCCTCAATCAGCAGCAGCCTGTCCCTAACCTAGCTAAAGCACAATTAAGCAGGATAAACCTAACTAACTCTGTCACTCAATCAGCAGCAGCAGCCTCTCCCTACACTAGCTACAGCAGAGTGACGATCTGTGCTGTGTGCCTCTATCAGATATAGAGGCTTGTCACATGCTGGGTCACATGCTGCACGGGCCAATCACAGCGATGCCATTAGTAGGCATGGCTGTGATCACTTCCTAGTCACAGTAGTAAAACAAATGGCGATTGGCTGCCGTGCAGCGCGCCATAACATAGCCGAACTCCGAACCCAAACTTTTTCCAGTTCGGGTTCGCTCAACCCTAGTGTCAGTACTGGATCCCTCTAGGACCCAGCGCACTCACCTGACACAGCCTTGGCTGGGAAACACTGATTGGCCAGCTCTCCTTTTTAACACCTGTGTTTTCACCCAATCAGTGCTCGTGATAGAGTTACTCTGCTTGCCTTGAGAGATCCAGCCTGACCTGTTTATCTGTAAACTTTGTGTATGACCCGGATTGTTTGACCCTGCTTGTTGCTTCCGATTTGGTACCTTTCGAACTCTGATTATCCGTGTATGACTCGGCTTGCCTAGACCACATCCATTGCAGTGGTGCACTACTAGCACCAGCAACACCACCAACATCCACACCTGCGGTGAACTACAAGTTCCAGCTTTCCTGCTCATCAAAACACCTACTTCAGCAGTGAACTACAAGTGCCAGCTGTCCCGCTCATCTCAACCCTGCATCCGTGGTGAACTACAAGTCCCAGCGCTGACCTGCTTCTCAAGACCTGCTCATGGTATGTGCTCTTGTTATTGAACTATAAGCATATTAGCACACCTGAACTGTTGTCTGCTGCTAGCCTGATATGAAACCTGACATTATCACGAGCCATACATAAAAAGGGAAAACCCATCATGGATTCTGAGCAGATGTTTGCACAAGAACTTTGCCGTTTATCCCATCAAGTTCAGCAAATGGCCACAGAGCTCACCAAGGTGCAATCCCCTACTACAACTGTTACAAAAACTTTATCTGAACCAAAAATTCCTTTGCCTGACCGTTTTTCTGGCGACCGTAAGGGATTCTGCAACTTTAAAAACAGCTGCAAATTATATTTCAAATTAAGGCCTTCCTCTTCTGGCTCTGAAACTCAGAGAGTTCAGATCATTATCTCTCTGCTACAGGGTGACCCCCAGGCTTGGGCCTTTACCTTGAACCAAACCATCCAGCCCTGCTAACTGTAGATGCCTTCTTTGAAGCCCTTGGATTGCTGTACGATGATCCAGATCGTATGGCTACTGCAGAATCAACCCTGCGTAACTTAAAGCAAGGAACTACCACAGCTGAAATGTACTGCTCAGAGTTTCGCAGGTGGGCCCCAGAATCTGGCTGGAATGATGCAGCTCTCCGCAGCCAGTTCAGAATAGGTCTTTCAGATGCAATTAAGGATGCTCTGGTCAACTTCTCCTATCCACCCTCACTGGAGGAAGCTATGTGTCTAGCCATTAGAATTGATCGCCGTCAGCGAGAGAGGGGGCGAGAAAAAAATATGGCTGTGGCAAACTGTATACCTCCCTTACCACCTGACCATCCAACCTCCAGTGCCAGTTCAGTGGAAGAACCTATGCAGCTAGGCTCCACCCGGCTATCTGCCCAGGAACACACACGCCGGCGTAATATGGGACTTTGCCTGTATTGTGGCCTCAGGGGTCACATGCTCCATTCGTGCCCTACACGTCCGGGAAACTCCCGGACCTAGGTGATTATGGGGAGGTCACCTTAGGTCTGCTTTCATCTCCCCAGGGGGACAGTCGTATACTTCTACCCAGTGTTATTCACTTTGGGACAGGGACTCATGAACTGCTGGCCTTGGTAGATTCTGGAGCTGCTGAGAATTTTATTGATAAGACTTTGATTACCTCCTTGTCCCTGGAAACTCATATGCTAGATTGCCCAGTCCGCCTAATTTCTGTGGATAACCGGCCTCTCTCACAAGACCTTGTGCTTCAGTCCACCAATCCCTTCCAGTTACAATTGGGGGCCCTGCACTGGGAGAAGATTTCATGTCTTGTCATTGACTCTCCATCCACTCCTTTGATCCTAGGCCTTCCTTGGCTTCAGAAGCACAATCCTGTAATTGACTGGCGAACAGGAAATATTCTGGCTTGGTCCAATCAGTGTAAAGAAAGTTGCATCCAGCACCCTGTTCGTCTTGCTTCTTGTCAAGTGGGAATGGAACAGATTCCGCTTTGTTATAAGGACTTTCAGGATGTGTTTTCTAAAGGGAGTGCTGACACCTTACCACCTCATCGCAGTTATGACTGTCCCATTGACCTTTTGCCTGACACTACACCTCCGCGAGGGAGAGTCTTTCCATTGTCCGAACCAGAGAACCTTGCTTTGCAAGAATACATCCAGGAAAACCTAGCTAAAAGTTTCATCCGTCCCTCTACTTCTCCCGCAGGCGCAGGTTGCTTCTTTGTCCCAAAGAAGGACGGGGGTCTAAGACTTTGTGTTGACTACAGAGGTCTAAATAAAATAACCGTTCCCAATCGGTACCCTCTCCCTCTCATCACAGAGTTGTTCTCCCAAATCCAGGGAGCAAAGATTTTCTCCAAACTAGACCTAAGGGGAGCCTATAATCTAGTGCGCATCCGTGAAGGAGATGAGTGGAAGACAGCCTTTAACACCAAGGATGGCCACTACGAATGTCTTGTCATGCCTTTCGGTCTCAGGAATGCACCAGCTGTCTTTCAAAACTTTATGAATGACATTTTCCGTGATCTGTTGGGTCGCTTTATGCTTGTATGCTTGGATGATATTTTGATATATTCTCCCAATCTTGAAACGCATCAGAGGCACGTCCGCTCAGTGTTGGCCCGATTAAAGGCTCATTCCCTTTTTGGTAAGCCTGAAAAATGTTCATTTCATGTCAAACAAGTACCTTTTCTGGGCTACCTAATCTCTGACACAGGCCTAACCATGGATCCAGCCAAGATTCAGGCCATTCTAGACTGGGCATCACCTTCAGACCTGAAAGCAGTTCAGCGCTTCCTGGGCTTTGCAAATTTCTATCGGAAATTTATTAGGAATTTTGCCACCATTGCACATCCCATCACCTCTCTCACCAGGAAGTCTCAGTCTAAGTTTAAATGGACTACTGAAGCCCAGACAGCCTTCACTCAGTTGAAGAAAGCCTTTACCTCTGCACCAATTCTACGCCATCCTGTTCCTGAGCTGCCTTTTATTGTGGAGGTAGATGCATCCGAAGTAGGGGTGGGGGCGCTTCTGTCACAAAAGGACCCTGTAACTGCTTCCATCCACCCCTGTGCCTTCCTGTCACGTAAATATTCCCCAGCAGAGCGCAACTATGATATAGGCAACAGAGAACTGTTAGCCATAAAGCTAGCTTTGGAGGAATGGAGACATTGGCTGGAGGGAGCTCGCTATCCATTCATAGTTCTGACTGACCACAAAAACCTTGAATACATCCGTTCTGCTAAAAGACTGAACTCACGTCAGGCCAGGTGGTCATTGTTCTTCTCCAGATTTGACTTCACAATTTCTTATTTACCAGGGCCAAAAAATGTTAAGGCCGATGCCTTGTCTCGCAGTTTTTTATCAGAATCCCCACCTCCGCTTCCTCCACAATCCATTATCTCTGAGGACAGGATTTTGGCTTTCACCCAGACTGACATCTCTGAGGCCTTATTACCTGCACAGGCTGAAGCCCCCCCTTCCACTCCCTCTGGTATGCTTTTTGTGCCCTTGGCTCTTCGTTTGCAGGTTTTGCAGCAGGTACATGCGTCAAAGCCTGCAGCGCATCCGGGGTTTAGACAAACTTATGAGATTATCTCTCGCAACCTCTGGTGGCCATCGATTAGGCAGGATGTGCTAGCCTTTGTCCAGGCTTGTGAGGTTTGTGCCAGAAGCAAGGGCAGTACCTCTAAGCCCTCCGGTCTTCTACGTCCTCTACCAATACCTACTTGTCCCTGGACCCATTTATCTATGGACTTTATCACTGACTTGCCTCCGTCCCAGGGATGTTCCACGATCTGGGTGGTGGTAGACAGGTTCAGTAAGATGGCCCACTTTGTTCCACTTCCGAAACTGCCGTCTGCTAGAGATCTGGCATCTTTATTCATTAAACATGTTTTCAGGCTCCATGGGGCACCAATTAACATTGTCTCAGACCGCGGCTCTCAGTTTATAGCTCAGTTTTGGAAGGCCCTTTGTTCTCAGCTAGGGATTAAGTTATCATATTCTTCAGCCTATCATCCCGAGACAAATGGCCAAACAGAAAGAACTAATCAGACTCTGGAGAAGATGGTACGTTGTCTGATGGCCAATGATGAGATGGAGTGGGTCAACATCCTTCCATGGGCAGAGTTTGCCTTTAATAATTGTGCCAGCTCTTCTACAGGGACATCTCCCTTCTTCTGTGTTTACGGGTTGCATCCTCGTGTGTGCTCCTTTGATCTTCCACCCTCTGATGTTCCAGATGCCAACACCACGATTGAAAATTTCTCCAAAATCTGGTCCGACGTCAATCGTGCTATTTCTCGTTCGGTGCAGGCTTTTAAGAAAACGGCTGATAAGAGGCGCTCAAAGGCCCCTGGATATAAAGTTGGTGACAAAGTGTGGCTATCATCCAGGAATCTGTCCCTGCATGTTCCATCCAAGAAACTTGGCCCAAAATTCATCGGGCCCTATGAGATTTCGGAGATTGTTAATCCTGTGTCCTATAGATTAAAACTCCCCCCGTCCATGCGCATTCCTAATGTCTTCCATGTTTCTTTATTGAAACCTGTTCACTCTAGTCTCCAAATAAATGAACCAGAACCTGTAGATGTGTCGGATAGCCAGGAATATGAAGTGGCATATATTCTTGACTCCAGACGAGTACGCAATTCCTTACAATATCTAGTTCATTGGAAAGGTTTTGGCCCAGAGGATCGATCCTGGATCCCAGCTCGCGATCTCCATGCTGATCGCCTTAAGAAGAAGTTCCATCTTCGATATCCAAGTAAGCCTGGGGGTGCAGGAGCAACCCCTCGAGAAAAGGGGGGTACTGTCAGTACTGGATCCCTCTAGGACCCAGCGCACTCACCTGACACAGCCTTGGCTGGGAAACACTGATTGGCCAGCTCTCCTTTTTAACACCTGTGTTTTCACCCAATCAGTGCTCGTGATAGAGTTACTCTGCTTGCCTTGAGAGATCCAGCCTGACCTGTTTATCTGTAAACTTTGTGTATGACCCGGATTGTTTGACCCTGCTTGTTGCTTCCGATTTGGTACCTTTCGAACTCTGATTATCCGTGTATGACTCGGCTTGCCTAGACCACATCCATTGCAGTGGTGCACTACTAGCACCAGCAACACCACCAACATCCACACCTGCGGTGAACTACAAGTTCCAGCTTTCCTGCTCATCAAAACACCTACTTCAGCAGTGAACTACAAGTGCCAGCTGTCCCGCTCATCTCAACCCTGCATCCGTGGTGAACTACAAGTCCCAGCGCTGACCTGCTTCTCAAGACCTGCTCATGGTATGTGCTCTTGTTATTGAACTATAAGCATATTAGCACACCTGAACTGTTGTCTGCTGCTAGCCTGATATGAAACCTGACACCTAGTCACTAATATCAGTCCAGGCACCGTGTCATCCCAACTCTTGGAATCTGGATCTGCCAGGTGCCTGGACTGATAGCCGTCTCAGCCAGGCACCTTGGCACCTCTGGAAGGCTTAGACGGCCGCACCCGACCCCTCCACAGCTCAGCACACCAGTGAGCCTGGAGGAGCAGAGCTGCGGATTGACAGGCAGCAGCTCTCTGCTCGGGGAGCCGAGAGAACCAAGTCATTGGCGATGTTCAATGGCTCGGTTCCCAGTGAAGAAATACAGGGGACAGATGCAGCATCGGATTTTTTACCTTAATGCAAAAATCATTCATAATAATGAAAAAAGAGCAGCACTACATAAATCAATACAATCGAATAAATCAATTTTGTTGCAAACGTGCTCAGTAATAAAAAGGTGCAAATAATGTGTATATGTGACTTAATTGGCCTCAGATTATATTCAACAACAATTCTCCCAAATTTCACAGTGCATGAATGAATATCTAATGAGAACCATAAATATAAGCTTAAACACACAGACAGGACTAGTTACATTCCTACCAGCAGCTGCCACCATCCTAAGTGGATAAACGGAATACCCAAGTGGCAGCCTACAAGGATTAGACAAAACTGTGACTTAGATACTGACTATGGAACACAAACAGATATATTGGTAAATTGATTTTTAGAGAAGGGGTACAAAAAATGGAACTATGGAAAATACTACAAGAATTGTTAAAAATTTGGAAAGAGAGCAACTATGGCAGGACAAGGTAGAGATAGTAAATCTTTTGATACAGCACCTATCACAGGGTTTCAGTATAAATTGATAGACATGTGCATTCGTTTTCGTTAGAATGCATTTTCGTCCAAAAATCATTTTTTTTTCGTTATCGTTTTAACAAACGATAACGAAAGCGCAAGAAACGAAAACCGAAAGATCCGACATAAAAAATGCTTTATTTTCGTTTTCGTTGCGGTTAAAATTCGATATAGAGAGATTCGACATTATAGAGAAAAGATTCGACATTATAGAGAAAAGATTCGACATTATAGAGAAAAGATTTGACATTATAGAGAAAAGATTTGACACAATAGAAATAATAGATTCGACATTACAGAGAATAGATTTCGATTTATGAGAAAATAGATTAGACATTATAGAGAATAGATTCAACATTATTACTAGTCATACAACATTAGAATTCTTGTAGGCGGAATATTCGAACGGAAATGTACGATTCGACGTAAAGATTCAATGTTCCGTCAAATATTCTTTTAAACATTCGACAGAAACCAAGTATTATTGGATTTTCGGACAAAAGCTATTCCCCAACGAAAAATGAAATAAATCAAAAACGATTTTCGGGAGTAACTAAATACATTTTTTTTCCAAACGAAAACGAAAAAACAAACAAACAAAATATTCCAGTGTGCACATGTCTATAAATTGATAGAAAAAAGAAGATGAAAAAATACTGGCCCATGCTTCTTAGGGACTCCACCCTCTGTAAAATATTACCAAACAAGCCCAAATATATATATCGAAAACCAAAATCATGCATAAATCCCCCCCCCCCCACCACCAAAAAAAAAAAACGATTATCGTTCTAGACAATGTTTTTTTTTTTAGATGTGGCAGATGTTTACCATGTAGAAAATTAAAAGATAAGGAAAGGAAGAGAACAGGGTTTCAATCCAACCACACACATAAACAATATCAGGTGGATACATTTATGTCATGTGAGAGCTTCACCAGATTTTGCATGCTCCAGTTTTAGTAAATCAACCCCATAGTGTTTCCAATCATTTTAGGTTAGCCCATAACAAAGATCCAAGCAACCTAATTTTTTAACCACTTCAGCCCTGTAAGGATTTACCCACTTCCTGACCGGGCCAATTTTTGGCGAAACGGCTCTGAGTTCCTTTAACTGACAATTGCGTGGTCGTGTGATACTGTACCCAAAAAAAAAGTTATTTTTTTCCCCACAAATAGAGCTTTCTTTTGGTGGTGTTTGATCACCTCTGCTTTTTTTTACTTTCTGCTATAAAAAATTTCCTAAAAAAATATAAAAAACAAACAATTTAATCATCAGTTTAGGCTGATATGTATTCTGCTACATATTTTAAGTAAAAAAAAAAAATCGCAATAAGAGTAAAATTGCGTCTACAAAATAGAGGGTAGATTTATGGCTTTTTTTTTTTTTTTACTAGTAATGGCGACGATCAGTGATTTTTAGCGGGACTGCGACATTACAGCGGACAGATCAGACACTTTTTTGGGGAAACCAGTGACATTATTACAGTAATCAGTGCTAAAAATATGCATAGCAGAAAGAGCAGAAAGACAGGATCTGTGTGATCTCCCCTGTCAGAACGGAGATCTGCTTTGTTTACACAAGCAGATCTCTGTCTTGTCACTACAGGGAATGACCCACTCATTGGCTCCCCCACTGGCCAGTGGTAGCACCCACAAAAACGAGTTCCTGCTACGATGTACAGCTATGGTGATTTGCCGCAGTATAATGATGGCGGCTGGTTGGAAAGCGGTTAATGGGATTGATAAGGCTGACATACATTGTAGAGCAGGGATCCTCAAACTATGGCCCTCCAGCTGTTGTGGAACTACACATCCCATGAGGCATTGTAAAACTCTGACATTCACAGACATGACTAGGCATGATGGGAATTGTAGTTCCTGAACAACTGGAGGGCCATAGTTTGAAGACCCATGTTGTAGAGGGTCAAACTTAAGCACTTTCCAACTGGGTCATAGCCGAATGACGGCTACAGCACAGGGTGGGCGTACTATAACGTCCTCCCAGAAATGCGCTCCTGCGTGCACTGCAGGAATCTTCTTGTCCTTCTGCTCTCCCAGACTCAGCCTGTCAAAGAGCGGGGTAAGGTGCTAATCACAATCACCCTTTACCACGTGATCACGCTATCCATGGCGTGATTACTTGTAAACAAGCCCGAGCTTGTCCGATTTGGCTCCTCCCCTCTCTGCATGCCAATCTGTACATCATGTGAGAAGGGGGGGGGGGGCTGGGTGCAGCAGCGCTGTGGGCTGGATCTGAAGTACCCACAACACTGATCTGTGCCCTGCCATGGCTCTTCCAACCATGCTCCATCCATGCTCCATCCATGCATATCCATGCCTCATCCATCCATTTATCAATGCTCCATCCGTGCTTCATACATACCCCATCTATGCTCCATCCATAACTCTATGCGTGCTCTATCCATGGCTCATCAATCCATCCATGCTCTATCCATGCTCCATGCATGCTCCATCCATGCTACATTCATGGCTCACCAATCCATCCATCCATGCTCCATCCGTGCTCCAACCATGGCTCATTCATCCATCCAGGGCTCATCCGTGTTCCATCCATGCTCCATACGTGTTCCATCCATGCTCCATGTGTGTTCCACCTATACTCCATCTCTGTTCCATCCATGGCTCATCCATCCATCCATGCTCTATCCATGCTCCATGCGTGCTCCATCCATGGCTCATCCATGCGCCATCCATGCTCCATCCATGCTCCATCTGTGCTCTATCCATGGCATATGCATCCATGCGCCATCCATGCTCTATGTGTGCTCCCTCCATGGCTCATCCATCCATCCATGCTCCATCCATGCTCCATCTGTGCTCCATCCATGGCTCATCCATACTCTATTCATGGCTCATGCATCCCCATCCATGGCTCATCCATCCCCATCCATGGCTCATTCATGCTCACACACCCCCATTTATAGCTTATTAATGCTCATCCATGCCACATCAGTGATCACTCGTGCCACATCCATCCCACATCAATGATCATCCGTGCCACAACCATGCCACATCAGTGATCATCTGTGCCACATCAATGCCACATCAGTAGTCATCCATGCCACATCAGTGGTCATCCATGCCACATTAGTGATCGTCCGTGCCACATCAGTGCTCATCTGTGCCACATCCATGTCACATCAGTGCTCATCCATACCACAACAGTACTCATCTGTGCCACATTCATGCCACATCAGTGCTCATTTGTGCCACATCCATGCCACATCAGTGCTCATCCATGCTATATTCATGTCTCATCACTGCCACATTCATGCCACATCAGTGCTCATCCGTGTCATATCCATGCCACATCAGTGCTCATCTGTGCCACATCCATGCCACTACAGTGCCCATCAGTGCCACTACAAAAGTTTAATAGGTAGTCAGATTAGATTTTAAATGTATGCCCTTAGAATGCTTGATTGGTTTCCCTGTATATTGGGCCTCTGTATGTGGCCAGGTTGTGAAAAAGTCTCACACATGTGGTATTGCCATATTCAGGAGGCGTAGCAGAATGTATTTTGGGGTGTAATTGTTTCTATATACATGCTATGTGTTGAAATTATCTTATAAATGGACAACTGAGTGTAAAAAAAAAAATGTGTTTTCATTTTCTTTCCACATTTTCCAAAAACTTGTGGAAAAAAAATGACACGTTCAAAAGACTCATTATGCCTCCTAGAATATATGTTGGGGTGTTTACTTTCCAAAATGGGGTAATTTTGGGGGCGTTTCCATTGTCTTGGTGCTCCAGGACCTTCAAAAGTGTAAGCGGTAGTCTAGAAATGATATGCATAATTTATGCTCCTAGAATGCCTGATGGTGGTCTTTGCAGGTTAGGACTCTATGTGGCCAGGTTGTGTAAAAGTCTCACACATGTGGTAATTGCCATACTCAGGAGGAGTAGTAAAATGTATTTTGGGGTGTAATTTGTGGTATGCATATGCTGTGCCAGAGAAATAACCGTTAATATGACAATTTTTGGGGGGGGAAATACAAAAAACACGTAATTTTTTTTCTATTACATTTTTTCGCTCGATTCTCCCATCATTGATCAGAAAATTTGTTTGCCGCATGAAAATCGGCTGTGCTGCAGCCCACTAACGGTGCGAAATACGAAACGAAAATTCTTTCATACGATTTTCGAAAGAAAATTATTTCGAAATTCGAACCGTGTATGACCGCCTTAACTTTCACAAAGACCAAATAGTTTACACTGATTTGGGTTATTTTTTATCAAAGATATGTAGCAGTATAAATTTTGCCCAAAATTATGAAAAAAAAAATACTAATTTGCAAAATTTTATAACAGAAACAAAGAAAATGCAAATTTTCTGTCTTTTTTTTATTTCTAGCACAAAAAAAACCCAGAGGTGATAGAACACCACCAAAAGAAATCTCTATTTGTGTGAAAAAAAGGCAGAACATTGGCCTGGTTAGGAAGGGGGTTTAAGTGCCCACTGGACAAGTGGTTAAAAAACTCCAGAAACAAGACACATTGGATATATGAGTTGGAAACCCTGGTCCCAAATGATATAAATATAGACATTGATCTTAATATTTAATACAGAGTCTTAGTGATTGCACAATCTCTATAAGCCTATTCTAAAATATTTTAAACATTTTATGATAGGTCATTTATTGTAGTTAGAATTTGACATTAAAGGAGCTCATTTTTGGAAGGAAGGCTTTATGAGCTGAGTTTTACCTTAAGAAAAGTTTACAATGTATTGTTATGCCATAATACCTCTAGGGACACTGTGTTAGACCGCATCAATTTATATAATGATGTTTTTATTTATATAATAGTTAATTAGCAATTTAATCAGTGGTAAAGATGGTTACCAGGCTGCTTAATGATGACGTCTGGTGGCGAAACATGTAGCGACGGGACTTTCAGATGATATACCATATCTGCTGTCTTCACCCCCACCGACTAAAATGTACTTTGGCTCCAGAACTTAGTGGAACTTTTATTAAACTGGTTTGTTGGTCATTCTGGGTGACGGAAAAGGCACGTTTTAAGTGAGTGTAACACTACTTGTTTTTAATATTTTTTTATTTTTATTAAAACATGTTGTGGAATGATAAAATTGTGGATCTGTATCCCTCTGAGTTATCATAAAGAGAAGGTGGAAGTGTTCAGTACAGAGATCTCCCTGGAGTGGTGAAGCAAGATGTAGAGAGCAGTCTCGGTACACCATAAGTGCACACTGACCCTGCTTATAAATATATGTAAGTGGTCAACTCTTAAGGGGACATCACAGAAATCAATAGCACCCAAAGGGGTAGGATGAGTCGGGCCCGTTGTTTTTGTGGAGCACAATCACAGCCTTTTTAAACACTTTTCTGGACTGTGACACAATATATTCTGACACTTATATTTATGGTTATAATTAGGTATTAATCCTTTAGAAGGATTGTTGTGTTTATTGACTATAATCTAAGGTTAATTAATTGATCTTTAAAAAGTCACATGTACACATCATTTGCACATTTCCAATATGGAATAACAATCTTGATTATTATATTTTATTGGTTTAGATAGCGCTGCTCTTTTTTTGTTGTTGTTTAGTTGCTATAGTGCAATAGTAAGGGTGCATACAAAGCAGCAGCTGTTTTTTATTTTTTTTTGTGTATTTATAAGGGTTTTTATACATAGCATGGGTGTTAGCAGAGCATTTACTAAACAAAGCTTTAATTCTCATTTCCTCCACTACAGGTAAGTCCAAATCCTCCTTGTGTAACAGCAGCTCCAGTTCCTCGATTTAGTTAGCTAAACTCCTGGCATTTGTGAACATGCCCCTCAGTTTTGTACAAGTGCAAATTATTTTCTCATCAGGTATTCTGAGGCTGCAATTATGATTTGACAACTCATTCACCCAGGGATTAGGTATTATAAATACATTTCCACAAATGCCTCCACTAGTACCCTCTGACCTTTGCTCACTGCCGGCTACTCCTTCCTCTGAACTCTCCCCCCCATCACATAGTTTAAAAGCCTCTCCAACTTTTTGGCCATCCTCTCCCACAACAGAGCTGCACCCTCCTCATAAAGGTACAGCTTATCCGTCAGGAAACTAGCTGGAGGATAGTTGCCTGCCGATCTGGCACATTAGGCAATTCTCAATATGGGCACGCCTGCACAAATATACACACACACTGGTGCATGCAATGCATGTCAAATCCTGGAACCCTCAGGCCTTTAAAAGGATTATTGTGGCACATAGACATTGCTGATTGGACTTCAGCTTCCTGCTCCCTGTTCCTGTGTTTGCTTCTGCTTCTGATCACCAGTTATTGACATGGCTTGCCCTTGGATACCTCTTGTCTTGCACCCAGCTCTGACTTTGGATTGTTCACGGATCTTGTCTTGTGTTATACCCTGTGTATGACCCTGGCTTGCCTAACCATGACTCTGATACCCGATCTGCTGACCACTGGCTTACTGACCTCTGCTATCGTCCCCAACTACGCCTTCTGCAGTGCCCTGTCTACTGTGATCCGCCTTGGTGCCTATCTGCTGTACACAGCCTGCAGTACCTACCTTCAGTACTCCCCTGTTGATCTAGCCTGCTGCACTAACCATTGCAACCTGCTTTCAGTCATGTGCAGGCTGCACCATCATCAGCGCTCCTGAGTCCTACTGCTCACCTTCTCTGGTGTCCACCTGCAGAAATATCTCCATACCACCAACCCTCATGTGGCACAGCTGGCAATCCCTGCTACTTTGGGCTTCCTGTTTTCTGTTAACACCTTGAGGGACACCGAGCACTCAGCCACAAGGAGAGCACCAGCATGACACCATCACAACTAAAGAGCCCTTAACAAACTGAGAAGTCAGTCCAGTTATCTAAAAACCTGAAGCCAGTTCCTCAGCCACTTGTTAAGTACCCTAAGCTCCTGCTGCCTCTCTAGTGTGGCTCGAGGCACAGGTATTATTTCTGAGAAAACCACCCTAGAGGCCCTTCTCTTGAATGTAGCTCCTAAGTCCCTGAAATCATTTTTAAGGACCCACCACCTTTCTCTAACTTGGTCATTGGTACCAACATGTACCATGACAGCTGGGTCCTCCCCAGCCCCACCCAACAATCCTCAAATCCTGTGAGGAGGGAGCAGGATGCAGGGGCGAATGTGCGCTGTGAGTGTCAATAGATGCACACAGACAGCACGAGTACTCCCATAGTTATCTTGAAAAATTCACCACTTAACCCTATCCAGTCTATGTGGTTAACATGTATAAGCTGGCCTCAGCCTTGCACCACTTCACACACCATGTCCTATTTTGCCCCAACTATCGGGCTTAAAGGTAAATGGCAGAGGCAGGATGGAAGAACTTATGCATCACTGGCCGTGAAAATGAGAAGGTGAACATATGCAAGTGATTAAGCTGATGAGGTGAATAAATGAGAAATGGGGGAACTACATTGAAACCTGAAGGAAAAGCTGACAATATGTGAGAGGAAGATATACAGTAAAATAAATAGTAAGTGTTGAAGAATAATGCTGAAAAGTAATGCAAAATTAAAAACGTGAAATAGGGTTTAAAATTGAAAATTACGTGAAAAATCTTTTAGTGAGAACAGAGAATAAAAAGTAAATGATGATCATTGTCCTGGGCTCGCTTCCCGTACTCCCGGAGTCTATGGGTAGCTATCTAGGCAGATGACCTTTCTCTGCGCACACAATAATAGACTGCTGTTTCTTATCTTGTGTCTTTATTGGCACGTTGCAGATTTGAATATACATGTGGATGACACACGTGATATGCGGTAAAACTAGAAATAATAAGAATGGTATAACATTACCATACGATAACAATAACATCATACAAACATTATCAGAGATGGCTAGCTATCTCCCTAAGCTTGTGGAAGAAGAGGAAAGAGATTGCTTACCTCCGATGCCATGGGTGGGGACAGATTGCATGCAGGCCTTGCTGCCTTGATCTTAAACATGGAGATACTGAGACCTTCACTTCCTGGCTAAAGAGGAAATGATGACTTTGATGTCACAGCCTATCAGAGCTAACTAATAAAATTCACTACATTCTATCAACTATATTCATGTTTGGCCAGTAGATGGCGCAAGCATAACAGCTAACCTGAGACAACATACCTCTGGCTTACCAATGCAATAATACATTGTACACACAGTGAATTGTCCTTTCTTTCTCGTACATCACGGGACACAGAGCAGCATATTCATTACTATATGGGTTATATGCAGTACCTTCAGGTGTGGACACTGGCAATCTCAAACAGGAAGTCCCCTCCCTATATAACCCCCTCCCATAGAGGAAGTACCTCAGTTTTTTCGCCAGTGTCTTAGGTGTTGGTCACGGAATAGCTTTGCCTCCACATCCTTGGGATTAAGGCGGGCTAACCGGATCTGTCCAAGGAGCCTCAGTGCCAAAGTGGACAGTACCCGGGCCCCAAACCGTGGGGTTTTGCCTATAATGCTCCTCTCTAGAGGGCTGGACCCTGGGCCCAGGACTTGGAGTTTTCTAAACCAAAATATCCTGTTTGCCAGGGTGCTGTATAGGTCCAGGACAGCGGTTCCTTCCAGGACCCCAGTGCCTGAAGGTCTACTACGCTACCCACGGAGATGGGAGAAGATTGGACCGTTTTGCAAACGTCCTGCGGCATGGAGCAGGTAAGAGGGGAGCCTGCGGGACTTGGTTCGACAGCAGGCTCTCCAGGGGAGATCTTAAGGGGGGTAGCCTGAGTATGCTCTGCATTGGCACCATGGTCACTATGTCTGATGGACAGGATGCCCTGAAATGTTCCCCCCCCATCACTTGATCCCCCTACCTATCTATGTATGTTTGCTAGCTACCTGCTGCTCGCTGGTTGAAGATCTTTTAAAAAAAAAAAAAAAACAGATCTGTCTCTAGGCTAAAGGGACTCCTTAGGGGCCTGTTTTTAGCCTTACCTAGCCGGGATTCAAATCTGCCGCCTGATGCGTCCTCCAGCCTGCATTCCTGGGCTCCAGAGTGCGTCTCCTCCTGGGCTCTCCTCCCCCGACAGTCGCGCGCGCGCGCGTGCACGCGCGCATGCATATAGAAGATTTTCGCGCCGTTCAGGAGGGGGGGGGCGGGGAGCGTGACTGCAGTGTAGAGTGGGCGTGCCTTCAATTGCTGTTATACACAGCAGGCACGTTCTTAGCT
Organism: Rana kukunoris; assembly: GCA_029574335.1. Lineage (NCBI taxonomy): Eukaryota > Metazoa > Chordata > Amphibia > Anura > Ranidae > Rana > Rana kukunoris. The sequence goes on from CM056051.1 coordinate 225,782,481, forward strand.
CAGTTCAAAGCTGAGCTGGAAGAGAGAGGACGTAGAGCTGGCAGCACAGTGACTCCCGGTGGCGAGAAGGGGTACTACATGCTGGAGTCAGCTCCAATACTTTTTTGTTAAGCCAAAAATCCCCTTAGCAACAGGTTGAATGCTGGCAAACATGTTGGGGGTGGGGCTGTATGTTGTGAAAAACAATAATATTATAAAGGAAAACATACTGAGCCCCACCGTTTTTGGGCATTAGTGATCCTATTGTCCCCTAAACCTTATTTTTTTGTACTCCTGGCTATAACAGTCTGTTGTTGTAGGCAGAGTCCCTCGGTTTTGTATTATGGCTTCCAAGGGTTCAGGATCAAAACACAAAAAAAAAAAAAAGAAAAGAAAAGGCAAAGACAAAGGGGTTCCTCCTCTCTGATAATATGCCAATACTTTCCCCACAGGTTATTCCTATAGGGGTCACCTTGGATAAGCCATTAAGGGGGTCTGGTGCTGAGGCTGGCCCAGGTCGGCCCAACCCTGTGTTATCACAGAGGAGATGCTAGCCGTCACCCTAGGGGGGCTAGAGAAAAAAGTTAACAGCTATGATCGCTGGCTCTTTTTCTGGCAAGAAGCGGACTAGATCCCCATCGCAAAAAGGTGTATCCTCGGATGCTGAGATTCTCTCTCCGGAGGAATTAGAATTTCAGGAGGATCGGTTGGACCAGAACCTAGAGGAAGGATCTACCACTGAAGAATCGTTTTCAGCCTCCCAGACGGAGAGTCTGTTGGTCCAGTCTTTGACAGACATGGTCCGCTCGGCATTTAATTTGCCATTTCCAGAGCCTCAGGTTCCTGCGGTATCCTCTTTGGGTTCTTTTAAAAGCGCCTTTAAGCAACGCAGCTTTTCCGGTCCATCCTCTGTTAGAGGAATTGGTTTTTCCAGGATTGGGACGACCGGACAGAACTTTTTCTGCCGCCTAAAGCTGACGATAGGGTAGTCTTTATGCACGTCTGCAGGAAATATTTGTGCTTTCAGGCACTCTTTCCCCTGAGCAATTGCTCTTTAAAAGGGGCCCGGATGGCTCAGTCGGTAGAGCATCAGACTTTTGGTCTGAGGGTCCAGGGTTCAGGTCCCGGTTCGGGCGCTGCTTTTCAACTACCCGTGAGGTCCTTGAGGCCACATCACCCTGAAAGCGCCCGATCTCGTCTGATCTCGGAGGCTAAGCAGGGTCGGGCCTGGTGGTTAGTGCCTGGATGGGAGACCACCTGGAAGGTTTTCTGTTATTTACCCTATGGAAAAGAAATTTTTCTAAGAAAGGGGCGCTCCCAACTGTGGACGCAGCCATCTCATGGGTGAATAAATCATTAACTGGCCTGAGGGGAAACATACAAATGTTTAAGGTCCCGGTCGATAAACGTTTAGAGACACTTTTTCTAGCATCCTTGGCTACGGCCGGAGCAGTGGTACAGCCAGCAGTGGCTGCAATTGGAGTTTTGTCAGGCGTTAAAGGACCAGACAAAACAGATGCTTAAAGACATCCCTGCCCAATAGGCAGAGGAGTTATTGGATATTCCCAGAGCTCTGTGCTTTGCGGTAGAGGTTATAAAAGACTCCATCCAGCAGGCGTCTCGTTTGTCACTATTTTTAGTGCATATGAGAAGGCTCTTATGGTTGAAGAACTGGGCGGCCGAGCCCCATGCAAAGGACTACTGGCAGGTTTTCCCTTCCATGGAAAGATCTGGATAAATACATTCAGACTGTTTCAAGTGGCAAAAAGTACCCTTTTACCAGTCAAAAGAAGTTCTGGGGTCCTGTGTTTAAAAGGCAGCTCCCCCCTGTTCCGGGGCCCTCAAATTCCAGGCAGTATCGGACCTCCTGCGCGATCAAACTTTTAACAATGGATCGCAAGGACAGGCCTCTGGGGGCAAGGGGCCATGGTATCGATCCCCAACAGAGGGGGTCCGATCATCTGTGGCCACAGGCTACAGATTAGAATTTCTAAAATTTCCTCCACAAGGAAGGCCTCAATGCGGGCGGCATTGGATCATCTGCTTTACCAGGGCATAATGGTAGAGGTACCAGCCCAAGAACAGGGGCTAGGTTTCTATTCCAATCTGTTTGTCATACCAAGGCCCATCGGCGATGTCAGACCAATTTTGGGCCTAAAAGGTTTAAATGCTTACCTAAGGGTTCGCTCTTTCCGGATGGAATCCGTTCGGTCAGCAGCCGCCACACTCCAGAAGGATCTGGCTTCTATAGACATAAAGGATGGTTACCTTCATGTACCAATCTTTCAGCCACATCAAATATTTTTTTTTACGCTTCGCAGTGATACAGCGTCACTTCCAATTCGTGGCCCCCCCCCCGGGTATTCACGAAGGTCCTAGCTCCAATTCTAGTCAGTCTAAAGGATCCAAGGGGTCTCGGTCCTAGCATACCTGGACGACCTCTTAATCATAGATCACTCGCTTCCTTGGTGGAATGCGCAGTAGCCCTCATGGTTCAGTACCTCGAGAGGTTCGGCTGGGTCCTAAACCGGGGAAAAATCAGCATTTCAACCTACAAAGCAGTTGGAATATCTCGGCATGAGATTAGACACAGAACAGAAGATGGGTGTTCCTGCCCCTGGTAAAGGTCGAGGCTATCAAAAGATTGATTCAGTTGGTTCTAAGCAAAAGAGAACCAACTATTCGCCTATGTATGCGATTACTAGGCAAACTAATGGCCATATTCAAGGCGATACCGCACTCTTCCACACTCGTGTCCTACAGACAGCAATTCTAGCAGCTTGGAGCAAGGGAGCAAAGGCCTTGGAGTTTCCTTTGACGCCGTCATTAAAGGTCCGGCAGAGTCTATGCTGGTGGTTAAACCCTCAGAACCTTCTGAAGGGGAGTCTTTCTGCCCAGTGGTCTGGAAGGCTGGAGAGCGGTCTTGAACGGGTTCACTCGCCAAGGAACTTGGGCAGAGGCGGAGAGGCAGCTGCCCATCAATGTCTGGGAGATCAGAGCGGCTCGGCTAGCCCTCCTGGCATAGACATCCAGATTACAGGGGTCCTCGGTGAGAAGTCATTCAGACAATGCCACAGCGGTGGCATATATGTGAACCACCAAGGGGGAACCAAGAGTCAAGCCACTCAGAGTGAGAGGAGCTTGGTTTTTCGGTGGGCAGAGGTTTATGTACCCTGCATATCGGCGACATTCATTCCCGGGGTGGACAACCTGCAGGCGTACTTTCTAAGTCGCCAAACCCTGTCGCCGGGGGAGTGGTCTCTGCATCCACTAGTTTTTCAGACAATCTGCCAGAAGTGGGGAGTGCCAGACATGGATGTCATGGCATCAGGATTCAACAAGAAGCTAGACAGGTTCATGTCTCGAACGAGGGACCCTATGGCCTGCGGAACCGATGTGTTGGTTTTCCCGTGGCATCAATCATAACTTCTATATGCATTTCCCCCGCTGCAGTTACTACCCCGCCTGTGGCGCAGGATCATAGCACAGGCCGGTTATCCTGGTAGCCCCAGCTTGGTACAGGAGGGCATGGTACTCACTAGTCCTGAAATTGGCAGCGGGAGGCCCTTGGACTCTTCCTCTATGGCCAGACCTACTCTCACAAGGCCCGATCCTCCACCCTGCATTACGGCGTCTAAATTTGACGGCCTGGCGGCTGAATCCCTGATTCTCAGGGGTAGAGGTCTGTCTAGGCAGGTAATCCCTACCCTCATTAAGGCTAGAAAGCCGGCCTCCAGGGTAATTTTGTTACAGGGTTTGGGGGGCCTACGTAGGCTGGTGTGAGGCTAAGAGATGGGTTTCCCGCAAGTATACCATTGATAGAGTATTAAGTTTTCTCCAGCTAGGAGTGGATAAAGGCCTGGCATTAAGCACGATCTAGGGACAGATTTCAGCCTTATCAGTGTGGTTTCAGAGGCCGCTGGCCGCCCACTCGCTGGTTAAGATATTCGTACAGGGAGTCTTACGTGTTAATCCTCCGATCAAATCACCACTTTGTCCATGGGACTTAAATCCTGTTCTGTCAACTCTACAGAAACAACCCTTTGAGCCGTTGGCTGAGGTACCTTTGGTTTTACTGACTAGAAAGTCGGTATTTCTGATCACCATAGTTTCAGCCAGGAGAGTATCGGAATTGGCAGCCTTATCTTGTAAGGAACCATATCTCATTTTACATAAGGATAGGGCGGGTTTCCGTCATCATCCTTCCTTTCTACCAAAGGTTATAGCCAGTTTCCACTTGAACTAGGATGTGGTACTTCCATCCTTCTTTCCAAAACCCACCTCTAGAAAGGAGGGGTTGCTGCATACGTTGGATATTGTCAGGGCCATAAAGGCCTATCTTAAAGCTACAGAGAAGGTTCGGAAAACAGATGTGGTGTTCGTTTTACCGGAAGGGCCCAAGATGGGTCAGGCAGCTGCTTGATCCACCATCGCAAGATGGATTAAACAATTAATCGTTCAGGCCTGCGGTTTGAAGAGGTTGCCTCCTCCTTTGTCGGTAAAGGCCCATTCTACCAGGGCCATGGGCACCTCCGGGGCAGCACATCATCAGATCTCTATGGCTCGAATATGCAAGGCAGCAACGTGGTCGTCAGTCCACACGTTTACAAAATTTTTATCAATTGGACGTAAGAAGGAATGTGGATACAGCCTTTGGACAGGCAGTACTACAGGCCGCGATTCAAGCTCCTCAGGATCTGAGGGGGCTCCCTTGATTTATATTTGAGATTTACATTTCTTGTCTAAGTTGGATTTACTAGTATTTGAGTATACCTCTAAATTAAATCCTTTTTTGGAAGATGTCTCCCTCCCCTCATTAAAGCATTGCTTTCGGACATCCCATATAGTAATGAATATGCTGCTCTGTGTCCCGTGATGTACGAGAAAGAAAAAGAGATTTTTTAATACAGCTTACCTGTAAAATCTTTTTCTTGGAGTACATCACGGGACACAGAGCTCCCACCCCTCTTTTGGGGAACATTTTTGGGAGGCATACTGCTTGCTACAAAACTAAGGTACTTCCTCTATGGAAGGGGGTTATATAGGGAGGGGACTTCCTGTTTGAGATTGCCAGTGTCCACACCTGAAGGTACTCCATATAACCCATATAGTAATGAATATGCTGCTCTGTGTCCCGTGATGTACTCCAAGAAAAAGATTTTACAGGTAAGCTGTATTAAAAAATCTCTTTTTTTGAGCCTGAAAGGTATCCTGGAGGCACAACAATCATAAAGAAATATAATGTAGTGATGACAATAAAGGGAAAAACAAAATATGGATGAATGACGAGTGAAATAATAAAAGATGCTGTATGGTGCAAATGGGAAGAAAGACGCTTATGATATTGTTTTCTGTGAAGCAATGTGTAGTAAGGGATTCTTTTGAAAATAATTATATAAAATTGCATGAAATATATATTTTTTTAAATTAAATGTAAAAGACAAATAAAATTGTTTTCCTATAGTTATACCATAGCCATTGCTATGGAGGCACTCAGAAGGGAGGAGAAAACAAAAGCATCAGTGAGGGGGCCTCAGAAGTGGAGATTTGGGCAGCTCTGTGCAAAACCATTGCACAGAGCAGTTAAATCTAACATGCTTATCATTATTATTTTTTTAAATCAAACCTTTAAATTTACTTTAAAATGTATTACAATGAGAACTTTCTACATGTCTAAGGAAACTAATTCAGGAGCTTGCAAATAAAAGTCACCCACAAGTTTTCATGCCGTGTGCTTGAAAGGTATTTTGCAATTTGTCAAGAACTGCAATATTAATGTAATTATGCTAAAATTAGCCAATTTGCTTCCAGCAAATTATGCCAGGCCCTATTTTGTGTATTTCAAAGCAACTAACTTAGAATTATGCAATAAAATTGATATTCAAGTTATTAAATGAAAAAAGCAAGAATGAAGTCTTTTATAAGACTTTATACGTTTATAAACATTTGTGAACAGACAACAGTTAACAAAGTTGATCCTGTTTGTGAGATGATGTTTATATCAAATTTAATTTCACAGAATCGGATGGTCAAATCTGAATTCAAATTTCAGTGTTATTTTTGGTGGTTTAAATTTCCAATAGTTTTCAGCTGTTTCTAACTATTTAGCTTAACCACTTCAGCCCCAGAGGATTTGGCTGTCCAATGACCGGGTCATTTTTTGCGATTTGGCACTGCATTGCTTTAACTGACAATTGCGCACATGGCTCCCAAACAAAATTGTCATCCTTTTTTTCCCACAAATAGAGCTTTCTTTTGGTGGTATTTGCTGTAAACAAAAAAAAGGGCGATCATTTTGAAAAAAAAACAATATTTTTGACTTTTTGCTCTAATAAATATCCCCAAAAAAGATATACAATTTTTTTTCTCAGTTTAGGCTGATATGTATTCTTCTACATATTTTTGTTAAAAAAAAAATCGCAATAAGCGTATATATATTGGTTTGCGCAAAAGTTATAGTGTCTACAAAATAAGAGATCGTTAAATGGCATTTTTATTTTATTTTATCTAGCGATACTTATCATGACTGCGACATTATGGCAAACACATCGGACACTTTTGACGCTATTTGGGGCCATTGTCATTTATACAGTGATCAGTGCTATAAAAATGCACTGATTACTGTGTAAATGATACTGGCAGTGAATGGGGTTAACCAGTAGGGGGTGGAGAAGGGGTTAAGTGTGTCTTAGCGAGTCATTCTAACTGTGTGGGGCTGGGCTTACGTGACATGAAACTGATCGCTACTCCAGATGACAGGGAGCAGACAATCGGTGTCCTGTCACTAGGCAGAACAGGGAGATGCCTTGTTTACACAGGCATCCCCCCGTTCTGCCACTCTGTGACACGATCACGGGCACCCGACAGACACCAAGTCCACGGGATCCACGGTCACACTCACGGAGCTTGTGGTTGGCGTGCAAGTGTGCCTCTTAAAGGGGACGTACAGGTACGTCCATATGCGCAGCCGAGCCATTCTGCTGACGTATATAGTCGTGCAGCGTTCGGCAAGCAGGTTAAATAAAAATACATTAGTAGAACTTTGTTTGCACTTTTTTAATATAAGAACCGTCATTTGAAATTCTGCTCATTAGTGGGGTTGAATCAATGCTTTTTTATTGACTTCAGTGAAGTGAGAAAGGTGCAGGATAGAAAATATTTGTCTACAAACACATTTTTAAAGTGCATTTTTAATTTGGGGAAAGTCCATTTATTCCAAAATGTTATGTTAAAAGCAAATGAAATTTTGAAGCACATTCATTTCAAATTCTACTACGGTATGGCAAGCTAGTGCCACTGGATACACCAAATACCATTCTGTGCAATTTCAGACATTGGGCTGTAATACATGTTTTTGTTTAGCCTGGTGCGGTTTTTCATTGACCTTAGTGTGACTTCTATATTGAAGATTCGGATGTTAAGGAGTTCTCAGATTTACAATTTTAACTTTATTAAAATTAATTGCACTTTTTAGAGGTTTTCTAATTTCTATTGAGGCAGTGCGATGCCCTGCCACAGTGAAAATGTCAGAGAAAACAACACAGGGTTCTCAAGAATATAGTTTGAGGGGCTAAAGAATGTCAGTTCTGACTGGAGAATTTTTTTTTCACCTTTCTCAGGGCTTTGTCATTTTTGAATCGGGATTTGGAGCTCAGAGACTTAGAAGTGCTTTGAGAGGGAAGGAGTCTTCAACCCTGTGTCCAGATCTTGCCAGAAACCAGCAGGCTGGATGTAATGGCATTCACAGCCTTTATAATCTAGGAACTGACAATAGTTTGGGGTTCCACCCGAGACACAGGCGGTCTCTGCATAGGGGGTCAGGACTCAGGAGTCAGAAAGGCTGCACGCGGCAGCCAGAGGGTGTATGCCTGCACAGTGCAGTCCATGAAAGAACAGCAAAGAATTTAAATAGAACTAAGGTGCTGTGTTAGGTGGTCTGGAGGACCAAGGCACAGTGTAAATATGTAATCCCTATCTACTTCAATACCAGGCACTCATGAACCTTCCGGCCCAGACCAATTTTCAGCTTTAGATAAAAGAGGAGGTACTCATATAACCAATGACCACATCCCTGGTGAACATACAACAAAGTGTGAGACCGCTAAAGCTGAAAAGAAAGGTATACCCCCTGGGTGGGACTTTGAAAGCCAAAACACAGATAATGATATAAAAGATTTTATTTGGACAAAATCAGCCTGTTGGCATTGTCTGTGAACGCACACTAAGCACCTAAGTGCATAAAAACACAGAATATATTACCGTAAATAAACATATAAAATCCCCAAAAACAGTAAGTGTGCCAGAGTTGGCAATAGAGGAACAGAAGATAACGTAATACACAACATAAATTATAACATCAAAACACTCTCCAAATGGTTGATATTGCCCGGCACGTTTCTGGTTTTACCAGACCATCATCAGGGGCATCAGAAGTGGATTAGTGCAATTTTTTTTATTCGCTAGTAGGTTATATGTAGATCCCCCCCCAGAGACGTTCCTGAACATAGTTATATACAGTAGAAGGTGTCTATTAATAGCCTCCAACCGAGTACTCCCGGTGGCCAGGGCTAAAATGAAGCCCAGGTCCTGCCGGTATATGTCCAGCCGGATGTAGTCCTGCCCAAGTGCCCATAGACATCCAAGGACAAATTTCCTTTATTGGTTGAAATGGACCTGAAATACTCGGAAGTTATAAGTTACGCTGTGGCGTTTTCCCCAGTTAGTGGATGGGCACTTGGGCAGGACTACATCCGGCTGGACATATACCAGCAGGTCCTGGGCTTCATTTTAGCCCTGGCCATCGGGAGTACTCGGTTGGAGGCTATTAACCACTTGACCACTGGGCACTTAAACACCCTTCCTAACCAGACCAATTTTCAGCTTTCGGTGCTCTCACAATATGAATGACAATTACTCAGTCATACAACATTCTACCCATTTGAAATTTTTGTCCTTTTTTTCACACAAATAGAGCTTTCTTTTGGTGGTATTTGATCACTTCTGGGTTTTTTATTTTTTGCGCTATAAAAGAAAAACGACTGAAAATTCTGTGAAAAAAAAAAAAAAAAACTTGTTTCTGTCATATTAGTGGGTTATTTCTCACACACAGCATATGCATACCACAAATTACACCCCAAAACACATTCTGCTATTCCTCCCGAGTATGGCGATACCACATGTGTGGGACTTTTACACAGCGTGGCCACATACAGAGGCCCAACATGCAGGGAGCGCCATCAGGCGTTCTGGAACACCCAGACCAATTCTGACATTTCTCTCCTACATGTAAAAATCAACACTTATTTGCTAGAAAATTACATAGAACCCCAAAACATTATATATGCTTTTTTAGCAAAGACCCTAAAGAATACAATGGCGGTTGTTGCAACTTTTTATCGCGCACGGTATTTTCGCAGAAATTTATTGAACGCGTGTTTTTAAAAAAAACTGTTTTGTGCTAAAAAAAAACCAAAACAAAACAGTAAAGTTAGCCCAATTTTTTTTCATAATGTGAAAGATGAAGTTACGCCGAGTAAATAGATACCCAACATGTCACCCTTCAAAATTGCGCACACTCGTGGAATGGCGCCAAACTTCGCTACTTAAAAATCTCCATAGGCGGTATTGCAGAGTATCGCGCAGGGTATTGCAGAGTATTGGGGTATTGCAAAGTATCATGCAGGGTATTGGGGTATTGCCGAGTATTGGGGTATTGCCGAGTATTGGGGTATTGCCGAGTATTGGGGTATTGCAGAGTATTGGGGTATTGCAGAGTATTGGGGTATTGCAAAGTATCATGCAGAGTATTGGGGTATTGCCGAGTATTGGGGTATTGCCGAGTATTGGGGTATTGCCGAGTATTGGGGTATTGCAAAGTATCATGCAGAGTATTGGGGTATTGCCGAGTATTGGGGTATTGCCGAGTATTGGGGTATTGCCGAGTATTGGGGTATTGCCGAGTATCATGCAGAGTATTGGGGTATTGCCGAGTATTGGGGTATTGCCGAGTATTGGGGTATTGCCGAGTATTGGGGTATTGCCGAGTATCATGCAGAGTATTGGGGTATTGCCGAGTATTGGGGTATTGCCGAGTATTGGGGTATTGCCGAGTATTGGGGTATTGCAAAGTATCATGCAGAGTATTGGGGTATTGGCGAGTATTGGGGTATTGGCGAGTATTGGGGTATTGCCGAGTATTGGGGTATTGCCGAGTATTGGGGTATTGCAAAGTATCATGCAGAGTATTGGGGTATTGCCGAGTATTGGGGTATTGCCGAGTATTGGGGTATTGCCGAGTATTGGGGTATTGCAAAGTATCATGCAGAGTATTGGGGTATTGCCGAGTATTGGGGTATTGCCGAGTATTGGGGTATTGTTGAGTATTGGGGTATTGCCGAGTATTGGGGTATTGCCGAGTATTGGGGTATTGCCGAGTATTGGGGTATTGTTGAGTATTGGGGTATTGTTGAGTATTGGGGTATTGTTGAGTATTGGGGTATTGTTGAGTATTGGGGTATTGTTGGGTATTGGGGTATTGTGGGGTACTGGGGTATTGTGGGGTACTGGGGTATTGTGGGGTACTGTGGGATTGTTGGGTACTGGGGGATTGTTGGGTACTGGGGGGATTGCAGGGTACTAGGGGATTGCAGAGCTGGGATGTTTTGAGGGATGGCTGGATCTGTGACTGCATTTGTCACAGATCCAGCCACAGCTCAGCTGCTGACACCCCGCTCCCCCCCCCCCTCTCCTCGCACACTGTACCGAACGGTACAGAGCGGAGAGCGAGGAGAGGGAGGAACCGGCGTCATCAAATGACGCCGGTTTGTTTACAAGTGATCGCGCCGTCATTCGACGGCGCGATCACGTGGTAAACGGCCGCTATCAGCGGCAATTTACCGTGATCCGTGATGCGCCGGGTCTTCTAGACCCGGCGAGCACGGACACTTTCGCGAGCGCGTCCCAGGGGACGCGCAATCGCGGAAGTGCACGAGGACGTCCCAGGGACGTCGTGTCAAAGCAACTCCACCGCGCCGTAGCAGTAAAATGCTTATGGCGCGGTGGGGAAGTGGTTAATAGACATATCTACATATAACCTACTAGCGAATAAGTATAGTTGTATAGGACGATATAGACGATTGGGACGAGATATGGGACCTCCCCATCACTACTCTGGTATCAATCCGAGATAGGCTGGTTCAATTTCAAATTGTACATAGGGCATACTTCACCCCATACAGGCTACACAGGATGAACCCCTCACACTCCCAGGAGTGTTGGAGGTGCGGCGCCTCCCCCGGGGATTTCGCCCACATCTTTTGGCGGTGCCCGGAGGTGGTACACTACTGGGAGGCGGTGTTGGAAACGACTAACAAAACTGTGGAGACGCAATTGCCTTTGAGCATGGAGATTTGTCTCTTAGGAATAATAGAAAATGTTGTCCCCACTTCAGCGAAACGCACTCTAGTTAGCTTATTGCTTTTCTATGCTCGCAAAAACATTGCCATGCACTGGAAAAAATCTACGCCCCCCTCTCTGACGCAGTGGAGGAGACTGGTGAACACCAGCCTTCCGCTGTATAGAGACACATTTGCTAACCGAGGGTGCCTGCGAAAATACGAGAGGGTCTGGCGGGTCTGGCTGGAGGAGGTAAAAACTGCTGGCTAAGGCACGGTTGCTGGGTTGATACCCCCCTTTCCCCCCTATTCCTCCATGACATATCAATCACTTACTTTGTATATTAAGCTTCTCGGTTTGCATGCACTGCAGCTTCTGTTGTGTTATATGAGCTATCTCACTTCGAATATTGTATGATGTTGAGCTATGTGTGTCTTGTCTATCTTCTTGTTTGTACATGTTTTTTTCTTGTTTAAAACTTTTAATAAAAACAATTTAAAAAAAAGTGACGCAGTGCCGAATCGCAAAAACTGTCCGGGTCCTTTAGTTGCCTAAAGGTCCGGGTCTTAAGTGGTTAAATAACCCTGGAGCCCCTCAACCTGCCTATTTGAGAATCCTGTGATACATTTGTTCTATATTACACATATTTCGCTGGACACAAAAGGATTTATGTGACAATGTACTTCTGTAATGGCAAAATAGTCAATACTGGATGTACTCTCCAGAAGTACATGAAAAGAAATGTTCTTCACAGGATATGCTGGGCATGTGATGTTTTAATGAAATGTCACTTAGCTTTTGGTAATGTAGCACACATGACATGATCTATCTTCATATTGAGATAAGTAGTATGAGCTGGAAAGTTCAGCACTGAGAAACTGAACGTTCATACAAATGTCACGGTCCTTTGTGGTGTCCATTTGCAAATAACTTTTCAAACTTTCAAACACTCAGTTACATCATAAACATATCATATGACCATCTCATATTTAGGGAATCTGGGGATCAGGTTTTCCTCTGGAACAGGAACATGAAAGCAAAATGATCAAAATTAGAAACTTTAAGGCCTCGTACACACGAGGGGATATGTCCGCTGAAAACGGTCCGATGGACCGTTTCAGCATACATCTCCGCTCGTGTGTATGGGCTAGCGGACAGATTTCTCCACCCGACAGATTTCAAAGCATGCTTTGAAATCTATCCGGTGGAATCTGTCCGCCCGACAAGTCTGCTGGTTAGTACACTTACCAGCAGACATGTCGTCCCCCACCACCGCCGCGCCGCCGCCGAATGGATTCGGCGGCGGGGAATTTGATCCGATGGTGTGTACACGCCATCGGATCAAACTCCCGATCGGACATATCCGATGGAAATGGTCCGCGGACCGTTTTCATCGGATATGTCCGATCGTGTGTACGAGGCCTAAGAAGTTTTATTTTCTTTATGGTTCATTTTTTTTTAGCTTTCCTGGCTCATACACACTCAATATTCTTCAGACTTATTTATTTTATAACTGCACATCTGGACAGAGAAGACTTAATCCACCACCAGTTTAGAAGAAATCACTTCTTACCAAATGACCGTGATCCTCCGTTACAGAGAATTAGGGAAAGCATGAAGTATAAAGTAGAGCTTGTTTCCAATGCGCAGCGGACACACTCACAACTTCTCAGATCGCCTCATTACTATTCATACCAATAGGTCGATACTCGTTTCACATATAAAACATAAGAGCTCCAATAGTATAAAACCTTTAGATTTATTTAAAAAGAAAGCAAAGTATCGCACTTACAAATGGTAGCCTCAAATAAAGCCTGAAGTCTGGTGTGCCGGCTAACACACGATAAGACAAACAGTGGGAACATCTTGTGCTTACAGATAAAAAAAAATACACATAAAGATACAGTTTATCTGCTCTGCTTTATAAGAAAAGCTGTTGGCTTTTCCCGATATAACATTAGGCCCCTTAGGCTGCATTCACACCTGAGCATAGCGTCTTCCGCGATTTTTGCGACATTTTTTACCGTGTTTTGCTGCGTTTTTCACCACATTTTTTACCGCGTTTTGCCGCGATTTTGGACAGGTCTAAAGGGTCGCCAATGTTAAAAGCAGAAAAACGCCCAAATCTGCCTAAAATAAAGTCCCAGAACTTGTTTGAGATTCAGACGTTTTGGAGTGGAGATGTGAACCATGTCCATAGAGAATAAAAGATTTTTTCTACTCCGGCGTTTTATAGCTTCAGGCTTCAAGCTACAAAACGCTCAGGTGTGAATGGGGTCTTAGACATGGGGCAGAATCCATCCAAACGTCCACTGATTTCCACTGAACAGGAAAATAACAGGTCTGTGTCCGCTCTGCTTTACAGAGCGGACACAACCCATCGCTCTCTATGAGGCTGTTAGCTACTATGCACAACTGCACCAGATTTTGCACTCTCAAGTTTTAGCAAATCAACCCTATTGGGTCTTGGCCTTCCTGAAAAATAATGTGTTGTCTCATTATAAACAATCAGAAACAATCAAACAAGCTTTACTAAGAAGACAAGTTACTAGACAAATTTGTAACTACATGCTGTAGATTAGGAAAAATACATATGACAATACAGTACCTAGATTTTAGGGCTTTTCTTCTCAGGAAATACTGTAGGTGCACTAACTCAACCACAACCCCCAATTGGTCAGCGCCATCTCATGGGTGGTGCCAACCAATCAGCAGCCACATAGCCCATCCTGTCAGCTATGGAGAAGATGCATGGCTGCAGAGAGGATTTCTAACCTCTGGGCTCCTGGTGTGTATATACTGGGGCTTAGAAACGGAGATTGCCCTGATCTGAGTCAGCAAGACTGGGGGGGAGGGGGAGAGGAGGGGGTCCTGTGTAAGTTCACCCTACAGAGTTTTCTGTAAAGGCGAACTTACACTTTTATGCGCGTACACATGGTCAGAATTTCCGACAACAAATGTTCGATGTGAGCTTGTTGTTGGAAAATCCAACCGTGTGTATGCTCCATCAGACATTTGCTGTCGTAATTTCCGTCAACAAATGTTTGAGAGTTGGTTCTCAAATTTTCCGACAACAAAAGTTCTTGTCAGAAATTCTGACCGTGTGTACAGATTTCAACGCACAAAAATCCTATGCATGCTCGGAATCATTGAACTTAATTTTTCTTGGCTCGTTGTAGTGTTGTACATCAGAATTTCCGACAACATTTTTGTGACCGTGTGTATGCAAGACAAGTTTGAGCCAACATACCATTGGAAAAAAATCCACGGTTTTGTTGTTCAACCAGAAGAGCACACACTCCTGTAAGGGGGGGGGGGCACCTAATGTATAGTGTGTCCTTGCATCTAAAGGGGATGTGGCTAAATTCTACAGTGGACATTTTTCAGACAGGGTTTATGGGTAATGATTAGTGTTGCTCACGAATATTCGTATTGCGAATATTCGGCTCGAATATGGCATATTCGAGTATTCGCGATATATTCCGAATTTTGCGGTGAATATTCGCTATTTCGAATATTTGTATTTTTTCAATTTTTTTTTAGAACAGATCACATCCTAGAGATCCCCATCGACGTCTAAAAGCATTGCTGGTATGATTAGAGACCTTGGGCCGAGTAGCTGCAGCGATCATTTTATATTGCCGAAAAATCGCAATGCGATTATTCGGCAATAGCGATATCGTGCGATTATTTTCGAGAAATTCGCAATATTGTTTTTAGCTAAAATAACACATATATTCGATTTCAGAGTGTTACTGTCGAAATTCCGCAATCAATTTCTCATTCGCATTTTTGCGAAATTACGATAACATATCAAGAATATTCTGAGCCAATCAGAGTGCTCCTTCCGCATTTGCCGAATATTCGCAATTATTTTGTATTGTAATATATCACGAATATTCTGAGCCAATCAGAGTGCTCCATTCCGCATTTCTCGAAATTTCGCAATTATTTTGTATTATAAAATATCACGAATATACTGAGCCAATCAGAGTGCTCCTTCCGCATTTGCCGAATATTCGCAATTATTTTGTATTGTAATATATCACGAATATTCTGAGCCAATCAGAGTGCTCCATTCCGCATTTCTCGAAATTTCGCAATTATTTTGTATTATAAAATATCACGAATATTCTGAGCCAATCAGAGTGCTCCTTCCGCATTTGCCGAATATTCGCAATTATTTTGTATTGTAATATATCACGAATATTCTGAGCCAATCAGAGTGCTCCATTCCGCATTTCTCGAAATTTTGCAATTATTTTGTATTATAAAATATCACGAATATTCTGAGCCAATCAGAGTGCTCCTTCCGCATTTCTCGAAATTTCATTCGCATTCGCAATTCGCATTCGCAATAGCGAAATTTCGCAATCATTTCATTTCCAAAAAATATCGCGAATATTCGCATTTAACGAATATATCTCGAATATTCGACTATATATTCGAGATATATCGCGAAATCGAATATGGCATATTCTGCTCAACACTAGTAATGATCATGGCCTGCAGAGATGGCACTTAAAACAAGCAACATTTTCCATAGTGAAAAGGTGAACTTAGCCTCTAACAAAATATTTCATCAGTGATGCAGCCTAATAATTGGAAAAAAAAAACACCTTTGGACCCAGACCTCATGAGACACGAGTAGAAAAAAGAAAATGGCAGCTCTTATGTGGTTACTTCAGATCCACAGCTGGAAATCAGTAAGAGGTTATGAAATAGTTTCCTCAGCTATTACATGAGGATTAATGACCAAGAGAAAGACACATTTCTAGTTCTTCTTAGACTGCTGCATCTGATTAGAAACAGTGCATTTTTGAATAGCAGGAATGAAAGAACATTCTTACACTCTAATATGGAATTTCCTTTGTACCTCTGAATGTAATAAAACATAAATTAAAAAATAAAAAATATGGTATTTCATTAAGTTTTACCCTTTTTTTTTTTTTTAAATGCTATAATGGATAATTAACTTGTATGCTGAAAATATTTCTGGACAACTATCAACTAACAACTATCAACTATACAACTATCATTCCGTAGTAGGGTGCCCATCCAAGAATTATCATCATGAATTAGCAACCTAAAATTGGGAATACAACTACTAATTTTCTAGTTTAACTACCGACAGTTGTTTATTTGTTTTATGCATATATTTTACATAAGACAACATGCACCCAGTATTTCTTGAGAAGCCTTTGCAGAAGAAAAGTAGCAAAAAAAACCCCCACTAAAGCCATGTTTTTGTATGCATGTTTATGCATGTTCGAGCGTTTGGAATTATCACATTCTTTTGCCCAGAATATTATGTTTATTCTGGTCATTAGAATGTATTAATATTAGGGTTGTCCCGATACCACTTTTTTAGGACCGAGTACAAGTACCGATACTTTTTTATAAGTAGTCGCCGATACCGAACACCGATATTTTTTTTAAATGTCATGTGACAGTTTTCAAACCACAATACAGACAAAGGATATTTTCTTTAGAATTATGAAGAACTCTAACTCAAGACATTATAAAAGAATAAAAATGAGTAAAAATGAATAAAAATGTTTTATTTGCTTGTCACCCAGTAGTAAAAAACTCAAAGAATTTTCACAGAACATGTTGATAAATACAAAAAAAGTATTCTATTTAGGCATCGGGAGCATTTGCGCGAGTACAAGTACTCCCGCAAATACTCGGTATCGGTCCCGATACCGATACTAGTATCGGTATCTGGACAACCCTAATTAATATGTAAATGACCATAAATGCACATGCTTATGCATGTTTTTCATCACAAACACTCCTCTTCAGAATGTGCAAGTGTTTTTTTTTCCTGCTCTAAATGCCTCAGTCTCTAAACTCCTGTAAATGTCTATATGTGCATGGACACATAGGTTAACATAGAGGGTTGTTTATAGGCAGGAAAATCCCATTAAAAACGTGTCTTCAAGCTCAAGTGTGTATGAAGCCTAACAGAGTAAACAGGGCATCACTAAATGGCGGATCACACTCTACGTCCAGACCGAGCCACTGTCCCACCTGGAGTGGTGCAGTCTTGCCATTTAGGAGTCGCTCTCTCCCTGAGACATCGCCACTGCTGACATGCCCACAGCCTGCCATCGGGAGGCAAGACAGTTCTGGATGTAGGCAAAGCTGCCAAGTTAACTTTTTAAGTTAAGCAGCGGGTGATTGGTTGCTTGGCAGTCCTAGCAAACAATCACAAGCTGATTAACAGAAAACTCTGGTGCTCCATTCAGAAGACTCCTGCCTCCTAACGTCAGCTCCAGACCTGCTGTGTATGCCGCTCTCAGCCCTGTGTAAGGTAAGACAGGGGAGAGGGGATGGGGAGGAAGCCGGCAAGAGTCTGAAGGAGGAGGTGCATGATATAAAAGGGGGGAGGGGAGGCCAGGAATGTAAAGTGTATGAAAGAGGGCTGAGGAATGTAAAAGAAATACAGGGGAAATGAATGGGAGCTGGGACAGGAATGTGAAGAAGGAGGGGTGATATAAAGGGGGCTAAGGACAGGAATTTTAAGGGAGAAGGGTCATATGAAAGGGGGGAGGGGGTGATGTGCAGGGGGTACTAAGAATACTAATGTGTTAATGGGATTTTTATCTAAAGCATCTGAGGTTATGTTTACATTAATGAAACCTGCGTTGTGCATGTAGGCAGCCCATTAATTTCAATGGGCTGCCTTACATGCAGAAATGCAGAAAAAATAATTCCATAACCCTATTTTAGTTTGTGGCACGCTGAGCCACATGGTGCTGCAGCAACATGCAGTTGGCCCGCTAGAGGCAACAAGTTGTATTTGCCGATGTGCGGAGGTGCTATCAGTAATCAAACATGCTTTTCTGACCTCTATGGATTTTAGTTCAATAACCCGGGAGTAAACTAGGATGTGTTTAAAGAACGGTTTTAGGTTATTCCCAAAACTATTTTTTCCTACAAGCAAATTTCTTAGAGCACGATGTGTGGTTTCACATTCAGCTCTTCCCTTAAACCCAGTGAGCATGCAAAGTGACAGATTTTTTGGAATTGTTTTATGGGGTGTATGTATCTGAAATGAACAGGAAAACTTTCACCAAATCCAACTATACTGAAGTTACACTGAGCCTGAGGCCTCGTACATAGTGATGAGCGGAATACGCCATATTCGATTTCGCGATATTTCACGAATATTTCGAAGAATATGCGCGAATATTCGTTAATATCGAATATTCGTGATATTTTATAAAAAAAAAAAATTGCGAAATTTCGCCAATGCGAAATTTCGCTATTTTTTTTGGATAAAATATCACGAATATTCGATATTTACGAATATTCGCTATATTTTATAAAAAAAAAAATGCGAAATTTCGCTAGTGCGAATGCGAAATTGATTGCGAAATTGATTGCGAAATTTGAAAAAATATGAATATTCGAAATAGCGAATATTCGCTGCGATATTCGAGTTATTCGCGAATACTCGAATATGCAATATGCAATATTCGTAGCGAATATTCGCAATGCGAATATTCGTGAGCAACACTACTCGTACACACGACCGAGAAACTTATCGGACGAAACACATCGTTTTCCTCGTCGAGTTCCTTGTTAGGCTTGTCGAGGAACTCGACAAGCTTGCTTTGCGTACACACTGTCAAGACCAAATCTCCTCGTTCTCAAACGCGGTGACTTCAACACATACGAAGGCAGGGGAAGTTCGATTCCACTGGCACAACCCTTGGGGCTACTTTTGCTAATCTCATGTTACTGCGTATTCGGTTAAAGTTTGGTAAGAGACATTTGCACTTTTCAGTCTGTTACAGCGTGACAAATGTGCTATCTTCATTACAAACGCTACTTTTACCGAAGGTGCGTGGGTTTCTTAGCATACACACGCTCAAGTTTCTCGTCGAAAAGCAGCCCGACGAGGAACACGATGAGCCAATTTGACTCCCGTCGAGGAAAAAGAGAACTTGCTCTCTTTTTTGCTCGTCGAGTTCCTCGTCAGTTTCCTCGATGAGAAACGTACACACGACCGGTTTTCTCGGCAAAAAATCTCTCCCACCAAGTTTCTTGATGGATTCTGTCGAGGAAACCGGTCATGTGTACAAGCAAAATGTGGTGGTCATAAAAATGTAGTTTATTTCCTTTGGGATACAAATAGTATTGTATGAACCCTTCACTAACATGGGTCAATAATTTCAAAATGCCAGTGGGTAAATTCTTATAAATGTTCGTTTTAGAAATCGTTTTATAATGTTAATGACTTATACTCCTTTATTTACTTTGTAGGTCAATGGGGATGTCCAACAATCAGTCTTTCCGCTGTGCTAGGGATGATATCAGGAGTTCTGGCCTCCACTGTTGAGTCAGTTGGTGATTATTACACGTGTTCAAGATTATCAGGAGCTCCAATACCACCAATACATGCTTTAAATCGGGGAATAGGGATGGAAGGGATTGGATGCATTTTGGCAGGCATTTGGGGAACTGGAAATGGAACTACCTCATACAGCCAGAATATTGCAGCTTTGGGGATAACAAAGGTGAATTAACATTTTGAAAGTACAGTATTTACACTATTTATTTTGTAAAAGATAATACATCTCAGCGTTTTGAATTGGCTGTTTTGGTCCTCTAAATGATAACAGTGGTCTCTGCGGTGGATTCGCCGTGAGATCACCGTTAGCGGCGGAGGGAGAAGGGCCCCCCTCCCGCCACTTTCCCACGCCCACCGCTGCTTACCGGAGCCGTCGGCAGCGGCGGAGGCGATCGGGTCTTTCCTCCTGCTCGGCTGGGATTTGGAGTGAGGGCAAGATGGCCCCAACCCGTCTCCATAGCATAGCAAACGTCAAAACGTCACTTCCGCCCATGCTTCCTAAAGGGACATTTTCTTGTTGTCATTTTTTCAAATGACACATTTTATTTTACATTTTTTTTTTTGCATGTTAGTCTAAATATGGGATCTGAAGTCTTTTTGACCTCAGATCTCATATTTAAGAGTACCTGTCATGCTTTTTTCTATTACAAGGGATGTTTACATTCCTTGTAATAGGAATAAAAGTGACCCATTTTTTTATTTTTTTGTAAAAATGTATAAAATAAATAAAAATAAATAAGAAAACAAAAAAACATTTATTTAAAGCCCCCCCGTCCCAACGAGCTCGCGCGTGAGTAGCACCCCCATTGGAAAACGGTGTTCAAACCACACAAGTGAGGTATCACCGCGATCGTTAGAGCAAGAGAAATAGTTCTAGCTCTGAGCCTCCTATGTAACTCGAAAGATGGAACCTAAAGAATGTTTTAAACGTAGCCTGTGAAGATTTTTAAGGGTAAAAGTTTGACGCCATTCCACGAGCTGGCGCAATTTTGAAGCGTGACATGTTGGGTATCATTTTACTCGGCGTAACATTATCTTTCACAATATAAAAAAAAATTGTGCTAACTTTACTGTTGTCTTATTTTTTAATGAAAAAAAAGTGCGCTTGTAAAACTGCTGCGCAAATACGGTGTGACAAAAAGTATTGCAATGACCACTATTTTATTCTCTAGGGTGTTAGGAAAAAAATATATATATAATGTTTGGGGGTTTTATAAAGTTTTCTAGCAAAAAAAAAACTGTTTTAATCTTGTAAACGCCAAATCTGAATTACAGGCAAGGTCCTTAAGTGGTTAAAGTTTTGGGGAGATAGATTAGAACACCTGTTAGTTTTTATTGCTGTCTGTGCCTCTGTTAAGCCCTGTACACATGACCGGGAATCCCGGCCGTGTGTATGTTCTTTGCAGTGTTTCCCCATAGGAAAACTGCTGGGTTTAAAACCGTCAAGAATCCCAGCGGGAGAATAGAAAGCAGGGTCTGTATTATCCCGCCTGGATTTTCAGCAGTTTTCCTGTTGGGAAATCTGCAAGGAAGCATACACACGGCCGGGATTCCCGGCCAAAAGCTCTCCCCACAGTTTTCCCGGCAGGAAAACTGGTCGTGTGTATGGGGCTTTAGGGAGATGACCCTTCTCCATTTGTCCTGTTTACCATTATCATTGAAAGTGAAAGTAAAAGAAAGTCCCAAATTGTGGTTTGTCCCCAGAAAAGTAATAGAGGGAAAAGCTTTCTATGGGGACACTAGTTCTGGTGACTTGGTGGTCCCCAATAAATTTCCTTAATTTGCAGGGATTTCCTTTCACTTCCTGTTTGGCTATGGGACACAAGTGAAGAAAAATCTCTGCAATGGGACACAGATGGCCGAAAAAAAATCGAATTGGGGGAAATAACCCTCCCTTGCTCTAGCCAAAATAAACAAAAAAAATGTTTCCCTTATTTCTACTTTAATCTTTTTATTTTTTTATTTTAATCGGATGACATGGACAGCACATTGGGCCTCTCCATTCTGTGCATTCCTTTTTTTCTTAAAGGGGTGAATAAAGGCAGGTGCTTTGTTTTATTTTTAAAGAGTGTTCCATTTTATTATTGTTTTATTTATATTTTAGGAGAGAACACATTTAACAATGTCAGGGACTGCAAAAATGTGGCAGAAGAAAGAATTAAAAATGACAATACACAGTTCTTATAAAAAATGGCTTAAATGAAAACTAGTAGAACAGGGCCTAGAAAGGATTTACAGTAAGTACATGGGTGGACAGCGGTTAGTTAAAAATTGATAGGTGGAGATGGAAAGATTAGAGGCATTAACTAACAGTTTTTAACTTATATTTTTAATCAAGCGGAGGATACAAAATCAATTGGAGTTGCGACCACATAGCGACCACCGCACGCACATATACGTCTACACAATGGCACGGGCAGGCAAATGGGCGTACCCAGTGCAGATCCTCCCTGGGGCCCTAAGCAAAATGACGTCACATTAAAGTTGAGAAGCAGGGGGGCTGCCGAAAATGACATGTCACATTAAAGATTAAAGTTGAGAAGCGGGGGGAGGGGGTGTTCTGCTGTCGGAAATGACATCTTACATTAAAGTGAGAAGGGGGGGTTCTGACTTCTTACCTCTTCTCCCATGCAGCCAGCGAGTTGAGAAGCGGGGTGAGGGGTTGAAAATGAGTTCTCACCAGGCGGGGCCTCTAGTAATTTGGGGAGCCCTCGGAAACTTTGCGAGGCCCTAAGCGGCTTGCATAGTAAGCCTATAGGGCGGATCGGCCCTGGGCGTACCTGTACGTCCCTTTAAATTTGCGTGAACTCGATGTTCCTGGGCGGCTCGCAATTGCGGTCGGGAAAGGCAGAACAGGGGGATGCCTTTGTAAACAAGGCATTCCCTGTTCTGCCTAGTGACATCCAGGGCAGCCGTCACAAATGTTGGGGCCCCTTACAGAGCTGTAGGCAGGGCCCCATTGGAGCAGAGAACTGGGGGGGGCCTTCCTCTCTCCTGCCGCGAGATGATAATAAGCGGGCCGGGGGGGGGGGGGGTTTGCGGTTTGTTGCTGACGAACAAAACAAAGTCAAGTGAAGTCTTCCCTTCTCTGTCCTGCCGTGAGTTAAAGGTGGGGGATGAGACGAAAAAAATAATAATAAAGAAAAATGAAAAAAAGGTGGGGTGGCCGGGCCCCTTACAGGTGTAATACCTGTACCCCCCTGATGGCGGCCCTGGTGACATGTCACTGATGGAATGTTCCCTGTGAACGGGAACAGTGATCATTGATGTGTCACTGGTAGTTCCTCCCCCCTAACAGTTAGAATCACCCCCTAGGACACACTTAACCCCTTCAATGCCACCTAGTGGTTAACCCCTTCACTGCCAGTGTAATTTTCACAGTAATCAGTGCATTTTTATAGCACTGATAGCTGTAAAAATTACAATGGTCCCAAAAATGTGTCAAAAGTGTCCAATGCGTCCGCCACAAAGTCTCAGTCACGGTAAAAATCGCAGATCGCCGTCATGCACACGTGTAGTCTGAAAACTGGCCAGGGTAGATGCAATTTGTGGAAGCATGTGCAAACAATCCAAGACTCCCATAATCCCCAGGTTTTTTATACTTTGGAACCAGTTTGCTTTAAAGCATAAGATAGACAAAAGACCATAGCTTTCACATAATACAATATATTCTTATACTTTTTTTTATTATTTTCTAGGTTGGAAGCCGTTTAGTAATGCAGACAGCAGGAATCCTTTTAATTATTCTTGGATTGTTTGGTAAATTTGGTGCTATTTTTATTACAATTCCAGAACCCGTAATTGGAGGAATGTTTATGGTGATGTTTGGAATGATTGCTGCAGTGGGTATTTCAAATCTTCAGGTAAAATTAAGTATACAATACTCAGCTATAATAATCTTTTAACTAACCACTTGCCATCCAGAAGATTTACCCCCTTCATGACCAGGCCATTTTTTGCTATTCTGCGCTTCACTACTTTAACTAACAATTGCACGGCCATGCAACGCTGTAGCCAAACCCTCTGTTTTTTTTTATTTATTATTATGTCCCATAAAGTAAAAAAATTGAATCTCTTAATACATTTTGGGCAAAATGTATTCTGCTATATTTCTTTTTTTGCCTTGTGTTATGGTTTATAGTGATATGCTAAATGGTATACATTATTATCTTAAATATTTTAAAGTCTATATCCAAAAGAAAATAGTTTTTATTGCTGTCTATGTCCTCAGTGGTGAGATTTCTGCTTAATTGCTGTTTTGGTGAAACCAGGAAAAGTAAAGAGAAGGTACAGGAGTAACTGGGACAAGAAGACCTGTAAAGCTGCGTACACACGATCGGTTCAAACCGATGAAAACAGCCTGAGTCGCACTAACACTACACTGACACCACACACATAGGCACACTTAACCCTTTCAGATCACCCCCCCCCCCCCCAGCACATTATCAAAAGAAAGCTCTATTTGTGGGAAGAAAAGGACACAAATTTTGTTTGGGAGCCACGTCGCACGACTGCGCAATTGTCTGTTAAAGCGACGCAGTGCCGAATTGTAAAAACACCTTTGGGCATTTAGCAGCATATTGGTCCGGGGCTTAAGTGGTTAATGTGCCTGTAAAGTGGGGCATCTGTAGCATGTATAACACATGCTGCAGCAAAAATTACATTGCTAAAGAAAAAAAAGGCAAATCACATTTAAAATGACTCGCGGTTACAAAACCAGCGCGGGGTCCCTCCCCCCAGTCCATAGCAGCCCCTTCGCCATTTAAAAAAAATGTTGGCGTGGGGTTCCCCCCTTATCACTTGTCACTGGTTTTAGGCACTGTTTTTTAAGTGATTTTTTTGCAGGCATTGGGGTCAATTCACAAAGCTTTATTTTCAGATTGCGAGTGTTATTTTAACGATTTTGCACGTTATTGAAGCTAGTTCAATTCACTAAACGATTTAACGCTCTGAAAAATCATCAAATAACGTTTCCCTACACAGAAACGATATTTTAAGGTGTGGATCCTTATTAAAGAGTCAAATCTTAAAGATTCAAATCGTTATTTAAAGATTCAAATCGTTATTTTAAAGATTCAAATCGTTATTTTAAAGATTCAAATCGTTAAATATGTACAGAAGTGCAATTCACAAAGATTTTTTGGACAGTTATCAATCGTTAAGCAATCGTTAAATTAACACCTCCCTCAGGGTGGCGTTATGACATTTCCCAGGCGATATTTTGTTGTTAGAGGAAGCTTTTGGCGATTTTTGTAGTGTAGTGTAGTGTTGGGCAAGCTAGAACCGTGCTCTATTTGAACTTAAAATTATCCAGAGGTGAAGAAGAACACGTTAGAATGTTGTTCAGATTTATAAACGTGTATTCCGTTCACATACTATTTTGGATGACTTTTCTGAAACCCAGGTGATAGCTAAATTCCGATTATCATCTCCCATGATTCATTCTCTGTATGAGGAAATACACATGGCTTTAGAAAAGCACACACTAGAAGTTTTGCACATCACATGCTCAATCTCCATGTGTATTGCTTGTGTCTCTCTCTCTCTCTCTCTCTCTCTCTCTCTGTCTCTGCTCTTTTCCACATGCAGCTGTTCTCCTCCCCTTCTGCTCCCAGAATGCATCTCTCCAGCATTATTTAACGATCTTAAGAGTTATTTTAACGTCCCGAATCTTATTAATAACGTCTGAGTAGTTAGAATAACGTTTGGATAAAGAGTCAGTTGAAAACCATAACGACTATGTTAAATAACGATTATAGCTTTCGTGAATACCATGTTTGCTAGCGTTAAATAAGGAGTGCTAATTTAACACCTGAAGAAAACCAATAACGTTTCTCTTTGTGAATTGACCCCTTTGTTTCACTTTTTAGTGATTATTCCAATTGTTCTATTCATCTCCATAGATTACTCTCTCTCTTTTTTGACCACATAGACATATCAGGATATTTGGGTTTGAATGTTTGATGTATTTTTCTTGAGCGCGTTATCACTCTGTGTGCATTGCAGAGTATTCATTGGGGGGCGAAGACCCTGCAAATTCGGGCTTGGGCCAAACCATTCACCCATTCCTACCTGTAAATAAGAACCTCAGCTCTGTTCCTGTATGCTGTGTGAAGGGAGGTGTGTTCCTTCCCTTCAAACAACTTTAAGAGCTCTCCTCACTGAGCTCTGCAGTGTGTAATTTCAGCTCTCCACCCCTGTTTTCTGCTCAGACAAGCTTTATACATTCTGGACTTAGAAAGAATATAGAGAAGAAAAGACTGCAGATAAACAAGCACAACTTTTGTAGGAGGATTAGTATAGTATGTTAAAAATGAGATACAGAATTTTCTTGATCTCTTTGGGCAACTAAAGATAATTACATGGGAACAAATGTGGGGAACATTTGTTCCCATGTAATTATCTTTAGTTTTTATAAATATGAAATTTATTTAAAAACGTATTTATTTTATTCCAAGAAACTGTGTTTAAAACAGAAAAAGTATATTTCAGTAATGACTCGCAGAAAAATCACTCCAAAAAACAAAAAGGTTGCCCAACACCATCACTCTCATGGGTGACTCATCTGAGGTGAATGATATAGTCTGAAGCACTATTCTCCTTAGTAATCCTTTCCTGGTCCACATTCTTTCTCCATGACCAGATGATCTCATTAGTAGTCAGCAGTCAAAATTTTATAAAAATACACTTCAGTGTGATATTGTTTAAAATCAACTCCCAAACGTTTTTTAACTTTAATGCATAGAATGCATTTAGGAGAAAAACCGTGAGGGTTTACAACCCCTTTATTACAAAGGTCTTTCACCAGTGTGAATTATTTTCGGAGTTATTGTCACTGTAAAGTGATTTGAAAAAAAAGACATGGTTCACTATAAGAAATTGAAAGAGACTTTTTTTCCCAAATGTTATAAACATTTGCTGGCCATGCTGGTGACATTATTGGTTGTTAAGGACCTTGCAAAGTGCCTGCACCCATTGGCATCCTTAACAACCAATGAGAGTCAGAAGCTGCCAAGTATAATAACTAGGGTTGTCCCGATACGATACTAGTATCGGTATCGGTACCAATACTAGTATCAGTATCGGTACCGATACCGAGCATTTGCCCGAGTACTTGTACTCGGGCTAATGCTCCGATGCTTCACCCGATACCTGGACAGTCAGGGTGATCAGTGCGGTGGGGGAGTTACAAGCACCGATCACCACTGACTGTCCCCGTAGCTTCCTCCAGCCCCCCTCCATTTTGCCTGTTGTCCCCCTCCGTGCTGCCGTCTCCATCCGTGTCCCCCTCCGTGCTGCCATCTCCCTCCATGTCCCCCTCTGTGCTGCCATCTCCCCCTGTGTCCCCCTCCATACTGCCATCTCTCTCCGTGTCCCCTGCTCTCCCTGCCGTGTCTTTTTCAATGCTGCTTCGTGTCCCTCTCTGTGCTGCCATCTCCCTCTGTGCCCTCCTCAGTGATGCTGTCTCCCTCCGTGTCCCCTGCCCTCCCTGCTGTGTCTTTTTCAATGCTGCTTTGTGTCCCCCTCTGTGCTGCCGTGTCTCCTTCTGTGCTGCCGTGTCTCCCTCTGTGCTACCTTGCCTTAGTAAATCCAGCTCCTACCTTTTCCAAATGTACAGAGTCAGTGATGACCCCCACCCCCTTAAAAAGAAAGAAACCATTGTAAAAAAAAAAAAAATGAAAAAAAAAAAAAAAGTAAAAAAAAAAATTAGAAATTGTGAAAAATTAAAAATTAAGACACATGTGCCACTGTCACATGAGATTTAAAAAAAGTATTGGTAATCGGTATCAGCAAGTACTTGATAAAAAGTATCAGTACTTTTACTCGGTCCTAAAAAAGTGGTATCAGGACAACCCTAATTAATAACGGTAGTAATAAAACTATTAGGCATGATGTTTGGCTTAGGCCAAACAGGTAAATATTAGCAGGGCTCATCCGAATGCCCAAACAGTCCAAACCACACCATAAGGTCATCCCTAGCATTAACCTCAAAACAGCAGAGTAGCTGTTGGCAAATGTGGAAAGTTATCACATCATTGAGGACCTGCTCTTGGCAGCTTTGCCCACCTATGCACCATCATTTGGAAGGGAGTGAGGTACAGCGCAAAACCAATATGTGTGAAATT
The DNA here is from genome assembly GCA_029574335.1 of Rana kukunoris. Taxonomy (NCBI): domain Eukaryota; kingdom Metazoa; phylum Chordata; class Amphibia; order Anura; family Ranidae; genus Rana; species Rana kukunoris. The sequence continues at coordinate 225,810,342 of CM056051.1, forward strand.
TGTGATGATGATATCAAAATATAAAAAATTAAGTGAACAATCAAAGGCCAATCTGGTTATCACGATTGAAAATGGGAAACATATGTCAAAATTAGTGAAAATTAATAACAATAACAAGTGTATAATAATAATAATTATACCATAAAGTGATTGAATAAGTACAACAAAGGTATGTGAAACCTGGAATAAAAATGCAACCAAAAAAATTTGGGATAACATGCACATCAAAATAAATAAGTATGAAATGATGAAGAGTCCATAAATGTTCCCAAGTGCGTGAAAAAAAGTATCCGTGTACAAGTGAGCTATGAAAAGTCTTCCAAAAAGATGTTCAAAACTTGGCACCACCTTCCACCAAGGATACACCCGAGTGTCAGAAATAAAATCTCCTTACCAGACCTTCTGACCACAGCTGCGGTCAGACTGCACACGGGTTGGTTTAGAGTCACCCAAACGACTATGAGCTGGAGCTACTTCAGATCGCAATCAGCCAGAGCAGATGGAATATCTTATGAAAGATTCGGTGATGGTATGCTTGTAGATTAGAGGCTTGTGGAGCTTGTTGATCGCTATTCATACCTAAACTGCAAATCGTGCAGGGAAGGTTGAGGCTTGTAATGCTGAAGTGGGAATGAATGAAGTGCTGTCCATTTCAGACTGCCTGGAATCATGCACCATCATTGCCTGTGAAACTTCAAAACCTACTTATCCATGACCAGAGAGGGCTCCCAGGGTCACACCACACGCATGAACTGTTAGCACTGTGCTGAACCAGGTCACATCTCTGTCTCCAGTCCAAATTAAGGAGAGCTTATGCAGCCTGACCAGATGCCTTTACCTGTACGTAAGACCTGTGTAAACCTTTGACCTGACCAGCCTGGCTGTGTGGCAAAAATTGCTGGTAAGTCAATCCTGGCGCTAATGGACTCCAGTATTGTAATCACCTTGATTGATGCAGGCCTGGTAAACACTAGAGACTGTTCTAATTATCTTAATGTCTTCCAAAACATCAAACTTTATTCTAAAGCCTAATCATTGCACACCATTGCTCTAAGCTCTCTTAAAGCGGGGGTTCACCCTTAAAACAACCCTGTGTCATCCCATCCAGCATACTGGCATCAGCGCCAGTATGCTGTTTTTTTGTTTTTTTTTATCTTTGTACTTACTGTTTAATTGATCATTTTATATTGTGCCTACCGCGGGTGAATGGCGCGTCTATGGAGCGTCACGGCTTCCGAAAATAGCCGACTAGCACTCGGGTATTCCCGGCGCTATACGGCGCCTGCGCACAGACCTAGGAGCTGACTGCGCAGGCACGTATATATCCGAGTCCTATTTCGCCTTTTTTCGGAGGGCGTGAAGCGCCATAGCCATTGGACTCGGATATATACGGCGCCTGCGCAGTCAGCTCCTAGGTCTGTGCGCAAGCGCCGTATAGCGCCGGGAATACCCAAGTGCTAGTCGGCTAAAAAACAGCATACTGGCGCTGACGCCAGTATGCTGGATGGGATTACACAGAGTTGTTTTAAGGGTGAACCCCCTCTTTAAGTTCATTAAAGGATAAGTTTTGTAACATGTTACACCCATATTCAGGGTGTAACTTGTAAAATTTTACTTTTGCAGCACCCCAGCACCCCCTATCCCCCGTTGTGACAGCGGACCGGGGATCCTCTCCCTGTACTTGCTGTCACAATTTTAAAAATGTGGCCTTGAGGGGCTCCACCCATCCAGCTGCATCATTTATTCGCAGAGTTCTGTGAATGGGAGAACTACAAGTACCGTCAGCCTTTTTTGGCTGATAGCTTGAAGTTCTCAATTAACTATTTGGGCGCTGTTGGGCTCTAGGTAGTTAATTGATGCTTCCTGTCATTGTGTAACTGCCTGCCCGTCCGAGGTATAAGCAGACAGATTCACTGACAGTCTGTATGAGCCTGAAATTGCATTGCGGGTGCTATGATATTTTTACCTGCAAAAAGATGTGCATTTATTTCAATGTATTCTTACAAAAGTGAATCGATCCTGGAAATAATACTGGAAAAAACATCAGGACTCCCTTTGTGTTTCCAGGCATGCCCCTGGAGCTTGTCCATGGAGTTCTGACCACAGCCAGACCATATCTTGTAAAATAGTTCCACACTGTCATCACTTTGCAGGCCATTCCTTTTTTTAATTGACTATTCTTTACCAGGACAGAGGTTTAGTGAACAAGGTACACCATTCATAGGGGTTGATTTACTAAAAGCAAATATGCTGTTCACTTTGCAAGGGAAGTTGCACTTTGCAAATACATTTCCCCAGAGCTTAGTGAATGTGGTGAAATTTCACTTTTCATACAATTGCGTGCAAGGAAAATTAAAGAAAAACTGAATTTTTGGGTGATGGAACTCCCTAGGCTTCTGAAAAAAAATCCCTTGTAAAGTGAAAAGTGTTTTTGCCCTTAGTGAAATAACCCCAAAGTGTTTAATATTGTTTAGTAAGAGAAGATTAATATTGTTTCTTAGCATTTGAAGCTTCAAATAACTAATACAAATATTAAATGAGTAATTATATTATTGACACACATTCTCCTTTTTTCAGTATGTCGATTTAAACTCCTCAAGAAATCTGTTTGTCTTGGGATTTTCCATGTTTTCTGGCCTTGTTATTCCAACATGGCTAGCAGAAAATCCAGGTATTATCAGTACAGGTATGTAGCAAGAATTATTATTGTAGGATATATTCTTAGTACATGATAGTCTGTCAAGTTTTTTTAATATGTTGTAATGAAGTGAGTTTCAACTGTTACTGAAAGAGGCACGCCAAAATATTCTTCGGGCCTTACAGGATATTTGTGTCTATACAGCATAACATCCAATATAACAGTCAACATAGCTTTTGCAGAACCTATAATCAAGGGGCCTAGCCAGACTTGAGTTTCAAGTGATGGGTAGGGTTGAGCGAACCCGAACTGTAAAGTTCGGGTTCGTACCGAACTTTAGTTTTTTTTTTACCCGGACCCGAACAATTTTATGAAAGTTTGGGTTCGGTGTTCGGCTATGTAACGGCGCACTGCAGGGCAGCCAATCAGCATTTCTTTTACTTGTGTGACCTAGAAGCCATCACAGCCATGCCTACTAATGGCATGGCTGTGATTGGCCAGTGCAGCATGTGACTGAGCATGTGACCCAGCCTCTATATAAGCTAGAGGCACACAGCACAACTCGTCACTCTGCTTTAGCGAGGGTAGGGAAAGGCTGCAGCTGCTCTCAGGGACATATTTAGATAGGATTTTCCTGCTTCATAAATCGAATTACAATACTCAGCGATCGATCTACATAGCATTAGCTACATTAGGCAAAGGTTCCTGATTGTGCTTATAGGGAGCGAATTAGTTAGGAGTCAGTGCTACTTCACAAATCTAATTGCACCAGCAATGCATATGTTCCTGTGAGATACTCTGAATATTACACCAGCACTGCATATGTTCCTGTCAGATACTCTGCATATTGCACCAGCACTGCATATGTTCCTGTCAGATACTCTGCATATTGCACCAACACTGCATATGTTCCTGTAACATACTCTGCATTAGCTACATTAGGCAAAGGTTCCTGATTGTGCTTATAGGGAGAGTATTATATAGGAGTCAGTCCTACTTCACAAATCTAATTGCAGCAGCACTGCATATGTTCCCGTCAGATACTCTGCATATTGCACCAGCACTGCATATGTTCCTGTGACATACTCTGCATTAGATAATTTAGGGGAAGGTTCCTGATTGTGCTTATAGGGAGAGAATTAGATAGGAGTTGGTCCTACTTTACAAATCAAAATGCAGCAGCACTGCATATGTTACTGTCAGATACACCCTTTATATACTTTTCTTCTAGTGTGCTATTCCAAAAACCAACCATTTAGGTAAAAAATAAAATGTTTGCAGTGTTTCCTCCAGTGTTTCTCAGTTTTTCCTGCATATCTGTAGGTGTGAGATAAACACCTTAGCTAGTGTTCCTCTATTGTTGTGTTAAAAAAACAGCCATTTAGGGAAAAAAATATATTTTACAGTTTTTCCTCCAGTGTTTGCAGTCTTGCCTGCATATTTGTACGTGTGAGATACACACTTTACATACTGTTTTCTATTGTGCTATTCCAAAAAACAATTATGTTGGGCAAATAAATATTTTTTTGGTGCGTTTCTTGCATATCTGTAGGTGTGAGATAAACACCTTAGCTAGTGTTCTTCTATTGTTGTATTAAAAAAACAGCCATTTAGGACAAAAAAATATATTTTACAGTTTTTCCTCCAGTGTTTGCAGCCTGCAGCAGTATTTGGTGGGGCCTAATCCGGCTCAACGAATGTTGAGGCCAGGAGCAGAACAGGCCTCCAGTTCCTTCACATTGTCTCCCAACCAGTCTTGTGCTGAAAGATTGGAGTTGGCACCTGCAGCCGATGTCCATCAGTCTTTGACCTCACCCCCTTGCAAATCAGCCAAGCAGTCTGAGCCCCAAATCCTGCAGCAGTGATTCTGCTTTTTGATGACTCAGTTAGCATGTTTTCCCAGGGCCATCCACCTAGCCCTGCCCCAGAAGTGGAAGAGATTGAGTGCACCGATGCCCAACCACTTATGTTTCAAGCTGAGTACATGGGGGGACCATCACAGCACGTCTCGGATGATGAAGAAACACAGTTGCCAACTGCTGCTGCTTTCGCAATTGTGCAGACTGACAAGGAGGGCAGTGCTGAAGACTGGGTGGAAGATGATGTGGTGGACGATGAGGTCCTCGACCCCACATGGCATCAACCTCATGCAGGTGACCCATCTAGTTTGGAGGAAGAGGCGGTGGTCGCACAGAGCCACCAGCACAGCAGAAGAGGGAGCAGGGTGCCAAAGCGGAGCGTCCTTCCCCTAGACAGTACGCCTGCTACTGCCCAACGCAGTAAGGTACCGAGCACACCAAAGCCAGGTCCAAGGAGTTCCCTAGCGTGGCAGTTCTTCAAACAATGTGCTGATAACAAGACACGAGTGGTTTGCATGCTGTGCAATCAGAGGCTGAGGCGAGGCATAAATGTTCTCAACCTGAGCACTACCTGCATGACCAGGCATCTAAGTGCAAGGCACAAGCTGCAGTGGAGGACACACCTCAAAAACCAAGAAAGGTCTCTTGCTCCTCCAGCTTCCTCTTCTGCTTCAGTCTCGGGCCTCTCGGCCTCTTTATCCACCTCTGTAGAGACAGTGCCACCTGCCACCCCACAAATAGAGGACCGGCAAACAACACTACCACCTGGGTCACCAAACATCTCCACAATGTCCCATGGAAGCATTCAGCTCTCTATCTCCCGAACACTGGAGCGGAAGAGAAAGTACCCCCCTACCCACCCGCTATCCCTGGCCCTGAATGCCAGCATTTCAAAATTCCTGGCCTTTAAATTGCTGTCATTCCTCTCTGGTGGAGACGCAGAGTTTTAAAAGCCTGATGGCATTGGCTGTCCCACAGTTTGTCGTGCCCAGCCGCCACTACCTTTCCAGGCGAGCCATCCCTTCCCTGCTCAACCAAGTGGGGGACAAAATATGTGCCAAGGTCCACCTAACTATGGATACGTGGACCAGTCAGGGACGTTATATCTCCCTAACAGTGCACTGGGTAAATGCAGTGGTGGCTGGGCCTGAGGCGGATAGCAGTTTGGCACATGTCCTTCCACCACCGAGGATTGCAGGGAGCTTCAGTTTGTCTCCTGTTGCTAACTCCTCCTACTCCGCTTTCTCATCCTCTACCGCCTCCTCACCTGGTCAGCGTAACACATTCACCACCAACTTCAGCACAGCCATGGGTTAACGCCAGCAGGCAGTTTTAAAACTTTCCTGTTTGGGGGACATGGAACAACAGACCGATGAGTGGTTGGCATCAGTACATCCCTTGCCTGGCACATGTGCTGAATTTGGTGGTGCAGAGGTTCCTTAAAACTTACCCCGATATGCCACAGATGCTGCAGAAAGTGCGGGCCGTCTGTGCGCACTTTCGGCGTTCTCACACTGCTGCTGCTCGCCTGGCAGCGCTGCAGCGTAACTTCGGCCTTTCCTCTCACCGCCTCATATGTGACGTGCCCACAAGGTGGAACTCAACCTTGCACATGCTGGCCAGACTGTGCAAGCAGCAGCAGACGATAGTGGAGTTTCAGCTGCTGCAGCACGCACGCGTGAGTCGCTCTGCGGAACAGAACAACTTCACCACCAATAGCTGGGCCTCCATGCGAGACCTGTATGCCTTGTTGCGCTGTTTCGAGTACTCCACCAACATGTCCAGTGCCGATGACGCCATTCTCAGCGTGACTATGCCAGTTCTATGTCTCCTTGAAAAAACGCTTTGGGCGATGATGGAAGAGGATGTGGCACAGGAGGAGGAGGAGGAATCTGTATCATTTCCAAGGCTTTCAGGGCAGTCATTCACAAGTGGCTCCGAGGGTGGGTTCCTGCACCAACAAAGGCCAGGTACACAATTGTCCAACAAGGGCACAGTTCTGGAGGATGACGAGGTGGAGGATGAGGAGGAGATGGAGGAGGAACCATGTTCACAGCAGGGTGGCACCCAGACCAGCTCATGGCCATCACTGGTGCATGGCTGGGGGGATACAGAGGACACAGATGATACACCTCCCACAGAGGGGAGCTTTTCCTTGCCTCTGGGCAGCCTGGCACACATGAGCAATTACATGCTGCAGTGTCTCTGCAAAGACCGCCGTGTTTCGCACATTTTAACAGGTGCTGATTACTAGGTAGCCACGCTGCTAGATCCCCATTACAAGGACAATGTACCGTCCCTAATTCCCTCACTGGAGCGTGAACGCAAGATGTGCGAGACGCGCTGCTGGTGGAATTCCCACCTGACAGCGGGGGCACAGTGGGAGCACAAGGCAAAGGCAGAGGAGAAGGAAGAGGTCGCCAATGCAGCCGGGGCACCGCCAGCACCTCAGAAGGCAGGGTTAGCATGGCCGAAATGTGGAAAAGCTTTGTCAGCACGCCACAACAACCAGCACCACCAGCTGATATGGAGGCAGCATTTCAGCAACATGGTGGAGCAGTATGTGTGCACACACCTACATGTACTGAATGACGGGTCTGCCCCCTTTAAACTTCTGGGTCTCCAAATTGGGCACATGGCCTTAGCTTGCCCTTTACCCATTGGAGGTGCTGGCCTGCCCTGCAGCCAGTGTTTTATCTGAATGTGTATTTAGCACGGCAGGGGGCGTTATCACAGACAAGCGCAGCTGTCTGTCCAGAGCCAATGTTGACAAGCTCATGTTCATTAAAATGAACCAGGCATGGATCCCACAGGACTTGTCCATACCCTGTGCAGAATAGACATTCTTGTATTTCTGATCTTTCTAGGGTTGCCACCTCATCCCTTTAAAAGTGAAAACATATTGATTACACAGGTTCTCTTGCTGATTAAGGTGCTAATTAAACTCACTTGGTGCCTTATCAACATTAAATTAGCCCCAGAACCTGTGTAATTACTAATGTGCAAAAATCGAAAAACAGGTATTCAGCGCTGGAAAATTAAATAAATAAATAAATCAAACTAATGCAAGCCAGCACTAAGGACAAATTCATATAAACTTCCCAAAATCTGAATAAATTGAAAACAGTGCTGCGCAAAAAATTAATAAGCAAATAAAGAAAATATTAGAAAAAAGAAAAGTGTCCAAAAGAAGTGTCCATGTGCATATAAAGTTCATTAACTGGTGAATCCAGAAATCCAACTCAAGAGTATCCAAATGAAGTAAAAGTGAAACACTGACACCCAAAGAAATCCACCACCGCTTGCAAGATGGCCTCTCACCTCACTACTTCGAACCTGTCGGGTCACAGAGCATATCAGTAGAACTCTAAGGTCAGATGAATGTCCCCAAAGGGACCGTAGACTGTAGATGGCACCAACAATCCTAGCCTGATAACTTTCCAACCATATACCAGCATATGTAGGGAAAAGAACAAAAAGGATCTAGCGCTCTCTGGTATAAACTTCATTTAATGGTAAATTCAGCAAAATAAACACTCACATTTGTAAACACTCATACGCCGAGTGTGGGCTGTAGCAGCGTGTATGCCTTAAACAACAGCAGCGGCGATCAAGGGTAACGTCCTGCGTGGCTCCTCCCCCTTCCTACGTGTAAACGTCCCGTGGGCGGGACTTCTTCAGCGTGGGGCAGGGAAAGCACACTGGACGTCCCCAATTGTGTGTATGTAATATAGAGCTCCGGCAACCAAGCAGCCAATCACGTCTCTTACGGATGTAACCAATAACAGCGCCTGCATCTAGCAGGGGGGGTGGTTTAAACATCCGGGACAAAGCTGAAGCTCAAATATGCTAAATGGCTGAACGGGGACAACAGGTGTATAACAGGGAATAAAAGGAAATGAAAAAATCTCTGGAACACCATATTAAATTTACCTCCTCGGACCCGTAATAATAAATTATATATATTGATAAAAGCCACACACTGGAATGTGTCCGCAATAATCTCAAATATATAGAGGAAGTCATCCACGATCGTCAAAGCTTCACCGCAATACACAGTGCTACATAAAATAAACATTACATGATATAATGAATATTAAAATCAATACAATACATTAAAAACGTATATTTGGTGCCATATACAAATGACATAAATAAAATATATAAAAATATATATTTTTTTTACAAAATTACAAATATACAGAACCATAATAGCAATAAGAACAAGTCACCTACAGCATCCCTATCTGTCCGAAATAAAACAGTTTAAGTCAAACTGAACATTAAGGCCTGCGGGGGATGCGACTTTAAGCTCAAAGATCCAATAGGATTCTCGGCGACTTAATTGGCGGATAAAATGTACGCCCCCCAATGCTTAGACACCATCTCGATTCCCCAAAACTTTAGGCCCTTAGGGTTGCGATGATGATATTGTCTAAAATGTCTAGAAACGCTATGCGTTTTAACCTCTCTCCTGATACAACTAATGTGTTCACCAATACGCACGTGAAGGGCACGTGAGTTGCGTCCCACATACTATAATCCACATTCGCACTCCAACATGTACACCACCCCTTCGGTGGTGCATGTGACCAGTTGTTTAATAGGATATTCTATATGAGTGACAGAAGAACTAAAGGTTTTGCGTTTTTTTACATTATTCCTCAAATGTTTACAGGTAGCACACCTACCACAGGCATAAAAGCCTGATACGAAGTTGAACAACTTGGGCTGGGTAACAATAGGTGGGTCAATGACCCCTGGTGCGATACTATCTCTTAAAGCAGGAGCTTTCCTATATACAAACTTTTCTTCAGTTCAGAATTCAGCTTTAAGGAAGGCAGATGTTTCTGAGTACTTATCCACCAACCTAGACCAGTTTAATTTTTGGCTGACATGTAAGATTATTGTATCTGGAAAGGTGTCATTTTCTGTGAGTAGCTTGCAGAAACACCAGGACTGTACCCTACCTCTGGACTGGGACACAATGAGCTGGGCCTGGATCTAGGTGGCTAGTTATGCCCCCACCCCCAGGTGTCTAAGGCCTCGTACACGATCGGACATATCCGATGAAAACGGTCCGCGGACCATTTCCATCGGATATGTCCGATCGGGAGTTCGATCCGATGGCGTGTACACACCATCGGATCAAATTCCCCGCCGCCGGACGGCGCGGTGACGCGGCGGTGACGTTGACGCCGCCACGTCACCGCCACGTCACCGCCACGTCACCGCACCAGGAAGTTAAACACTTCCGCGCATGCGCCGAATCCATTCGGCGGCGGCGCGCCGGCGGTGGGGCACGACATGTCTGCTGGTAAGTGTACTAACCAGCAGACATGTCGGGCGGACAGATTTCACCGGATGGATTTCAAAGCATGCTTTGAAATCTGTCGGGTGGAGAAATCTGTCCGCTAGCCCATACACACGAGCAGAGATGTCTGCTGAAACGGTCCATCGGACCGTTTTCAGCCGACATATCCCCTCGTGTGTACGAGGCCTTAGAGTGCATCCACTGATTAATTAGGTATTCTAATGGGTCATTTAATATAAGGTGTACTCTGATGGGGACAGTGGATGTATTGGGGACTCTGATGCAGACAGTTGACATAAGGGAGCACTCTGATGGGGACATTTAATGTAAGGGGGCATTCTAATGGGACATTTGATTTAAGGGGACACTCTGATGTTGACAGTGGATGTAAGGTACTCTAATGCAGACAGTTGATACAAGTGGGCACTCTGATAGGAACACCTGATGTAAGGGGTCATGCTGATGGGGACACCTGATACAAGGGGGCACTCTAATGGGGACACCTGATGTTAGGGGAGACTATGATAGAAGACATTTGATATAAGGAGGCACAGGCTCTATTTAATAATCTAATCTATTGACAGCCTAATACATACTAGCATTCCCTGTTCACTCCTGCGCTGCCTATGCACTACTTGTCCGGTGTTATTTCAAGGTTGTGACTCGTGTTACAGATGTGTACTAAGTGAATGGGGAATACTGGATCCTTGCACCTCTGTTACACTGTTGACAGTATGGCTCCTGACTTTTTATACTGCACTACTTGATCAGCTAGACGAACACAAAAAAAGTGAGTCTTTCTGTCACACTGATAATGGGTCTATAACTTTCTACTAGTGCAAGGCTAACAATGCCAAACTCTACCCCCCCCCCCCCCCATATTATTATGCATGTGGCAGTGCTTTCTCAAGACAATTATTTTAAATATTGTAAAATAAATTGGGTTTAATTAAATAAAGACAGGATTCACTTACACATTTAGAGTGAGAAAGAATGCCCCCCTCATGTCTGTGGTCAGTGTAAGGAAGAATGAGTATAAAGTGTAAAATGTATAAAGAAAGAATTTACTAGCAACCACCAATGTAATTTTTTCCATAGACCACCAATATACAGTATAAGGGTGGCATTTTGCACTGAAGACTAACACATGAACTGAATATTTTTGTACTGTCCACAAGGTATTAAACATTGGCATTTTCTACTCTCTATTATGAGCTTGCACCCTATTACAACATGTCACTAACTTTATCTAAAGACAGACATTTTTTTTATTACAGCCCATAGCAGAGACAACAGGCTTTCAGGTTCCACAGAGTAAGCTGCATGGTTGTCTGTAGATATGACAATATAAACCAACTTCTAAAGACTCTAGGCTATGCAGCTTGTGAAATAACATGGGTCCATTATGCAACACAGCACACTATGGATGAAGTATTTAACCTTTGTTTTTTGTGAGGTACACATGGCTGCAGCCTTTTCCAATAACCAGGATGCCAGGGTCTCTTTCCCACCTTCACTGCTTCCTTGACTAGAATTGAGCAAGGCACCTTGTACCTGGATCCTTGATTGTACCCCATTTTCCATAACTTGCTCATACTGCTGTCTACTGATGTATACATACATCATTTGTATAACGGGAGAATTTACTAGCAACCACCAATGTAAAAATCAAGCTTTTTTCCATAGCCCACCAATATATAAGGGTAGCATTTGGCACTGAAGACTAGCACATAAACGTAAAATTTTTGTACTGCCAAAAGGTATTAACCTCCCTGGCGGTATGATTCTGTCTGGAATTACGTACCAAAAGCGGTACAATTATTTTGCATGGAAATTCTGCGTTTTATACTGTAGGCCTGCAATTTTTAGGAATAACTCGCTTAAATTTGTCCAAACCAGAGTCTAGTAGACATCCCGGGTATGATAAAGTTTGAAACACAAAATCATAAAATTATAATATAATAAATAACTATAAATAATTATAACAAATAATAATGTAATTATAATAAAAATTATTCACTAATGTAATCAAATCAAAATCACTGAAATTTGCTCAGTTGCAGAATTGTCGCTGTCATTACTTTTATTTTTTTATGACGAATTTCCCCACAAATCGCTATCGCTCAATTCTGCAAGTGATTATCATTTATTATCGCTGTTTTCTAGCTGCTCTAAAATCACTTTTGACATAAAGGGACACTTTTGGTTGCTATGGACAATCTACAGTTTGCAGGCACAAAAAAAATGTTTTTATTATGTAAAAGAACATGCAGGGCACTGGGCAGACCACTAGGGACAGGGGGGGTGTGTACTTTTTACATACAGTACTGTAATCTATAAGATTACAGTATTCTGTATGTAATGTGTTTGTTTACTTTTTTGAATTTGCCGCCGGTCTCCGCCCCCGTGCGCCGTTACGTTGCAGGAAACGGAGATCGGCGGCGCGCGGGCACTGTGTGAGTCGAATGGAGGACGCCACTCGCTCACACAGTGGGGATGCATCGCTGGATCCAGGGACAAGGTAAGTACAGTACCCCACCTGGATAAACAGGTAAGCCAGCGCGCGCTGCAGGCTCTGCATTCACCCCGAGCGCGACTCGGGAATATCGATATTTACATAAAAAATCCACCCCGAGTCGCGCTCGGGGATACCGGCAGGGGGGTTAAAATAGGCATTTTTTACTGACTGCCATTTCTGCTGTCTAGTGTTTTCTCTTGACTGCTATTTTATTAGGTGTGATAAAGGTCACTAAGCACCAGCAATTAATTGTGCTACTGTTGGAGATGCAATATACTGTAAGCTCATTGCCAGTAATGAAAGGGATAGATAAAATAGAGAGCAGTCACAAGTGAGCATCATGGAAAAGTTTGATAGGGGGTCCTGTAAGTTACAGCTACATTCCAGCCTAGCAATATGTATGCTGACAAGGGTATGCAGACTCTACCAAAGATCAGTTATGAGAAACATAGAATCAAAATGTATATACGCTATATGGGGAATTTATTAAAACTGCAGCACACAGAATCTGGTGTAGTTGTGCATAGTAACAAATCCGTTTTTAGGGAAAGCAAAAGGGGGTTTTGGGACTTCAAATGAGCTACATTATACCATGCACCTCATCCCTAAATTTAAAAAAAAGGATTTTTTTTTGGGGACTTTGAGTGAGGCAAATCAGTTTTTAGGTTTTAGCCCTGGTTCACACTCATTCTACTTTGAAATCGTGCTACTTTACTTGAAGTAGCGCGATTTCAAAGTAGCAAGGTCTGCGCGATTTCAGGTGCTACTTGATAGACATTTGTGTGGCTTCATACACAGATGTATATAGAAATCGCACCTGAAATCGGAAAAAGTAGTGCAGGAACTACTTTTGCAAATCGGTGCAGCGCCGCAAAATCGGTGTCGCACCGATTGGAACAGTGCCATTGCCGCCAATAGGCTGTGACTTGTCATGCGATTTGATCTCTCAAATCGCATGACAAATCACTCCAATGTGAACCTAGGCTTAATGTCAAAGCTTAATAGAACAAGCTAAACTTAAAAGCTGATTGGTTACTGTGCACAGCTGCACGAGATTCTGTGTTCCAGTTCTGAGAACCCTTATGAAAAATGCACATTTTACACAATAATGTACATAATTTATTTGCATATTTGTGCTATTGGTTTGGCTGATAAAGTCTAACATCCTAAAACTATTTTACACAGTGGCTTGGCTTAATTTGACAAATACCCATATATATATATATATATATATATAAAATATTAGAATGCCAAAACCAGCTGTTTAGTCACTAGACGGTCAAATGTGAGTGCTTCACAGACCATTGTTCTGATCAGTTATTTAGAGAGAGAGAAAAACTAGCAAACTACTGTACTGTGTTTGTTCCTTTAAAGTGGAGCTAAATCCTACTATCCTTTACAGCCAATGAAACTGCCGTTGCTTCTGTTTGATCTGCAGTTACCATGGTGCTGAACATGTGATCAGTTATAACACCAGCCATTTGATGGTCTAACTGAAAGCACAAGCAACTGTAACTGCTATCATTTGTGGTATGCCTTAACTGTTTTGGGAACAAATTGATAGGTTTTGCTCCAGTTTATGAAAGATATCACTGCCTGGGATAAAGAATTAATATGAGTTCACCCAGTTCTTCTTAAGGACCTTATTAAATCAAAGTGTTCTTGGAAATTTACAATTTTATTTAATGCATGCTAAAACTTTACAATTAGCTTCTGTTTTAAAAGCCTTTCATTTGTATATATTGCAAAAATTTTACTTTAGTGATTTTACTGTGAAGTGATTTGAATTTCAAAGCTTTATGCCGCGTACACACGATAATTTTTCGGGTTGTAAAAAACAACGTTTTTCAGGCTCTAGAAAAAACAATTTTTTTTTCAAATTGATCATTAAAACGGCCTTGCTTACACACGATCGTGAAAAAAAAAAATGCTCTAGCAAAGGGCGGTGATGTACAACATGTACGACGGCACTATAAAGGGGAAGTTTCATTCGGATGACGCCACCCTTTGGGCTGCTTTAACTGATTTTGTGTTAGTAAAAGACGATTTGCGCTTTTCTATTACAGCGTGATAAATGTGCTTACTCCATTACAAACGGTAGTTTTACCAGAACGAGCGCTCCCATCTCATAACTTGCTTCTGAGCATGCGCGGATTTTTCACGTCGTTAAAGCCCACACACGACCATTTTTTACAACCCGAAAAACGACAACGTTAAAAACGTTGTTAATAAATAGAGCATGTTTGAATATTTTTTTGCTCTGGAGCCCACACAGGATAGTTTTTAATGACATTAAAAAAATGTAAATTTTTACAACCCGGAAAATGATCGTGGGTACGCGGCATTACAGTTATTAATGATGGCTTCCACTTAAGAAATCACAGACAAGTAAAACTGAAACATGCAGTCAAGAAAAGTGAAGTAGAACGTCACAAAATAGGGGACCTAAAACTGTTTATTGTTAACAGTGTTCCAAACTGAATATGATAGATCTACAAAGTTATGTTTCACAGGAAAAGGAAGTGAGGAAAAATAATTTCCAATTACCTTTTGCACACTACTATACACCTGTAGCACACCCTTGTAGTAGACGCTAGTTTGATAAACCCTCTGAACTGGCTTCTTTGCTAATTAATGGCCTCCTCTACTGCTTTAAAACTTGACACTCTGGCCGCAATTCAGATACATTGGCGTATCTTTGTGCGGGCGTAGCGTATCTTCTTTACGCTACGCCGCCGCAACTTAGAGAGGCAAGTGCTGTATTCACAAAGCACTTGCTCCGTAAGTTGCGGCGACGTAATTCAAAGTAATTCAAAGTAGGAAGGAGGTGGGCGTCATCTATTTAAATTAAGCGTGCCCCCATGCAAATGAATGGCCAGTCGAACTGGGCATGCACGCGCATGCTCAGAATCACGTCGCATATACTCACTAAGATACGTTGGCGCAATGCCTACGACATGAACGTAACCTACACACAGCCCTATTCACGTAGTACTACGTAAACAGGGTACGTGACGTAAAATTTGACGGCATCGTTCCCTGGCCCATACCTTTGCATTAGCTGCGCCTGCTATATGAGGGGTAACTTTACGCCGGAGGTAAGCCTTACGCAAATCGCATATATGAAGCGGCCGGGCGCATCTACGTTCGTGAATCGGCGTATCTTACTCATTTGCATATTTAAAATGGGAACGCCGAATGCGTCCACGATACGCCGGCGTAGACAAATTACGTCGGACGGCTAAAGCTATGTTTTTCGGCGTATCTCGCCTTGTGAATCGGTGCAAAGATGCGACGGCGCACATTTGAAATTACGGCGGCGTATCTGAAGATACGCCGACGTAAATCGTTTCTGAATCCAGGCCTATGTATATTAGAAAATGGATTGGTCAAGTACAAGAAAGGTAAAACAAACTGTGACCAAAATGTAGTAACACACCTTTCCTATACAGAGTAATTTGATACCAAAATCGCATAAGAAAGCAACACCAAAGGTAACTGGGCCTGGGTTTTACCATGCATAACGAAGATACGCTACGCCGGCATATATACAGTATGCGCCGATGTATGTGAATCCGGGCCTTAGTGTTTAATGGTAGACTTATCAGGCAGGGAAAAGCCTAGCGAGCAGGAGGATGAGGCTGTTTTGGATTAAAGTTTCAGTCCCTGCTGTAAAGTATGAGCAATGGATTGACAACCAACCCAATCCTGTGCTTCCACATGTTTAATCATGCATGTTCAGTCTGACCAACCGCATTAAAAGTATCCCTTTCTGTCTTGTTCCTAATTTACTGTTCAAAAAGCTAATTCATCTAATCCGTCTATGCACTAGGTATTACCACATGGTCCCACCTCTTTAGAAACTCCTATGCAGGGAGATGCCACCAGTGAGCCCAACTGAACTTCTATGTAGCACACCTAATATAACACTACTACCATCTACAAGATATGTTGTGAATTAGCATAATGCCACGTATACACGGTCAGAATTTCCAACAATAAAAGTTTGATGTGAGCTTTTGATCGGAAATTCCAACCGTGTGTAGGCCCCATGTGACTTTTGATGACAGCTTGCAAACAGTCCTATCTATTTTCTGGTGGCTACATCCCATGGTTTGACACCAATAATATGGTAGCAATTGTCTATTGACATAGCACAATGATTTCAATTGGGATTTGTTCCCCCTTGTTGAAGTTTGATTATTTGCTGATCCCCAGCACCATCCTAGTCAAACTGTTACTAAACCCACAACAGTAAAATCAGTCTGTATATGCAGTAAAGCATGCTTGTTTTATTCACTGTGGAACCTAAGGGGTTAATCCTCTGCATTGTGTAAAAAGACTGTTTAATCATGCTTTTTCTAAACCTCTCCTTCTTCCACTGTCCCCAATCCATCTTCTGATAAGACAGAGCCTTTGGAGTCACTCTGCACATGCTCAGTTTGGTGTGTATTGCTAGAGAGTTTTTATTTGGGAGGGGGGGGGGGGGTGCATGTAATCAACACAGGGCCAATCAGCACTGTCTAGACCAGGGGTGTCAAACTGGCGGCCCTCCAGCTGTTCCGAAACTACAAGTCCCATCATGCCTCTGCCTGTGGGAGTCATGCTTGTAACTGTTAGCCTTGCAATGCCTCATGGGACTTGTAGTTTTGCAACAGCTGGAGGGCCGCCTGTTTGACACCCCTGGTCTAGACAGAGGGTCAAAGGTCCCGCAGCCTCATAAGAGAATGAAGGGCAGAATAAAAACTCCTCCTACAAGCAGGGCCGCCATCATAAATTGTGGGGCCCCTTACACAGCTTCAGGCATGGGCCCCCTGGAGCAGAGAACAGAGAACCGGGGGGGGGGGGGTGCTGCCGCATGAAATTGAGAATCGGGGGGGGGGGGGGGCTGCTGCCACGAATTGGGAAGCAGGGGGGCCCTTTACAAAAAGAAGAAATAAAGAAAAATATATATAAAAAAGGGGGGTAGCCATCCGGGGCCCTGGGGACCTCTGTGCCCTTTAATAAAAAGAAAAAAAGAGAAATATATATATATATATAAATATATATATATATATATATATATTAGGGCTGTGCAAATTAACTTTTAATTAATCTATTAATCTTAAATTTTTTTGATCGATTAAAATTCTTTTGATTGGTACTCACCTCTCCGCTGGCTTCCAGGCCTTCAGGGAGTTCCGTCGGAGATCTGGTGATGTCAGGGTCACCGGCGGGTCTTGCCGTGTGCCATCTGAAGGGCTCCTTTGCTGTGCCTTCATATCTGCATGCCGGCGGGACCTTACTATCTGCCACACGCAAGGGCTGTTACACTTCCCTCCATCACCCTGGCATTCTATAACCATCTACTGGGAGTTGTGATGGTTCCCGTCACGGGACATCTACATGCCGACGGACTGATGTTAACCTCTCCTCATCTGGATGCAGCAGTGGTATCGTTGTACACATTTTTATACCAGTATCATACTGAGCTACATGTTTTTATGACTGATTTTGGTACCGTTTGGTATTACTCGCACCATTTTAAAGTTTATGTAGCTACATCAATTTTATCTCCAGTGCAATATTTTTTTGGTTACCTACTTGAAGACTATAAAAGTTTTAATGCTATTCCCATCGAGCGCTGCCTTTGTGTGTTTTTTGTATCCTGCTATCCATTTTTCCAGTGGTTGGTAGCTGCACTGGGAATCGGCCTGCAAGGAGATCAGCTAAAAGTAGTTGGATCTGTATGTGCATTATAATTAATCGAAATTAGTCGATTAATCGAATAAAAAACAAAACGATTAATCGAACACAAAAATTTTGATCAGTAACAGCCCTAATATATATATATATATATATATTTTTTTTTAAAAAAGGGTGGTTGCCAACTGGGGCCCCGGGGACCTTATTTATTTTTTATAAAAGGAAATTACAAAAAAGGGGGCTTTCCATTCGGGACCTCTGGGCCCTTTAATAAAAAGAAACCTTTGGGCCCTTTAAAAAAAAAAGAAATAAAAATATATATATATAAAAAAGAAATAAACATTTATATATAAAAAAAAAAACAAGGGGGTTGCCTTCCAGGACCCTGGGGACCTCTGTGCCCTTTAATAAAAAATAAAAATATAAAAAATATATATAAACAAAAATAAAAAATACAATTATAAAAAAAGGGGGTTTAATAAAAATACATCTATATATTAAAAAAAGAAATAAAATAATATAAAAAAGTTAAAAAAAATTATAAAAAAGGAGGATTGTCATCCGGGGGCCCTGAGGACCTCTGGGCCCTTTAATAATAATAATATAAATATAAAAATAAAAGAAATAAAAAAATATATAAAAAATATATTTTTTTTTTATAAAAAAGGGGGGGTTGTCATCTGGGGCCCTGGGGATCTCCAGGTCCCTGTGGACCTCCGGACCTCTAAAAAAAGAAAAGAAAATTGGCCCTTTAATAAAAAATAAAAGAAAAATATATTAAAAAAATATATATTTTTATAAAAAATAAATAAAAAAGAGGGGGTTGCCATCTGGGGCCCTGGTGGCCTACGGGCCCCTAGACCCCTAAAAAAATGGCCCTTTAATAAAAAAAATAAAATAAAAATATATTAAAAAAGATATATATTTTTTTATAGAAAATAAATTAAAAAAAGGGGGGTTGCCATCCGGTGCCCTGGGGGCCTCCGGGCCCCTGTGGACCTCCGGACCTCTAAAAAAAATAAGAGAAAAAAATTGGCCCTTTAATAAAAAATAAAAGAAAAAAATATTTAAAAAATATATTTTTTTTATAAAAAAAATATATTTTTTTATAAAAAAAAGAAAAAAAAAAGGGCTTGCCATCTGGGGCCCTGGTGGCCTCCGGGCCCCTGGGGACCTCTGGACCTCTAAAAAAAAATAAAAGAAATTGGGCCTTTAATAAAAAATAAAATACAAATATATAAAAAAAATATATATTTTTTATAAAAAAATATACATTCTTTTATAAAAAAAAGGGCTTGCCATCCGGACCCCTGGGGACCCCCGGGCCCCTTACAGGTGTAATGCCTGTACCCCCCTGATGGCGGCCCTGCCTACAAGCTTTAACCAGACACTGATAGAAGTCACAAGACTGATATATACTTCTGATGAGAAAAGGTATTTAGCAGTTTATACTTAATAAAATAATTGCATTTCCATGTGTGTACTGTGGGAGACCAGATATAGTGAATGCAGGGCCCAGGGTTTAGAAATACTTTAACCTCTTGCAGACCGTCCACCTTAGTTTTACGGTGGCAGGTCGGCTCAGGTGCGCAAAATCATGTAATATAACGTGATTTTGCATTTCAGCATTTTGTCCCCCGCTCGCCCCTGTTGCCGATGCGCGTGTAAACACACAGCTCCCGGTCCTTTCAGGGGGAAAAATCACTGATCGCATGTTCATACGATGTATGAACAGCGATCGGTCATTTCCCCTAGTCAGTCCCACCCCCCCTTCAGTTAGAACACAATAAGGGAACATAATTAACCCTTTCCTCGCCCCCTAGTGTTAACCCCTTCCCTGCTAGTGACATTTTTACAGTAATCAATGCATTTTTATAGCACTGATCGCTATAAAAATGCCAATGTCCCAAAAATGTGTCAAAAGTGTCCGAAGTGTCCGCCATAAGTTCTCAGTACTGATAAAAATCGCAGATCGCCGCCAATACTAGTAAAAAAAAATATTAATAAAAATGCCATAAATCTATCCCCTATTTTGTAGACGCTATGGCCCAGATTCAGGTACATCTGCGCATTATTAGACCGGCGTAGCGCACCGCCTTTACGTTAGACTTGCGGAATTTTGCCGCGTAATCACCCTATTCTCGTAGCTTTTGCGCAGGAAATTGCGCATGCGTAACGTTTTTTCAGAGGCGTAAGGAGGAGTAATACAAATTAGGAAGGACGTGGGCATGTTACATTGAAATGAGCCGTGACCCCATGCAAATGAAGGGCCGGCCGGCTCGCGCATGCGCGCTTGAACGAGACCATGTCAGCTCCGATGTGCGCATGCTCACAACTCGGGAGCGGCGCAATCAGTGAAATTGAAAATGGACTAGGGCAACGTTGTGAACTACGCAAACAGTATAAATAGACACACACAAACGCACTTCCTTTGCAAAAGTACATCCCTTTGTCCCTTCCCATTTAACCAAGTGCTTTTGTTCTTGTTGTTCGTTGCGGTGTGTTTTGTAGTTGTCAGATTAGTGTTCTGTGTGATCAGGTGTTTGTTAGTAGATTTTTGAAAGTGGTTTTTGATAAGTGTTTGAGAGACTGTTTGTTTGATTGATATATTTGTTTTTGTTTCTTTTCCTGCTGTATTTTTGTTTTGTTTTTTGGGGACTGTTTCTTGGTGAGTAGTTTTCTCTCTGTGTGTGTGTTTTTTTGTGATTGGTTGTGCTTGTTTGTGTGCGTGAATTTTGTTGACTGGAACTGTTTTTTTTTGGAAGGATGACTGAGAGAAAACGAAAGCTGAATTTTACAGTTGTGGAAAAACAGATTCTTGCCCGGGCCATTAGCGAGTATGGGCGTTACCTCCATGGCCCAGAGAGTGCCAACACCACCCCGGCCAGGAGGAGGGAGATTTTGGATAGGATCACTGACCAGGTGAATTCTGCGGGGCAGGGGGAGACACGGACCAGGTCTGGGATTGACAAATAAATCAATGACCTCCGGCGTCTGGTCAAAAAGAAGTTGGCCAGAATGCATGCCCATGCCAGGGGCACAGGAGGGGGCCCACCATGCCGTATTAGCCTGACAGCGGAGGAGCGTGAGGTGGCCCTGACCTTTCATCGGCATGAAGTTGAGGGCCTGCCCGGCTTTGACTCCAGTCCCCAGCCCGTGGTGCCAGGTAAGTTGTTTTATTTTTTAATATCAGGTGTGTAGCATGTGTGGGGGAGGGGGTGAAAGGGAATATGTGGCAAGTGTGTGGATCCTCCAACCTGTGAATGTTTTGTGTCATCCACAGATGTGCAGGAGGGTGCAGGGCCATCTGGCCTGACCGCACCAACCCCAGGACAGCAGCCTAATGAGGCCCCCCCAACAAGGCCGGAGTCCGCGGAGGAGGTTCAACAGGAGCAGGACAATCATGAGGAGGAGGAGAATCATGAGGAGGAGGAGAATCATGAGGAGGAGGAGTCCATGTCAGGCACTGGACGTTTGGGTTTTGAGGACTCCTCCCCTCTGGCTGGCAGCAGGCAGGCCTCCCTAAGGGGGAGCCCCCCCCCCCCCTCCTCCCCCAACATGGCTCCCCTCCCAAGGGCCTCCCCTTCTCCCCGGCCATAAGCATCAGCTGGAGGCAGGATTTCATCCCAGAACACCAGGGGGTTGGCCGATCTCCTGCCCGCCACCCTGAGAAGGGACCAGTTCCTCCAGACCCGCCATCTGGGACAGGTCAGCCAGACATTGGTGCGGATGGAGGAGAGCCTGTCCTCCATCAAGGATACGCTGGGGAACCTGGACTCCCACTCCCGGGCTTTCACAACCTGCCTAAACGAACTGCAGACGACATCAGCAGGCGTTGGGCAGGATGTGAGGGCCCTTACCCTGGCTATCCAGGCCAACACGGCAACACTTGGTGCTGCCCTGGACAGAATTGCTGTGGCCTTGGAGGGCAGGCTACCAGGTGGGCAGAGATCAGGGGCTGATCCTCCTTCCCCGGTTTTACCCCTTCCCCATGAGTCTCCCCTGAGAAGCCGGGGCCGTGGCCGGGGGCGCCCCAGGCGTGGCTCACGCAGAGGGCAGTAATTTGTTTTTCCCCCATTTTTTATTTTTTACAATTTTTTTTTTATTTTTTTGTCATTTTTTTTTTTTTTGCTGGAAATTTTTTGCTTTTGCTGGTCATTTTTTTTTGTGTTGTGAATGCTGTGTAAATGTGGGGGTGACATTCCTGCCGGAAAAGGGGTGTCACCCTCAATTTTGGTGGAGAAGGGTTCCCCAGGACCAGGGAGAAGTGATCCCCAGGTCCGTGTGAATGGTGTATGAATGTACAGTGACATAATTGGAGCCTTGGCGTGGCGTTGCTGCTCACAAGTCCAGCATGGTGGACTGGTGCCAATCCAATTTGATGTGGATGTCGTGTGTCTCTGCTAGGGACCACAGTGGTGTGCATGCATGCATTCTCATTGTGCCATGATTAATGTGTATGTTTAACGTGCAAAGATGCCCAATGTGAGCTGTCTCCTGGCTGCTCTTCCCTCAGAAGACGGGGTAGCCTCGGTTAGGGGGGGATTGTCTGGTTCAGGGGTCAGGTCATCACGTAGGTCAATCTGCAGGCCCTTTCTTTCTGCAAAGTTGTGCAGCATGCAACATGCACCGATGATCTGGCACACAAAGTTTGGGGAATACAAGAGGGTACCCCCAGACTTATCCAGGCATCGGAAACGTGACTTTAGGAGGCCAAAGGTGCGCTCCACCACTGCTCGTGTTTGGGCATGTGCTTGATTGTATCTTTCCTGTCCTGGGGTTTGGGGGTTCCGGATAGGAGTCATGAGATGGGGTCCCAGTGGATATGCAGTGTCACCTGTAAGGGAAAAGACAGGAGGATGTTAGTCATGCATGTGCCCCTTGTGATGTGCATCATGGGAGGGGATAGTCATGCCTGCCACCCATGTCACTCACCAACCAGCCAGCTGTCCCCATACACGTTCTGATCGAATTCCAATCGGATGTGGCATTGATTGTATATGTAGCTGTCATGGCTGGACCCTGGGTGTTTGGCACGGACGTGCCATATGAGGCCTTGGGCATCGACTATCACCTGTACATTGATGGAATGCCAATGCTTCCGATTGCGGTACATGTGCTCTGTCTCCTGGGGGGGCTGGAGTGCCATATGTGTGCAATCAATGGCCCCCACAGTGCGTGGGAATCTGGCAATTCTGTAGAAATCTGTCATTGCCTTCAGCCGCAGCTCCTCAGTGGTGGGTTTGATGATTTGGTTGGCTATGCGTCTGAGGATTGCAGGGACAACCTGGTGCACACATCTGCTCATGGAGGACTGTGACATCCCAGCCACCACTCCACTTGTACGCTGAAAAGAGCCACTGGCAAGGAAATGGAGTGTTGCCATGACCTTGACCAGTGGCTGCACTGCATGTGAGCGGTGTGTTGGGCTGGTGATGTCCTCCTGCAGGGTTGTGGTTAATTCCAGGATGACATGAGGGGTGAATCTGAAGATGCGAAACACCTCAGAATCACTCATGCCAAACAGGTCTATGCGGGTGCGGTATATCCTCTCCTGTGCCCTCCTCCGTGCCATCCTCCGTGCCCTCATCCTTCTTTGTTAATCTAAAGTCAGTAGTATAGCTATGTGCGACGATGCCCCTGGCATGTTGGCATACAGATTGTTGTGCAACACGTGTGACTGCTGAGCTGCTCACTAACAGTGTTGCTTTATCTAACAAGTAGACTTTTTTTCTTTTTTTAGACCAGCTTTTATCAGCTCTAATTTTAGACAGGACATTTTGCTGTTGCGCACATTGCGTCGCCTGCGCTGCCCCAACGTTGTTTTGTGGATCCCCGTAAGTCCCTCATTAGCTTATTTGACTAGCAAATCAATGGTGTGTCTAGCGCACTTTTGCGCGGAAGGATGCGCCAGTCTAACGAAATTACGCGGGACAAAAAAAAGTCGATTTTTTGCGTATCTCGTTCTGGGGATGCCGCGCAATGAAACGCACGCGCACATTTCGACTTACGCACGCGCATCTCCTGTTGCGCAGGCGTAATCGCTCTGTGAATCTGGGCCTATAACTTTTGCGCAAACCAATCAATAAACGCTTATTGCGATTTTTTTTTAAGAAAAATATGTAGAAGAATACATATTGGCCTAAACTGAGGAAATAATGTTTTTTTTATATATTTTTGGGGGATATTTAATATAGCAAAAAGTAAAATATATTATATTTTTTTTTCAAAATTGTCGCTCTATTTTTGTTTATAGCGGAAAAAAAAAGCAGAGGTGATCAAATACTACCAAAAGAAAGCTCTATTTGTGGGAAAAAAAGGACGCCAATTTTGTTTGGGAGCCACGTTGCATGGCCACGCAATTGTCAGTTTAAGGGACGCAGTGCAGAATTGCAAAATGGTCCAGGGCTGAAGTGGTTAACCTCTTGCTTATTGGGCACCCAAACCCCCGTCCTGCCCAGACCAATTTTCAGCTTTCAGCGCTGACGCCAGTGGCGGTTCGTCCATAGAGGGCGCTGGAGCGCCGCCCCCTCTGGCTCTCACTGCCACTGAGTCTAATAACATAGATTCATGCATTGCACGAATCTATGTTATTATCGCCGCTGCCGCTGTTATTCAGATAGTCGGCACTCATGTCCGGCCATCTGAATAACGCCAGCTGGTTGGCTGTACGGAAATGTCTATCAGAGCCAACAGCTCTGATAGGCTTTCCCAATACAGCCCTCGGGTCCTGGAAGCTTATTCTCGGAGCGCACAGACTGTACGCCCCTTGGATAAGATGACAGGCGTCTCAGCCAATCAGGTTGGCCGGTTCTGGCTACCGGTAACCTGATTGGCTGAGACGCCTGTCAGTCATCGAGGGCGGGAGAAGACATCGTGGGACGTGGATGACTGACTCCAGTAAAGGTAAGTGCCGGGCGGGGGGGGAAGAGAGCAATTTACAGGGCACAGTGGGGACAATTGGCACAGCGGCGACCATGGGCAGTGGTGACAATGGATGGCACAGTGGCTGGTTTAATGGCATGGCACCGTGGTGACAATGGATGGCACAGTGGCTGGTTTAATGGCATGGAACAGTGGTGACAATAGATGGCACAGTGGTTGGTTTAATGGCATGGAACATTTGTGACAATGGATGGCACAGTGGCTGGTTTAATGGCATGGCACCGTGGTGACAATGGATGGCACAGTGGCTGGTTTAATGGCATGGAACAGTGGTGACAATGTATGGCACAGTGGCTGGTTTAATGGCATGGAACAGTGGTGACAATAGATGGCACTGTGGCTGGTTTAATGGCATGGAACAGTGGTGACAATTGATGGCACAGTGGCTGGTTTAATGGCATGGAACAGTGGTGAAAATTGATTGCACAGTGGCTGGTTTAATGGCATGCCACCGTGGTGACAATTGATGGCACAGTGGCTGGTTTAATGGCATGCCACTGTGGTGACAATTGATGGCACAGTGGCTGGTTTAATGGCATGGAACAGTGGTGACAATTGATGACACAGTGGCTGGTTTAATGGCATGGCACAGTGGTGCGAATTGATGGAACAGTGGCTGCATTTGATGGCATGGCACAGTGGTGCAAATTGATGATGGCACAGTGGCTGCGTTTGATAGCATGGCACAGTGGCTGCGTTTGGGCACAGTGAGACTGCAATTTTTTTTTCCTTTGCACCCCCCCAAAAATTTTGAGCACCAGCTGCCACTGGCTGACGCACTTTGAATGACAATTGTGCGGTCATACAACACTGTACACAAACAAAGGTTTTGTACAATTTTTTCCCCCACAAATAGAGCTTTTTTTGGTGGTATTTGATCATCTCTGCGGTTTTCATTTTTTTGTTGCATTTTAAAAAAAATACAGATTTAAAAAAATATATATATATTTTTATATTTTGTTATAACATTTTGCAAACGTGTACATTTTCTCCTTCATTGATGTACGCTGATGGGCACCGATGGGCTTCCCTGATGGGTACCGATGATCTACATTGATGGGCACTGATAAGGCGGCACTGGTGGGCACTGATAGGTGGCACTGGTGGGCACTGATAGGCGGCACTGAGAGGTGACACTGAGAGGGGGCACTGATGGGTGGCACTGTAGGGCATTGATAAGTGGCACTGGTGGACACTGAGAAGTGGCACTAACAGGTGGCATTGATAGCTGGCAGTGATTGGCACTGATGGGTGGCAATAATGGTGGGCACTAATAGGCGGCACTGAGAGGTGACATTGAGAGGTGGCACTGATGGGTGGCATTTGTGGGCATTGATAAGTGGCACTGGTGGGAACTGTGGGCACTGGCAGGTGGCAATGGCAGGTGGCACTGACAGGGGGTACGTATTGCACAGATGAGGCAGAATTGCCACATCCTCTTCAGGACCGATGTCCCTTGCACACAATAATGTAATAAAGATGATGCTTTTTTGCTAAATACCACATTGGTCCTAATAGAACTTTTTTCAGATGGTTAACCCTTCTTGTGATCCCCATCCAAGTTTTGCTATTTACCTGGCAGTGTTGGGCTTCAATAACCTAAATCATGTACCTGGAACAAGAATACAGCACATAAGTCAAGGAATATTCAGAATTCCCTATTTATTTACCAAATTAGGGATTTATTATGTTTTTCAGGGAAGTTAGCAAGTTTGTAACATTCTACGTAACAACTTTTGAAAAAAATAAACAAAAGGATAAAAAGTACTGCTTCTACTGACCTGTACAAATGAATGATTTAAAGAAATATTGGGAGTTAGTACTCTGTTTGGTAACAGACATTATTACAATGACATGTTCCATGTGCATGCAAAATCCCTTCCTCATTTGTCAACACGTTTCTCACAGAAACTCAGTAGAGAAAAATGTCAATGAGTAATTTAGCTTGGCCAAAATGTTATCGTTCTTTAAGCGCCAGCACTAAAAAACACAGATGGAGTAACATTCTCTGTTGTCAGGGAGAAGTAATCACTGCACAATTTCAAGTGCTGGATTTAAGCAATCCTTGTGCTTGGATTGTGTCCCAAACACAAAATAGACTGGATCGGCATTACCTAGCTTTGCAAGTAGCCCTTGAATAATTACCTACATTGGCATAAATGTTCCTTTCACTAATATTTATGGAACATTGTTTATGAACAGATGAATTCCTTACTTTGGCTTGACCTCAATTCACTACCAGTCCTTTTAGAAGCTATGAAGCCACTTTGGTTTGTAGTCTATTTTTCTTTCTGTAAATACTTTGAATCAAACAAAGCAAGTGTGCCAACTGGTGTTATTGCATTGTCGGGGGAACACCTTGTTGTGAAATAGACATTTAACAGGACAGCTTCCTTCTTATTTTACTAATGTGAATTAGACTAGTTTATGAAGTAATTAACTTGTATTTATAGCAGTTCTACTTAGTACATCAGGAATTCACCATATCATAGCCTATGGGATGTACTTTACTTCTGTTTAAAAATCAATCAAAGACATTTTTTTTTTGCATATGGCTATGGCTAATATACACTTACTGGACACTTTATTAGGTACACCTTGCTAGTACCCGGTTGGACCCCCTTTTGCCTTCAGAACTGCCTTAATTCTTTGTGACAGATTCAAAAAATAAAAAAAATTCAGTTCCATCACATTCACACCCCATAGGTTCTCTATTGACATAATCATCTTTCACACTCAGGGAAACACAACACTGCTTGGTGGGCTTCTTTCAGGCCTGGTTCAAACTTGAATTGGCTGTTGTGCCTGCATTTCCCGCAATTTTTAAAAATGCTGCATGCACCTTATTTCTGCGGGAAACGCAGGCACGACAGCCCCATCAAATGAATAGAAATTTGATCCGCCTACGCATACATGTGAACCAGGCCTAAAGCGGTGGTAATGTCATTTTTAAAAATAAAAACACTGGTCCCCCTGCAGGTTTAGGTCATAATGCACTAGTATGTACTGCATACTTTAGCACTGTGCTGTCATGGCTACCATTGGCCCTCGGTGCATCCCTCTTCTTCAAATCTTCCCTCCGGTTCTCAACATTTGACCACTTGAATGGCCAGGCTGTAGTGACGTCACTCCCGCGCGGGCTCTAGATGTGATGTAAGCTGTGCATGCGCGGCTCAAACCACATTTTTGCTGGCAGGCAGGGGGGACATTTATAATAGAAGAGAACACTGGGGTCACTTTTGTCATAACCACTTGCCTACTGGGCATTTTCAACCCCTTCCTGCCCAGGCCAAAATAAGCTTTCTTTCAGTGGTATTTAGCCACCGCTTGTTTTTTATTTCATGTTAATTGTGTTAAAACTGTGTTTTTATTTGTTTTTATTTGTTTCTGTTATAAAATGTCTTTCTTCATAAATTTAGGCCAAAATGTATACAATATTTCTTTGGAACAAATACAAAATGTATATTATTTAGGCTTCATGTACACACGGCATACTTTGACCACCGGTCGCGGGGAAATGTGTCAAAATCCTGCCACGCTTTTCCTGCGATTTTGCAATGTTCAAAATGTTTCTATCCTGAATGCGATTCTTTCGCGTTCAGGAGAAGGAGGTTGAACCTTACCTAATCGCAGCAGCTCCTAAATTATCCTAAAAGCCTATGTGTACAAATGACCCCTTTTTTGGAAAGTAGTCTGAGGCATTTAGTAAGAGGCATGGTGAATTTTTTGAGGCTGTAATATATTTTTGGAAAACAAATAAATTAAATTAAATGTGATCAGGAGTTTTTTTTGTTTGTGTTCCATGGGGGGGGGGGGGCAAGAAAATGTTTGCCCAGGGTCCCATTCATAATAAAGATGGCACTGCCTTCAGCAGAGCTCAGAGTGGGAGACACAATGCTGACAATGAGCATTTGGATAGGAGCAGAAAGAAGAGTGGGAGAAAGATGAGCTCATTGAGTGAGTGAGTGAGTGAGTGAGTGAGTGAGTGAGTGAGTGAAATACTTATATAGCGCAGCACATGCGAACTAAATCTCCTCTGGGCGCTCGTTTGACCATTTCTCCTTTGTCATCAAAAGAGATGAGTTTTGATCTTTCTTCTAAAGGCCAAGTGGTTCTCCTCCAACCGAATGCTGGTTGGTAAAGCGCTCCATAATCTGGGGCCTTGGACCGCAAATCTTCTTTCCCCTTTGGACTTGTATCTGGCTTTGGGTATCTGGAGCAGATTTTGGTTGGTGGATCGCAGAACGCGATTGGAGTTGTGAGCTTTTAGTTTTTCGCATAGATATTGGGGGGCCTTCCCATGAAGGCACTTATGCGTTAGACAGAGTGCTTTAAAAGCAATTCTGTCTTTTATTGGCAACCAATGAAGGGTTCTCAGTGAAGGTGAGATTGATTCCCAGGGTTTTATCCCAGTCACAAGTCTGGCGGCCGTATTTTGAACGACTTGCAGACAAGCGATTTGGTACTTTGGGAGTCCAAGATAGAGGGCATTGGCATAGTCCAGTCTGGAGTTGACAATTGTTCCCACCACGACTGCTATGTCTTCTTTTGGAATAAAAGGAATAAGTCTGCGTAGTAGGCGCAGCAGATGGTGGGATCCACTGACTACTGACCCTATTTGTGCAACCATTGTCATGTAGGTGTCGAAGATGACTCCGAGACTTTTGACTTTGGCGCTAGGGGTGATGATTTGGCCCATAATGGGCGGGGGTGTCCAAGTTGTTGCAAGTTGATTCTTTCGACTGGCGTGAAACAGGAGAAGTTCTGTTTTCGAGCTGTTGAGTTTAAGATAACTCTTCGTCATCCAGTTTTCTATCAAAGAGAGGCATTTCTCTAGACTGAGATGATGATCCTTTTTGTTGCAGATGCGAAAATACAGTTGCGTGTCATCTGCATATGAGTGGTAAAGTAGTTTTTGGCTACTGATGATTTCAAAGAGAGGGCGAAGATACATGTTGAAGAGCACCGGGACAGAGGGGATCCTTGAGGGACTCCGCATGACACTGCGTTTTTCAGAGGTGAAAGGTCCCAATTTCACTATTTGTGATCGGTTTTCCAAAAAAGAGGAGAACCAAGATAGATCACCTTCTGCGACTCTGGCTACTTCAGCTAGACGAGTCAGTAATAATTTATGGTCTACTGTGTCGAAAGCTGTGCTTAGGTCCAACAGTACTAGAAGACAAGATTCTCCATTGCTGTGCTGCATCTTATTCCCTATCCATTAACAGGTCGAATGGACCGAACGTTCGTGCAAGCATTTAGAACCCCATTGAAGTCTATGGGACTTGAACGTTTGAATTCAAAAGTGCTCATTTTAAAGCCCAATATTCAAGTTATTGTTGGAAAACGTCTTTGAGAACCCGGGTCTTGCCCCAGGGAACATGTATCAATGCAATTTTTTTTTTTTTAAACTGTAGTTTTTTCTGGAGCAGCGATTTTAATGATGCTTAAAGTGAGAAAAAAAAATCAAAATTCCTTTAAATATCGTACCTGCTGGTTGTCTATAGTATGCCTGTGAGGTGGCACGTGTTTACAACTGTCCCTGCACAAAATGAGATTACTCTCAGAAAAAATAAATGTAATACTGCTTGTGGCTTTAATGTAATGTTTGGTCCCTGCAATATGGATAAAAATCATTGAAAAAAATCGCATGGGTTTCCCTGCCACCACTCCCACCAGGTCATTACAATACCCAGTGCCAATCCTGACCTCCCTGGGGCCCTAAGCAAAATGACATGGCACATTAAAAATAAGAAGCGGGGGTCGTTGACGACAGTGTCATGTCTTATTAAAGAAAGTTGAGAAATGGGGGGAGGGGGTGTTCTGCTGTCGGAAATGACTCAGCCAGCGAGTTTAGAAGCGGGGTGAGGGGGCAAAAATTACTTCTCACCAGGCTTTGCGGGGCCCTAAGCGGCTTGCATAGTGAGCCTATAGGGAGGATCAGCACTGACAAGACCCTTTGGCCCTATATACTTTGAACAGCAGTATGCAGGCGGTGCAAACAAGACAAGGACTGTAGGTTTGTTAAGTAGAATCTGAACCATGTCATAATTTGTTGTTGCATATTGCACAATTTCCTAAAGAGACCCACAACAAACTACATGACACTTGTGCCTGATGACGCCATTGATGTTCCAGTGGTGGCCCGTGAGCCTGTCCATACAGGCTTGGCTCCCCAAAGCGTACGTACTGTGTGGCAACAATATGTCAATTATTTTAGGGGTGGGGGGGGCATTACAATGCCAGATCTTATAAACATAGTAAAATAATGATAAAAATCATCAAAAGTCTTTATCAATAAAATACAGCAGCGCTAGTGATCGGGGCACAGTTCAAATCCAATCACTCATTCACATTCAAAGAGATAAATGAAAGTAAGAAAGTTCTCCAGAGCTCAGAGGGTGCACAAATATTCCGTGACAAAAAAGGGGGTGCTCTTCAAGACAATTTCAACTGTCCATGATTAGTGACATCACTGGTGAGCCGAACAAAGCATGCGAAGATCCTGTGACAATGTCCCCTCAAGGATGTCTACTCACCAGATTGATGTTATAACAGGCTTTGAACAGTAATGTCATCGGATTCCCTCTTCCTCATGGAGATGATATTCCAGCAGCATGCAGTACTCCTAATGACTATCCGGTGTCAGGGCACATAAAAAAAGCTTGATATGGTGTGATACCATTTAAAAAACTTTTATTTTAAAAAATAAAAATCATGCATACAAACAGCAACAAAAAAACTACTCCACAGAGCAGTAACTGAGCAGTAACTGATACAAGGTGTAATGCCTTTCAGCCGGTCATCAGCTCACAGAGGGTGATAGATAGTTTAGTGGATGCGAGCGTTTGCCGCTAGCACACTAAATCACTCTCCTAACTGGAGCACAGCTGAACCACAGTGTCAGGCGTACATGTATAAAAATATCGCGAGATCAGGCCCCGACGTTTCGTCCTTCTGACTTCTTCTGAGGGCATGATGCCAGATCTTGGCTGAATAAATTATTTTTGTCATTCGGGGCCCCCTTATAACAAATTCTGTGAAGAACTCTGAAGGACTATTTCTGCAAGTCAAAATTAAGCAAAAAAAGCTAATGTCAGTCAAGCCTTTTACTACTAAGCTTTCTCCCCATATCTAACCCACAAACTCATCCACTGATCATAAAGTCCAAAATCGAGTTGCGTATCGTCGTACTGCACGATCGTTTCTACCGACTTTTTCTACAGCCTGTGAACAACAGTCTCACTCACGCAATATCCCTTTATAAGTGCAGTAACACCAAGTAAGTTTAGGTGCAAACTATACGGCACAAGTGCAATAACAACAAGTACGTTTTGGTGCAAACTATACAACTATACAACTATACAAACTATACAACCCAAGTGCAGTAACAACAAGTACATTTAGGTGCAAACTATACAACCCAAGTGCAGTAACACCAAGTACATTTAGGTGCTGGTGTTGTGAACCCTGAACGACTGACTGGTCGTCACTTTATGGACCACATTCCACCCACTGAAAAGAAAACAGCAACCACAAGGATGTGTGTGGTTTGCTGCTCCAAGCGTGATGAAACACGTTTCTATTGACGTTGGACTTTGTGCTGTACCTTTTCTAAAATTTTCCATACCCGAGACAAGGAACTCGACGAGGAAAAAAGAGAGCAAGTTATCTTTTTCCTTGACGGGAGTCTCAATTTCCTTGTCGTGTTCCTCGTCGGCTGGTTTTCGACGAGAAACACGTTGGTGTGTATACTTAGAAATCCGCGCACCTTCGGTAAAAGTATCGTTTGTAATGGAAATAGCACATTTGTCACGCTGTAACAGACTGAAAAGTGAAAATGTCTCTGAGGCCGTGTACACACGACCTCAGAGACATTCCAGCGAGGACCTCGGCCGTGTGTACACTCTCGGCGAGCTTCCCTTCGGGAAGCCCGTCGAGCAGAAATAGAGAGCACGCTCTCTATTTGCTCGACGGCCTGCCTGGAAGAATGGCTGGTTGCCATTCCCGACGGGCGGGTCGCCGATTTCGACGGCCGGCAGGGAACCTCGACGGGCGGAACGATGTGTTCTGCCCGTCGAGGTTCTCTGCCGTGTGTACACGGCCTCACCAAACTTTTACCTAACACGCAATAACATGAGATTAGCAAAAGCAGCCCCAAGGGTTGTGCCAGTGGAATCGAACTTCCCCTGCCGTTGTATGTGTTGAAGTCACCGCGTTTGAGAACGACGAGATTTGGTCTTGACTGTGTGTATGCAAAGAAAGCTTGTCAAGCTTCTCGACAAGCCTAACAAGGAACTCTTCGAGGAAAATGATGTGTCTTTTCCAACGAGTTCCTCGGTTGTGTGTACGAGGCCTTATTCCTAAGAATTACAGGCCTGCAATCTAAAACGCAAAATTTCCATGCAAAATAATGATACCGCTTTCAGCACCTAAAATCTGAAAGAATCATACTGCCAGGGAGGTTAATGGTTCAGATTATTTTCTTATTGACAGACATGCAAAATACATTTCAGACAGTAGCTTTGCAAAATATATAATACAATATGTCACTTCCTGGGTTCCATCATGGTCTCATAATGGTCAGCAAATTATCTTATGTTGAAAAGCTATAGAGGCATCAAAGGTGTGTTTTATCAACAACAATTTTTGTGTTATCACTGAGCTATCATTTTACTTCCTGAGGCCTCGTACACACGACCGGGCGTGTGTACGTTTTTCATCGAGGAAACTGTAAAATGTAAAAGGAACTCGACGAGCAAAAAAGAGAGCAAGTTCTCTTTTTAGGCCTCGTATACACAACCGAGGAACTCGTCGGGCGAAACAAGTTCTTTTTTTCCTGGACGGGAGTCCAAATTGATTCGTCGTGTTCCTCGTCGGGCTGCTTTTCGGCGAGAAATTTGAGCGTGTGTATGCTAAGAAACCCGTGCACCTTCGGTAAAAGTAGCGTTTGTAATGGAAATAGCACATTTGTCACGCTGTAACAGACTGAAAAGTGCAAATGTCTCCTACCAAACTTTTTCCTAACATGCAGTAACATGAAATTAGCAAAAAAGGGATTTTTAAATACAGCTTACCTGTAAAATCCTTTTCTTGGAGTACATCACGGGACACAGAGCGGCATATTCATTACTATATGGGTTATATGGAGTACCTTCAGGTGTGGACACTGGCAATCTCAAACAGGAAGTCCCCTCCCTATATAACCCCCTCCCCTAGAGGGAGTCCCTCAGTTTTGTAGCAAGCAGTATGCCTCCCAAAATGGTCACCCAAAAGAGGGGTGGGAGCTCTGTGTCCCGTGATGTACTCCAAGAAAAGGATTTTACAGGTAAGCTGTATTTAAAAATCCCTTTTTCTTTCTCGTACATCACGGGACACAGAGCGGCATATTCATTACTATATGGGATGTCCGAAAGCAATGCTTTAATGAGGGGAGGGAGACATCTTCCAAAGAAGGATTTAATTTTAGAGGTATACTCAGATACTAGTAAATCCAACTTAAACGAGAAATGTAAATCTCAAATCAAATCAAGGGAGCCCCCTCAGATCCTGAGGAGCTTGAATCGCGGCCTGTAGTACTGACTGCCCAAAGGCTGTATCCGCATTCCTTCTTACGTCCAATTGATAAAATTTTGTAATGACTACGTTGCTGCCTTGCATATTCGAGCCCTAGAGATCTGATGATGTGCTGCCCAGGAGGTGCCCATGGCCCTGGTAGAATGGGCCTTTACCGACAAAGGAGGAGGCACCTCTTCACACCGCAGGCCTGAACAATTAATTGTTTAATCCATCTTGCGATGGTGGATCAAGCGGCTGCCTGACCCATCTTGGGCCCTTCCGGTAAAAACGAACACCACATCTGTTTTCCGAACCTTCTCTGTAGCTTTAAGATAGGCCCTTACGGCCCTGACAATATCCAACGTATGCAGCAACCCCTCCTTTCTAGAGGTGGGTTTTGGAAGAAGGATGGAAGTACCACATCCTGGTTCAGGTGGAAACTGGATATAACCTTTGGTAGAAAGGAAGGATGAGGACGGAACCCCGCCCTATCCTTATGCAAAATGAGATATGGTTCCTTACAAGATAAGGCTGCCAATTCCGATACTCTCCTGGCCGAAACTATGGTGATCAGAAATACCGACTTTCTAGTCAGTAAAATCAAGGTACCTCAGCCAACGGCTCAAGGGGTTGTTTCTGTAGGGATGACAGAACAAGATTTAAAGTCCCATGGACAAAGTGGTGACTTGACAGGAGGATTAATACGCAAGACCCCCTGTAAGAAGGTCTTTACCAGCGAGTGGGTGGCCAGCGGCCTCTGAAACCACACTGACAGAGCTGAGATCTGTCCCTTGATTGTGCTTAGTGCCAGGCCTTTATCCACTCCTAGCTGGAGAAAACTTAACACCCTGTCAATAGTATATTTACGGGAATTCCATCTTTTGGATTCACACCAGCCTACGTAGTTCCTCCACACCCTGTAATAAATCACCCTGGAGGCCGGCTTTCTAGCCCTAATCAGGGTAGGAATTACCTGCCTAGACAGACCTCTACCCCTGAGAATCAGGGATTCAGCCTCCAGGCCGTCAAATTTAGACGTTGTAATGTAGGGTGGAGGATCGGGCCTTATGAGAGTAGGTCTGGTTGTAGAGGAAGAGTCCAAGGGTCTCCCACTGCCATCTTCAGGGCTAGTGAGTACCAAGTCCTCCGGGCCCCAGCCGGAGCTACTAGAATGACTGGCTTGTGCTCCACTCTGATCCTGCGCAACAGGCGAGGGAGTAACTGTAGCGGAGGGAATGCATATAGAAGTTTGAATTGATGCCAAGGGCAAACCAACGCATCGGTTCCGCAGGCCATAGGATCCCTCGCTCGAGACACGAACCTGTCTAGTTTCTTGTTGAACCTGGATGCCATTATATCTACGTCCGGCATTCCCCACCTCTAGCAGATTGTCTGAAAGACCTGGGGATGCCGAGACCACTCCCCTGGCAACCGACTCTGGCGACTTTAAGAAGTATGCCTGCAGGTTGTCCACTCCGGGAATGAATATCGCCGAAATGCAGGGTACATGAACCTCTGCCCACTGAAAAATCAAGCTCTTGAGCAGCCTGACTCCTGGTTCCCCCTTTGGTGGTTTATGTATGCCACCGCCGTGGCTTTGTCTGACTGGATTCTCACCGGGAACCCCTTTAATCTGGAGGTCCATGCCAGAAGGGCTAGGCGAGCAGCTCTGATCTCCAAGATATTGATGGGGAGCTGCCTCTCTGCTTTCACCCAAGTTCCCTGGCGAGAGAACCCCTCGAAGACCGCCCCCCAGCCTGCCAGGCTGGCGTCTGTGGTAACTACCTCCCAGACAACAGGGCTGAAGGATTTTCCCTTTAGAAGATTCTGGGGGTTCAACCACCAGGCCAGGCTTTGTCGGACCCTTGATGATAGCGTCAAAGGGGACTCTAAGGCATGTGCCCTCTTGCCCCAGGCTGCTAGAATGGCTGCCTGTAGGACGCGAGTGTGGATCTGAGCGTACAGTACTGCCTCGAACGTGGCCACTAGCTTGCCTAGTACTCGCATACACAGGCGAATAGTTGGTTTTTTCTTGTTTAGAACCAACTGAACCAACCCCTTGATAGCCTCGATCTTTACAAGGGGCAGGAACACCCTTTGCTGTTCTGTGTCTAACCTCATGCCGAGGTATTCCAACTGCTTTGTAGGCTGGAACGCTGACTTTCCCCGGTTTTAGGACCCAACCGAATCCTTCGAGGTACCGAACCGTGAGGTTTACTGCCTGTTGCAGACCCGGCCGTGAGTGATCTATGATTAAAAGGTCGTCCAAGTATGCTAGGACTGTGACCCCTTGGATCCTTAAATTGGCCAGAACTGGGGCTAGGATCTTCGTGAATACCCGGGGGGCCGTGGCCAGCCCGAAGGGGAGCGCCCTGAATTGGAAGTGTCGCTGCCCCACCGCGAAGCGTAAAAATCTTTGATGCGACTGAAAGATTGGTACATGAAGGTAAGCATCCTTTATGTCTATGGAGGCCAGAAAATCGTCCCTCTGAAGCGCGTGACATCGCCGTTGGGCTTTGGTATGACAAAGAGATTGGAATAGAAACCTAGCCCTTGCTCTTGGGCTGGCACCTCTATTATTACATCCTGGCAAAGCAGGTGATCCAAAGCTGCCAGCATTGAGGCCTTCCTTGCTGGATCCTTTGGTAGCCTTGATTCTTGAAAATGAGGCGGAGGACACCTTAGAAACTCCAGTCTGTAGCCTGTGGTTACAGACGCCCGTACCCATTTGTCGGGGATCTTGGCTTCCCAAACTTCTGAGAAGAAACGAAGTCTTCCCCCCACCCGCGAGAGTGGGGGCGCCCCTTCATAAGGCAGACTTAGGGGCTGTCTTTGTCGGCTTGCGATACCATGGCCTCTTACCCCCAGGGGCCTGTTCCTGCGATCTACTGTTAACGTTGGATCGTGCAGGCGGCCGTCGATACTGCCTGGAATTTGAGGGCCCCGAGACAGGAAAGAGCTGCCTCTTAAATGTAGGACCCCGGAATGTCTTTTTGACCGGTAAAAGGGTACTCTTGCCATTTGAAATAGTCTGAATATATTTATCCAGATCCTCTCCGAAGAGTCGTCCTCCATGGAAGGGAAACCCTGCCAGAAGCTTTTTGCATGGGGGCTCCGCTGCCCAGTTCTTCAACCATAAGAGCCTTCTCATGTGCACCAAAAATAGTGATAAACGAGAGGCCTGCTGGATGGAATCTTTTATAGCATCTACAGCAAAACACAGAGCTCTGGGAATGTCAGAAAACTCTTCTGCTTGTTGGGTAGGCATGTCCTTTAACATTTCTTTTGTCTGGTCTTTTAACGCCTGACAAACACCAATCGCAGCCACAGCTGGCTGTACCACTGCTCCTGCCGTAGCAAAGGATGCTTTTAAAAGTGTCTCTAACCTTTTATCAACCGGATCTTTAAACATATGTATGTTTTCCACCGGGCAAGTTAGTGATTTATTCACCCATGAGATGGCTGCATCCACTACTGGGAGCCTCCACCTCTTGGAGAATCTTTCCTCCATGGGTAAATGACCGCAAATCTTTTCGGTGGCAGAAAAATCCTGTCCGGCCGTACCCAATCCCGAAAGATCAATTCCTCCAAGAGAGGATGGACCGGAAAAACTGCGTTGCTTAACTGAGCTTTCAAAGAGCCCAGAGAGGATACCGGAGGAACCTGAGGCTCTGGCAATGGTAAACTAAATGCCGAGCGGACCATGTCCGTCAAAGACTGTACCCACAGTCTTTCTGTCTGGGAGTCTGAAAATGGTTCCTCAGAGGCAGATCCCTCAATCCCTGAACCCTCTTGGTTCAGGTCTAGTTGATCCTCCTGTGATTCCAATTCCTTCGGAGAGAGAATCTCAACATCTGAGGATACACCTCTTGTGATGGGGGTCTAACCCGTTTCTTACCAGGAATAGCTCTAGCGATTAATGCTGCTATTCTCTCTTCTAGCCCCCCTAGGGATACGGCTAGCATCTCCTCTGTGATAAACACAGGGCTGGGCTGATCTGGGCCAGCCTCCGCACCAGATCCCCCTAATGGCTCATCCAAGGCGCCCTTTATGTTAATAAGTTGCGGGGAAAGTATCGGCATATCATCAGAATCAGAAGGGGAACCCCTTTGTTTTTTGGTCTTTTTTGTACCCTTTGACCCCGAACCTTTGGAAGCCATAATACAAAATCGAGGGACTCCGCCCACACAACAGACTGTAGTGGCCAGGAGTACAAAACCAGAGCTTAGGGGACAATAGATCACTAATGCCCAAAAACTGATGGGATCCCGTATGTTTTTCTCTTTTTTTTTTTTTTAAATATATATTATATATATTTTCTTTTTTTTTTTTTTTTTTAAAACATACAGTGACCCCAAACTTAGTTTGCCAGCCTCCAACCTGCTGCAAAAAGGGGGATTTCTTGGCTTAACAAAAAAGGCATTGGAACAAAGTCCAGCATGTACTACCCCTCTTCCGCCACCGGGAGTCACTGTTCTGCCGCTCTGCGTCCTCTCCTTCTGAAATCAGCCTCAGACTGAGCACTGACAATGCCTGCTGATCTATAACAGCACAAGGCGCGCCCCTGTATGACGCCGCAGGCACGCCCCCCCCCCGCCCTCCTGTCTGAAGGGCGCGAAAAACGTCTATAAGACGTGCGCGCGCACGTATGCCGGAACAGGAGGAACATGGAGGAGCCGCGCTGCTGGAGACCCAGGACTGCAGAAACAGGCGGCAGATTCAAACCCCCGGCCAGGTAGGACTCTCCAAAAGGCCCCTAGGGATCCTTACTAGTCCTAGGAAGAAAGCAGCAGGTTAGCTAGCAACACATTCTTAGACAGGGGAACCTAGTGATGGGGGAAAAAAGGTGTCATCCTGTCTCTCTCAGACATAGTGAGCAAGGTTGCCCATGCAGAGCATACTTAGGCTATCCCCCCTTTTAGGTTACCTCGGAGAGCCTGCTGTCGAACCAAGTCCCGCAGGCTCCCCCTTACCTGCTCCATGCTGCAGGATGTTTGTCCAGCAAACTGATCCAATCTTCTCCCATCTCCGTGGGTAGCGTAGTAGACCTTCAGGCCCTGGGGTCCTATGAAGGTACCCACTGTCCTGGACCTATATAGCACCCTGGCAAACAGGAGCTTATGGTTTTTACAAACTCCAAGTCCTGGGCCCAGGGTCCAGCCCTCCAAAGAGGAGCATTATAGGCAAAACCCCACGGT
Organism: Rana kukunoris; assembly: GCA_029574335.1. Taxonomy (NCBI): domain Eukaryota; kingdom Metazoa; phylum Chordata; class Amphibia; order Anura; family Ranidae; genus Rana; species Rana kukunoris. The sequence continues at coordinate 225,850,057 of CM056051.1, forward strand.
TTGGGGCCCGGGTACTGTCCACTTTGGCACTGAGGCTCCTTGGACAGATCCGGTTAGCCCGCCCTTAATCCCAAGGATGTGGAGCAAAGCTATTCCGTGACCAACACCTAAGACACTGGCGAAAAAACTGAGGGACTCCCTCTAGGGGAGGGGGTTATATAGGGAGGGGACTTCCTGTTTGAGATTGCCAGTGTCCACACCTGAAGGTACTCCATATAACCCATATAGTAATGAATATGCCGCTCTGTGTCCCGTGATGTACGAGAAAGAAAGCAGCCCCTGACGTTGTATGTGTTAAGGTCACCGCAATGGAGAACGAGGAGATTTGGTCTTTAACGCGTGTACGCAAAGCAAGCTTGTTAAGTTCCTCGACAAGCCTAACAAGGAACTCGACGAGGAAAACGATGTGTTTCTCCGGACGAGTTCCTCGGTCGTGTGTACGAGGCCCAATTCATCCTAATAATCTTAACACGGCTGGCCTGCAAATTGCAGCTATATCCTATAATCTATATGTTTTTCTTATTAATATTATAATACTCATAACAACTCCTAACATACCACTAGTTTAAACACATTTTAGCAGATTTTTCGGCCCAGAACTTTGGGACTTATCGGGGACTGAAAATCTCATGGACTAAAAATCTTACTCTCACAATCAAGCCATCACTCTTTATCTGTCACTTTATTCCGCTTACATGTCTCCACTAGCAAGTTCACCTCTTTTTAGAAACTTGCATACATAATAATAATAATATGAATAATAGCTTAATGTAATATCTTCTTTTTTACCTGCTGCAATTGTTTGATACTGTTCTAACTTATAAAGAGGTTGATGAGAGGATGTATGTGTGTTTACTGAAAATGTGTACTGTATTTTTACCTAGTGACCTGTAATATTTCCAGAACTATACCAGGTCGTACTATGCAGCACAAATTATGGAAATGCCCAAAGGCCAAAAACGTATGGAATCTGTCTCGGATTATTTAGCTATCCTTTGAGTTTAATTATCACCATAAATTCTTACATATCACTTTTTTTTTTTTTTAAAAGACTCCCAAAATAAACAAACACTTTATTTATTTAATGCTAAAAATTAGGAATTAACAAAGGACTGGAAGTCTGTGTACCCATAGCTACAGTACATCCGTATTATAAAGGCAGTGTTCTTGTGAATCTCCTTTTTATTTATTTTTTTTACTTCTTTTTATTGCTTTTGTAAATAAGGTACAAAACAGAGCCTCTGGGCATACCCCTGATAAGGTAGTAGTACAATAATACATAGAGTCTTCGAAAAACACAAGACCAGGTAAACCTAGAGTAAAACAATAAAGAAAAACCCCACCCTTGCTACTCGTTTAACACAAGGAAAATCCCCAAACTGCTGGGACCAGTATAACAAGAGAATAATGATCCTGAGGAAAGTTTCCCCTCTCCATTACCCTATGGGCTGAGATATCGAGAAACCATTAGTCATGGGACTGTAAAATAATCAAATGAACTATACGAGGCAGGGGTCTATTTAAATACCGGACCGTCCATGGGCCAGTCTTTAAGGGAGACTGGTAGCAGCCTCAGAGTCATGTTGGTCTACAGCAGATGTCTCACACATTGTAGTCTGCGGATTAGTGGTGCCCAACAGCTCATCTAGTATATTATTAAAATCTCTAGCTAGAATTATCTGATACAGAGACATGATCAAGTTTGTCATACACTATGTACAGGATAGTGGGAATAAAAGGAGGGGGGGGGGGGGGGGGGGGTGTTACGCATTAACAAAAGCAAATAATTGTAAACCAATCACCAGGTGCAGTACAATATATTGACCCTAAGGCTTCATTCACACGGGCACCATCAGTTTAGCCATGTTAAAAACATATCAGTTCTTATCCGTTGCTTCATCCATCTTCACCTGTCTTCCGTTCCCTAATGGCCCGTACACACGATCCGAATATCGGATGAAAACGATCGTCCGAGGAAGAATCGGATGGTTTTCAGATCGTGTGTGCACTATTTTGGGAACCGATCACGACAGTTCATCCGATATTCGATCGTACAAACGCAAAAAGTTTCCTCCTACGATGCCAGATCGTATGATTGTCGTATAGTCTGAAAATACAATACAAATACATTACAACAGGACATCACTTCCGATTTTTTTTTCTGTCGTACAACAATTTTCATTACTTTAGTAATTCATTCAATTTCTACTAGAGACTATTAAGCAAAAAAAGTCATGCGACCTGTCGTTCGATATTAGGATCATGTGTAGGGGCCATTAATCTCCATTTGTATCTGTCTTCCATTCCGTTAACATTCGTTTACATCTGTTAATTTAACCGTTTACATACGTTTTTAAATCAGTTTCTGTGGCTTTGATGACATTACCCAGAAAGCATTGCTCCTTCCATTCTGCATTGCAGTTTTCAGTGAGTGACGTGTCCTTCCTGTGTCCTTCCTTTGTCCTTGTCCTTGTGTCTATTTGCATTGTGCGATGGATACAAACACATTTTGGGACATCGTGAAATTGTTTTTCATATTGCCTATGTGTGGAGAAAGTAGAGCAAGAAAAAACAGATTGTGACTAGGAGCTGCTCCTGGGAGACATCTGTGGCCATGGTTCTCCTTGGGGATGTATTTCCAATGTACTTCCAATGTACTTCCTATTGTCCAACTAATACTGCCTGGGTCATAGAATGAGTTCACATATAAATAAATAAATAAATGATTTCTTCAAAACGGATCTTAACTGATCAGACGTTGACGGACATTGTCAGTTAATTGTAGTTAATATCCATTTTAACAGATCTCAACGTAGCCTTGTACATTTAAAAAAACTGAAAAAATTGAAAGCGAAGGTTAACGGATGGTACCAGATGCTCATCTGTTTGCCCATAGGAATGCATTGTCGTCCGTTGACGGATGGAAGAAAAACAGATAGACGGTCCGTTCATTTGAAAGGGGCCTTAGGGTCAGTAATAACATGTTACACCTTACTATGTGTTGTGGAAGAACCGTTTCACCCAATTTTTGAAAAGGGCCAATATTTTACTACCAGTCAAGTGAGTTTCTTGGAGAAACAGTGCATGTGGTTTATGGAACTCAAAGAATTTGAACATGAGGGCTCGCTCGATCATTTAGGCCCCAGCAGTGCTTTAAGTGGGCCAAAAGAGGTGCCGGTACTCTATTAGGCGCCGACCCCCCCCCCGGCGCTAGCGCATGACCACATACGCCCAATCACAGGGCGCCATGCCATCAAATGCAGCCACTGTGTCATCAATTGTCACCACTGTGCCATGCCATCAAACGCAGCCACTGTGTCATGCCATCAAATGCAGCCACTGTACCATCAATTGTCACCACTGTGCCATGCCAACAAACGCAACCACTGTGCCATCAATTGTCACCACTGTGTCATGCCAAACGCAACCACTGTGCCATGCCATCAAATGCAGCCACTGTGCCATCAATTGTCACCACTGTGCCATGCCAAACGCAACCACTGTGCCATGCCATCAAATGCAGCCACTGTGCCATCAATTGTCACCACTGTGCCATGCCAACAAATGCAACCACTGTGCCATGCCATCAAATGCAGTCACTGTACCATGCCATCAATTGTCACCACTGTGCCATCAATCGTCACCACCGTGCCACCAATTGTCACCACTGTGCCACCAATTGTCACTGTCCAGACATCTATCCACCTCGGGGCTTTATATTATAACCTGCTGGGACTTGTAGTTCTCCATCTTCTCCTGGGGCTCAGGTGCATGCAATCCACACCCATCCACCTCAGAGCCTTATTGTATGTATAACCTGCTGGGACTTGTAGTTCTCCAATCTCCATGAGCCCCAGGAGAAGATGGAGAACTACAAGTCCCATCAGTCTTACTAAAATGACAGGCTCTGAGGTGGATAGGTGGGGATCAGGCAATGCACCCCTTTAGATTTACACCGACCCCCCCCCCCTTCCCCTTCTCTCTCTCCCCTGTGGTACAGGAGAATGTTTTGCTTACCTTGCTGGAGATGGAGAAACTTGCCGCCGCGCTGTAAACACATGTTCCAACTTCCAGGCCAATCAGCGCAGCACAGAGGTACAGCGCCTCCCACTCCACCGCCCGCCAATCTCCTGCGCCGTTATCTGTTTTTTTTTAGCCCTTCTGCCTAGTTGGCTGGTGTTTCCCGCCACTCCCACATCAAGGGAGACAGACAGTTCCACCAGCCAACCAGGCGGAAGGGCTGAAAAAAAAACTCATCGCGCGCCGCCGCCGGGTGTACCAAGATGGCCGATAGCTCCAGAGCTAGGCCAAAGCCGCAGGCCTTTCCTAAGGCGGCGGCGGCGCTTTTTCACGGACGCCAGGATTTTGCCCCCCTGCAATTTTTCGCCCGGTGCAGGAGCCCCCCCCCCCCGCTACGCCAGTGCGTTCCGGTACGGGAAACCCACGTACTGGGCGCACGGAGAGGTGCTGGTACTCTCCAGGGCCATTTTTTGAAGTGGCGGTACTGAGTACCGCCGCGTTCCAGCCCACTTAAAGCACTGGGCCCCAGACAATATGGGGGTTCTTAGAATGTATCCTCTATGACCATAAACTTTATTTTCTTAATGGAAATACTTAACTCTAGGTTTGCCTTGACTTACTACCTTGCCATGTTTTCTGTTCTGTTTTCTGTTGTTATGTTATTGTAGCACTACCCCCCAAGGAGCTGCTGGTTATTTTCGGACGGTATGTTACCTCTTTATCCTCACCATCCAGGGTGGTGAATGAGAGTTGAAAAAGTTCAATGTCCACACTTTACACTTCTTTTCTGAGATTTATTATTGCAGAACTTGGTAAGAAAGAAGAAAGTGGTTGAAGAGGAAGAAGGGTAAATAGGTAGATAGGTTCAGGTGCGTAATTTCAATCCGCAAACACTCCAGCTTTCAGCAACACAGCTTTCGTCGCTACTCTAGCCAGAGTGGGTATTGCGCACCCGGATAGGTCCCTCTCACCGGCCTAGCAGCCAGAGTGGCGCACGGAACAAAGTACAGTCTCTGCCACAGACCTTCCTTTGGATGGAGACACTTTCGGTCCAGAATCCCCTAACACAGGATTCAGCACCCGGTCCTCTCCAGATTAACTTTTGCAGAACTCAAGTCTGACAGGCGATCATGATCAAGCCTCTCAGTATATGGTGCATCCTTCGATGAAGTTTCCAGGTCTCTCCCGAGATACCAGCCTCTTGCTTGGTCCTCTCAAATATAGGTCCTTCATCAAGCGGCTTCCTCCCTCCAGGATGGAGAGCACAGGATCACCTTGACAGTGTAGACCCAGTCTGACTACTGAGCCTACTTTACAGATCACAACCCCCGAAACAAAGTGTTCCCGGAACCAGGATTGCAGGAGCACGCACCCCCGGCCAGAAGGGCCACGAGGTGGTGGGACGACAGACCAATGACTGACAACCCCAGTCTAACTATGTCTGTTCCTTAAGTACCTCTCCCCAGCATGCACAGTGGGACAATCAACCCCCACTGATTGGCTGCTGAGGGGGACACCCAATATCACCCTGACTAAGCTGCTGTCACGTCTTGGCCTTGAGTGATAACAACATCCCCAGGCAAACAACGGTGGTTACTCCCAGCTCAGTCATGGCTAAAACAGAGGCCAAATTTAGTCACAATTATATGTGTCTGAGTCAACTAACACTCAGGCTCCCCTCTAAATTTCGAGCAGCACCTGCCCAACAGGAGCAGTCCGCTACACAACGTATTAATGTTCTATTGCTCTGTACCTAATGTAAGAAATATGGCAGATACTATTGAAATCTACAGTGGCTGCCGCCACTGCTACTGTATCTTATTTCCTGTACTATCTAAAGCCCAATAAAAATGTAATGTGCAAAAAAAAAAAGAAGAAGTCTGTTAGAAGTCTCTTATTGCTTCTGATTATGTATCAGTAACTATATTGAGTTACATACTCATAAATTTGAACACCTGGAACAAAGTGCCTGAAGCTTTGTTAATTTAACAGATTTAAAATTGATAAGATTATTTCATAGGTGTTAAAAGTAGGATAATCTGTCATGCTTTTAGACAAGAATTCCATGGTTAAACATGCTGTGCAAGTCTGTCTTAAATTTAATTATGTATGGAATGCTGTTGAGGCCTTTTAGAATATGCTTCCTCACTTTCACACTTGGTTTCTGAAATTAAGCTATTCCTCAGTTCCTGGTGAATGAATCATACTTTAAAATGATTGTAAGTTTTATATGTTATTAGAATTTAGTGCTTACCGCCATTCACTTAAAACCCAACTCCAGGAAACCTAAAAACCCTCCCTTGCAGCAGGAGAGTTAACTGCTTGTTTATATCTAGGGAACAGTTGAGTCGAGTCGCATCTAGATATAGCGCAATCACTTACCCCGTAGGATCCTGACGCGCTTACATACATGGGACAATTTTTTTGGTGGAAAAGGATCTGATTAACCTCCAGCATGTCTTTAGAGAGTGGGAGGAAACCGGAGCACCCAGAGGAAAGCCATGCAGGCACAGGGAGAGCATGCAAAGTCCAGGCAGACGGTGTCATGGTCAGGATTTGATCCAGTGACCCTATTGCTGGTAGGTGAAAGTGCTAACCACTACACCACTATGCTGCCCTATGAAAAGAAAAACAGAAAAGCAGTTTTACTTACCTGATCCTTACCTGTTATAGAATGTGATATTGGGAGAAATGTTACCTATTGTCACCAGATTTCCTTTAGAATCATCTGTGACCTTTTATGGAACAACTTTAAATACCACAGGGAATCTGGTGACTATTTACTAAAAATGTGTTCCAACTTTGTCAATAAGCAATCAGTATTCGATTCAGATGTCGACAGTTATAGACCCCATGCGGGTTGTATTAAGTTACTATAAACTGAGTAATGGTTAAAAATCTCTTTGATTTATTAGCAATGAGGAAGTTTCATCATTACTCATTTTATTCATGAATAAACAGTTATAAATAACTTACTTTTATGTCAAGATGAACAGCAATAGTTGTTCTACTGCACACTATGGGGTCAATTCACAAAGAGAAACATTATTGGTTTTCTTCAGGTGTTAAATTAGCACTCCTTATTTAACGCTAGCAAACATGGTATTCACGAAAGCTATAATCGTTATTTAACATAGTCGTTATGGTTTTCAACTGACTCTTTATCCAAACGTTATGCTAACTACTCAGACGTTATTATTAACATTTGGGACGTTAAAATAACTCTTAAGATCGTTAAATAATGCTGGAGAGATGCATTCTGGGAGCAGAAGGGGAGGAGAACAGCTGCATGTGGAAAAGAGCAGATACAGAGAGAGAGAGAGAGAGAGAGACATAAGCAATACACATGGAGATTGAGCATGTGATGTGCAAAACTTCCAGTGTGTGCTTTTCTAAAGCCGTGTGTATTTCCTCATACAGAGAATAAATCATGGGAGATGATAATCGGAATTTAGCTATCACCTGGGTTTCAGAAAAGTCATCCAAAATAGTATGTGAACGGAATACACGTTTATAAATCTGAACAACATTCTAACGTGTTCTTCTTCGCCTCTGGATAATTTTAAGTTCAAATAGAGCACAGTTCTAGCTTGCCCAACACTACACTACACTACAAAAATCGCCAAAAGCTTCCTCTAACAACAAAATATCGCCTGGGAAATGTCATAACGCCACCCTGAGGGAGGTGTTAATTTAACGATTGCTTAACGATTGATAACTGTCAAAAAAATCTTTGTGAATTGCACTTCTGTACATATTTAACAATTTGACTCTTTAAAATAACGTTTTGAATCTTTAAAATAACGATTTGACTCTTTAATACGGATCCACACCTTAAAATATTGTTTCTGTGTAGGGAAACGTTATTTGATGATTTTTTTTTTTTTTTGGAATTAGATTTTTATTGAGAATTTTACAACAATACACAAATAGAAGTCATAGATGGCATAAGAATCCGGAACAAACCAAGGTTCAGCGATAAAGGCAAGGATCTACAATCACCTCACAGCGTAGTGGCCACATAAATACATACAATAAATCATAACGTACAGGTCATCACATCGTAAGCCCTTCTAACAACTGGTCCGGAACATTCCAACTAAAACAATCGTAATAGAACATGTTTGATAAATGATGACTCCTGATATAGAAAGAGGGTGGGTATCAAGTAGAACACATACGGAGAAAGAAAAACAAAAAAAAGGAAAAAGTATAAAGGGAGGGGAATAGGGTCACGGGGGAGATGAACTTCAGTTGTTGAGCAATGTAGATTAACAATTAATAGTCATACCAGGGCGTTGCAAGAACCTCTGCTGGCACTGCATTATCATTAAGAGTCAGTCAACCAAGGCAAGTTCCCTTTCTATCCCACTCGCTCCACGACTGCCATTTTCTATCAAAGCTTATCCTCTGGCCAGCCTTCGAGGCTATAAGAGATTCATACACATGAGAGTCACGAGTAAGTGTGAGCACCTCTGAGAGGTTGGGGACTACATTGGATCTCCAGTTCCGAGTGATGAGTGTTCTCGCTACCAGTAGGAGGTGTGTCACTACCGTTCGGAGCTGTGGGGGGAAAGAGTCGATATTCAAACTCAGCAGGGCCAATGCGGGCTCGGGCCGAGTGAATACTCCTGTGATCAATGAGATGGATTTAAATACACTGTTCCAGAAGCTTGTTAGGTGTTTACACTTCCAGAAGACATGCATGATGTTACCCACCTCTCCGCATCCCCTCCAGCACAGAGGAGAGTTGTCTTGAGAAAACTTAGACATCCTGTATGGCGTAAGGTACCATCTCAGGGATATCTTCTGGGCCAGTTCCCAGTGATTGGTGCATTTAGAGGCCTTGTATACAGAATTGAGGGCAGTCCGCCACTGTGATTCAGTATAGGTGTGGCCTAAGTCCTTTTCCCATTTGAGGAATGGGGGGGACTTGATAAAGGAACATCTGCGCTGGAGGAGATTATAGAAGAGGGGGATCCCCTTGGAGGTGGGGTTAGAGGACGTGAGGAATTTCCAGACAGGGTCTGGAAGAAAAATTTTGTGATTCCCGATAGAGTCTAGGAAGTGAGATACTTGGCGGAATTTATATTCATCTGCCGGGGGGAGGTTATACACTGATTGAAGGGCCTGGAAGGAGGACATACGGTTGTTGCTGTATAAACAAGAGATGTGGGTAATACCCTTGTTCTTCCAGCTCCGAAGCCCAATGTTGGGAATGGCGCTCTCCAGGGTCTCAATGGGAACTGGCACTTCTATCAGAGTATCCTGGGGATTATTTAGGCTACCCAATACCCTCCAGGCCTCCAAAGAGGCCCGAATGGACAGGGGAAGCTGGTGTAGAGGAAGAGGTCTCAACTTATCTAGGAACAGCATGGAGATCAAGTTTCTGTTAGGACTAAATGACTGTTCAATACTGCACCAGGGGGTCACCTGGGGATTTGTAAACCACGATTTAAGTTGGTTTAATAGGGAAGCCCGGTGGTAGTCGCGGATATCCATAAAACCCATACCACCCACCGACCTGTGTTTAGTTAACAACGTCTTTGAGCACCTGGGTTTACGTGCACTCCATACGTAGGTCCTAAGGATGGCATTAAGGGACCGGAGGTGGAGGGGCCTAACAGGTATAGGGAGCGTACGGAAGATATACAATATCTGGGGTAGTAAAAGCATCTTGAAAGAAGCAAGGCGGCCAGACCAGGAGAGCTCAATTTTGGACAAGCGCAGTGTCTCCTTAGTAAGTTTCTCTATTAGTAGTGGGTAGTTAGCCTCAGCCAATCTATGGGGGTCTGCAGTGATTTGAAGACCAAGGTAAGATATGCTCTCCCTGGCCCACGCATAGGGAAATGCGCTTTCTAGATGGGCCCGGGCAGCGGGCGGTAGGTGTAGAGGCAGGATAGTGGACTTGGAGGAGTTGACTCTATAATAGGAAATATTGCTAAAGGACTGTAGAACTTTCTGGACGTGGGGAAGCGATTTAGATGGGGATGTTATGGATAGGATAATATCATCGGCGAACAGGTTAATTTTGTGTGAAGTACCATGTATTGGGAAACCTGTGATCTGAGGGTGGGCTCTAATTTTTTCGGCCAGTGGTTCAATGAGGAGGTTGAAAATTGACGGGGATAAGGGGCACCCCTGACGTGTCCCATTTGAGATAATAAAGGGTCTGGAGAGGTAATTGGAAGTAAAGACCTGGGCGGAAGGATGGGAGTAGAGGGCCAGGATCGCAGAGACAATAGGGCCCTGAAAACCAAATTTAGAAAGGGTGTGCGACATATAGGTCCAGTGGACCCTGTCGAACGCCTTCTCCGCATCCAAAGAGAGGAGCAGAGAAGGCGTCCGAGAGGTCCAGGCATGCTGCACCACGCCAATGATCCGGCGAGTGGCGTCTGACGCCTGTCGTCCCGCTGTGAAGCCGGATTGATCAGGATTTATTAGGAAAGGGATAACAGAGAGAAGCCTTTGGGCCAAAATCTTGGCATAAAGCTTAACATCGGTGTTCAAGAGTGAGATGGGGCGAAAGTTGGCAGGGGTATCAGGAGACTTGCCAGGCTTAGGGATAGTGACGATATAAGCTGATAGCATCTCAGGTGGGAAACCCGACGAGGACACAGCTTGTGAGAAGACTGAGCACAGTGCAGGGGCCAGAGTCCCACCGAACGTTCTGTAGTAGTCGTTCGGAAGGCCATCAGGGCCGGGGGACTTACCCAAGGGCATCTTGGAAATCACTTTCTGAATTTCTGCAACTGTAATGGGGGCGTTCAGCGTTTGCAGCTGGGAGGGGGACAGGGTTGGGAGGGACAGGTCCGCCAGAAAAGCCTGGATATCATGGTCTGAGGGTTGTGGGGTATTACCATCGTCTTTTATGTTGTATAGGGATGAATAATAATCAGCAAAGGAATTGGCAATATCTCTGGGGTCATACAACTTGCTATCATCGGTCGGGCTGCGAATGAAAGGAATCTTTGCACGAGTCCTCTGGTCTTTCAGACGCCATGCTAAAAATTTGCCAGCCTTATTCCCAGAGGAGTAGTGCGTCAACTTCAGGGCCTTCACATATCTATTGTGGGATTCCAGAAGAAGGCGTCTAAGGTCACATCTAAGACTAACCAGTTTGTTTGATAGACCTGGAGTGGGTGAGGCCTTATTTTGGGCTTCGAGAGATCTAATCTCCTCCAGGAGCATGTCTATCTTCAAAGTTCTTTGGCGCTTCAATCTCGAGCTGAGTTGAAGCAGAACTCCTCTGATGAAGGCCTTGTGGGCGCACCACAGGACCGACGGGTCCGACACAGAGCCCTCATTTAACGCGAAAAAGTCTATCAGATGTTTGGTAATGTCATTGACCTGCGCCTGCGTCTGGAACACTCCAGAGTTGGCCCTCCAGATATATGTGGGGCTGGGGACCACCTCCTCCGCCAGGGAGATAGAGACAGGTGCATGGTCTGACCATGAGATGTCGTGGATGGCGGAGGAGGAGGTCGCCGTAAGCATAGCCCTATCTACCAATACCATGTCAATACGGGAGTAAGAGTTGTGCCTATTAGAGTGAAATGAATAATCTCTTTCACCAGAGTGTTGACACCTCCAAACATCGTAATAGTCCTCTCTGATAAGAGTAGGGTGGAGCGAGGGAAGAGGACGTTTGAAATTTGAGGTTGTGTCAATACTGTAATCAACTGTCATATTGAAATCACCACAAATAATGACATTACCCTTCTTAATAGCAGTAATTTTTTTAAACACTTTGTTCACAAATCTGACCTGATTAGTATTCGGGGCGTATAGATTAACAATAGTATAAGCACGATTGTTAAATTCCCCCACAAGAATCACAAATCTACCTGCAGGATCAGATAGCACCTCCCCCAGTTTGAATGACACCGAGTCTCTAATGATCGTAACAACCCCCCTATGCTTCTTATTGGGGGCAGAGGCAAAAAACAAATGGGGATAGTTCTTGTGCTTGAAGGTAGGGAGTTTAGAGGAGAGGAAATGGGATTCCTGAACACACAGGATGTCCGCTTGCATCTTCTGGGCCTCCTTCCACAGTGCCGCTCGTTTTGCGGGGTGATTCAGTCCATGGACATTGAATGAAACGATGTTAAGTACCATGGTGGAGGGGGGTAATGAAGAGATAGTACCTCAGGCCGGAAGAAGGCGACGAAGCTCAGATGAAATCCAAGGCGTTGCTTCTGGGGGCCAAGGTTTCGCCACTCCCTGGGAAGTGAGGGAAGTCCATCTCTTGACATGGGGTAGGAAAAAACAAAGGGAGAGGAAAAAATAAAAATTGAAATGAAAAGAAACACAAAGCCACCTGGTTGAGTGGCAATCAAACAGCAAAATAGTTCAAGCATAGTCAACAGGGTAAGTAAAAAGGGAGATTCAATGTAGAATCCGGGAGCAGAGACACTGCTCATGTAACACAGAGGGGGAAAAAAGTCATCATTAGTAGGTAACAGGTAGAACAAAAAAATTTGACCGTAACCGAGGCACTTAGGAGGACTTTTTCTTGTCCTTTTTCTTGCGGGACACCAGGTGCCATGAATCCTGAGTAGCGATTTTGGAGGCTGTAGGTTGGTCACCATCCACCTGCTCTGGGACAATGTTCCATGCACGAAGGAGAGCCAGGCCCTCTGTTATGTTGTTGACCACAGAGGAGTGATTATCTCTCGTGACAGTGAGCTTGGCTGGATAACCCCACCTGTACACAATGTCATGATTGCGCAAGGCCTTAGTGACTGGCAGAAGGGCCCTGCGCCTCTGCATAGTGAACTGGGATAAGTCCGCGAACAGCTGGATAGAGGCGTATTGGGCAGACGGGTTCTTGTTCTTCCTGAAGGACATCATGAAGCGTTCTTTTATTTGAAAGAAATGTACCCGCATCAGGACATCCCTAGGGATGCTATCTGGGAGGTGTGACGGCTTGGGCAGACGATGAATTCTGTCTATTGCCAGGTCTGCGTCTGATAAGTCAGGGATAAGTGACCTCATGAGATCCTGAGCATATTGCTGTAATTGGTGTGGGAGGACAGATTCAGGGACCCCACGGACCTTAACATTGTTCCTTCTGGATCTGTCCTCGAGGTCCGAGACTTTAGCTTTGAGCCATGAAATTTCATCAGCCTGGTCATTATGGGCATCCACTAAGGTGTTGTGGGAAGAGGCAAACTCCCCCATTTTCTGTTCAACATGATCTACTCTTCCCCCCAGCTCCTGAACATCTGCTTTGAACCCTCTCATGCAGTCCATCATGTCAGCGTGGAGGGAGCTGCGGAGGGACACCAGCATATCTCTCAACACAGTGTCAGACAGGGGTTTGTCAGTGGTGGGGAATGTATTGATCGCCTCCGCAAGCTCCCTAGTGTCATTCAGGGAATCCTGTGCACTGACCTGATTGCTGCCCGAGCACTCGGGGGACAGCCGCGGCTTAGACTTAGCCGGGCTGCGTGACAGCGGTGTGGAAGCATCCGGGGATCCGTGCGCCGCTCCCTGTTGTGGATCCGGGCTGTTAGGGGATGAGCTGGAGCCGCTGGAGGAGGACGGCGAGGCTCCGCCGGCGCCATCTTGGATTAGGCCGCGAGGAGTCGGCGGGAAGAAGTGGGGAAGCTTCTGGATTTGGGGCTCGGTTTTTCTTTTACGGGCCATCCCGGGGGTCTAGGCGGTCCGGAGGGTCGATTCAGGTGCGTTTGAGTGGCGGATGGTGCCTCGGTTCGTAGATTTCCCTACTGTCGGCACGGAGCTCACTGCTCAGGCATCCATGCAGGAGCTCGGTAGCCACGCCCCCTCGTTATTTGATGATTTTTCAAAGCGTTAAATCGTTTAGTGAATTGAACTAGCTTCAATAACGTGCAAAATCGTTAAAATAACACTCGCAATCTGAAAATAAAGCTTTGTGAATTGACCCCTATGTGCATTCACTGCATAGACACAGAGCTGATATTAATTTTATTGTAAAATAGACCTAGAAGCCCTCAATCAGTATGCTTGTAGCTGTGTAGTATTATACTTTTTAGTGGATCACCTTGTTCTTTTATGTGTAATCCCAGTTTCACTAATGTTTTCCATCCCCTTGGAGCAGCCATATGATGAGACACTTATGCTGCGTACACACGATAGGTTAGTCTGATGAAAACGGTCTGATGGACCGTTTTCATCAGACCAAACCGATTGTGTGGGCCCCATCGGTTATTTATTCATAGGTTAAAAAAATTGGAACTTGTTTTAAAATTATCTGATGGATAAAAAACCTATAGAAAAAAACGATTGTCTGTGCGTCCATCGGTTAAAAATCCATGCATGCTCAGAATCAAGTCGACGTATGCTTGGAAGCATTGCACTTAATTTTTTCAGCACGTCGTTGTGTTTTATGTCACCCCGTTCTGACACGATCGTTTTTTTAACTGATGGTGTGTAGGCACGACTGATCATCAGTCAGCTTCATCGGATTACTGATGGAAAAATCCATCAAACCGTTTTCATCAGACTAAACTATCGTGTGTACAGGGCATAAGGGTGCGCATCTTCACTGGTCTCACGATTTGATTTGATTATGATTATCCTGTCCACGATTAGATTTGATTCGATTTCGTGATGCATCACGATTACTGTGCATGTTTTTTTATCCAAAAATTCCAGCAGTCGGAAGAACTAAAAAAATTATTTTCATTTGCTCTTAGCACAATATCCTGTTTGGGGAGGGTAATTCTCATAATCATCCCAAAAGAGGGCTACAAGTTATTCACCTTCAGTTCATTGCAGAGAACAAAGGAGCATTCTTTACATCTAGAAGAAAAACAGAAAGGCTTTTTTGCCGTAATAGTTGTGAAAATGTGTAACACACTGACTTTCTCACAAACTAGTTCTGGGCTGCTCAGTAGATTGTTTTAAGACGTGACCTAAATTCACAAAATATAAGTGATAGTGACAGAGGGATGGTGGTGGGGAATGGGATCAGGCAAAATGATGGTGGTGGGGGGGATGAGATCAGGCAGAGGGAGGGATGGTGGGATGAATTGTATCAGTAGCAGAGGGATGGTTGGATGGATGGGATTAGAGGCGGCGGGATGGATGGTATCAGAGGCACAGGAATGGTGGGATCAGAGACAGAGAGATGGTGGGATCAGTGGCAGAGGAATGGTGGGATAATGAAGAGAATGGGGGATCAGAGGCAGAGGGTTGTGGGATCAAAGGCAGAGGCATGGTGTATCAGTGGCAGAGGGATGGTGGGGTCACACAGAAGGATGGTGGGATAAGGCAGAGAATGGTGGGATCAGAGGCAGAGGGATGTGGGATCAGAGGGATGGTGGGGTCAGTGGCGGAGGGATGGTCGGATCAGTGGCAGAGGGATGGTGGGATCAGTGGAAGAGGGATGGTGGGATCAGAGGCAGAGGGGTAGTGGGATAAGGCAGAGAATGGTGGGATCAGAGGGATGGTGGGGTCAGTGGCAGAGGGATGGTGGGATCAGTGGAAGAGGGATGGTGGGATCAGAGGGATGGTGGGGTCAGTGGCAGAGGGATAGTGGGATCAGTGGCAGAGGGATGGTGGGATCAGTGGAAGAGGGATAGTGGGATCAGAGGCAGAGGGATAGTGGGATCAGGCAGAGGGATGTTGGGATCAGAGGCAAAGGAATAATGGGATCAGAGGCAGAAGGATGGTGGGATCAGAGGCAGTTGGGTGGTGGGATCAGAGGCAGTTGGGTTGTGGGATCAGAAGCATGGTGGGGTGGATGGGATCAGGTAGAGGGGTGGTGGTGGGGAAGGGATGGGATCAGTGATACTGACACTTACCAGCTTTCAGTGTCACATGATTGACTTCTTATTTGCAAATTGAATTTTCACTGCATTCACTAAGCTCATGGGGAAGTTCCCTTACAAAGTGAACAGCCTATTAACTTTCATTTTCACTATGCTCTTTGCTTGTTGTGCTCATGGGTTGTTGTTCCTTGGTATGTGTTGTGCTTTACCAAAACTCTGCAAGGCAACCACCCTATACCACAACTAGGGTGACTGCGTGTCCCGGATTGGTTGGGACAGTCCCACATTTTGCAGGTCTGTCCCGGGCACATTCATTCCAGGACAGTTTAGTGTCCCGGAATGAAACTGACACAGCCACCACCCGGGCCAATCTGATTCCCCCAAAAAAGGCCATCACATCACCACTTTACTCACTGAAAGTACTTGTCCTGGCCGGGAATGTCTGGAGAGGCACAATCTCACCCCCTGTTTGTGATTGGGGAAATCATAAATCCTGCCTCTTGTGTCCAATCACTGTGCTGTGATTCGTTACAGCACAAGCTGATTTTTGGGAAGGGAGGGTGTCCCTGAATGATAGTTTGGAAATGTGGTCACCCTAACCACAACCCTTATAGTAACAGATTTTGTCAGTCATTCTGTCAGATATGTATTAACATTTATTTTTTTTCTTTATTACCTAAACAGTTCCACAATTAATACTGTGAGGCCCCGTACACACGTCCGAGCTTCTCGTCAGAATCCAGCGAGAAGCTCGCTGGGATCCATATTCTGCCGAGAAGCTCGATCGTGTGTACGTTTTCGCCGAGCAAACTGACGAGCAAGGCGTCGAGCCAAAATAGAGAGCAGGTTCTCTATTTCCTCGATGGGCCATTGGGACTAATGGCTCGACGCCTTTTTCGACAGCCTGGTCGACGAACTCGACGGCCGGCCGAGAACCTCGTCGGGCGGAACGATGAGTTTAGCCCGACGAGGTTCTCGTACGTGTGTACGCGGCCTGAGACTACTCATATTTATGCCAAAGCAATCTTCTAAGGAAGAGTGTTTCCTTGCGAGTTTTACACCCCAGACTTTTCCTCTGCGCATTATCTGGCAATATTTCAACAAAAGTAGCCATATACACCGATTTGTCCCTTCTGGAGGCTCAGCAGTTGCTGCACAAATGTAAATCAAAGGCAGATTAGTTGTATCACAGTCTGCTTTACTACACTGTAATCTAACTTCGCATATTGCAGACTTAATTTTACCACTTGCACTTGAATTGAAGAATCTTTTTCAACACTCTGATAAAAAGTGCATGTTTATACATTTTCAGTATTCAGACATTGAGCTCATTGACATCTTTGCTGTGCGTTAACACACATTATGCCACACATTAACTAGCAATTCCAAAGGCAAGCCATAGACGGTGCAAATTTCTTTCCTGCAACCATGGGTTGACAGTGTTGATAGGGGAATCCCTCCTGCTGGGCTATTGTCTTTTCCCAGCAGGGGTGGCAAAAGCGGGGTGCTGCTGGAACCGTCCGAGAGTCAAACTGTGTATGGCCAGCCTTAGGCACCAAAAAAGGTGCATATGCTATTTTTTTAAATATTTCTATAAGTGCAATGCTTATAGTACCTTACTGCCTAATTATTAAACATAACCTCAATGTAGATATTCATATACATTTACAGTAAAACCTTGGTTTGAGAGTAACTTGGTTTGAGAGCATTTGCAAGACAAGCAAAATCTTTTAAACATTTTTTGCCTTGATATGCAAGTGATGTCTTGATATAAGAGTAGCATCATGTCACTCATAACTGAGTATAAGTGTAGCAATATGGTTACATTTAATGAAGGTACAACATTTAGCAACTTATTGCTACACTTAGGCCACATACACACGATCGGTCAAAACCGATGAAAACGGACTGAAGGACCGTTTCATCGGTCCAAACCGATCGTAAGTGGGCCCCATCGGTCAGTTATCCTTTGGTCAAAAAAAAAGGGAACTTGCTTTAAAATTTGACCGATGGACGCCTGACCGATGGGTCAAAGCCAATCGTTAGTATGCAAAAGCATTGGTTAAAAGGCCGTGCATGCTCAGAATCAAGTCGACGCATGCTTGGAAGCATTGAACTTGTTTTTTTTCAGCACGTCGTTGTGTTAAAACACGTAAACGTCACCGCGTTCTAACACGATCGTTTTTTTAACTGATGGTGTGTAGGCACATCAGACCATCAGTCAGCTTCATCGAGTAACCGATGAAAACGGTGCTTCGGACCATTCTCATCGGATGGACTGATCGTGTGTACGCAGCCTTAGAGGTGCCTCTCTTCTCTTTTATACCGTGTAAAAAAATGCTTTAATATATAAGTGCTTTGGATTACAAGCATGTTTCTGGAACGAATTATGCTCGCAAGTGCAAAACTATGCTTTACATATACGAGGGGTGTTCAAGTAAAACTGGGACTTTTGATTGTACATGTATAAAAAAGGATGCTAACATGGCGGTACTACATGCAGTAGCAAGTGCTACGCTTGTCCTATTACTGATAGGCTGTGCACCAGTCTAGAGACTGTTAAACAAGATGAATGAATGAATAACAACTTATATAGCACAGCACATGCAAACTAAATCGCCTCTGAGCAGACAGATGGCAGACAGCAGTGTTAGTGCGTGCATGGAATGGTGTGTGGTGATGACAATTCTTGTGAATGAAGGCGTAAAACGCACATATATCTACAGAAGACTTCAAGCACAGTACAGTGATGAGATGCTCAGCTGCAGTAGGACATTTGAATGGTGGGAATGTTTCAAAGATGGCCGCTAAATTGTCAGTTATGATCCCGGCCATGGTGGTTACCAGCCCACAGCAGTCAATTCTGATCATGGATAATCGAAGCATAACCTCTTGTGAAATTGCGCGAGACAAATCTTTCTGTGGAAAGAGTGGCAACAGTGAATATTACTGTCTTGTTCTGAGTGATGTGCATACGCATCTGTGGAAAACATGGCTTGGTTTGATCACTAAGGGAGTCCTCGTTCTACAGGACAACACACAAGCTCCTACTGCTCACTGCACTATGCGCACATTACAGCAACTTTGCTGGGAGGTATTGCCACATCACCCTTAGGCCTCGTACACACGACCGAGGAACTCGTCGGAAAAGACACATCATTTTCCTCGATGAGTTCCTTGTTAGGCTTGTCGAGAAAACTTGCGTACACACAGTCAAGCCCAAATCTCGTCGTTCGTGACGTACAACACATACAACGGCAGGGGAAGTTCGATTCTGCTGGCACAACCTTTGGGGCTGCTTTTGCTAATCTCATGTTACTGCGTGTTAAGAAAAAGTTTGGTGAAGCCCTGTACACACGGCCGAGGTTCTCGGCAGAAACCAGCGAAAACCTCGCTGGGAGCCGCATTCTGCCGAGAACCTCGGCCGTGTGTACGCTCTCGGCGAGCCCCGCCCGTCGGGAAACCCGTCAAACAAATAGAGAGCAGGTTCTCTATTTGCTCGACGGCCCGTCGGGATGAATGGCTGGTTGCCTTTCCCGACGGGCGGGTCACCGATTCTGACGGCCGGCAGAGAACCTCGACGGGCGGAACGATGTGTTCCGCCCGTCGAGTTTTTCTGCCGTGTGTACGGGGCCTGAGAGTCAATTTGCACTTTTCAGTCTGTTACAGCGTGACAAATGTGCTATTTCCATTACAAACGCTACTTTTACCGAAGGTGCGCTCCCGTGTCATACTTTATTCTGAGCATGCGCGGGTTTCTTAGCATACACACAAACGTGTTTCTCGTCGAAAACCAGCCCGACGAGGAACGCGACGAGGAAGTTGAGACTCCCGACGAGGAAAAAGGGAACTTGTTCTTTTTTTTTCTCGTCGAGTTCCTCGTCAGTTTTCTCGATGAAAAGCATACACACGACCGTTTTCCTCGGCAAAAAAGCTCTCCCACCAAGTTTCTTGAAGGATTCTGTCGAGGAAAACGGTCGTGTGTACGAGGCCTTACAGCCTGTACCTCGCTCTGAGTGAGTTCCACCTGTTTGGACCACTAAAAAGAGTTCCTCGGAGGTCAGTATTTCAGCACTAATAACGAAGCCGAAACTTCCCAGACATTAGTTAAACGCTGGGATAAATGTATAACTGTAGCAGGGAAGAATGTCAAAAAATAAATTTCACTCCTTGAAATTTGTTATTTTATTGTCTAAACTCAAAAGTCACGGTTTCATTTGAATGCCACACCACCCTCTGCAGTCACCATCTGTACATTTTATCTCAGCGTGTGTGCTTACCTTCTTGGTAATTCTCTAATTATTATTTTAATTGCAAATATGGTATATGTTTAATCATTTGAGCTCCAAAAGGTTTTACCCTTCAGGCCCAGGAAGTTTTCTGCTATTTGGCACTGTGGTACTTTAAAGTGGATGTAAACCTGATTAATGAAATTTGAGCTGGGCACATATATCTGCAGTATATTGTTATCTCTTTTCAATTAGCCAAGTCTTATAGATCTCTTCTGAATGGTTCCTCTGTTATCAGCCTGAGAACTCCTGACATATTTTTTGACTTTTTTTTAGACAAAAGCAGCCTGAATCTTTTGTCTAAGGAGGTTGCTAAAATAGATTAGTAGAGAGCAGCTCCTATTACAAAACAGCTCTGAGAGTCTCTGCCTATGATGAGAGGGGGTGTGTGCCTTTCCTCCAATCAGCAATTTTAGCTATCTTGGCTGTATGCCCAGACATCACACTCTGTGTTAACCAGGAAGAGAAAATCTTCTAAAAAATCTGAACTTTCTAAACAGTATATAAATCTGAACACAGCAGATATACCTATAAAACCTATGTAGGGAGATTTGGTTAACCTCTGTGTATCATCTGAGGCTGTTCACTTCACTGGGTGTATGGAGGGTTTACATCCACTTTAATTGGCAATTTTGCGGTCATGCAATACTGTATGCATTTCACATTTTTCTCATTTTTTTTTTACACAAATAGAGATTTCTGTTGGTGGTATTTGATCACCACTGAGTTTTTTTTTTTTTTGCGATGTAAACAAAAGACTGAATTTCTGTCATATCCAATAAGATCAAATGTCATCATAAATTTAGGCCAAAATGTTTTCTGCTGCATATGTTTGGTAAACAAATCCCAATAAGTGTATATTAATTGGGTTGTGTGAAAGTTATAGGGACAAACTGTGGTATACTGTATATATTTGAAAATGTATCATTTCTGATGTACTGATGGCCTGTCTCATTTCTTGAGGCCCTAAAATGCCAGGATAATTAAAATATCCCCCAAATGACCCCTTTGTGGAAAGCAGGCAGTCTGAGACATTTAGTAAGAGGCATAGTGAGTTTTTTGAGGACGTAATTGTTGTCACAATCTTTTGAAAGTGATTCAGTGCAGAAAAGCGTGATCATATGACTGATGGAGCGATGATCAGGGACACTGACTGGTGACACTATGTTAAAAGAAAATGAAGATTAGTGTAACAGCAACGTTTTAACTGTCATAAATGGGTTACATTCATGACAGCTACAATCACTAGTGATCTGTGATTGCTGGCTACAGATAATCACATGGTAAGGGGTGCTGTGATTGACCCAGATACCATGTGATAGCTGTGGGCCAATCACAGCTTGGGAAACACAGCGTTTATGAATTCATTCATTCATAACAGCTTTGTTGACATTGTGATCATTTGTGTGTGGTGTGTGGGGGGGGGGGGGGGTGCAGCACGCCCTTAAACCGTAGCAGGCTAAACAATGTATGTGTATGGGATTTTTAGTGCATGTGCCACCCAGCTGTAGTATATGTACTGTACTATGGCTGGTTAGCAAGTGGTCAAAGTAGTATTAACCCCAAAAGCAAACATTTATTATTTTGCAGCTTACCAGATATGATGGCCACATTAATTTTCTTGTGTAGGCTTTCTTTCTTCTATTTTCATCAGGTGATCCAGCCAGTAAGTCTGTTGTTTTTCAACAGAAAAGCTCTCTTGCAGTGACAAGGATGAGACCATTTAACACTGGCAGGGTGCTTCAAAATTATTAGCTTTTATTTATTTATGTAAAAAAACCTTTATCCCAAAAGCAAAAAAAAATCTGTCTGCTGTAACTGAGTATAAAGGGTTAGCTGGAGTTAAGCTTCAATGTGTTAGTGTATTTAAATCAGCTAGTATAGCTAATAATCCCAAGACTGACAATTCTGCTGTCCAAATATCTATCGTGGTGTCTGTATAATACAGGAGGATTGTTACTGGCTAGATCACCAGGTGAAAACAGAAGTAAAAGAGCCTAAAAAAGGAAAACCAACACAGCCACAACATCAAATGATTAGTAAGCTGCAATATATAAATATTTTTTTGGTTTGGGTTTAATACCGCTTTAATTATACATATTTTCTTTCTAGAGCAGATATTATGCATAATGTTGCCTGAATGAACGGTATAACACTTTGTGACACATTCAGGTCCAGTGTGTTGTAATTAAAAGATCTGATGGTATAATTAAAAATTATCTGACGTTTATTTTTTGGCAGGAATCAAAGAAATTGATCAAACCATAACTGTACTTCTTACAACAAATATGTTTGTTGGAGGATTTTTCGGGTGTCTACTGGACAATACTATACCAGGTAATTTTTCACATGTATTTGTAAGGTTTTCACACATGTGTCCTAACTATGGCTATAAGGCCGAGTTCACACTGGTATGACAAACGCTCCGACATTGGAGCTCATGTCACATGATGTGTAAAAAATCAATGTTTCCCTATGGGAGCCGTCTTTACTGGTCCCACACAAGGCAGTCGGACTTAAAAAAAGCATTCTGTACTACTTTGGTCTGACTTTGATCCCACTTCAGCCCATTGAATATCAGCGGTCTGCCACTACTTATATTGGCATGGGGCAGGGTGACCATGTGACATCATCTGGAGGCCCCACCCCTTATGATGTCACCACCCGGGTATGATGGGTGGTGATGTGATAAGGGTCGGCCGCTTCCGGTCACCCATCCAATGCCAATTATAATTGAGCATTAGAGCGGTAGAGAGCATTGTGTCAACATTGGAAGAAGAGCAGAGGGCCAGGGTTGTTAGAAAGAGGTCCTTGTCCTCATCAACATGGCAACGAGGTGCTTTGGGGGTGGGGCCCCCCATACCCAAAGCACCCCCCCCATGTTGGGGGCATGCACCTGGTACGGTTCAGGAGGGGGGGCGCTCACTCATCCCCACCCACTTTCCTGACTGGCCGGGCTGCATGCTCGGATAATGTTCTGGTATGGATTTTGGGGGAAACCCCACGCCGTCTTTTTGGTGTAGGGGGTTCCCCTTAAAATCCATACCAGACCGAAGGACCCTGTATGCTCTTAGAGGGGGAACCCATGCTGTTTTTTTTTTTTAATTGGCGTGGAGTTCTTCCTAATGATTCATACCAGACAAAGTGCCTGGTAATTAGTGGGGAGCTCATGTCACATGATGTTCATTGAAGTCGGACGCATGTCGCAGGGCAAAGTCGGATCCAAAGTGGTACGAATGTTGTGTAGTTCCAGTGTGAACCCGGTCTAAACTCCCTTGGTGTGTAATCAGACTCAAGTGATGAAGTAAGAATAGATTTTTAATAAAAGCAAAAAAATGTACAACCCTTTGCACTTGTCAAAGAGTCAAACACCTTAACCATATTTAGTATTACTTAAGAAAATAACAGAAGCAGAGTTATAGGTACCTTTTCCCTTCTGTAATCCACCCATAGATTTGCCAGAACCATTGCCACCACTACAGGCAGTCCCAGAGTTTCATACATCCGACTTACATAAGACCCATACTTACAAATGGAAGGAGACAACAGGAAGTGAGAGGAAATCTACCCCTAGGAAGGGAAATTCACTCCTGTAATGCCTCGTGTGTTTTCTCCTCGCAGTTTTTCTGACGGGATAACTGCCCAAAAACTGACGGACAAAAAAAGAGAACCAGCTCTCTTTTTTCCCACTGGGAAAACTGGCAGACTTTTGCTCTGCGGTTTTTGGCAGTTTTCGTATGGGAAAAACTGTGATGGAGCATACACACGGCCAACCAAAGCTCCATCGCAGTTTTCCTGTCGGGAAAACTGACCTGTGTGTAGGGGAAAAGACTGCCCAAAGAGGTTCTCAGCTTTCCCCTTGGGATTTCTAACGGGAACTTTTCCCATCGGAAATCCCACATGTGTGTACGGGGCATTAGAGTTACCATAGAAAAAAAGGTGTCTCCACTGACACTTTATCACCAATACTTGTTTCCACGACAACCCAAGTTTTTCAAAATCCAATTGTTATTGGGGCAGAAAGTGAGCTGAAATCTTCTGAACAGGGGCACAGACAGCAAAACAAATAGGGGTGTTAACCCTTCCTTATGCTATCCAACAAAAAAATATTAAAAAAAATTTGGGCTGGAGTTACACGTAAGAAATGTACCTAGTTCAATTTACGCTGTACATAAAAATTCAAGTAAAAAAAAAAAAACACAGAACATATCTTTGTAACCTGGGGGCTGCCCATATTGCCACATACACTACCACCACCCCAAATATCTCTATGGTAAACTAGAATCACAATATTGGTTTTCAATACCACATTTCTTTTTTTATATAAGACCTTTGTAAAGGACAAGCCTTTACTGAAAGTTACAAAATGATTGTTTTATTATTTTTCTTGACAACCTGTGAGAGAAGTTGAGTGCCTGATTGACCAAGACACCATAACAATTTGTTTTACAGTAGCCTATTAATAAAGTTTTACCTTATGGACAGAATAGCTTTCAGGAAGAAAAACACAAATGGGCAATATCCATTTTTTTTAGCAAGTCTGAGTTTTGTTTCACAGCAGCCTTATTCTTGTGGCATACATACAGCACCATACTTTGTGTACTAAAAAGACATTATAAATCATGAAAGCGTATGCGCTGCTATAACTTTGTTTATTTTGAATAGAGTGAGCAAGAGTTTAAAAGCCAATTATTTTTTGCTTTATGTTATTTTTTGCTCTGTGTCGTACTGAGTCACTTCCTGCCCTGAAGACACAATAGAAAATGTGTGAAACTCTCCCAAAAAAAAGAGAAATTCCCATCTTAGAAAAAATAAAATAAAATAGCAGCACATGTGATGGTATGTGATTAGCTAGGTGAATTATGGCTCATAAAATGTCTTTAAAGCAGTGTTTTAGAATTTTTTTTTTTAAAGTCAGATATTTATTTACTCGGCGTAACATCATATCCATGTCCAGGGAGTCCGCGATGTTGGCCCCCCGAGGCTGATCCGTCCATCGGATCGGGGGCCGGCGCCGCCATCCTAACTAAGGGAAACAGGCAGTGGAGCCTTGCAGCTTCACTGCCAGTTTCCTACTGCGCATGTGTGAGTCGCACAGCGCTTTGTGAATGGGCGGCTGTCTTCTGGGACACACACAGATCTGAAACTGTCTACAGGTAACCTTGCAAACTAGACATGTGTTGTTCCTTTTGTTTCAAATTAAGGCCGCGTACACACGATCGAATATATCTGCTGAAACTGGTCTGCAGACCAGTTTCAGCGGACAGATTCGATCGTGTGTATGGGCTAGCAGACAGGTTTCCAGCAGACAAAAGTTTTAAAGCATGCTTTAAAACTTGTCTGCTGGAAAGCCGTCTGTCGGATATGTCCGCTGGTTAGTACGCCTAACCAGCGGACCGAAATCTCTCGCTGCGTCGAATGGATTCGACGCATGCCTGTATTTTACTTCCCGGTTTGGTGACGTGGCGGCGTCAACGTCAACGCCATATCACCACCACGTCACCGCGCTGTCTGTCCGCGGGGATTTTGGTTTGATCGTGTGTACACAGATCAAACCAAAATCCCCCAGGAGACATGTCCGATGAAAACGGTCCGTCGGACCGCTTTCATCGGATATATCTCCTCGTGTGTACGGGGCCTAATAATCGGACAAATTTTTCATTATTCAGAGATTTGGATTTATCCGAATTCCCGCATTACAGTATAAACAAATTTTACTGAATGCTCTAAATAACGTAACGAATTTGGTCTGAAATTCTAATTGAATCGCAGAACTACATTGAACTCCAGTCCAATTCTAATTACACATAATGCTAAAATCAAAAACTGTGTGTGTTATTAGAGTACCGTTTCAAAATAATGCAGTTTTTGTTAAGCCAAAGATGATTTAAATAGTTATTGTAGTCATTTGATGAAGATTTTTCTTTGTTTGTTCACCTTTCTACATTCAAATCAAAAACAATATAACATTTTAGTTTCAACTGATTTGAAAATATATCAATTTGAATATTTTGAATCAAATTAATCAGTAAATTCGAAGAAAATTTGAAAATCCTGAATACGAATTCCGAATACAAATTGAACGAATCAACCAAATATAAATAAACAAAATGACTAGATTAATGAATCAAAACGAAACAAAACTAAACAATTTTTTTCTACATGCACATGTCTATTTCAAACTGAAATCTATTATTCTGCTTGAAGTTGTAGTCTGTTTAGGTAGCAATAGAAAGGATGTGAGAACAAAATATATACTCTTTGTTTTTGAAACAGGACTTTTTCAGTAAGGATGTTCCTTAAATCATCACAAAGTTACCTTAACTACTGTTTGAATATAAAACTTGTGTGCTTAAGTATATGATCCCAGGATGTTTCTCTGCCTGCTATTGTGCATGTTTTGGCTAGCAACCAGCATAGAGCAATAAATCATTTGTTCAGGCAGAAATGATGATCTTGTTTCTTATTTCCGCTTAGGTTCAGATGAAGAAAGGGGAACTAACGCTTGGCACAAACAGATGCATGCAGGGAAAACTAATGGCAGTGCAGGACAATCTTGTTATGATCTGCCTTTTGTCACAAAATATTTAAGAAAGCTTTCCTGGAGTCGATACATTCCATTCTTACCGACATTTCAGATGAATAGGAATTAGCTGACCTCTTACAACAAGTCGTGTTGCATAAGCTAAATCCACCGGACCAGCATCTGAAAGTTCACCAGAAGAAAACATTTTCAGACAGTATTTCTGCCAAATGAAATATATCCTGTTTTATCAAATAACTGAATAAACATTGGGCTGTGGGAACATCATTAATAAAACATTTGATTTTAACAATAGGATGTTTTTCAATTTTGAAAGTGTAATAAATACACATACAATTTCGCATTTGTAAACCCTTATTCTTAGCAGTTGCGTGTATTATAATAATAAAAATGGCTCTCTACATATAGATAAATATGCTGTTCTCAAAATGAGTTAAAGAGGAACTAAACTGAAACATTGCCATAAAAAGGTAGCCAGAAGGCACCAGTCACCATTATTGTCAGTGGTCTCCCTGCAGTCGATTTTCCCCATTATTGACATACCGTGCATTGTTTTGCAATGTGTCTCTGTATAGAGGTGGCCATCTTGCTAGAGACACAGCTTTACTTCTTTGTTTCAAACCTCCAGCAAGGAGAACAGTGAGCACTGAGCAACACAGTGGTAAAATCACCAAACCCTACTCCAGATCTCCTGAAACTAGCAGTCAGCAATGCCTTGGATTTCACATGTCTCATTTGCAGATAAGCAGCTATGAGGTTGTAGGCACAAAAGTGCTTGAATACCCTCATATACCAAGAACTACACTGCTATTTTTAAAGAGAAAATCAAGATATAAAGTAAATTTTTGAGGGTACTATTGAGGCACAATTAACCGCACATATACTGTGGCAGGGTGGCTCTATTGCGTGAAACAAGGTACATGTACGTTGTTCCGTGTAATAGATACTATGGGCACGTGCACACCGCCCGAGGGATATGTATTATAGCAAAAAGTAAGAAATATTTTTTTTTTTCATTTTTTCAAAATTGTCTTCATTTTTTTGTTTAGGAAGGCTCTTTTTGTGGGAAAAAAAAGGTTCACTAAGGTTTATGTCTCGTACACACAGTCGGACTTTCCGAGAAAAAGAGTCAGATGGGCTTTTTTTCTTGGAAAGTCCGGCTGTGTGTAGCCTCCATCTGACTTTTTTTGTTGGAAGTCCGACGGACCTAAGATAGAGAACCTGTTCTCTTTCTTTCCATCGGACTTCCGACGGACTCACGGCAGACTTTTGCACAGTCAAAAGTCTAACCGTGTGTACGAGACATAACAAACCTCTGAGGGCTTCACAGAACAGCTGTATTTTTTCTGAGATTAAATTACACCAGGTGAACTCAATTTACTAATTAGGTGATTTCTGAAGGCAATTGGTTCCAAAAGATTTTAGCTAGGGGTATCAGAGTAAAGGGGGCAAATGCACGCTACACTTTTCAAATATTTATTTGAAAAAAATTGGAAAACCATTTATCATTTTCCTTCCACCTCACACACATTAACGTTTTTGGTTGTAACATGACAAAATGTAGAAAATTTCAAGGGGTATGAATACTTTTTCAAGGCACTGTAGCTACTGGCCTCTTAGCCTTACCCCTGACTATGACAGAGGGTCTGTATGTGGATTAAAGTGGAAGTAAACCCCCCTATCGTTTTCAGCCAAGGAAGCTGCCATCTTGGCCTTTGTTTAACCTTCAACCGCCCTTATGCTGCACATGTGATCAGTTATGACACCAATCATTGGATAGTGTGAAATGCTGGGAATGTTAACTGTTTTTTAAACTATCAAATTGATGGGTTTACTTCCACTTTAAGTCAGAGATGCACATATTACAAAATAAAACATCTGTTTATAGATGTATAACATTTAAAACAACTAAAACTAAAACATTTACCAAAAATGACTAGTTTATGTTTAAGGGGATATAATGGGAATCACATGTTGATCTGCATTAAGCTTAGAATTACTATTTAACCTCTGCAAAGCAAGTGCTAAATGAACACGAGCCTGTAATGGTTATTATTGTTCATGTCATGCAACAGTAGATGCGGTATCAATAGGAAAAAGCACATAATATTGATGATGGAAAGTTGGAGTTTAGAGAACTCCCTTCCTTCATCTCTCTACAGAAGCTGTGACTCATCTGCTGACAGTTAATTATTGTGGTTGTCAGATTTGCTGAAATAGCTCATCTATATTTTGAGGAAAAAAATAATACAACATATGTGTACATATTTACAACATGCTTATACTAATATATATTGTTTTTTTGTCTGAATTCTGAGTTCTTCAAAGTACTCCATTACAACATTTGTCATTGTTACATTTATTGCTAAGTACTGAATTGTTGTAAAACAAATTACAAATCATTTGGAAACACTTGTGTTTGAAAAGACATTTTCTTAGAATACTTTCTGACATATTTGTCAAAATAACAATCAAGCAGATAGGTGTGTTGGCAGATGCACCATGACATGAAAACTGATGGAAATTACTGTGTTAGATAATTTTTTCTGTTAAATAACTGCATGTCATACTGTACTTGCAGAATAAGAGCATAAATAATAACTCTTGTATATATTGTTATATTCAGTAAATGACTAACGTTATACGGTTAAATATTGAGGTATAAGACAAAAAAATATTGTAATAGATGGCAATACTTCTAAAAAGACTTATAGGTAGACCATCTTGACATACTTCAAAATGATGTGAAGATAATATATCATAATAAAATTTCAATATTGTGGACAGCCTTTATTTAGGTCTGGTCCTAAATAATATGTCAGTAGACTAAAACTGGTTTAAAATCAACCTCCTCTATACATGCCTAAAATAGGAAAAAACATTTACTAATCACTACAGATTAGTACCCCATTTGGTCCTTGTACATTATAAAAAAGTAGACATGTGCATTCTTTTTCGTCCAAATGCATTTTCGTCTGAATTTCGGGTATTTTAACAAACGAAAACGAATGTGCAGAATCCGAAATCTGAAAGATCCGAACATTGCCTGTTCGCCTGTTCGGCGAACAACGAACAATTAGGGGTGTTTGCAGCAAATTCGAAAAGCCGTGGAACACCCTGTTAAAGTCTATGGGAGAAATCTAAAGTGCTAATTTTAAAGGCTAATATGCAAGTTTTGTCCTAAAAAGTGTTTGGGGACCTGAGTCCTGCCCCAGGGGACATGTATCAATGCTTTTTTTAGTTTTAAAAATTGTTGTTTTTTCGGGAGCAGTGAATTTAATAATGCTAAAAGTGAAACAATAAAAGTTTAATATTACTTTGAATTTCGTACCTAGGGGGGGGGGTGTAAAGTCAGCATGTGAAAAAGTGCATGTTTCCCGTACATAGAACTGTCCCTGCACAAAGTGTCATTTCTGAAAGAAAAAAAGTCATTTAAAACCGGCTTTGCGGCTATAATGAATTGTTGGCTCTGGCATGGGGGTCCCCCCAAATTCCATTAACAGGCCCTTCTGATATGGATATTAAGGGGAACACCGCCGTCAATTTAAAAAAAAATAAAAGGACGTGGGGGTTCCCCCCAAATATCCATACCAGACCCTTATCCGAGCACGTTAACCTGGTCGGCCGCAGAAAAGAGGGGGGGACAGAGTGCGTCCCCCCCTCTCCTGAACCGCACTAGGCCACATGCCCTCAACATGGGGAGGATGTCCCCATGTTGATGGGGACAAGGGCCTCATCCCCACAACCCTGCCCGGTGGTTGTGGGGGTCTGCGGGCAGGGGGCTTAATACTATTATATTGTATAGGGCATCCACCAGTGTACCTTCTTCGCACTCCAGCATATAATATTGTTTCACTCCATAGAGCCAATGGGGGGGGGGGGCTATAAAATGAGGGAACTCCATATGTAAAGACTGTAATCAGTCCAAAGGTGAGAAGGCGACATAAATTGCCTGATAGAGTTAACACAAGTCCTCAAAATAGAAATATGTTGTTCAAAGAATACTTATTGATCCCCATGTGTAGGTCCCATAGAGGCAGGGCAATGTGAAGGGTTATGCCTGACAGATTTTTCAACTGGTTGCATCAGATCCCACATAATATGGCAATGCAAAAGAGCAAGATTTTTATCACCTAAAATCAGAGCAAAAAACACCAGTGTTAAGCAGAACATGAAATCTGGTTCATCATGCCTTAACCAGTGGCATTATTGGGCTGTAAAACAAATCAAAAAAAAAATCACTATTATAAATTATACAGAAAAAAAAAATTAAAAACCTATGCTCTGCCCAACAATAAGTGTACATTACATTTTTTAATTTGAAGTGTGTATAAAGCTATTTTGCTTTTCTATGTTGGATAGGGTGGCAAGATGCTTAAAACTTTAGATTTATTGCTGTGTCCTCTTTAGGAATATTCATCCTCCGTATTTGTCCGAGAGCACACTGAACTGAAAGTGAGGGAAATTTTGGAGTTGTCCCAAAACAAGAATAGAGGAGAAATCTTCCAATAGGGAAGTGTTCTAGTGACAACTGTCTAGGAAAGAATGTCCCTTTCTTTGGGGAGGCTTCCTGTTGAATCTCTACACAGGAAGTGAAGGAAATGCTTCACAAAGTGACAAAGACAGCAAAATAATAATAATAATAATAAAAACATTTGACCAGGGATGTAACCATTTCCTACTCCTAAAAAAAATAATAATACAAAAGTTTTGTTGTATATACTTTGAGAAACCAATTCACCCTGGACGTTTTGGTTTCTCTTCTACACTTCTTTTCTCCTGGCAGCAGCGTTTTAGTTGAAAACAAAAAGCTTGATGCTTGTAAACACGTGTAACACATTTAGGAACGCTTAGGAGCACCAAATGCTTAGGCATTTAAGAGGAGCTCCAGTCTCCTGTTCAAAAACTGTAGCTGCGGATTTTGAATACACAGCCTCTCATCTGTCCCATGATTCAGAGATGTGCTCACCCCAGTCATTTTCACTTTTCTTTTCTCTCTTTTCACTTCTGTATTAGGTGCGGCATCTTAAATGTGGGCACCTGACTGTTTCAACTTGCGACTTCACAGTCAGGTGCTCACTGTACATGTGTGTGCTGTGCTGCACATAGTAAATGATCCTGCAGTGTTCTGGGACTTGCCACATGTCCCAGAAGACTGTGGGGAGGGAGGAGACCTTCTGTTTAGACCAGTGTTTCTCAAGTCCTCAAGGTACCCCAACAGGTCATGTTTTCAGGCTTTGCATTATTTTTCACAGGTGATTTGGTCAGTTTCACTGCCTTAGTAATCACCACAGCCATTTCATCTGAGGGAAATACTGAAAACATGACCTGTTGGGGCGCCTTGAGAACTGGAGTTGAGAAAGACTGGATTAGGCGTTTGGAGCGGAAGTGGGAGGGGTTCCTTCTAAAATCGGGAAACTGTTTCCCCACTCCCCAAATGTGCCTCTACTGAAAGATGAGTGGGGGAGGGGGCCTTAAAGCAAAACTTCCTCTTTTGGGTGGAGCTCCACTTTAATATATTTTATTGACCAGAAAAACAATTTATTCTGGCTACCTAGTGTTAACACGTCTTTCGCTGCATTTACATGTGTTTACGCGCATCAAGCTTTTTTCCTGCCAAAAAAGGAGCTGCTCCGAGTCCTCAATGCACTGGCAGTGGGGGGGGGGGGGGGGTTCTGCCTTTAAACTCCTCTAAAACCCTATGTGTGCATGGACACATAACCTAACATGCAGGGGCATTCAGAGGTAGAGAAAAAAAACACCAGACACCCCTAACAGTTAGACATGTGCAGACTGGAATATTTAGTTTTGTTTTTTCGTTTTCGTTTGGAAAATAAATGTATTTAGTTACTTCCAAAAATCGCTTTGATTGATGTCGTTTTCTTAGGGAAAGTTTTCGTCCAAAAACTGCGATTTTCGATGCTTTGTCGAATTTTCGTCGTTTAGTTCGACAAAGCATCGAAAATCGTCAGATCTGAACAAAAATAAAGCATTTTTTATGTTGGATCTTTCGGTTTTAGTTTCTTGCGCTTTCATTTTCGTTCATTAAAACGATAACGAAAATACCCGATTTTCGGATGAAAATGCATTCTAACAAAAACGAATGCACATGTCTACTAACAGCCATGTTAAAACATCCAGTGTGAATGAGGCCTTAGACATAACCCTTGACCACTGGAATAGAACTGTGGGTTTTATAACAGAACACATTTTCAATTCTCATATCCACAGAAAATGAATCAATGTGATAAACAATGAATTCATGCAGGACAGTTAGACTCATCTCTAAATCTGGTTGTACTAACCTTAAAGTGGAACATTACCCATAACAATTTAATAAAAAAATAATGTACTCTTAGCAAGGAACATGCATTCTACACTAATAATTGTGCAACCAAAATTAGTGTGAGCTGTAAATTGCCTCCAGCCTTGCTCCTGTTTCTTCTTGCTGGAGGCTGCCATTTTGCTGAAGCCCAGAACACCACAGTGCCTAAAAATAGAGAGCAGCAGTATAGACATTTATTTTTAATGTTTTTACATATACCTGCAAAAGAGGCCAGCCTAATGTGATCTAGCAGGACTTAATTTTCTGACTAAAGCTCCTCGCTAAAATGGGCCTGTCTGGAAGGTGGTGAGATGTAAGACAGATAATGTCAGGCAGAGAATGGGATAACAGTTTGAGTAACCATTAACAGTAAAATGCCTTAAAGTGGATGTAAATTCCAATATTTTATTTATTTTTTATGTCACAATGTAAAGTATAAGATTTCCTATCATCTGTGCCCAGTCTTGCCACACAGAGTTAATCCAGATCTGAGAAATCCTCTTTTAATGTTCAGTGAAAATGAACAGAATTACAGATAAAAACCTACCTAAATAAAAGGTCAGTTTCTGTCTTCTTGCTTTGAGTGACAGGTTATTTACATATCTAGCTTGGACATGTTTATCATGTTTATGTTATGTTTATCATAACTTGAGGTGATTCACAGTATAAAAAGTGAGAAATCCACCCCTCCCCCACATAACACATCCTGGTAATATACAATGAACTTTGGATCACCTCATGTTATGATAAACATAACATAACATATGATAAACATGTCCAAGCTAGATATGTAAATAACCTGTCAAAAGAGGATTAACTCTGTGTGGCAAGACTGGGCACAGATGATAGGAAATCTTATACTCTACATTGTGACATAAAAAAAAAAATGGGTTTACATCCACTTTAAGAAAAGTGTTCATGTAAAAAAAACTGTACATACCTTTTCTTTGAGAGGTTCCAGGCTGGATCAATGCTGGCATGGACAGAGTAAGTGCTAGGGAGCCTTTCAGTGTTGTACATACATACATATATATCTTTCTACCCGTTGACAGAAGACATTATCAGAAAACTCCCTACAATATAACTGCATGAAGGGATCGTGGTCATAGCTCACGCTCCAGTTTTTTGTGTGTGCATGAATGAGATTGCCTCCTTCTGTGCAAGGGTATATATACTGTATACAGGCATATACTGTATAGTAAAGGGGATACAAAAAATAAATGCTATTATGATATATATATTGCTATGAAGGACTAAAGCTTTGTACCTGCTGACACAAGAGCTATAGAGTATGAACATAAGTACTGGCCATTGTTGCGTCATGCACCTTTGTTGTTATGCTTGCTCTTACAGGAAACTCACAATTGGGATATGGGTGGAATCATTTTAGGAGATTCTAATTCATGAGATAATCACCAAGAGATAAATGAAAACATCAAAGTGTATTGAACATCAAAGGTATATTTACAAACAGGCCCATCGACAAATAACAGCATGTTCCCTACTAGAAGTTGTAAGATTTGAGCAGGCTATAGATATTACATAACACCTAGGATTAGATCTAAAGGACGTCAGCTGAATTGATTTTGCCACAAAATTACAGATTTATTTTTTGGCAAAATCCCCCCCCCCCAAAAAAAAAAAAACTCTGATGCCTCGTACACGTGACCATTTTTCTCGACAGGAAAAAAAAATGAAGTTTTTCCGACATGATTCTTCTCCAGCCTAATTTGCATACACACGTTCATGAAAAAAAAATCCAACCAAAGCGCAGGGACATACAACACGTACGACGGGACTATAGAGAAGTAGTTCCTTTCAAATGGCGCCACCCTTTGGGCTGCTTTTGGGCTGCATACTTGATTCTGAGCATGCACGTTTTTTCCCTTTGGAAAAGCATACACACGACAGTTTTTTGCGTCAAGAAAAAGACTGACGGGAAACACAAGGAGGAAAAACAGAGATAGTTTAAAAAAATTAGCGGGAAGTTTTTTGGTCGTTAAAACTTCTAGGAAGCATACACACGACCAATATAAAAAATGGCAGTTTTCTCGTCGTCAAAACCGGTCGTGTGTACAAGGCATAATAGCCTTTAATTTCTTCAAGCAGTGCTCAGGCCAAATTTGCTTGAAAATAAGCAAACTGCCTTCAACCACTTGACCTCTGGAAGATTTACTCCCCCCTTCATGACAAGGCCACTTTTTGCAATACGACACTGCGTTATTTTAACTGACAGTTGCTCAGTTATGCAATCCTGTACACAAATAAAATGTATGTAATTGTTTTCCCCACAAATAGAGCTTTCTTTTAGTGGTATTGGATCACCGCTGCCTTTTTTATTTTTTGTGCTATAAACAAAAATAGACTGACAATTTTTGAAAAACAAAAAAATATATGTTTTATTTTCTGCTATAAAGCATATCCAATAATATATAAAAAACAAAAAAACAACTTTCTTAATAAATTTAGACAAATATGTACAATTTACAAGTTTTTGGTAAAATCAAAATAAGCACATATTGATTGATTTACATTTTTTTACTAGTAATGTCGGCGATCAGTGACTTATAGCCGGACTGCAATATTGTGGCGGCCAATCGTACACTAACTGACACTTTTGACACTTTTTGGGAACCAGTGACACTAATACAGTGATCAGTGCTAAAAAGACACACTATCACTGTACTAATCACACTGGCTGGGAAGGGGTTAAACATCTAGGGCAATCAAAGGGTTAACTGTGTGCCTAGCCAGTGTCTTTATGTACACTGTGCTTATTTACCAATTGCTGTCCACCCTATAGCAGCTTTACTTTACTTTACTTTACTTTTCTGATCTCTTGTCTGCCACATTCACATTATGATCAGAAGAGATCAGAACAAAAAAAGCAGGAAGCTCAGCTCCGCCCTGCTGAAGAAGTTTTTTACACGCAACGCGTCCGGGGATCTGGAGCTTTACACGTCACTCGGTGATACATCTTGTGAACTCTGTTAGCCGATATCTATGAATACATGCCTTTTAACATCTTGTAAAATGTGAGTAGCCTGTATAGTCTCTAATTGAATTAAAGTGATTATACAGCGGAGGCTCTTAGATTGCTGTTTTTCTCCTATGTTCCCATGTTCCGGTATCCACGCCGAGACTGACATTGGAAGATTTGCAACATCATTTACATCCTGTTTCCTTTATGCCTAAGTGACCATCTGCTAACCCAGTGGTCTCGTTCTAAGGTGAGAGTAGCCATCTTCACTGGTGGAGGGATATGCTTCAAGTTTACTATCCGTTTTTCTCACGTGGTGAAGACCTACATTGATCTTTATACAGATCCTTCTCCATTGCATCACGAATTGTGTTGGACTTATACACATATTTATCTCACTTTATTTGTATATGGTTTGCGCTGCACTCACATGCCTGGAATCTGCACCCTGTACATAGCACACGCATGGAATCTGCACCCTGCAAATAGCACATGCTTGGACTCTGCACCCTGTACATAGCACACGCCTGGAATCTGCACCCAGTACATGCCTGGAATAATGTCTGCCGTTTCCCCTTTAAAAATAAAAACTTGCAAGTTGCAGCTAAGCCCCTTCTCTTCATGACATTGTCAAAAGGGGGCGGAGCATGGGTAACCTTAACCACTTAAGGACCGCCTACTGCACATTTACGTCGGCAGAATGGCACGGCTGGGCACATCAACGTATATATACGTTGGTTTTAGTACCCAGCCGTGGGTCGCGGGCGCGCGCCCGCGGGCGCGCGCCCGCGACCCGGTCCGAAGCTCCAGGACCGGGACCGCGGGATTCGCGGACCCGATCGCCGCTGCAGTGCGGCGATCCGTCCCTGGAGCGGAAGAACGGGGAGAGCCGTGTGTACACACGGCTTCCCCGTGCTTCTCTGTGGCCGGAGCATCGATCGCGTCATCCCTGTAATAGGGGGACGCGATCGATGACGTCACACCTACAGCCACACCCCCCTACAGTTGTAAACACACACATTAGGGCACACATTCCCTACAGCGCCACCTGTGGTTAACTCCCAAACTGCAACTGTCATTTCCACAGTAAACAATGCAATTTAAATGCATTTTTTGCTGTGAAAATGACAATTGTCCCAAAAATGTGTCAAAATTGTCCGAAGTGTCCGCCATATTGTCGCAGTCACGAAAAAAAATCGCTGATCGCCGCTATTAGTAGTAAAAAAAAAATAATTAATAAAAATGCAATAAAACTATCCCTTATTTTGTAAACGCTATAAATTTTGCGAAAACCAACCGATAAACGCTTATTGCGATTTTTTTTACCAAAAATATGTAGAAGAATACGTATCGGCCTAAACTGAGGAAAAAAAAAGTTTTTTTATATATTTTTGGGGGATATTTATTATAGCAAAAAGTAAAAAATATTGCATTTTTTTTAAAATTGTCGCTCTATTTTTGTTTATAGCGCAAAAAATAAAAACCGCAGAGGTGATCAAATACCACCAAAAGAAAGCTCTATTTGTGGGAAAAAAAGGACGCAAATTTTGTTTGGGAGCCACGTCGCACGACCGCGCAATTGTCTGTTAAAGCGACGCAGTGCCGAATCGCAAAAACCCCTTGGGTCATTTGCCAGCGTATTGGTCCGGGTCTTAAGTGGTTAAAATGATGCCCCCCTGAAAAAAGTTCTGCGGAAGTCCATGCTAGTTAGGTACACATTTAACCATTTGATTGCTCTATATGTTTTACCCCTTCCCAGCCAGTGTCATTAGCACAGAGACAGTGAATCTTTTCAGCACTGATCACTCTATTAGTGTCACTGGTTCCCACAAAGTGTCAAAAGCGTCAGTTAATGTAAGATTGTCTGCCGTAATATGGCAGTTCCGCTATAAGTGGCTGATCGCCACCATTACGAGTATAAAAAATTCCAGTAATATGTACCATAGTTTGTAGATGCTATAACTTTTTATACATTTTTGAAGAAATTTTTTTAAAAAATTTTTTTTTAACCACTTAAGGACCCCTTTACGCCAATATACATTGGCAGAATGGCATGGCTGGGCACAATCACGTACCTGTACGTGTTTCTTTAAGCCCAGTCGTGGGGTCGCAAAGCTCCATGACCGGTCCGAAGCTCTTCCCTGATATAGGGAAAGACGATCACTGACTTCACACATCCAACTGAGGTCACACTTAACCCCTACAGTGCCCCCTAGTGGTTAACTCCTAAACGGCAATTGTAATTTTCACAGTAAACAGTGTAAAAAATGTTTTTATCAAAATGCAATATAACTATCCCCTATTTTGTAAACGCTATAAATTTTGCGCAAACAAATCATTAAACGCTTATTGTATTTTTTTTTTTACCAAAAATAGGTAGAATACGTATCGACCTAAACTGAGGAAAAAAAGTGTCTTTTTTGGGGATATTTATTATAGCAAAAAGTAAAAAATATTGTTTTTTTTTTCAAAATTGTCGCTCTATTTTTGTTTATAGCGCAGAAAATTTAAACTGCAGAGGTGATCAAATACCACCAAAAGAAAGCTCTATTTGTGGGGAAAAAAAAGGACGCCAATTTTGTTTGGGAGCCACGTCGCACGACCGCGCAATTGTCAGTTAAAGCGACGCAGTGCCGAATCGCAAAAAGGGGCAAGGTCCTTAACCTGCATAATGGTCTGGGTATTAAGTGGTTAATGGATATGTTTTTTCTTTAATTGTCGACTTTTTTTTTTCAATCCAGTGATGTGCCCATCTGTAGTGGTTCTCTCCACTCTCACAGACTTTGCTGAGGCATTGGCTCCCACTGCTGTCAGTCAATTCATGTGATGAAGGAGTATGGGGCAAGGCCATGCTGGGGGCCCGGGCAATCTGAACAGATAGCTAATTAATGTAAAAAAAAATCCTCCAGCCATGACCGAACATCGTCCGTCCGGCAACCACCCCAAAACTTCCCCCGTTTACTTTTTACATATTTTTTTTTCTGATAGCTCTGTATCTGCAATGTGCTTGTAGGTGGCGGCAGGGGGAGGGACTATTTCTTCTATTTTGGGCGTGAAAGAATGCCTCTTCATGTTTCTCATGCTGGCTTAAGTCCCAGCCAGCACGTCCTCTATATTGCCTTCCCTGGCACCGTGGAATGATTCCTCTCTCTCCATGTGAGAGAAGCAGTGAGGCAAGCAGTGGCGGCAGAAGAATGAGCAGCTGGCATCTGACTGGAATAGTTTGTGTGGACAGTCCAGTCCAGGCAGCAGCAGGATCAGGGAGGAAGTGAATCCTGGAGCCTGGTCGGATAACACAGGTGTGTCATGTGAGCTTGGGGAGGGGGGGGACACACTACTTCAGCAGCCAGCATCCATACATTATGGCATAGGCGGCATTGGGTGGTACTGTCTGCAGGTAGCACATGCGTTATGGGCCATAACGCATGTGCTGCCTGCAGAGACAGTGCCACCCATGCCGCCAATGCCGTAATGTGCTGAAGACAGTGCCACCCATGAAGCTAATGCCATAACGCATGTGCTGCCTGCAGAGACAGTGCCATTGGCGGCATGGGTGGCACTGTCTGCAGCACATTATGGCATTGGTGAAATGGGTGGCACTGTCTCTACAGCACATTACAGCATGGCGACATGGGTGCCACTGTCTGCAGCACATTACGGCATTGGCGGCATGGGTGGCACTGTCTCTGCAGGCAGCAAATGCGTTATTGCCCATAACGCATGTGCTACCTGCAGACAGTGCCACCCATACTGCCAATGCCATATTGTGCTGCAGACAGTGCCACCCATGTCGCCAATGCCGTAATGTGCTGCAGACAGTGCCACCCATAACGCTAATGGCATATTGCCATTGGTAGCATGGGTGCCACTGTCTCTGCAGGCAGCACATGCATTATGGCATTAGCATCATGGGTGGCACTGTCTGCAGCACATTACGGCATCGGCGGCATGGATGAGAAAAATAAATATCACTTGTAGACAAACCTGCACTTTGTTTCAAGGCAGGGTCTGGGGAGGGACCAGGGGCGGGGCCATGGTAGGGCTGAAGGGGACCCAGTCAGGTAGGCTGTATGGGATGAAAGAAAAATCCTGGACTGCCGCACTCCTCAAAAAACAATGTCTTTATTTAGAACATAAAACAGAACATAAAAAACAAAAATTCAATTGGAAAAACAACCAAAGTTCATGCAGTCAAAAAGGAAGAAGTGAACAAGGAAAAAAGGCTGACATGTTTCACATCGTGCGATGCTTACTGTAGCTGTAGGGGCCCCATAATTTCTATCAGTGGCCCTGGCCCCAGGCAGCGTGGTTGGGGATGCCACCATAGGAAGACTGCTTTTGTGACACACCAGGAAGAGAAGGAGCCAGGAACAATGGCGGGGGACCCCAGAAGAGGAAGAGAAGAGGAAGATTGGGGATGCTCTATGTAATTCTATTGCACAGAGCAGGTAGGTATGACATGTTTGTTCTTATAAAAAAAATAAAAAAATAAAACATTTACGATCACTTTAATTATGGAATCATTTCTACTTGTTATGATTTTATGTACCCATCAGTGACACTGGGGGGAAGTATTCTCTCTGCTTCTTAAGTTTCTCATTGATCTTTCCTACACATGTGTTGCCACGTGAACAATAAAGAACTAAAGTATAACAACGACATTACATTAAGTGACCTTTATAATTAGATTTGGTATGCATTATCTGAGTCTGTTGCACATTTCTCTGCAAAGCACTGGACAGGCTCTACTTATTGTATACATATGGAGAGCATTAGAAGTTAGAGTAAAAGGATTAGTGTTTCTTGGTACATTATAAGGAGATACATTTTTTGCACAAAAAATGGTGTAGTGTTATGGTAACCAAGTGAATCCTACTACTGATCAAACATAGCTGAACAGAAAATGTGGGAAGAGCTCCACTTTTAAATGCCAACTTTAAAATTATGCAGGAATATTTTTTTTTTTTTCCCATACATGCCTCCTCTTTCCAAGATCTTATTTACGTTTGAAGTAAAAAATAAGTATTAAAGGCTCTCATCTTCTGGGTGAAGATAACTATATATACAGTATGTATATACTGCATATATACAATATGCATATACACACATAAATAAACTAGTTAGCTGTGTAAATGTAATTCCCATATTTGCAGCTGCAGAATGATACAGGAAAATATAAAAAAATGTTTTTACAACCCTTTGCTAAAATATGAATCAGAAATATGTTGAAAAAATAATTTTAAAGTGAATGTCACCTCGGGGGTCTATGTTTTTTGAATGTTACAAATTCCTTTTCCCATGGACAAATTGTACTTTTGGTACAAGTTATCCTTCAAGGCATGCCCCCACCCCCCTGACTGCAGCCCACCTAGAGAAATACCTTTTACCTTAACCCAGCGACTTTCACTGTACGGCCCTGTTCAAATCCGCACAGCCTTGCTTTAGGAAGGGTAGCATCCTTGAAAAATATTTGTAGCCCTTGTGCATTTTTTCACTGGCCCCTGCTTTTTACTATGGGGAGAGTTGTACTCTGTGAGATCACTGGAGGTCACCATTAGTATGGCTTCTCACAGGGCCACCATCAGGGGGGTACATGCATTACACATGTAAGGGGCCCGAATGTCCCGAACACCCCCTCCTCTCTCCAGCTCACAGCTGGAGAGAGGAGAGAAGAGATGACACTTAAACTTTTTCGTCAGCCCACACAGCCATTATTTTGAGCACTGCGGTACAGCCCAAGGCTGGCCCTACCATAGGACTGAGGCAGCAATTCAGGAGTGGACTGGGTCGGGATGGTGCTTCAGTGTGTAGTGCTTACCCCCGAAAGAGCTGCTGATTGTTGTTTGGGATCGGCGCATTAAGTTACCTTGTAGTGTGTCTAGGGGTAGTAGCAGTGAGTAGTAGCAGTGAGCTATTGTCCAGTCACCAAATGGATTTTCAAATGCTTTATTCCAGGGCCCAACAACGGCCAACATCAACAGGAGATAGGAAAGGTTGATGAAGCAATAGCGAACAGTGCGGTATCAGGCCTGGATATGAAACAGCACAGTCCTGCTCTCGATAGTAGTAGATACAGTTCGTCGCCACTCTCGCCAGAGTGGATTTAGTGCCTCCGGACAGACCGCTGTTTAAGCCTGGCAGCCGGAATGTCACTTTTAAGTTGCTGGGGGGAACAGGTCTCTATGACAGACCTGGCTCGGGCCTCTGCCACAGGCCTAGTACTTTAGTATTTAAGAGAACAATTTGGATTGAGCGAATCCCCCCAGTAAATGCAATGAAACCTGGAATGTGGACCCCGTGCAGAGAAGAAGAACCGACCATCGACCCAGAACACGCGGCAGCTGCCACAGATATACCCCTCCCAGCATGCCCAGGGAGGGAAGAACTCCTCTAATTGGCTGCTGGGGAAAAGTGGCTCCGTCAGAACCCCTCTAGCGCCCACTGCCGCCCAGGGGTGTAATCACACCTCAAAGCCGCAGACCGACCAAAAAGGACAGTTCTGAAATAGCAGCGGCCTGCAATTTGACAAATTATGAATGAGAGCAAATTAACTCTCCCATTCGCCCACTAACTTTAGTGCCCGTACTGAAAGTAAGGGGGCGCTACAAGTGTTTCACTGCTTCTGTTGCCAGACCGCCCACCACCAGTAGCACAGAGCTGATAGGCTCTGCTGCTGCAATAGGTATCTGAAAGGTCACTCTGGTGGGCAGGGACAGAAGTCCTCCAACGGTCGCTGCCGATCCATCCTCCAGCTTGTGACACATACTGCTTCTCCCGCCCTTCTCTCCATGCCTGTGCGTTACATCGATGAAGAGCAAGAAGGAGGAGGAAGAATAAACAAGCAGCCAATAGCCACATTAAAGCCCTTCCTGAACCATTCAAGTGAGTGAGTTGAGCACTATCACTGACCAGACCTGGACTCCTCGCTTTGCCCCCTCCCCTCTCTCTCTCCCTGCCCCCCTTCTCTCTCTCTCCCTGTCCCCCTCTCTCTATCCCTGCCCCCTCTCTCATGGCCCCCTCCTCTCTTTCTCTCCCTGTCCCCCTCCCTCTAACTATATCTCCCTGCCCCCTCTCTCTCTGCCCTCTCCCCTCTCTCTCTCTCCCTGTCCCTCTCTTTCTCTCCCTGTCACCCTCCCCTCTTTCTCTCTCTGTCCCCCTCCCCTCTTTCCCTGCCCTCCTCTCTCTCTCCCTGCCCCCTCCCCTCTCTCTCTCTCCTTGTCCCCCTTTCTCTCTCTCCCTGTCCTCCCTCTCTCTTTCGCCCTGTCTCCCTCTCTCTCTGCCCCCTCCCCTTCCTCTCTCTGCCATGTTTTCTTTTGGTTGGGAAAGCCGTCCGTGTGTATGCTCCATAGCAGTTTTCTGCGAGCAAAAAAATTAGAACTTGTTCTTTTTTTTTCCCGCCGCGATTCTCTGCATTTTTTTGCTCTGCAGTTTTCTTATGGGAAACACTGCAGTGGAGCATACACACGGAT
Organism: Rana kukunoris; assembly: GCA_029574335.1. NCBI lineage: Eukaryota > Metazoa > Chordata > Amphibia > Anura > Ranidae > Rana > Rana kukunoris. The sequence continues at coordinate 225,893,443 of CM056051.1, forward strand.
GTTTTTCTGACCAAAGCTGTCATCGCAGTTTTCCTGTTGGGAAAACCGGCCGTGTGTACACAGGAAAAGCAACTGAGCAGGTACTTGGTTTTCCCCTCGGTTTTCCTGGAGAACTTTTGACCGCTGGGAAAACCAATCATGTGTATGAGGCAATCTAAGTTTGAGAGGTCCTAGATCATTGTGATTTTTTTTTTTTTTTACTAAATGTCTGGCAATTAAAAAAATATATAACTTTAATTCAGCCCATTTAACTTGGTGACCTCCCAGGGCTACAGTATAAACCCATTAGGAGTAGGCAAGTCCAGAACTTAACAAAACTATACTAAATTCCTTTATAGTATAGATATTACTACTAGGGTTGTCCCGATACCTATACTAGTATTGGTATCACAACCGATACCGAGCATTTGTGCGAGTACTTGTACTCGAACAAATGCTCCCGTTCCCTGACCCGATACTTGGTCGGCGGGCAGACTCAGTCGGCGGAGCCAGCGGGCTGCGGTGGGCGGAGCAGGCAAGCGGCATCGGTGGACAGAGCAAGCAGGCGCCGTTGGTGGGTGGAGCAAGCAGGCAGCATCATGGGCGGTGCAAGCAGGCGGTGTCGGTGGGCGGAGCAACAGGCAGCCTCAGTGGGCAGAGCAGGGGGAGCAGGCTGAGCTGGGGGAGTGGTCAGACGGCCTCATTGGGGAAGTCAGCAGACCGAGTGAGTCCTCACCTGCAGCAGAACTAGGTGAGGATAGTGATATTAACACTGTGGTAATTCGGACTTGATGCTGGCATAACTATTAAATATGTATATTTATTTTTATTTAGCTTTACTTAAAGAGGAGGTTCCGCGGGTTCTGCTTTTTTTTTTTTTTAATCTGCAATGCATGGTAACGTTTTCGTCCAAAAGAAGAAGTTATAAAAAATAGTCCAGGGCTTTTCGATCTTGCTTGTGGGCATTGTGAAACCCACAAGCAAACACTTCCTGGATTCCTCGACACATGACACGCTTTGCGCGTCATGTGACCCGCTTCCCGCGTCACGTGACACCCGAGCTAGCGCGAGAATACATGCCTAGCTATTCCGAATGGTCTCGTGTGAGTGTTAAAAAGTCACTCCCAGGAGACCTCAGTCGTCAGGGAAAAGAAGCGACACGCCCACTCCCCGCAGAAAAGAAGACCCGGAAGTAAGGCTTAATACAGGTAAGGGGACCGATTTGAAAAAAAAAAATCCAACGCTAGAGGCATTTATTAAGGCTGCATACATGATAGTTAGAAAGTTGAGTTTGAGGGTGAACCTCCTCTTTAATGATTTGTGGAGCCAAGAGTCAGAGATCTGATCATTGCAATTTTCACCTGCCTGACTTTTTGCTAGTCAAACATGGTGTCTTCCAGCTCCTGGGTAACATTTTGCTAACATAAAATATTTTGCTCCATGTGCTTGTTCAGGCTTGTTCTGGTTTCTGGAGAAGAGCAATCGTATTTTACAGGTGGCGAGGAGGTGTTAAAACCCTTGAACCCTGCACTAGCATGTCACAACTGCGTGCATTGCACGTGATCCCAGGGCGCTTACAGAACACCCTCATTCACTTTAATTTTTCACTATGTTTGTCAAAAGTAATGAGGTATAATTAGGACCACTGCATTCGGTCACCGTCAGCTTGGACATCCCGACGCCCATCTTGGCATACCCTGCACTTGGCCACAGTAAGCCAGCATATAGTTGGGGCTGGGTGTAACAAGATGTCTTCTGATACTTACCGATGCCGTGTGTAGGGTGTACCAAGATGGGCGCTGCAGCATAGCATTTCAAAATACTTTCCTTATGTCATTTATTGCTGCATTTCAGTGCCTGCCCATAAGTGCCAGCCACCTATCAGTGCCAGCTACCTATCAGTGCCTATAACTGCCGCCAATCAGTGCCCATCAGTCAGTCTGTCACATGGCATTAAAAAAAATTTATCGGTAATCGGTATCGGCAAGTACATGAAAAAAAGGATCAGTACTTGTACTCGGTCCTAAAAAAGTGGTATCGGGACAACCTTAATTACTACCAATTTAGATTACTATATACAGCAATTGTATTTGTATTGTTTCTTACTTAACATAAATAAAAATGTATTGTTGAAAAAATATATATATATAACTTGCATTCGTTATTTTTTTTCAAATGACGCTTTATTCGGTATAGTTTAAAGCCGAATCATCATTATTTAACTATACATTACCAAAAAAAGAAATGTTAACAAAAAATTGTTTGAGGTATACATTTCAGACAAAGGGTTTATTTTACAGCTTAATAGTACTAGCTTATGACAGGGTGATTTCTTTGGATAATAATATGTTTCATCACAATGTCATTTCCTGACTCAACAAGCTATCGCCTCAAGTCATGTCAAGGTGAAAAAAGACAAATAAAAAAGATTTAATAGTTAATACTTTCTTCTTCATGTCATGCACTTACTAAGACTTTTAATTCAAACTGTCATTCTTCAAGTGGAAAAATGAAAGCGTAAGTTTGTAAATAAATATACTCTTTCTTTTCAATATTTCTGCTTAAGACTGTTGTCCAATGAATGATGCAGAGCTAATATTTATATGCACCTAATGTACTGTAATGCACTGGGCTCAGAAACTGTAATCTGCATGCAAATAAATGCCATAACACGGAAGTGATCCTGCACTTTCTTGGTTTTTCCAAAAATGTGTGATCTAAAATTCGCAAATGAATTAGTACATTGAACTAAAATTTTGGCACTCAAAAGAAAAGGACATTCTGCATTTTATCAGGCCCTCATTCCAACTTCCAACACCAATGGTTTCAAGACATATATATGTTTGTTATGCTAAATGCAGAAGGTTATCAAGAACAATGTAAAAGTATAGTGTCAACCCCATCATCGGTCACTCGCCATACTAGAGGTAGAACCTGGGGAACAATGCAAATTAATAGAAAATACATTCATTCTAATGGATAGTGCAACTTGCATGAATTTTACCAATTGTGTGTACAATATGTGTGTAAAAGCCGTGTTAATGTACAAATGAAGCCATTAAAGTGTTACTAAACCTAAAACCAGGGCCGTCTTTACCACAGGGCAAAAGGGAAAGCTGCCCAGGGCCCTGTCATTGTTGGGGGGCCCAAAGCAGCTGCCCCTGAAGCCTGTGCTGCCTTAGAATAGTTCCTCCGGTGTAGCGGTCACAAACACAACTGTGCCGTCCTCCCCCGTTTGCTCTCCCGGCCGGGTTAACACAAGCGGCCACACTGACAGGGAGGGGAGAACAGCTGCGGCTGTGTAAGAGCCGACTCATCCTGCTTCTCCATCTGTCAGGACTCAGGATCTGCAGGATCGGAGTGGCTGTGACAGGGAGTAAGGCAGAGCATCTCTCTGTGTTCCCCACCCCGTCACCCCCCCTTAGACTTCTATAGCACAGCACAGAACAGAGCGAAGTGTTCTGGATGCATGCTACAGATCTGAGACTGCACTGTGTGTGTTGGAAAAAGAGTGCACACACATAACAGAAAGGTGCAGTGTCGTAGTGAGAATGAGAACTGTGAGAAGGAGGGGGGGGGATTGGTGAAAAGAGTAAGAGTAAGAACTCTTTAAAGGGAGGGTTACAATGGTGGCTGTGGATGGACGTGTGGGGGGGGGGGGGGTTGGATACAGAGGGCGCTGTGGATAGGGGGGTTACAGAGGTGGCTGCTAAAGGGGGTGGATACAGAGGTGGCTATGGAAGGGGGGTTACAGAGGTGGCTTTATAATAGGTTTGATTATGCCTTGTTTTAAGCAGGTGGGCACTATACCTTCTTTAAATGACTGGTTTATAAGCTGCGTGATAGGCAGGGCAAGGATATCGCACATTCCTTCAGCAGTTTGGTGGGGATGATATCATTCGGTGCTGTGCTATTTCGTAGGGTATTGATGATGTTTTTTGTGGCCTCGATGGAAATGGGTTTTTACTTGTGGCGAATGCGGTCGTGCAATGCTGTACCCAAACAAAACTTTACGTCTTTTTATTACCTCAAAATAAAGCTTTCTTTTGGTGGTATTTGATCACCTCTGGGTTTTTTTTATTTGCGTTATAAACAAAAAAAGCGTAAATTTAGAAAAAAAACAATATTTTTTACTTTTTGCTGTAATAAATATCTCACAATAAATTTTTTGTTTAAAGCAATTTTTTTTTTTTCATCGGTTCTAGGCCGATATGTATTCTTCTACATGTTTTTTGTAAAAAAAATCACAATAAGTGTATATTCATTGGTTTGCGCAAAAAATATTGCGTCTACAAAATAGGGAATAGATTTATGGCATTTTTATTATTATATTTTTCTTTACTAGGAATGGTGGTGATCTACTGTTTTTATTTGTGTGTTTCAAAAGAGTCTTTTATATGTATTCAATTGATATTCTCATTGTATTTGTATATTCCACATGTTATTTTAACTTATGCATATTTGTACTATATACAATAAATGTATACATTTTTACATACTCCATTGTTTCCAGTAACTTTAAAAGTCCTATTCTCAAGGGGGTTCTCTCTTTTTCCTGCGATTTTCCGACATTGCGGCGGACAGATCGAACACTTATGACACTTTTTTGGGAACATTGACATTTATACAGCAATCAGAGCTTACAATAGCCATTGATTACTGTATACATGTCACTGCCAGGGAAGGGCTTAACACTAGGGGACAATCAAGGAGTTAACTGTGTTCCCAATAAATGTTTCCAACTGGGGGGGGAGGCGGGGTGAGCTTACTGGGACATGATAGTAAGCTGGGAACAGTAGATCCCTGTCATGTCACCTGTCAGAACGAGGAATTGCCTTATTTGCATTTCCCAATCTGCCTGTGCACACAGCAATCACTGGCCACCGGAAGACATTGAGTCCTCCAGACCCAAGGGCACACTCCCGCAACTGAGCATGCACGAGCCCTCATACACCTACGGCGATTCACGCAGGAGAGCCATTGTATAGAATGCACTAAGGTGAAAAACCTTGAGGCTTTACAACCACTTTAACTGCAGGCATAACATTGCACAATATAGCAATAATTGCACTCCCGTGATTTGGTGTTGAGGCTAGTAGGCACAAATTGAGTGGATATATCCTATAAAGTTGTTAATTTCATACTTATAAGTGAAAATATAAGGAAGCTGAGGTTGAGACCAGTTATTATTTGGCATATTCTTCAAGAAAGTCCATATTCATTTGATATGGGTTAGAGATGTGCTCACATGTTCTAAACTATGTCATCAAGCCTGTGATTAAGAACTATAAAAGTTGTTCCTCCAGTGATAATGTCATTATTGCAAAGCAGGAAATAGAGTCAATTTAAAAGACATGTTACAACATGGTACAACAATGAGCTTTTCATAGTTTGAACTCATTTATATAGTGTTCTTAAGAAGTTTTTGAAGTGAATTTGTATAAATCTACCTGTCGTTTATTACGTAAGGAAATTGATTCAGCATGTAAACAGTCTGTAGCATGGCTCCTGTGTCCCAGATGTATTTCAGTCTTTGTCAAATTTAAACGGTGCAAAGAGAGGGCACTAATAGAAAGATGAAAGCCAAGTTGTGGTGGAGATCACCACGAAACATGGCTCTAGTAATTCCATGTGGCATTGTGATGTAAGATTCCGATCATATTAAAGCCAGTACATTTTAATGAACTACACACATTTACAGTTGGCAGGGAATATATCCTGATGACTCATTGTAATTGTATTCAATGTACACAGTGAGTCCTCATAATTTTAAAGAATTTCAGTCATATTTATTATTTATTTATCACAATGTACAAAAAAGATGAATGCAAAATGTATGTCTTACCTTCAATACAGTGCTTCTCATTTTATGACCAGTCAAGAATTTCTCATTACTATGAGGAGGGAAATCTTGGCTAGTTGTCAGACAGCAGCATTCTTGAGAACCAGTCTTTCTCCTAAAAGGAGACTGCTTCACAGTTTGGTTTATAGAAAACAGCATGGATTATGGTGCAGGTATTTATTTATTGATTTATTTAAAGCTAGGTCCATATATATTTGGACACAGACACAATTTTCATTTTTTTTAGGTATTTACCAAAACATTATTAAGCTATAGTTAAATAATATTGTCAGAAAGTGCACACTCTCAGGTTTAATTTGATGTACATCCAAATTCGGAGGAAGGGTTTATGAATTACAGCTCTTAAGAATAGCCCCCTCCCCTTTTTCGAAGGGACCAAAAGTAATTGGACAATTGAATCAAAAGTTGTTTCATGGCCAGGTGTGGGCTACGCCTTTGTTATTTCTTCATCAAATAAGCAGGTAAAAGGTCTAAAGCTTATTCTAAGTGTGGTATTTGCATTCGGAATTTGTTGCTGTGAACCTACATCATGCGTTCAAAGGAGCTGTCCATGCAAGTGAAACAAGCCAGTGTAAGGCTTCAAAAAGGAAACATATCTATCAAAGAGATAGCAACAACATTAGGAGTGACCAAATCAACAGTTTGGTACATTCTGAGGAAGAATAAGGCACGGGTGAGCTCAGTAACATAAAAAGCCCTGGACATCAACGGAAGACAACCATGGTGGATGATTGCAGGATCCTCTCTATGGTGAAGAAAAACACATTCACCACATACAAACAAAAGAAGGACACTCTCCAGGAGGTGGGCGTATCATTTTCAAAGTCTACAATCAAGAGAAGACTTCACAAGAGAAAATACAGAGGGTTCACCACAAGGTGCAAACCATTCATAGGCCTGAAAAATAGAAAAGCCAGATTAGACTTTGTCAAAAAAACATCTAAAAAAGCCAGACCAGTTCTAGAAAAGCATTCTTTGGACGGATGCAACTAAGATTAATCTGTACCAGAATGATGGGAATACAAGTGTGGAGAAGGCTTGAAACAGCTCATAATCCAAAGCACACAATGTTATCTGTAAAACATGCTTGAGGCAGTGTGATGGCATTGCCATGCATGGCTTCCAGTGGCACTGGGTTATTGGTGTTTATTAATGATGTAACAGAAGACAGAAGCAGTCATATGAATTCTGAAGTGTTAAGAGATGTACTGTCAGCCCAGATTCAGCCAAATGCAGATCATTTTAATGGATGACGCTTCATAGTACAGATGGACAATGATCCAAGACACAATGCAAAAGCAACCCAAGAGCTTTCGAAGGAAAATAAGTGGAATATTCTGCAATGGCCAAGTCAATTCCCTGATCTCAACCCAATTGAGCATGTATTTCACTTGCTGAAGGCAAAACTAAAGGCAGAAATACCCACAAACAAAGAACAACTGAACAGCTGCAGTTAGAGCCTGGCAAAGCATCAGAAAGGAGGAAAGCCAGTATTTGGTAAAGTCCACAGGTTTCAGACTAAAGGCAGTCATTGGCAGTAAAGGATTCTCAACAAAATATAAAAAAATAACATTTAATTTATGATTATATTCATTTGTCCAATTGTATTTGAGCCCCTGAAAATAGGGTAACTGTGTATAAAATGGCTGCAGTTCCTAAAATGTATACTTTATATTTATGTTAAACCCCTTGAACTTTTTTTTTATTTATTTTGTTTCGTTAAAAAATTGCATCAGTTCGAAAATCCAAATTAATTAAGGTCGGATCTGTCATTGAAGGCTTATGGTGTCTGTCGAATGTTCTAAGAAGATTCGACGGAGCAGCTAAACTGTACGACGCCACAATCGTACATTTCCGGTCAAATGTTCTGCCTACAAGCTATAGAAGAATTCCAATGTTGTATGATAATGTAATAATTACATTTATAAATTATTACTAGTCAACCAACATTCAAATTCTTCTATAGCCTATGGGCCGAGCATTTGACCGTAAATATACGATTGCAAAGTCGTACAGTTTAGCTGCTTGTCGAATCTTCTTAGAACTTTCGACAGACACCATAAGCCTTCAATGACAGATTCAACTTTGTATGTTTTTCGCTGCTTCATCGAATCTTTGCCATTCATGTCGAATAGTCTACCCCAACACTGTCTCTATAATCTTTTCTCTCCATGTCAATCTTTCCTCTCTATGTAGAATAACCTTGGACTAATAGAGTTAAGGTTAGGCACATTCGACCACAGGTTCTATAGACACAGATTGCTATTGTCAGTGTCATGTCAAATCTCCTATCTATATCGAACTGTTGTAGCAACAAAAATGAAATAAAAGATTTTTTTTATGTCGGATCTTTCGGATTTTGGATTCTGCACGTTCGTTTTCGTTGCACATGTCTAGTAGTTACAGAAAATGTATTCAGTTGAAAAAATACATGCAACCTCCACATCCAAGGACTGGTAAGCTACATTATATTACATTTGTGTTTTTTGGTGTAGATACAGTTTAAAAACAGTTTGATTGTTTCCCTGGCCAAATTGGCTTAGACTAGACCTATAGGCAAAACGTTTTTTTTCTTTCATTTTGAATAGAGTAATGGAGGATTATAGAAATCAAAAGTGAAGGGGCGCTGGGTAACACAACATCAAATTATGTCTATATGAATATACATAAAAAATGTGCAATCTTTAGAAAAACATATATTGGTGATATAGTGTCCATATGGTGAAATAAACCATAAAAAATAATGAATAGTGTATAAGTCCAAATAGTGCTAAATGATAAGCACCCAAAGATTCTCAAATCAAACAAACACGTGGATATTGCAGTTCTTGAACCTCCGGTTTCTATTATTGCACTAGGTGTAGATCTTGTAAAATATCAAAAAGACAGGGCAAGAAAAAACTTCAGTTTAAATGCAATGTCACACAGCAAGAATTTAAAATCAAACCACTTATCACCTGTCATTCCAGATTTGTGACATACGTCATCGAGTGCCCTTGCCACTTGCAGTATGTAGGGCGCACCACTAGAGAACTAAAAGTGCGTATAAATGAACATGTGGCAAACATCATAAATGGTTATCCTAACCATAGTGTTTCAAAACATTTTGATCTTTGTCATAACAAAGACCCTCGACAAATGACGTTCTATGGGATAGATAGAGTGACAAATCACTGGCGAGGTTCAGATCTCACTAAGGCGGTATCCCAAAATGAGACATTATGGATACATCGCCTTCGTGCCATGCAACCTCAAGGCTTGAATGTAGAACTAGACCTCAATTGCTTTTTGAGTAACAAGTAAAAAGATCATCCCTATGTAAAAGTTGGGGAGTAAAGTTCTTTCCAACTATCAGTACCAATTACCAAGTTTTAGTACAGCTAGTACACCTGATTGGTAGCAATGGGTATTGCAGGAGTAGCCGCACTACATAATATACATTGAGTCATTAATAGTAATGCTGGTTTCTCATAGGGGTACTCTAATTTGCTCTAATTTGTTATTATATTTTTTATGTTTAAAAATAATTTTTATTATTATTTTTACTATTTGTAATGTAATTTTAATTGCTAATTCAAAATATAATGTTGTAGAGCAACATCAATTCAGTTTAAAAATACTGCCAGTTATTGGCATTGTGTCATGTATTATACACCATGGAACAACAATGTTGCATGCATGTAACATTGGATATATGTATCAGTATTACCAATTGGATTGTATAGCAGGTGTTGTTGATATATACAATTGTATGGTATATGATAACGGGACCGAGGCTTTTTCGATTAAGGTTTCTACATAGGCTTTTTTCCGATTGGCTGGTCCTCCTATCAATCACAATAGACCTTTGGGTTAAATTCGACACCATATCGTGACTGGTTACGCTTCCTGATGACGTAAACCAACGAAACGTACGTCGAGGCGCTAACCAGTCACGCTTTCCCTACCACTTCCGATTTCCGGGTCCGTTGGTTTCCGACGGTGGAACGCACGCCGACTATCGAAACAGCAGTGCGACGGTTTTTCGACCTATCTCCGAATGTAAACGGCAATTCGATGGTATAACGTACGCCGGCTAGTGAGACCACCAGCGCGACGGAGCACCGTACCATATCGCAATCTGCAGGATTCGATTGGATATCGAAAAACGCCATAAAGCCTCAGTGCCGGGATCAGGGCACAATTCCGAGTAAGCAGCCATTTGGCATGTTACTTTTTAAAATTATTTTAATAAACAGTACTTCACTATGATTGCTCTTTTGTTTCTACTTATATGAATGTTGGACCATCTGAACGTGCTTATCTGGATTACTCTGAGTCATCCTTGTGACACAAGCGGTTTATGACTTCTTTTTTAATTAAAAGAGTCTACTAGTATTGGTAAGGAGCCATTTCTATTGATCTCACCGGGTGCAAATTTATGGTGGAGGTTCAAGAACTGCAATATCCACGTGTTTGTTTGATTTGAGAATCTTTGGGTGCTTATCATTTAGCACTATTTGGACTTATACACTATTCATTATTTTTTATGGTTTATTTCACCATATGGACACTATATCACCAATATATGTTTTTCTAAAGATTGCACATTTTTTATGTATATTCATATAGACATAATTTGATGTTGTGTTACCCAGCGCCCCTTCACTTTTGATTTCTATTTGTATTTTCACACACTGAAAATTTTTAGGTGGCAGCTCTTAAACTGGTATATTGAATGTATTTAGGTTTAATTGT